>CM023626.1:13244535-13844535 GCA_013358685.1 Antennarius maculatus | reverse complement strand
GCTTTTGCTGGTTTACCAAACAAAATGGGAATTTGTGCAATTGAAATCTATCATTTTAAGTTTGTTATATCATTATAATTGGATCTTGTACCTTTCATCATTGTCCATGCGAATGCAGCCCTCGATGATCTCCTTCAGCTCTGGGACTTTGACTTTGTAGAAACTGTCAGGTTTAATTCCCTGTGAGTGAAATCAGAGGCGTTTAATTTATCTCTGAGACTTCATAAAGTGTGAACAGTTGGAAAAGTGCTCAACAGCTTTGAGCTCTTCTTTCCTTCATCATGCAACTTGGTGCGAGAGGATCAGATCGAAGCGGGAGAAGAAACTCCCAACGGGATCCTGAATTCACGTCATGAGAACTCCAGAGGAGAAAAACACAGAGAGTTTGAGAAAAATCTAAAAAAAAAAAAAAGTCAAGATGCCAAACCTTCACGGGATCTCTAATTCTGCCAGCTGGAGCTCCTGGAGTTTATCTCAAAACAGAAAATAGTCATGCAAGACTACACACTTACATGAAATAAGGGAGTGTATCAACAGAATGTACATTGATTACTGGTGAGCTCCCAGTCTTGTAAAAACACAGATACGAATGCGAGGTCAGAACGATGTCTGGCCTGCAGATACCCAAGCTACAAGTCTGTTTTGTTTTTTTTTATCCTGATCAGCAATTCCTGTTTGAGGTGAAAAAAAAAAAACAGAGAAAACAGGAAGAAGAAAAGGTGCTTTTGTTTTTGTCATTTGTTGCTATTTTGAAGAATGATTTGAGATTCAAATGATAATTTTAGACCAGGAAACATCCAGCATGATCAATAAAATGTTATCTAGTTATGTAAAATGCTATTCGCAACAAGGATACTTCTTTCTTTTTGAGCTGTTTCAGTGTCCTCGCAGGCATCTTCAGAGTAAATCCCTTTTTCCAAACTGTAAATCTAATTTGAAACACTGCGCCTTTTCTGCAGAGTTAAGCAGTCCAGATTAGAATTGAGCAAAATATGCATCACATTTCAACGTGATAACAATTCTGCAGAAAAGCACCAAACCTGCTTATATGTAAAGTACACAGAGTTTTATGAAGATTTTAAAAGTTTTATCTTTTTAAATGTCAGTATTTACTGATTTTCTTACCCTTATGTAACAATAAAGATAATTTTTGGGATGTTGTGAAATTTAAAGATGTGTTTTTAACTTAAAAGCAAACAATTAATCCAAGAATGAGAAAAATATTCATTGTTTGGAGAGATTTAGTTGCATGGGAACAGCCAGTTTCCAAAATATTGTGGAAAACGTTTTCTAACAAGAGTGGCAACCATTA
Source organism: Antennarius maculatus (assembly GCA_013358685.1). Lineage (NCBI taxonomy): Eukaryota > Metazoa > Chordata > Actinopteri > Lophiiformes > Antennariidae > Antennarius > Antennarius maculatus. The sequence continues at coordinate 13,843,223 of CM023626.1, read as the reverse complement.
AGACCACTGCTTAATTTCTAAAGTTTTGGATTAAGATGTGCAATATATGTGTGTAATGTTTGGTTCTTCACATCTTTCTGACGATGTAATGTAGTACATATAGGAGGTATTTATTACCCTTACAATCCATTTGTTTGATGTTAAATTGAAGGAGTTGTGACCACCCATGTGGAGAACACTCCTAAGAACCGTCCTGTGTCTGTCTAAGTCCTGCTTTGTACACGTCAAACTGTATTTCTAATTCTCTGTTTCTTCGTTAGTCAGTCGGTCATAAAATCAAATGTTTAATAATGTGAAAACTGTTATTGCCAAACCAATAAAGCGATAACGACGTCTAAGCAACGCACAAACTTACAGTAAAACGTAACTCAAGAGAGTCGCAGCGAACATGATTTTAATTAAATCTTGCTCCGTAGGTAAGCGTCTCCGACTGCACGTGGAACTTTAACACGCCGTCTTGTTTGTGAAGGAGCCAGGCTTCGCTCTGACTTGTTGGCATTGTCGCTTTCTCAATTTCCAGCCTCCGTCACACACTGTTCGCCTTGTGTACGCCACACGTGGGAAAGAAACAGCTCTCTTTGTGGAGTTTGGAGTGAGACACTTTTTCCAAAACACATAATTCTACCATCGCCTGCTTTCGTCAGACGCCGCACGCGGCACCCGGGAAAAAAAGTTTGAAACATGGCAGCCAGAAAACCTCTGTCGCATATCTAACGTCTTAAAACTGTTTGACGCAACTTCTGGACTATATTTTCTCACATTTTGCCTTCGTAAAACTCGATGATTTGACGTGAACCCAACATCCGTTCACGTCAAATCGTAAGTGGAGGGGAGGGGGGGGGTGTAATATAAGGTTAAGGGTTTCATTTTCTGTAGATTTCTGCAAACAAGTCTCTGATTGCGAAGGGAAGAATCCAGTAAACGCAACATTCATGACCGGTTGGACGAGATCTTTGAACTGGTAAACACGGCTGCAATCAGCGGTCCAACATCTGCATGGTGGTTGTGGACTGCAGACGTTTCTACGCCGCGAGATTGTCATGGACTAAACTCAGCCTGTAATTGGTAAAAACTTTTCTACCATGTGGGCCCGTTTGTTTCCAAGGATTCAGGATCCCCACAAATATACAACATCCTCCTCTTTAGGTCTAATTCCAGTGCGAACACATGTAAACAATTACTAAAACGCTCTCAGTGGGGCTTTAGCGAACAATCCTGAACGTATCCGTTAACCCCTAACCCAGGCACAGCCTCTGCACAGTTTTGTAGTTTTGGCTGTTGGAAAAATGACCTTTCTAGGAAATCCTGATCCCTTTATCTGAATCCTTGCCCGTGCCCCAGCACAACTTCCAACTTTCACGGTAATCCTTAAAGTAGTTTAGCTCCATCTTCTAATGTTTAAAAAGACTCCAAAGACGCCTTCTTCCCTGTCAAAAGTCTAACACTTCGACAAAAGTTTCATCAAAATCCGTCACGCAGAAACGGCTGAAAGCTCGATCTCGGATCGATCCGCCGGCTTGAGGTCCTTCAAGCTAACTGATGCTGCAGAAAATACAGAGAAACAAAGGAGTTTTCCAGTCTTTACTCACGCTGGTGACTTTGCGGTAGATCTGAGCGGCGTTTTGGCACTCGGAGTACGGGTACTCGGAGGTGGCCATTTCCAGGATGCACATTCCAAAAGCGTAGACGTCCACCGCCTCGTCGTACTTCTCCTCGTACATCTCTGGGGCCATGAACTCTGGTGTTCCTGTCGGGATTCAGACGGAGGTCGAGGTCATCAACTGTTGCTGTGCTTCCACTAGATCGCATTTAAAGCATTTAAACCTTCATGTGCCGATAGTAACATTACATTTAGTTGGTTTCTCTATAGAAATGCTCTTATTCTAAAGAAGGAAAAATAGAATCAATTACAACAAAAATACATCAGAAAAGTTTAGAAAATATATTTCTATAAACCAGAATAACAAGAAAATGAGTGCTAAACGGAAAGTTGAAGCTTTTTATCCCTGCACATTTGACCTTTAAAACGATTCACCAAAGTGTTTTACGAGTGAATAACACCAACTCAACCCTCGCCCATTGTTAATGTTTATACTTTTATCTCATTCAACCAAATGGTCAATCAGTAAGAGAACAAAAATATTCTCTACATAATTGTGCATAAAATAACACCTCTATAAGAAATGATTCAACCTGCACGATTTATTGAGAAAGAGAAGAACAACTCTCCTCTGATCTTTTATTTCAAATTACTTTTAGATCTTTTTAAACTTACATTTGAGACGATATTAGCTGGAGATTTTTTTTTGTTGTTGCACCAACTTTATGCTCACCAATGACACTTTTAGCAAAAGAGGCACTTTTGAGCGTCGCCAGCCCCAGATCTCCGATCTTAACGGAGCCGGTGGGGCCGGTGATGAAGATGTTGTCACACTTGAGGTCCCGGTGAATGATGGGAGGAGTCCGCGTGTGCAGGAAGTGAAGTCCTTTGAGAATCTGACGACTCCAGCGCTGTAGCAGCTTCAGTTTCATCTCCTTGAACCTCTTCAAGTACCTAAAACAAAAGGAGAACAAGACTAAACACCCTTTTCTAAACATATCAAAATGGTGGAAGAAGAGAAGGTGTCACGAAGCGATTCGTCTTTCATTTTGACGGCCTTAGAAGTTTTAACTCAAGCAAGTTTCCTGAAATTTCTCTCAGGACATTCTGTCCAAAGCGGAGCTGTTCTGTCTTTCCTTCTATCTTTTTCATCATGGAATTAAAAGCAGAAGTGAGCCGTCGCAAGTGACGCAAACCTGATGTCAATGGAAAGAGTAAAACAAAAAAAAAAACACGATGCAGAGATTGTCATTGCCTTCAAAACGTTAACAACTGAAGCTTCACGGGGGATTGCAGAGGGGAGAAACTCACGTTTTGAGCGTGCCTGAGGTCATGAGCTCCGTCACCAGGATGATGCACTTGTGACCCTTCACCGTCGACTTCCAGGAGTCATGGAATCGGACAATGTTGGGGTGCTGCAGGCCCTTGAGCATCTCCACTTCCTCGCTGAAGCGTTGTCGCTCCGCTTTGGTCAGTTTTCGGGTCTGAGGAGAAAATCCAGAGGAGCTCATACTGGTTCTGATCATGTTGACTGTCAACAACCATGGTGTTGTGTTATTGCATTCCCTTTTTTTAGAAATGTGCATCACTGCTGCAATTACTGCTCCACTTCATCACGGGTAAGAAAATCAAAGAAGCACCAGTCTTTTAATTTCATTTTTGCACATTGCCCATCATCACATCGCTTTTCATCATCATGTGCTTTCGTTTTACAGATTGTCCAGTCAGTTTTTTTTTAGCAGAAAACTGGAAATAAAACTCCAACAAAGACCATATTCAGGTTTCCAGATTAAAAAGACTAAAAAAAAAAAAAGACTAAAAAAAAAAAAAGACCTCTAACAGTTACATCAGCAGACATTACCAGGGTGAAATGCTGAGATGTAAACCTGAAGGTAAATGTTTGTTTAACATGAAATTGAAAAAGAAATTTAAGTGTTTGCTGCTTAAAAAAAAATTCTAAAACTACATTTGCGGATGAAGGTTATGTGATCTCAGTGAAAGCTCCTAAACTCCATGACTAAAGGGACCTGGGGGTGTGTTTGTTTTGTCAATCAAACGCAAAATGAGCTCGAACTGACAGCTGAGTCTCAGAGAACCGCTCCGGTTGCGTAAGTCGGTAGCGATAAATACAACACGCAAAAAGAATCCAGGGGAACCAATTTGATGAATCTATGTTGCTTTAACTAATGAGCTCACTGGGGGGGGGCTGGAAACCACCAGGTTCATCCATCAGGGTGACCCCTCTGATTACATAATCACATTTACTTTCCAATAAAAGGGAGCTCTGACTTTACAAACGCCAAGGTGGAGGTTTTTTTCTGAAAGCCGTGCAAACTTGAACCAAACACTTTGCAATCACAAAGACATTTTTTGTGTTTCCTCTCGGATGAATGGCCCAATTTAGCCGCTGGAACTGTGGTGGGTGCCTAGTGGAAAAAAAACTTCAGGACCATGAATCCTGCATTCAGGCAGATTTCTGGGAAAAATGCTCTCCATATGTTTATGCTTACAATCAGCTCGACCGCCACGTACCCCCCCCCCTCCTCCTCATCCCCGGGGGGGTGCTGTGCACTTTCCTTTTAGTGGAGTCGAACGCTAATGCTAAGGCGGTTCTACCTGTGTCAGTCTCCTGTCCGACTATGGAGGTACATCGACAAAGCAAACATGAGGCCCCCCAGGCCCAGGAACAAGACACAGAGGCCACATCTGACAAACTGGTCACCGGTCATGCATGGAGATCGGTTTGCCATGTCGACACAGAAACATCTTATCCCTCATGTGTGAGACCTCTGTCAGAAACATTATGTGAAGCAAAGGGGGGGGGGGGGGTAAGGGTGTAATGACTTATCTGACTAGATCATACAAATATTATATGGAAGTTGTGTTCCTGGTTGTACACTGGATCACTGTGTCCTGTTAAACATGTAACACCACACAAATAAAGGAACGTGTGTGTGTGTGTGTGTGTGTGTGTGTGTGTGTGTGTGTGTGTGTGTGTGTATGTGTGTGTGTGTGCAGCAGGTTTATGGGTTGATGGATGTTTATGTGTCTAAGTGAGATAACATCAGACCCCTGTGCAGAAGGCTTCGTCTCCCATGGGCAGTTTCCCGCGTGACAGGCTTGAGCGGGGTCGTGCGGTCAAAAAACGCACGCAGGCCCCCGACGTTTGACATTTGTCGCTGGGGCATCTCCAAACGAAACTATAACTCAGAATCTTTCGTAGAAAACGGAAAATGGACGTTTGAAATGAAGTGGAAAGAGAGCTATTTTTCCACGGGACATCTGACTGCATGTATTTAAAAAAATTAATTAATTAATAATAAAAAAAATAAAATAATATATTTATATACGTGTGTGTGTGTGTGTGTGTATATATATATATATATATATATATATATACACATATATATGTATATATATATGTATAAACAAACACATCACCCCCTCTCCTCATTGAGAAATGAGACCAAGAGGGAAATATTGCACAACATCAGACAGCAACATGTGGTGAAAACAAACCGTCTGCCATTTTTCTTGGTGTGTGAAGGAGCCTCTGTCGTCTCTTCCAGGTGAATATTTTATCCTGAGCTCCCAGGAGAGTTTTGTCGAGGGATTTGGAAGTGGGGTGTGGGGGTGGGGGCATACAGCCAGGGGGATGGGAATACTTGGGCTTGTGCTCCATAAGTGGAGTTACATAAGCCGGGTTAGTGGTACAGTATAGAAGTTATTATGACAACCAGGAAGTGAACATCTCATCCAATATTCCACCCAAAGCGGGTGGTGTGAGTCGTTTCATTACGCACCCACTGTCCCGGTGTGTTACATTAAACAGACACACGAGGATGGAAGAAACATCTAGTCTCCGGGGACAAACTGTGGGTTTTTGTAGGAATCTTGACTCGATACAGAGAGAAAAGTAGGGCAAGTGAAAAAATGGATCCAGCCAGACGGCTAATAGCCCACAGGCATGTGTGTTAAAGGTTAGAAGCCCAGGCTGTGGTGCAAATACACTTTGAATTCTCAACCGTTTGGGGTTATTTGTAGGTGGTTTTTGGGGGCGGGGTCAGGGAAAGAGCTAATTATTCCAGGGTTTTTTGTGTTGGACCGAGCGCTCCGCTCTCACCTCGCGGCGAGCTGGACCTGTATGAAGCGTCTTTGTTGACGCTGTCTGGATATTGTATACTGTCTGTCTGTATGTTTTGAAGTCAGCAGCGAAACTTTGTTGTGTGGTTTCATTTTATGTAAAAATAAAGACTGTTACTAATTGTCATCACGGGGTAAATCCTGTTTTTTTGCCCGGGACTATCTTCAAGCGTGGAAGGATACGGTCAAAAATAAAGCACCAAAAAAATCAGCTTGTGATTTGGAAACGGTCTCAGCGATTGATTAATTACAGCATTTATAGACTAACTGATCAGTTTGAACAACAAGGTAAATCCTGTTTTTTTTTTGCCCGGGACTATCTCCAAGCGTGGAAGGATACGGTCAAAAATAAAGCACCAAAAAATCACCTTGTGATTAGGAAACGGTCTCAGCAATCGATTAATTACAGCATTTATCATTTATAGACCAACTGATCAGTTTGAACAACAAGGGGATGAAAAATTGACCTTGAAAGTAATTTATGGGTCTTAGAAAAGCAGCAAGACAGTATTGAATAAAGTCAGAACGTTTTTTGTGTAGTCGCACAAATTCAATCATTTATTTCATGCTTCTTGCATCTACTTTAACCTCTTTTTGAACCCTTTTACAGATCAAAATGGGATCCTTCCTTTATTCTTCCTGTCGTTAACTTGACAGCGCCGTTAACAGGCCATAACTCCTGCTCTCCAGATGCCGACAGCGGGAAGCTCAGCAGATAAAGACCAGAGTTCACAGAGAACGTTTGGACGACAGGAGTAGGCATGAGAAAACCTGCACGACTTCAGGGGCCGGGGTGGGGGTGGGGGGGTGGTGACGAGCGGCTTTGCCAAGCTCACGGATTGAGGTCAAAGGCGAAAGAAGAAGATAAAAAGGGGTCAGACCCCACGCCTCTCAGGAGAACATACCTTCCATGACTGACACATAGTTTGTACAAACAGGCATGTAGGCTTGTGCAGCGTTGCGTTTAGATGTTAGCCAGCGAGCACTGAGGCGGCTGTGTGCTGCTTCCTGACTGGTTCTGTAAATGGAGCGGCCAGAGGGAGGTGAGCCATTAATCTGCTCAGGATTGAGGACTCAAACCATCCTCTGACTGCGGCTCACACACACACACACACACACACACACACACACACACACACACACACACACACACACACACACACTGGCAGCGCCCTGCTAATTACCTGCAAGCCTCAATGCATGATTACAAAATCGCTTGTATATCTCCTAATAAGTGTTTTCCAACAGATAACCCCAAGATAGAAGTTGAAAAAGAAATCACTGGAGCTAAAAATTGATAAATATAAAACGTACCACCTCATATCCTTATAAATGAAGCATTGTGGTGATGAAGAGACGATAAACACTGTTTTTTCAGGTTTATGTTGAACATTTTGGTACAATTTTCCATTAAAAACCATATGGTTATTTCTTCCTGTGAGAATAAAAAAGTGGAAAAATCACCAATCCAGCTGATACTCTCATCTGAAATATAAAACTAATCCAAATATGTAATTAAAAAAAAAAAAAAAAGAAATTCTGCACTCGTGTCTGGATGAGCTCAAACCTGCTCTTCATCAGACCCTTCAACAGGGTTTGATGAATCCGCTATGTACAAACATCAATCAAAACGTCGACCTGGGCTTTATTTCAGTCCAGCTCAAATATTTTTCTGTGAGCACAAGGCTGCCCTCTGAACATACAGCTTGAGTGAGCTGAGCAAGTATTGCATCACCATGTTTGAGAGGCTAAAACCAATTTAATCTTGTATCTTTAGTCTGTTTACTTTGGTATTCTTAACATCTCTTAACCTGTCTGCTGGCAGCTTTTAGTGTCTTATTAAAACTCGCTTAGCCTCCTATAAACTGCACTTTGCTTGGAAAGCAGTCCTTTAAACCCTTCTTTTTTACAATCCTATTTTTGTGTTGTGCAATTATAGTTTTTAACTTTTCCTAACCCGTCTAATGTATGACATTTCTTTCTATAAAGACTCAGAATTGTTGTCTTTTGTACTTTTTTTTACATCGCAGCTCAAAGGTGGTGGAAATAATGTCATATTTGACAATCACAAGTGGGTGGCCATTAAATAACTAAAATGGAAACTACTGTATAACGTCAACACTGTCAATATCAATATGTAAGACATTTCGGGCATTTCCCTGGTTTATCGGTCATTTATAACAACACTCCTTTATGACTTAAATTCAATGGTGTGTACACAAAAGTGTGAACACCACTTTGACGTGTGACACTTTGTAGCCGACCTCTCAAAGTCAAAATCAGCCCGAGACGAGAGGACACGCTGGCTCCAAATCTGATGAAATAACCCTGGTGAAATGCTCTGAAGGGCAGCACTCTTACTGTAACGGCATCTGTAGAGAAGAGCGTGAAAGGAACAAACACTTTGTACTCTGAGGCCAACCAGGAAAGATCACAAGACGCAGGGAGGATGCAGCCTGTCCAAGTCTCGTCTCCAAACATAGCTCTGAATATTACTGCAGAGAATCAACGCAGGGAATGAACGGTGGGTCTAATTCTGGAGTGTAATCATGCAGAAACACATTAAACCAGGTATGAATATAATTATCAGGTTAAAAAATCATTTGAAATCTAGGCAAGAAAGTTTTTGAACCAGTTAAAATCTATACCTATGATGGATTATTGTACATGATCTCATTCCTATTGTTTCATTTTATACATTATGGGCCACATTTTTTTGAAAAAATAAAATAAAAAAATGCATCTATCCTTCCACTGCGTCTGATTATGAAACATATAATGCTGTCATTTTTCAAGGTCCTCAGGATTACAGCTGATATTTTAATGGCAGCCATGTAGAGCGAGAGATTTGATCTAATCGGTTGCAGATGTAACCCTTTCCAGTCTGATTAGGAGAGTTACCTCAGCCCTAATTCATCCAAGATGTTCCTTAAAATTAACCACCAGCTTACAGACGGAACCACAGGGCCTCGACGAGCTCAAGGAGATACATACATGACATGATTTAAAGGCATGTCTGTCTTGGGCGAGTGTTTGTAGATCTGCTGGCGCCAGATTTATGTGGAAGACCCGGGCTGAACAGTATTTACACATACGTGTTTGTTCAAGCCTGGTTGGGTGTTAAACAGGTGGAAAAAATGAGGGTAAGAAACAAAAGGGCTGAGTTTTTGTCAACTTAAAAAAAAAAATGTAAAAAAATTTAAGAAGAATTAAGGAGGAAGTTTAAATATTATGTAGAAGAAATATTATTAACACATCCCGTACCCCGACCCGAACAATATGCCAAACATCCTTTGGGACTGAGATCTGACCAGAGGACGGTTAAGCTTAGATTTTATTGACCAAAGGTTCACCAGGCAGAGGAGCTGCTCTTATCTCTGGCTTTTCAATAATATTTTTTTTATTAAACTTTTCATAAAGCTGATAAGAAAAACCCTTGAAAATCATTTGATATTCCAAATATTGCGATAGCTGCAACATTGTTTGGGTCACTTCATGGCCACGAAGAAAGACATGATTGTAAGGATGTTTTTTTTTTTTTAATAGGAAATCAACATCAAAGATAAGCTTTTATTATCGCTTTAACCTAAAACGATATCTGAAACTGAACTGAAACAAGTGTCACTTATTCAAAGTCCAAACAAGGATGTGCTATCGGTCGCCGCTGGCAACCGGGGACCATATATGGTTTAGAAAGTGATGGTATGCTCATGGCGCCCGTCACAAGAAAGGCCACAACTTGAAAGATTCATACATGTTCGACCGGCGGCTCGGCCCTGTCCAGTAGACAAATCCACATATTTTTAGTCCATGAATACAACTTTAGAAACCCGCTGAAGAGATGGAGAACTAAGATAGCCCGGGTCAAGTCCAGGAGGGACACAAAAAACTGAGTTGTTGACTGAGAAAACACATTACGGTGTTTGTTGATGCGTTATTGCGACGCGCCTCCGAACAGTCAGAGCCATTACTGTACACCAATGGCCAATTCATTCCAGGAGTCACATGGCAGCTTACGCTCCTGACACCTCCGTCCGGCTCGAACACACACACGGTCAGTCAAGGAATGACCAGAGGTTACCCTGTGGGGCAATCTTTCCCTCTACCAGAGCCCCAGGAGCTATTAAACCTTAGGGTTTTAAGTTTATTTAGGAAGCAGGAATCAAGGCTCTCCAGAGGCCAAAGTGCAGGGAAATCATGTGTCAGAGCGAAAAACACTGTGGACAGAAAGGATTTCTCTGAAGCACATAACAGATTTTTTTTGGTTTATTATGGCCTAATAAACATAGCAAGATGTTGATTTATGCTGAGCAAAAATCAAAAGAGAAAGTTGGTGAAATCTCTGCACTTGGAATCACTATGATGGTTTTAATTACCGATTAAAAGTTATTTATAATCGATTTGGTTCCACTTGTTCAATTATGGTTTTACATTCTCTATCCACCATAAATCCCTAAAAACATATTAGATCTCAGTTTGAGGTCATTAGTTACACAAAACGGATGATTTATGTTAAGATATTAGGGGAAATTATAATTAACATCTGCTGCTATTTCATGATCGCTTCTAGACAGTTCAGTCATTTACTTGCTAAAATAAGTAACAGATTAAATCAGTTACTTTATGAATGGGTAGCTGAAAAAACCCCAAACCAAAATAACAGTCCTATGTCAGCCAGTTTTCAGCTCTGGTAAACAATCATCTGTCTGTCAGAAATATTAATTCAAATTCTCTCCATTTGATTGTTGCAACTGCGCCATCTACAAAGCAACCAATCAGAATCTAACATGTAACGGCACAAGATGAGTCCCATGATATTATTTTTGCATTTTATGTCAAAGGAACACATGACTATAAATTTGAAATCACCAGAGTTATGTTTCAAAAGAAACAATTATTGACACATTCCATGGGAATATAAATACATCCATGCATTACAGCACATACACACAATGTAAAAGGTAAATTTAAACTTAACCTGACACAGATCACAAACAAACCTTTTTTTAGTACCGTCTCACTGAGTGCGTGACACGCAATTAACCTGCTAGATGGCTCTAATTGCTCTATAGAGGCCCGAAGTATGATAAGAATCATCGATATGGTGATTATCTTCGATAAATATTGACAGACGGGGGATCAAGGGCTGAAAGTTGAAGGCAAGTCCCAGCAGAGCTCACATACTCCATATTTGTGCACCCAGTGGAATCACAATCTGGCATGAATGGATGCTGCTTTTATTTTGAAAGGGGCTCGGATGCCTGGTGTCTATAAAGGAGCTCGCCGTCTGTCAAACCCGGAGCAGAACGAACGACTTGTATAAAATTATGGGTCACCACAGCAACAAAAGTAGAAGCTGCAAAGTCTCAAACCACTTGATGAAAGCTTTCAGATGAAGAATTGATTTACAGAAAGATCCAAACAAAAAGCGGTGACTCAGCCTTCCCCAATAACATACTTATGTTTTTTTCCACCTAGTGTTCCTACTTTGCATCTGGCAGAGCCATATTTATTCCATTTGTGAAGCGTTGCCCTTGCAGACGCATTTTCCATCGTAATAACATGAGATATGTGTATTGTGTTACATGCAAAGCAGTTTATGTATTTTCGTATTCTCCGCTATGACTTCAGAGAATATTCTAGATGTTTGCCGAGGCCTTAAACACAATAGAAAAACAAACAGAAGGTCAGATTACAGCGTTTGTATATCTGGCAACCCCGGCTGGTTTATCTGAGAAATAACGTCGAACATTTCTGTTAATCAAAACTCTCAAAAACTAACTTCAGATATTCTAAATGTAACTCTCAACTTGATTAATAAGTAGAAAAACAATAATAATCACACAAAAGAGGAACATTATACTTCAGTTTTCACCTTCATGTCACATGACCTCCTCAAATCTTCAATGGCAGATGTAATAAACTACTTAGCATGTAAAAGTGAATTAAATACACATGTTTAGATTGAAGCAGCGGGATGCCGCAAGTGTCTGATTTTAGGACCACATGCGAACGAGATATCCACACAGACATTAAAAAAAAAAAAAATACACAGATCTAAGTTACCTTTGTGAAAAAAGAAAAACCCACATACTTATACACGCTACACAACCTCAGATATTTGACCGAGCAGATGCCGTGCTGCCCAAGCTTCTTAATGAAGGGTCCACCCTAAATAAGACGCTAGCATACTATCAACAGCAGCCATTGAGACACTGTTATCTAGTTTCAGTGCTCAGTGCAAACTGTGTGATACAGACAGGCTATATCTTGCAGGGCAATCACCAAATGGGTGCACATTGAGTACAGTACTTGTTTTATAGGTGACACAGATCGGCCTTTTCTTTAGGACGTCGCGGAGCGCTTTAACGCAAACAAACAAACAACGCTCACGTCAAAAGTGACGCCATGCCGTGTGTAAATGTAGGCTATCATTGTGGGCCCTCCTTCAGTTTCTCCTCTAAGAACATTGGCAGGCCCTGATAAGCTGGATCTGGCTCGCTCCGCCGGTCCTGAGGAAAAGACGCTGTTGATGTTGGCCACAGCAGAACAGATAGGCAGCCTTCAGCTTATGTTATGTCACTGAACACTGGCTACATTCAGATAAAGGTTACACAGCGAGGCCTGTAAGAGGTATGAGGCCCGGGCCAGCGCTGGACACGGTATGATAGAAATTCAAAGCTCTTGCCAAAGGATTTGTGCTACCTCGTTCAACCTCACGGCCACACAGACCGGAGCAGTGAGGTGTTAAAGGTTTTACAGCCTTACCTCTAATCTGCTGCTTTTATATGAGACTTTCTACCCAAAAAGAAACCACCTTCACCACATGGGTCCAAATCTGAGTGCAGCAGGGGAGCTGCAGGTCATTCCTCCTCTTCCTCCTTCTTTTAGTCCTGAGGTGACCCTGTTTTCTGGAGAGCAAGGGATTAAACATGGACAAAGCTCAAAGACAGAGTCAACTCCAGATTCTGGTTTGGATGAATTGTTAGTCAATCAACCATAGGAGTGGGTTTCATTTGATTTTCCTGCTTAAGGAACAATTTAAATGATTAACTGCTCCGGTGTGAGAAGAAATCGTACAAAAATTTTAGAGTCAGTCCTAAATTTTCACCATTTAATACGTTCAGAATAGACGAGTTGCTGCTATAGAACAGGTTAATGAGTGCTTTCATCAAAGCTGATTTAACCGTTAAGGACTAATGCAGATAAAAACAAGGCAGTCAGAGAGAGCAGCATCCCGCGACATTATCGCATTTTTGTGCCTCTTGCATCCTGAAAATGTTGCTTTTTGTTTTGTGATAATATCTCATCAGGTTTCCGAGATGTGTACCTTAAAAAGGTATAAAAGTGAAAATTTGACCTTGACCTAGTTTTTCAAGGTCAAGGTTGTGATTTAATTTTCATCCCCTTGCCTCCCTGAATGTAACGCCTTTTGTTTTGTCTTTCTATCTTATCTGGTTCCTGAGAAATGTGCAAAAAAAATGTACAAAAGTTCAAATTTGACCTTGACCTAGTTTTCTCAAGGTCAAGGTCATCACCTCATTTTCATCCCCTTTGCTGCCCGAGTAATGTGCTTTTTCTTTTATTTTTGTATTGCAACGGTTGTGAAGAATTTTAGTGAACGGTCAGACGGCCAGATGAACACTGACAATTACAATATATCACCGCTTCACGGGATGTAAAAAACGAGAGCTGTGCATCATCTGAAATGGTCCAATCAGTGCCGGAATCATCACTGGCCCCATCTTAAGCACAGTGGTGAGGATGTTCTTGACATTTGAGGAATTCAAAAGTGATTCTGTGGAACACCTTTGGACACAGCCAGGATAGATATATCACCTTTGTCTGGTTTTTATGAAAAGCCAAACTAATTTATGACTGGCTTAGTAAAGTGACGTTCTTAGCCAACGATCTTAAGAGTCAAATTCTGTCATTCAGACTTGATGGTCTTTGATATCCGATGTAACAGACAGTTGAAAAGGATTGTTAAGCTTTATTTAAATACCTAAAATAGTTGTTGCGTCAAAGAAATGATCACAGATTCTACAATTTATCAACTTCCTCTACACCAAAATTGTCCTTTTGGAATGAAGAACTCAGATATAAAAAGAACAGTATCACTAACTTTTTGCATTGCATCAACTTTTTAAAAAAATGCCCCCCCCCCCTGCTTGTATCTATGCATGCATTAATGAGTTGTTGGTGGTGCAGTTTTCTAAAACCAGCCCTCGCTCACAAAGATGCTGCAGGAAGTACAGTTCAAGTATAGAGCACGGTGGAGCTGCTCATTTAAAGCATGTTGAAAGATTAAAGGAAGGTTTTTGGTTTAAAAATGTAACATGAGATTGTGTGCGTGTGTGTGTGTGTGTGTGTGTGTGTGTGTGTGTGTGTGTGTGTGTGTGTGTCTGCCACAGGTTGGAGGAGCTGCCCTTGAACAGAATCTGAAATCAGTTCCCTCACCAATAAGGACGTGAGCCTGGGTGCACTGTTTCCTAGCAGCTCGGTGTGACGATGCGTGTCAAGCTTCCTGTGCACGATTACGCACGGCGGCTGATTATCAGCATTTTATATTCGCTTGTGCTTTTGCACAAGCAGCAGTTAGGGTGACATAAGACGGATGGCTGTAAACTCTTTATGCCCCAGCGTAGATGAATGGAGGTGGGAGGGGAACACACAATGGCTCATCCATTTTTTATCACCTCTGCATTTCCTTCAAAGCCCAGTTTATGTTGCCTATATGGCACCTGAGTCACCCATGAGTCTGTGGGGGGGGGGCGGTTGCTATGGTAGCGACCGCCTGGGAAGTCTCCCTTCCTCTACTCTTACAGCCACATCTGCATGACTGTATCTCAAATTTCTCAATTACTCCAATGATTAACCCCGACTCTAATAATCACACTAGAACTCCGAGTGTTTCCGATATGAATCGATGAAAGTTCACGTAAGGATGACGATCAGGAAAGCAGCCTTCATGATCCCAATCAGAATCTGCTTTAATATAATTATAACTAGAAAGTACTCAGCGATCCGTGCGTCAGTGTAGCTAATGATCTGTTTGATCACTGCATCCCAGAGCAGACAGAACATTGAGGCCACCAGGAAGACTATCTTTACATAACCAGTCAACGCACCGATTGGAAACAGTGCTAGGAGTGGGAATCATGTGCTAATCATCAGTAGTTTATGACTGATTGACAAAAATGTGATGCATTTTTTTGAAATTTTGCAGATTTATACTCATCCAAATGTTATTAAAACTTTTGGATGAGTATGAATCTGCGCTGTGACCGAAAATATGTCACATTTAAAATTCAAGCTCCCTTATCCGTGAACCGAATCTGACCTCTGTAGATCCATCTATTACTTATCATGTTACAACTGTAAGAATGAAAACAATCCTTCCAACTCAGAATGAAGTCTCCCTTGTCTCCAGATCCATCCCTACACCTAAAATACACAAAAGTCAAACAAGAAGACGACTTTAAAGTTTAATTTTGTTCTTCTTTAGCTGTTCCATGTGTTACATTTCAGATGTGGCTTTTATTTTGTACACATCAGTGACATTTTTCTCCTGTGGCTGGTGGTGTTGGTGAACGGTGGCGTGAGCCCCGTCACATCAGAAACCGTCATGAGTCTCGGCGTTGCATGTCAGAACCTAAATTGTATTGTTTATTTTTCTGTGTATATGTATGTGTGTGTGTGTGTGTGTATGTGTGTGTACCGGCACATACAGTTCCTGCCAGGCTTGTGTTTGGTACAACACACAATAACAACCTTTGGATGATTCAGATGAGTGTAAGTGGGTCTCTGGGTGAAGCAAGCAGACGACACGAGGAACCTTCCTCGCCATCTGACGCTGCTGCAGATTTACGGCTCAGAGTGACGAGAGCTGAAGGCATTGGCTACCTGACTTGTAATGACGCACCTCCGGCTGCTGCTCTGTCAACATTACAGGGGTGATTGTGTTTAGCTACCAACAGCCAGCTCGGGATCAAGGACGCATGGGGAGGACGGGGTTGGTGCTTGGTGATTTTTAGTGAGGAAGTGCGACTGAAGCGAGATCTTTTGAAGCTACCTTATCGCAACGGGAACCGTATCAACAATGGCAACCTTTAAGCTTATTAGGAACGTTTAAGGAGCTTTGACCGAGCTCATGTGTCAAGTAGAGTGATGCAAAACCAATGCTGGTTACTAATATGACTCCTAACTGCAGTGCCGTGTTTCTAATTCATAGTTTGACCTAAAATTCTGTCCACAAATGATTGATTGCAGGTAAAAAAAACACCTGAAAGTGGGTGGCACCAGTGCAGCTAAAGCGACCCCCCCCCCCCCCCTTGGAGCCTGGGAGGGGCCTCCGGCTCTCCCCCCGTCTCAAACAGACACCTGTTGTGTGAGCTGACAGGCTTTCCCTGCCCTAACCTGTTGAAGCAGGAGCTTGAGTCTCGAGGGCAGACTCTCCTCTCCGCCCTGACGCAATATCTTTCTGCACCTCCTGAAGCAAGACGGGGGCCCGTGGATTGTTTATTGAGACGGTGCTTCGAGGAAAAACTCCCACAATGCATTTCAGATCAGCGTATTGGTGATGGCTGTCAGCGTTTCTGTAAAAACCCATGTGAGTTTTAAAAAGGGTACAAAGGTGCAACTTCACACCTGAAAGGGTTGACGCGTCTGCCGGATACTGATACCTCTGACGTCACACATAACGGCAAATGTAAAGGGAAGGCTTAGAGCTTAATTCTTTAAATCCTTCACTGCGCTATCAAGCCACAAGGGCAAGAGCAGAAGCAGCTGTTACCCAGTCTGTTTGGTGCTTGCGAGCCAAACTCTGTGGGGCATAAAAAGAAATGACACCTCTGTGTGTTTCAATCTGGACTGGAGAGAGAGAAAAGGAGGAGGGGAGAAGGTCTGTCCCTCCTCCAAGTGGGGATTGTAATGGTACCCACAAATGTTGGAGCTGGTCAGAGGTGGATATAAATGGTCTTACAGTTGTTCTTTGTTTGCACGTGAAGTGGTCCGAGAGATTGGCTTGTTAATGAAAACAGAGATTAGAGGGGATCATGGCGGCCAGAGAGGTTCAGTGGAAGCTGACTGCTGACAGGATGACCCGGGTTACCGTGAGCGGGCCTGACACAGGCCGACTCAAGGTCGACGAGGAATAATATTCAGAAGATTAGCTGCATCGCATCAACTCCGACCTGACAGGGTGATGGTGGTGGTGGTGGTGGTGTGTGTGTGTGTGTGTGTGTGTGTGTGTGTGTGTGTGTGGGATGGGGGAGGTCAACTGAGTGGGGTAGGGAAGGAGGGGAAAGCATGGTTTCAGACCTGATCTGGGTTTACTTTACAATTTAAAAGCAAATGTTCAAACTTTTCAAATGAATTAAACATATTGTGATTAACTCCAGCAAATGTTTCCATCCAGATTCTAAGTTGGACAGAAGTAACACACACACACACACACACACACACACATACAAGAATCCATCCTACCTGTAGCTCACACCATGCCACCTCCACCGTGGTCTCCGTGTCCAGTCCTTTATAGACAGTCTTGAAAGATCCCCTTCCGATCTCTATGTTGAATTTCAGGTATCTTCCATCAGGAGAGGTCGCCACCGCTTTGGTTTCCACGTCCTCCTTCTCCTCCTGCTCCCACTGAGCATCAAAAGTGATGCGAGGCGAGATTTTGTGCTGTTTGCTCTGAAGTTCGTTCTCGGATTCGGAGCTGACGTCCTGGGCGCTGGAATGAGGGGGGACGGGGTCCCAGTTTACACCGAGAGAGCCGGTGTCGCGCTCCTGGCTGCTGGGGGGCGTGTTGGAGCTGGCGCCCGGGCTGGAGACAGGGGACGGCGACGGGGGAGAGTCGTCGCTTTTCTCATCCTCTGCTCTGGACTCTGGTAATGTGAGGATGTTCTCAGCCGACCAGGACAAGGCTTTAGAAAGGGCACCGCTGTATAAAGGCGAATCAATGTCCATGCTGATTTTCTGCAACCCGTAAGAGTTTCTTCGTGCGCCCAAACCGTGCGTTCTCAACACGGATGGGACCCGGGATAAGCAGTCGTCCTTCATATCCATAGAGAGGCAAGGGAAACCACGTCCTGGGATCTCAAACTGTGCGTGGGACATGATAGATTCTCGATTTATACCCTAAATGTGAAAATGGCATCAAGAAAACAAGAGTAACGTTACTTCAAGTTGATGGTTACTTTTCCGTGATGTCAGCGAAGCGAGCGGCTTTAAAAATAAAGGCTGACCAACCATACAGGTCTGACACATTTCTATCTGTGACAGGTCAGCTGCCATTACCTGTAGCAGTAGTTTACAGTATGAATATTCTCTAAGTTAGTCCAAAAGTTAAAGTAAAAATGTACTTACATGTCACAGCCGCTGCGTAAAAAGGATTTATAAAAGAAGAGCGCACGCAGTCCGGCGCATAGTTCCTATTAAATAATAAGACTCGTCCTCTTGTCTTGTCTTTACAAAGTCCTCTGCCATAACCTCCGGTGAAAGGACGGAGCGGCGTATATCAACAGAGCTCTCTCTCTCACTCTCTCTCTCTCTTTCTCTCTCTGGAGGGCTGTGCGTCCTGTGCGCACCGAGTGTGCGCGCCAAACTCCGCCCCACGGAGTTCTGACGCGCTGACGGAACGATCCTAAGGGAACAATTACAGTATGACTCGTGGAGTGTTAGCAAAGTCTTTTAAGATCCAAACATTCAGTACAAGGTTTTGATTTTTTTTTTTTTTTAAATGCCAAATTAGTAAAAAAACAAAAAAAAACAAAAACCCCAGAGATTATTTTTAAAATCTTATTAGGATGTGGTGTGAAGGATCTTGTTTCAGGGATGACCCATATTCTCACAGGTGTCAAACTTCACACTATAGAAACAGATCAGTAGTGTCTCATCGTATAAATAGATCCATATTCAAATCCGACTGTTCAATCTATTAATTGCAGGTTTGTCTGAGTCATAATTGTCAAATCTGCGCTACACTTCTACAGGAGTGTGGACAGCTGTGCAGTGCGCATGTCTGACCAGCAGAGGGCGCCACAGTAAATTTCTCGCTGTTGCTGAAACAGGACACCTGTAGCAGCCAAGGCCAGTGCGAGCCGCACCACCCCCATATGAGCTCACCATGGGTGTTTTCAGGACACAAACATACGGAATACACTGGAATTATACCAAAACCCGGGGGCAGACACGTTCTGCACGACGTACACGGACCAATCGGTGCGCAACAGGCTGTGGTTTTGACTGTACACCACTGTTACTGTCATACACAAGAGCGTCACAATTCAGAGAATTAAAAAAACATTTTAGCAAATTTCCACTTTATTTTTTTTTCTCTGGGGTATGAAGAAAAAAAAAAGAATATTGGATATACACCTACATGTGGAGCATAACAGGAGTGTCAAAGCAGTTACTGCACAATAACATGGTGACAGCAATCTGTACATGAAGCCCACTAAAATCACACTCGGCTAAGTCGAGTCAGTCCTGATGGCGTTTCTCTTCTGGAAATATTTCTTCTCAAAATAAAAAAAGACTTCATTGGGACGTCTGGCTGGGACAGAGGAGCAAGAGCCTCGCAAAACGTTTGGAGTTAATTATGCAGTTGAAATTTATTAAGAGGGATAAAACTAGTCGTATTTACAGTGAGAGTGGAATTACAGCTGGTGGGGAAAGACTTTCCCCAAAAAGATTCAGACAAGATACTTTTTATACCCTGAACAACTCATTGCATGTTTAAATGTCAACAGATGTCACGCCCCGGAAAGAGTGACAACGCAAAACACAGTGTCACCTAAGATACTTTTCACCCCCCCAACTAATATGAATTCTCTTTAAACGACAAAAATCTTTGAACTTGGTCAAACCAAAAGGCAACAGCAGGACCGAAGGACCAGCATCCACTAGGTTTGGCATTGAGGTGCAACCTCGTGTAGCCAGGAATGGCTAAATCTTAAAATTTGCCCAGAAGGTACAGTGCGACGGTTCCCAGACAGTGATTCCAGAGCCATTTCAGAGGAACTTGACACCCTTTACATCGTCCATCGAGAAGATCTCAGCTTTGCCTTCTGTTTGTAAAGCCTGCAATGAACGCAGCAGCATCCAGTCCTCTAAACCGTGGAACTCTGGGGAAACACAGAGCTTCCTGTCAGAACTCTACACACACGAACTATGTAGAAGACAGACTGAGATTTGGCATGGAAAATTACAAAATGCTAACTTCAAGGTTTTACATTAAAATATTTTCATTGCCGTGACATTTCAAACAGACGCCATACCCTCGCCTTCTGTGTCGTTGCCGCTGGACAACTCATACAGGGTAAACACACCATTGACCATCCCGTTTTTGGAAACCTGAAAGATGAAAGTGCAGAATAACAATAAACCCAAAATCTTATAACTTCTCTTAAAAAGACTCATTATTTAGAGAAAAGATATTAATATATAAAGGTAATAAAGCTATACAAAAATAAAGCTTTAGACACTTTAAACTCTTTAAATGTAAATGAACATAAATTTGGTGCGCTAGCATTAAATCAAATCAGTGTGAAGCAGGTAAGCTTTTACATCTCTCCTTAACCTCTGGCCTAATTCTGAAAGCGTTTTCACTTGTTTTGACTACATAAGAGATTAGCTGTGTGTTTGATAGCAGTGAGAGAACAGGGCCTTTAATTTTAAACACTATTAGTACTTTTTGTGCATGTTGTCAACACTGTAGGACAAGCAGCGCCATGAGAACACACGCTAACTGCATTGGTTTCAAACGTACGTCCTCTTTATTCCTTTAGAGAACATTTTATTTCATATAATCCTCTAAATCTGACGACTCACCCACTGGTATATTAACTTGCCCCACTCTTCTGGTCGTCTCCACATGACTAAGCACCTTGATTTGTTTTTGTCCAACCATTCCAGGTTCCCTAAGGTTGGACAATGAAAGTGATAAAAATATTCACTACTCTTCAAATGTATGTCGATCCAATGATTATTTTTTTAAACATAGTAAAATAAATTTAAAAAAAGATATAGACAGTAAAAAATTTCACCTTTTTTCCTGAGTTCCTCAAATACAACTTGAATTGCTTCCATTGAAAGTTTTCCTGAAATCCAGTTAAGGTCAAGAAAGAAAGGGGAGACATTTACGGGAAACCAAATGATGCCTTTGACGCAGGTTTGACTTCCAAAAAAATTTTTTTTTTCACTCTCAACACACAAATTAAAAAAAGAAGTTAAATTCTAGTTTGTAACCCTAAAAGAATCAGAACTGATGCAGTGTAAACAAAGGGATCATCATCTTATTCCATTAATTTTTCTGGTCAAAAATGGACTCCTACGATACCCACAATGCAACGTGGTTTCACACAGTGAGGTGGGAATATGCGTGTGTCATTTCGGTAGTAGCTGAAGCAGTTGGATGTCGCTGTCTCACCTCTTCCTGACACTCCCTGATTTTTTTCCTCTCATCAGATAAAACCAACATTCATAAAAGACTTCACTGAGTTTGTTCTGGAGCTGGACCTTCTTTCATGTACGAACTGTGGAGAGACTTAGGATTTGTAAACTCGCAACTGTAACTTTGGCCCCGACGGAACCAGAGGCTGGCTGTTAGGATACGTTCTATCTTCTTGTTGTTGAACACTGGGCTCTCCTGAGCCTCCATAACATCCAGGGTGTATAGCTTGTGATGCCGGCAGTAAGACAAAGCCAGGGAACACCATGCCGCCAGCTGTTTCTGTCTCGTATCTACATTGGGCTGTAGCCTGTCACAAAAAGAAGCACAAAAAAATTATTTCACAGAGTAAGACATTTCCGTTTCATTAATTAAACTGTTGACAAACTTTTATGCATGACAGCCTTGGGGTATTACTGTAGATTTAAACTATCGCAAGGAAAAGTAATTCTGCAAGTACAGACGTTTGAAAGACTGTTGCTGTTGATGTTAATGTTAGGGCACACATATTTCTGACTGTGTGTTATGCTGTTCTCCTAGTTTTAAGTCAACAGCTTGAGCTTGAGCTTTGTCACAGCAAACAAGTTTTCCCATCTCGCTGACCTCAACCTCATCCACCACTTTTGGAGAGAACTGGAATGCCAAACATGAGCAACATGAAACTTCAGTGCTAAAGCTTTCCTGGAAGTAGAGAGGCTTTTATCGCAGCAGACAAACATTCCTGAATATGGAATCACAAGTCAATCACAGACTGTATGTTTGAACTGCACAGGAAGTATAGTTTGAGTATCATCAAGTGTGTAATTCCTTTCTAGTAATTTCAGTATTTCTTTCCTATTTTTTTTTTTCATCAACTCATCATCTGCATGAAAAGATGAACTGGAAGATGAGATGTGCTTTATTACACTTATTACACAGCTGGACATCAGTTTGCTAGCGTCTGGGCTGTTACAAACTGAAATAAATTGTCATCATTCATTATAACGTAGCAAAGAATTAAGTGTTACACCGACTAACAGTTGATGGAACATATATTAGTCTTATGTTAGTATTTTGGTGGCTGTCAGATGAGATGAGGAGGTAGTGATGAAAATCAAAACAGCTAACGACTGCTAGCAGCTAAACTCATCCTCCAAAACATTCCTACGACGTGATATATATGAAACACAACTTGATGTTGATGAAGTTCACATTTATTTGAGTATTAATCGGTCGTTGAATGAAGTCGCATGGGTCCACGATTTAAATTGTAGCAAACCAGGTGTGTGCGTCCACTTCCCTAGCCATCTGTTTAGTTTAGCCGCTTAGCCGGCTAACATACAGGTAGCTCGCACTTTGACTTAAACAAACATAATAATAATTAGTATAGTTTCTTTTCTTTAAATCTGACACTTCCATATGGTCCAGAAAGAGGTGACTCACGTAAAAAACGGTGGGAAATTATACTGCCAGGGCCACTCAAAACTCATCGCACTGCTTGACTATTCTGAGTTGGTAGTGGCCAGCTTCCGGATGCGCGTCAGTTAAATGGTCCCGACTCGCTACAGGGATTTACCCGCGTTATAGTTCCTTTTAAAATAAATATAAAAATGAATGCGTAAGTAATGCAAAGTTGTTTTTTTTAATAAATTATGTGAATTATTAAAATGGTTTCAATACCCATTCTAATGTAAAAAAAAAAAAAAAAAAACCAGAGTCAACTTAATGTTTATGTTCAGAGATTACAGACACAGAGTGGTTTTGACTGGTATGAAAATGTTTTTATTTTTATGATGGAATATGGAAGTTTCAACAACTTTAAGCATAAATATGCCATCTATATCTATTTACAGGTCATACATTTTTTTTCTATTATCCACTTTCAAGGTTCATAGTCAGACTGATTTCATGGTCAAATGCCACAAAATGTGTCACTGGTTTATATTTCTACTGTGTTAATATACAGTTTGAGAATTTGAAATTCAGTGGAAAATATTGGCATCTACCTCACTAGCAAGATGCTAGTATTATTATTTCACCTTATATATTTCTATATTACAATAAAAGTTATGATTTAGAATGGCAGAAAAAAATACAGCATAAAAACTTTACCATACAATGTCAAGGTTGTCTATGGTTTGCGGTACTCTGCAATTTCAAATTCAAAACAATATTGAATTCTAAACTTTCTAAAATAAAGATGTAAGCAAATATTATGTCCTATGAAGAGCATTAATCTATTTGTTATGGTTCGAGTATTATTGTGATTTATACAAACCAAAACAAACGCACGCACACGCGCGCACACACACACACACACACACACACACGCACACACACACACACACACACACACACACACACACACACACACACACACCAAAAACAATTCAAATTGCAGAAAGTGACTTGTGAGATTAAGACAGTTACACTCTCAGGGAGCAAGAGCAATCCGATACGGTCTTTTCACACACCAACAACCTGAAAGGCTTTGAGATGGGAAGCCAAATGACATCTGTTTATAGTGGGCTTTTGATTCTAATCCAACAATACTGCCAGAGACAACGACGGACAAAACATGCTTCAAATATTCTTAGTAAAGACATTTTGAAGATCCCTTTACCTAATTTTTATTGCAATTAATACTCAAAACTCAAAGAGCCCTTAAATGTATTTCACTGGAGGAGTTTCGAACTGGGGGTGTTTGTATGCATGCAAGCAACTTGAGTAAAATTCGATCTGCGCTGAGGGGTGTGAACCCTTTAGCTGGAGGAGAAGATGCGCTCATATTCATTCAGGATAAATTCAACTATCTGGTTCTGAAACACCATGTGCATGGCGATGTTGGATGATTCCATCTCTGGCCGGAGCAAAGTTGGGCCAAACACGATTGCCACATTTCCCACAGTCATACGATTGTCATCCCCATATTGAATGACCCTGTCAAAGGAAAATAAATAGTATTATATAACTCATAATAATCCCTTCTTTGTATTTATCCATTATAAACAATTAAATGATGCATACCTGCGTAAATGGCCAAAAAGGAGTTTCATGGTATCGTGGTTTGAAGGAGGAAGTGATTTGATCAGGTCATAAATGCAAGACAGTCTGACGTTGTAGTCAGCCATTCCTGACAAAGGAAGGGCAAAACATAACAGTCAGTTACAAAAATATGAACCGTAATCTACCATCGTAGGCACCATTAACATTAATTTAAATATTAGCCGTGCTTAAAGACAAATACACAACCAAAACAATCTACTTACTGATTGCTGTGACGAACTTATTAAAGTGGCTGTATGGGAAAAGTGGTTCTGGAAGCTCTCTGAAAAACAGCTTCAGCGCTCCAGTGATGACGTGAACGTCCTCCCATTGGCCGTCCTCAAGGTCCAGCTCCTCTGTTTGACCACAAGAAGGGTGCACAGCTCATTACAGCACAGCAGGGGGCGCTGCAGTCTAGTTTAGAGACTACAAATCAAATCTTTAACATGGATTAGGGTTAGGGTTGGGGTTAGAATCCTCTTGGAAGCAAACTTTACCATGATCGGCCTTGAAGCGTAGTTTCTGGATGATGGCAAGGTTCCCGCTCACCCTGTAGAGTCCATCAATGTCTAAACCTGCGAATTATGGCCAGAAAAAGTTAGAAATTTCACAACAAAAGCTCTTCAATTTGAATCAAGCAGTGAGAGAAGAGCATGATTACCTCTTTTTTCAACCGCTTTGACACATTTCTCCACAAAACTTGGAACCGTGGTCTTTTCTTGTGCACACAATTTGGCCAGGTGGCAACCAAACACACTGTCTAGAGATAATAAGAATATAATTATTGTTAGTATAAGAAGTAATTACGGTTGTCGATGCCGTCGCGTTATTATTGTGTAATGAAATGTTAACATTGAACAAAATGAAGCATAAAATAAGCAGACAGTGGCTAAATGCTTGTTGCACTGGGAAAATAGAAGAAAGCGTTGCTTAAGTCATATGTATGAAGCCAGATGGCGTCGTTCGGACCTACCTCGGATGTAACCCTTCTCCTTGACGGACTGAAGCGTGGGACGTTTCATGAGGAACTTCATCAGCTTGGTTCGAACCCTCTTCTGCTCAGAGTCTCCAGCGGAACTCGACGAGTGAGTTATACTCGGCCTGGAGGCTAAAAAAAGAAACAATTCATTTAAAACTGTCATAATTAGAAGTTTTTGTGTTTGGATGACAGTAATTATCAATCACGCGACATACGTCGGGCCTTCTCTGAGCCGCTTCCGAGCTTCTCTTCTTTTGGTGCGTCCGTGTTGGGGATCTTCTCGTACAAGTCGCCGTCCTCCTCCTCCGAGTGATGATCCTGGCACTCCTGAAACAAAATCAGTCAATCAGTCACATGTTCTGCATTGTGTTGACTGCATTAAACCACAATTTTTGACATAGACGGATGGACTCACCAGTTGTCGTATGGTGTCTGTTAAGACTTTGTGCCAGTCACAGATGATGCTCTCCGTGTCGTACTGGATCAGAAACTCTACACCGTTCTTTCCTTTTAACTGAAGGAGAGATAATAAAATAAAGAAAGAATGAACAAATTGATCCTGTTTTACTCATTGATAAACATGATTTTCTTTATTGTTAAGTATATATGCACAGCAATGAGGTTTCTACGAGAAGCAGATGTGTACATGTGACACACTGGCCTTGCATGAAGACAACAGAGCTCCAGTTTGAATTACAGCTGTATTTGTACTTGATTATTAAAAGTTATATTGGTTTATGATAATATCAATTACCGATTGGTACACATCGCCTGACGTTCAGTGTCAACAAACCTCTAAAACATTCTTTTTGCTGGATTTATCCTTTGAAGCCCAGCCAACCGTCGCTCCTCTCAGGTCCACCGTGAACTCGGGAACAATCTGATTGGTCTTGTTCTGCACAGAACAACAGCTGTTTACTGAACTGACAGCACTGCATTCCAACAGATGAGGTGCGTTCAACAACAGCCTCAACTGTCCATGTGTGTGTGTGTGTGTGTGTGTGTGTGTGTGTGTGTGTGTGTGTGTGTGTGTGTGTGTGTGTGTGTGTGTGTGTGTTCACGACCCGAGGGCTCGGCAAAGACACCACCTGAGTCATTTGAAGGGTTGACTTTTTTCATTGCTTTGAAAGACTAAATATTTTAGGAATTATGTTAGATCAATGCAAATCCTTCCATGACTAGTACTGTACTTATAGCATACCAAGTTTCCCGTAGCGGCAGACTTTGGATCTTTATGGAAAGTGAGCACCCCCCCAAGGAGAACCGTCCATGTCTGGGTCCAGTTTTTCCTGAAATGTAGGAGTCAACATTCACCCAACGAAGGCAACAGGAACTTGAACGAAGGCAAGGACACGTCACTCCAAACAACGCCTCAGGAGACGAGTCACCGCTGCTTCAGCTCACCGTACTTTCTTCCCATTCTCGGATATTTTTGTTTTGTTGAGAATTCCGGCTTTCTCCAAGTTCTGCGCCTGAAGATGTGAAAAGATCACAATGTCTTCATAAATGTACGCTTAACTGCCGATTGTGAGGTTCATGTGTGAACACAAAAATGAGATTTAAACAATTGCAGCGCCCACAGTGACTTTTTAAAAGCAGCATATTGATGTTGGTGGTAATTTGATGTTTCCACTGTTAGAGCAGCTAACACCTGACATTTCAGGTAAAAAATGTACAGTGAAGCCTGCAGCAGTTTTTTGAAGTGCCTCTAAGAAATCTCCATTCTCAGTACAGTAGTGTTATTTACAGACAATTTGTCACATGCATCCGAGAGAATGAATGGAATGAAACAACACGCTACAAATGCTGCTTGAGTGATATGATGTCACACCTTTTGCCTAGCATAGATACTGTAGATGCTATGATCTATGCAAAAAGCTTGTGTGGACACATAAAATAAGAACCCACGTTAGATCTCAGCCACCTTGAGGTCAAATAATAGGGGTTTCTCCTGGGTCTAAGCCCAAAGGCCTTAGAGAGACACACAGATCACCATTCAGACAGCAGTAAATAAATGTGTTTTCATCAGAGTTAACAAGATAACTGAACTCACATTTTGCGTCTCTGGGGAGTTTCCTGTACTGGAGCTGTCGCTGCTGTAGTCCGACGTGTTCCTCCGATGCGTTGGGACAAACCTCTGGACAACAGCAAGAGAAAAATAATATTTTTAGGGAGGAATGATTTTGATTTTGAATAATGATCCTAAAGCAAGTTACACATTTTTATAAATATCTGGAGAGTCTGTGACAAGAAATAAATCCGCTAATGTAGCAGCAAATGTTCAAAGGGCAATGTAGCAATATAATGTCCTTCAAAATATTAATTGCTTTCCTTTTGGTGCATGAATTTTATTAATTAACCTGAATTTATAGTTTTCCTTAGTTCTAAGCCTTATGTTCCATAAGAGGGTCAAGTCTCTGTAGCCTGTATTTGTTTCTTTCATACATCATTACTATGAAACCAAACAATGCAGATGAATTTGAAGATACGTTGAAGACATGGAGAAGTCTGGAATGTTGAGTTCTGGTATGGAACCAAAAGCGTGGTGCAAGTCATAAATGATGATGTTGGTCTTGCAAAACATAGTAATAAAAAAAGTAGATAATAAAAAAGCAGAGTGGCGGACTTTCAGTTATCATCTGAGACCAGTCTTTTATCTGGATGGGAGTCAATCGTTGATGCCTGATTCTAAAATCTGGTAAAAAAAAAAAAAGTCTTCTGAGAAGAGCAGAGACTGATGCAACCTTATCCTTCTGGAATGGTATTCCTCATTATTACATACCTTTGGCCCAGTAGTACTGACACCACGATTGTGCCAAAGTCGGTAACAGATTCAAGACAGAATGTAAGGAAGGATAGCCCTCCTTGTATTCCACCTCTGTGACTGGACAAACGATTGCAATGCGGCTGATTTGCCTTGCTAAATAAGGGTTTAAAACCTGGGAGTGTCAGCTGTTACACAGGGACTCGCCCTTTTTGTTAAAGCCAGCTAACACACCTTAAATGTGCGATATAGCATGCATTCAGTTGTGTGTTTGTACCACGTCGTCCTGGCCGGAGCTGAACTGGGCCGGTCCCATGGAGTGTCTCCAGTTCTTCACGACTGACGCATTTTCCACCTCACCGCCATTCTCCAATCTGGACTGGCCAAGAGGATTTACAGGAGCCTGAATGGTTCAAAACACTAATTTAGTTCAATTAACGACTTAAAAGCTGGATATGTATCCTGAATGATACATATTTTTACCTCTGGAAGGCTCCACAGAGACTTGGAGCCGTCTCTCAGGTAATAGTAGGTCTGCCCTCGATCATCCACAGATTTGACCCACTGTCAAAAGTCACATGGTTTTGGTTTAGAAGTTTACTTTAATCCTCTATAAATCATTATAACTTCTTCCTTCTTTACAATACACTAATGTCTTTTACATAAACACTTCTCTATTATAAGAATATCCTTTTGTAGTAGTAGCAATAAAGAGGGAAGTAGGCGTTTGCAGAGGACAGGTTGCATAATAATCATTGTGTCATGGTCTGTTGAGTCTTTACAGCTGTTGTTGGATATACTGGAGCTGCTACTTGTGTAATTGTTTGATATGAAACAGCATTATGAGGGAAAGCCCGTGACTCTTTCAGGTGCACATACGGATCAGATTCACCGTAGGGAAATACGAAAGCATTGCCGAAGTAAGTAGACGCCAACGAAAAGTGTTTCATTCAAACTCCTCTTTGCCATGAAATAATTGGTTTCGTAATGGCTGAAAAGTCCCACAATTTGTGTTCCCCAACACGTTTAAAGTGTTCTGAGGGATGAAATTAAATCTGTCTTAAATGCATTTAGGTTTTGTGGACTGAAATTCCATCTTCCCCCATTCCTCCTGTCCTGGCGGAGCTACCTGCTCAGGGGAGTGTTCGCTGGTGAACACCCAGGTCCCATTGGGATCCACAGTGAGGTTCCAACCAGGTGGGGTGCTCCGGTCCAGGTTGGCCCGGGGGATGACGGTCCGGCTCACGTGACTGAGCGTGTATTCTTTAGGGAGTGTGGGAGGCCCTGTGGCAAGGAGCTCCTCGTAGACCTCTGGTTGGTCGGGCACGGGGTAGTCCTCTGGGGGGTAGTCCTGCTCCGGTAGAGAAGGCTGGGCAAACAAACACAGAAGTGTAAATACATTAAAACAGATAATTCCCAATTGATTGAGGAAAAAGCCAAACTAGGTGAGCTTAAAGGGAGCTTTCCTAATGAAAACGAGTTCAGTCTATGTGGATGCAAGAGATTTAATCCCATCATAAGAAGTCAGTATTTACAGCTTTCCCTTGGGTGAAGCTAAAACTGGAGAGGGAGAGGATAAATAGAGCAGCCAGCCTGTCTTTACCGGCCTGTCCTGGTGAAACCTGTGCACACTCATGGGCTCCATCACGGGGGGGTACGGGCTCAGCAGCTCTGGAGGCTCCCAGGACGTCTCCCCAGACATCGGGTTGTAGAAGTAAGGCCGACCGCTGGTCTCATCCACCAACCGCTCCCAGTCGGAGCTCCACGAAGTCGGCGGGGAGGCGGTGGATGGAGAGAGGGCAGGAGACAAGAGAGGCGAGGGGGAACCGAGTTCTTCAGCGGGAAGCCGCTCTGGGTCGGTCGGGGAGTCTAGAAACGGGTTGTCCCAGGTGGTGCGCCCCGTGGTGGGGTGGTAGTAGTACTCTTGCCCGCTCTCTTGGTCAACGTGGACCTCCCATCTGTCCGGGTCGAAGTAGGATGGAGAGTAGGATGAAGCAGCAGAGGGAGGAGACTCAGAGATGCTTTGGCGAAGTTGTGCTACGTTAACATAAATGGCCGACTGGATGTTTTCTTTTTCTACCTGCAGAACGTTAGAAAAAAGAAAAGCAATAAATGCAGGTGTTAGAAAGTACATCTCAAATACAACCACAGGTTCTCCTTCTCCATCCATGTGATCTTACAGAGCAGAAGACAACAGGAAGAAGCAAAAGACCAAAATAATGCAGCACAAAGATGGTCTTCAGTTACAGAACTCATCAGAACTTATTTCTAGTCGCATTTTCTTATGTGCCCACACTCAGGAACACCCTTTTTTTTGTAGAAAAGCAGTGATAAAGACCATATTAAAAAGATAATTAACTACCCCCAGCAGATCACAGAGGAATAGGATCTAGGTTAAACCTCGCTGTGGTGACCCCTGAAGGCAATTGATTCACTGTGGCGACCCCTGAAGGTACAAGCCGAAAGGAAAAGAAGAAGACTAACATCTGAAATCTAACACCTCATGGGCTATTTTTACCGAGACCTAACAGGCGGCGGCGTATCAATGTTGATTTACTTCATGCTTCTCCTTCACTACAATTCAAAGACAAATATTGACCCAGTGAGTCATTTTAATGTGCAATTAATGGTCTTTGAAACACAGAAAGAATATTTTCACGTACTGAAGGAGACTATGCGATCTGGACTTTGTGTTTTTGCCCATTTTAGTGAAATTTAATCTCCTTCAATTGATCATCGAACTAAAAGGCAACTTACACACAAATAAAGCAGGAAGAAAAAATCTATATTACAATAAATATAGCATATGCATAATGCAAATAGTAATAATAAATATATCATATGCATAATGCAAACAGTACAAAGAAGTACTTTCACTTCGAATAATGTCTACAGACCCATGTTTTGCTGAAAATTCTTTTATATGTTTTACTTCAGTACGGGTGTTTACAAATTATTGATTTCTGATCAGCTGTGAGTTTGCTGTCCATCTATTCGATGATGTAACTTTACTGACATTGCTCTCCATTGATCACAATACAATCATGACGCAACAGCCCGACGAGTGACCCCGAAATGGATCGTTTCCAAACAACAGACTGGGGGGGGGGGAGAAATGAAAGAGTTGCATCATTGATCTCTGAAATCGCTCCATAGTAGAGACATGAGATGGAAAGACGGAAGAATTTGTTTCACTTTGGAGTCAAATCATGAGAAATCAATCCTTATAAAAATATTCTGTCAGTGTTTAAGTCAGTATTTTGATGCAGCAACATCATGTATGACAGCAAGGTGTCAAACATCACAACACCTCTCTGCTCTAGTGTGGGAAACGGTTAGAGACCGCAGGTGCAAATACAAAACCCTCAACTCCACTAAAACAATGTTTTTTGGTTGTTTTCGACCAAAATTGACACATTTGAGAACGACATCCGCCATGGAACACATGGCAACACAAAAAGCTGTTCTTTGACATCTAAAAGTGCAAAACCATCCATCCTCACCCACATTCAAGCAGCAGCTCTCAGTTCACTTTTAACGCCTTCCTTTAGTCAGAACAGGAAAAGAAACCCCAGAAAAGGTGACACGTTCAGATAAAGCAGGAAGCGAGGCCGTCAACAAAACATTAATAATGCATCATCTGCATAAACGGACAAAACTTTAAACATGCAGTAGTTAAAGTGACTGTGAAGATCACTGACCTGAGGGGCCACCGGCAGATTCAGGCCTCGCTTGGCCGGATTACTCGACCAAATGCTGGAGTACATGTCCACCATGTTTAGACCGCCGCGTTCGAAGTAGCCACACAATCAAACGGACCTCCGATTCGAGCGACTCAGGCATTCGACCACATCTGATCGATGTGAGAGAGGCGAACGCAACCTCGCTCACACCTCCTTTCTCCTCTCTACAGCTGTGACGGTTGCAGTCCAAACAGAAAGGAGAACTGTGAGTTCTGTTACAATAGCAGCAGGAAGGGACCGGGTGAGGAGTGGGTGAGAGGTGTGAGAAGCTTTTTTTTTTTTTTTTTTGCATTTGTGCATGAATTCCTCCGTCTGGTTAACCTTTAGAGGGTTGAGGGTAACCGAGAGGAGAAAGAGACAATGAAGACAGGCCAGAGGAGGTTTAGATGAAGAGAGTGACATCATCATCACCAGCTTGTGTGCCCATGAGATACATAATAATCTAAAAGTATATGCATACAAGAAAAACTGCAACAAAACTAGAAAGCTAGACGACTGAAAAACTTCTTTTTCTACACACGTGGCATTCAAAGTCATTCCAATAATGAGGGGAAAAAGGGGAAGCAATTATTTCCCCAGAATTATATGAGGAGCTTTTGACAGGCTACTCCGATGAGCCATCGTGATGGGTGGATGATAGAAACAGGAAGTCTGGTTTAAGTGCAAGTTGTTCAATCAACACTTCCTTCTGTATTACGCAGTAAACAAACTGCAGGATGGAACAATATGTGGCGGATTTTAACCAAGGACTTTTTGTGGCAGAGGTTAAACTGAAATTAGATTTTGAAGTTGCGGGTAGATGTGTCCGCTTTTTAATTGTTCCATTGTCCACGGCTGCCATAGGAAAAAAAACGTGAAATTTTTTTTATTTTGTATTTAAGCTTTGAGATAGATATCCAGTCGGGGTCAAAGGGGTCATGCTAAGAAAACTTCAGGTTGTTTTATTTGGAAGGGCTTCAACACTGAATCAGGGTGGAACTCTTTCAGCACAGATTGCTGCTTCAGCAATGCATGAAGCAGCAATCTGCTGGATTACTTAACCACATTAGCACTCATCCAATCAGACAATGGAGCACCAAATTGGGGCCCAAATCACGCCACAAAGCTCACAGTAGAACTATTGAATCCGTCTGGCTCCGCCCCCCCCCCCCCCCCCCGCTTACATCACACTCCTCAGGGTTCAGAATCCAGATCATCTCCAGAAATACCTCATGTGGAATCCTTCACACGTTTTATCTTTTGAAACTTCAGACCAGGTGGATACACAGAAACCAGCTGATACGGCTCGCCCGTGACAGATTTCTCAACTCCGGTTCTGAGTGTTTTTTTCTTTCGTGTGGGAGAGCAAACATCATGCTGGAACCTTTGCAAATGGAAATTCCGCAATGATGCAAAGACGCCACCGTGAAATTTAGCTCGCAAGTCGATAAACGGTGTCAACAAACAAAAAAAAAACAGATTAAAGATCAAATACTTCAGCTGCGAATTTTACTTCCTCCTCTGCAGCAATGACAGAAATCACCTGTGTAGTTGAGGTGAATGATGGGATCTATTTTTATCAACCTCATGGTTGAAACTGTACAAAACATTCTACAAACTGCAGTCACAA
Source organism: Antennarius maculatus (assembly GCA_013358685.1). NCBI lineage: Eukaryota > Metazoa > Chordata > Actinopteri > Lophiiformes > Antennariidae > Antennarius > Antennarius maculatus. The sequence continues at coordinate 13,809,904 of CM023626.1, read as the reverse complement.
AAGACATAGCCGGGCTATGATTCACGCAGGACTTCTTCTACTTTAACTTTAGACCGTCGCTATTATAAGAAGTAAAGGTCATAACAGATGCAGACACCTTTTCTCCGCCTTGACTTAAATGCTGGGTGTGAAGCGGGACTTTATAATCCTGATTCTGCCATTGTCTCTTCACACATTTTTGAAAAATGCACTTACGCATGCCTTACCTCTGCTTCTGAGTCACAAAGATGGAAATAAAAACTCTCAAAGTGCTTTGAAAATTACTCTGGATGTCAGAAACACTTTCGTCAAAGACATTTGCATTCATCTGAATAATAAAAAAAAAAACACCCTGTCTTCTAATCTAAGTGAAGATCCAAACAAAGATTCCCTTTCTCATCAGCGATACAGGTATAAACTGGTTTCTCTCCAACATTTTCTATTTCCATATAAATCATTTGTCAATACGCTGCTTGTGTTTAGACAATGAGCACAGACATGTGCTTTACCTGCCTGTTACAAAAGCTCAGACAGACATTAAATTAATCTTATTCTTCTAAAAGCAGGGGTCTCTGTTTCGACATGATCGAAGGACAATTTGGGGGGGAGGGGAGTGGGATGCAACAGGGACCTGTTCTGGGATGGTAAGACTTTTCTTTGGATCATAAGGAATAACAGCTTCTTCCCATAATCACAAGATCCTTGGTGTGACGCCAAAGGTCACGTCACTGAATCCAACACCATCGGTGTGTGACTGTATGTGCGCTTTACCATCTTTTCACTCACAATAAGCACATTAGCCCCTCGCATATCAGCATCTGACATCACTGTTTGAACGTCTGATGTTAATAGAATCAACAGACCGGAATAAGTTTTAAAGAATATACTCAAAGCCAACGGATAGACGCAATTGTCGGAGCCAAGTAGGCACAGAGAGATGTGAGGAAACATTCTCACACTACCTGTTGGAGCAGTTTTTGACATTTGATTTCATCTGTGTCGTGGGGCGGAAGGAATTACTGCGCTCTGACAGGCCGGGTTGTCTCAGCCAGGTCACTGTTGAGGGGCTGGGGCGAGAACCGGTTCAAGGGGGGGGGGTCCAGTATCGAGTACAGAAACATTAAAGTGGTCCATAAGAGGTCAAAAGGAGAGTCAGACATCAATGGGACTTTGGACTTCTTCTGACAACTGGTTTCTTAATCTAAATCGAGGGATAAGGATCCGTGGAACGTGTTGTGTTCAATATTCAACGTGGATTTCAAGAGGCTTAAGATAAACTTGTGTCAACAAGGCAAAAACTGCAGAATAACACAAAAGCAATACATACATCAAACTGTTCATCACTAACCGCCTCTGGAAGCTACAGCTGTCCAAACTTTCACAACTGAATTTGTCAGTCTTTTAAAAGTGAACATCCCATCTGAGACCAAACATACCCCTGATACTGAACGACCTACTTTGAAGCTAATTACAAGCTCTGCACATTACATATTCACACAACTGCAAGGCAGGGCTGGCATTAAAGGCCCCCAAAGCCCTGCTTGTTGGGAATAAGGCCAACCCCCCCCCCCCCCTCTCTCTCTCGTCACCATGGAGATGGGTCTCTATTGTGGGGAGAGAATTAATGCACTTGAGGGGTCCTCTGGCACATCCACAGTCCTGGGACTCATCCGGGCTTCCCAGGAGTAGAAATAGAAAGACATTTCTACACAACCTAATTTGTGTTAAAGTTATATAAAACCTCTAAATGAAACGACAAACCCTTACTGGTAATTATAGTGTGTCGATGCACCAACAATCACTGGGTGTACTGGAAGATCCTGCTTTCATTTGCATGACTGGAGTCTCGGTGTAAAAACCGCAACAGGTGTAAAAAAGTAACAGGAGGCGGTCAAACTAACCTGAAACCAATTATTTTGCTGTTTATATCCAACATCCACGCGGAATAAAAAGCAGATTAAACTACAATCACAAACTGCTTACCGTTTCCTCGTCGGTGATTTTTAATAGTGATTCCCGGGCCGGTCATCGGAGCTGGAGAAAACCAGGTAGGGAGCAGGAGGGTTAGGGAGTGGCTGCTCCTTTCAGAGTTAACTCCTTCCTTCACCGGAGAAGACGCCACCCATCCGATAATACCTGTTTTTTGTTACCTGTTCTCTATACTGTCATCACCAGGTGCGTGCGCGCCGCCGACAGTTCCCACCTGTTCGTTATCTTGAAAGAAAACTTGCGCATGCACGCGGACCCGTTAAAAAGAAAAGCAGAATTTCGGACCTGGCAGCTCAAATCAGCTGCTTTCGGTGAGGAGTTCAAGGAATAGCTCTTTGGATCATTGAAGGTCCATTGGGTATTCAAATGCAAATGAGCTGGCAAGGGTTGTCAGCCAAACTGCGCCAACTTAGGACCCTGCGCACTGCAAAGTATGTGGTGGACATTGGGGGGGAAAAATCTAATCAAATAACCCTAAAGTGAAGAAAAATCCTAGTTTGGGATTGATGTAAATTTAAATACTTTACGCACAGTTGTCTCAATACGCATCATTGGTGTTGCTAGGATACGGATCCCCACCTCTCCTATAAACCTTTTTCCTGAATGACTGTTGCCCATATATAGAATAGCGTTACTTCCGGAATGTGCTGTAAACTTAATTGTAAACAGCAAGAAGATAAAATGTGTAAAACTTCTTCAGAGCCAGAAAAAAACTAGACTTTGCATCTTATTTGCGCGGTGAAATGGCGCCCTCTGCTGGTTGTAAAGTGACAATGCTACATTCAATGGGTTCATCCTTTCATTTAGTTAGTTAGTTAGTTAGTTAGTTAGTTAGTTAGTTAGTTAGTTTAAAATGCTTTGAGAAGATGAAGGAGAAAATGATATCTGAACCAGAATAGGGATTCACATATCCACCTGCTACACATCAGAAACTGTTTCCAGCCCATACTCATTACAGAGGACACCGTTTTCAGGCCTGTCTATAAACCCGGTGATGTCACAGGTCTGGACTGGTCAGCCATGATGATCCCTGACCTGAACCTCATTGAAAACCTGTGTTGGCTGATCAACTGCGGCAGCCTGAAAACCCTCCAGCAACTCAGCAGCTACTCCTGGCAGCTTTGAACAAAGTGTCCATCACCTGGAAGTTTTGCCAGTCCGTAAGGAGGAGGATTACTGCTACAAACAACACTGATGGGGCCCAAGCTGATTCCTGATGTTACGAGATGTTTCCTGAGAAATGTTTTTATGCCATTTGCGATACATGAAAATGTAAAATCTTACCTGATCATTGAGAGATACCACCACAGGAGGCGTTTCTACCGTTGGATTCAAGTCCTGCCACTTCAACATGAATGGGTCGGTCGTAGGCTGCCCGGAAAATGAGTCTGATTCTGAAATATTTGGCTCTGGTGTGTCTTCATGTGCAGATAAAGCAGGGGGTAAAGGGAAATCCAAATCCTCTTTGTGTAGAAAAATCTGTGGTTCCTCCTTATGGTCCTCTGCACACTTTGTGTATTGGTCGATTCTGATTTCTGGCGTGGGACAAGGTTTTACTTCCAGTTGCAGGTCATTAGTTTTCAGAGGTGCTGAGGGAAGTGAAACGCTTCCTGTTGAATTGTGCGTTTTCAAATAATCCAATGAGTTTGCTAATCTGGTGGCAGTCTGTCCCTCCTGTGGAACCTCACCAGGCCTGTCTGGTGTGACCTCAGAGAATCCAAAAGTGGAGAACAGGTACATCTCAGACACACCCTGATCTGGTGCTTTCCTGGTTGCTGTCACTGGTGTTGTCTGATCATTACCTGCTGGTTTAGTGTTTTTCACACTTTCCTGTAAATCTTTTTCAACCCCAGATTCTCCAGAAAGTGACGTAACCTCCTTTACGTACTGTGCAGGCACATAAAAGGGTCTGGTGTGCTGGTCCTTGCGAACGTGCCACCAGTGTTCGTTGGTCTTGGAGACCAGGATGTAGCTTTCATTGGGCTTGATTGTAACCAGGCGGCCATCCTTCGCCGTGTACTCAAAGCCGTACTGTACCGACACGAGCCCCATCATCCCCTGAACCATCTGACCTCTGCGTCAACATGAATGCAGCGTCGACATCTTGGAGCTGGAAATAAAGCAAATGTTAAGTTAATGATGTTGGTGTCTCCATTGTGGCTGTATCTAGTTGTTGTTGTTGTTGTTTTTGTAATTGCTTTTATTTTTTGTGGATTTGTGTCTTTTTGTCATAATTCTATGTCTCTCTACTTATTAATTGTCCTTATTATTTTTTGGCAGTCATTCCATGTCTCTTTTGGGTTGTTAAGTCTGTTTTGCATCATTTTATATTGATTTTCGTGTGTCTTTGTTGTTATTTTACACCTCCTCTTTGGTCATCTTGTGTCTCTGTGGATCCATGGTTTAATTTCTGTCATTACCAAAAGCTTGTGGATTTCCAAGAAAGTACAATGAAGTGCGATGTCAGGATTGACTAAAATATGAATGAGATAAAAATTTCTATTCAAGTTTACCAAGATTTATTTTAGATAAGGAAATATGGTCTTCTATTTCAAGCCTACATATTTCTAGAATGACTAATTTATTTTAAGAATTCTGTGGTTTTTTTCTTGTATTTCAGAGTTTTTTTCTATAAGGGCAGATGTCTCCATTTGCAGCATAACAAAATAAACCTAAACTTGCAACAGACTGAAAACTGCAAAGCCACTGAGAAGGAAGTCTGCACCGACCGCATCTCAGTGTCAGACGAACGTCACATGGTAATCTCAGTTTGCTCAGTACTAACACAACACACAGAAGTGAGTGGATATCATGGTTATCGACTACTTTGTGTGTAAAAGGTATGACTTTGTTTTTATTATGGTCATAATTAGAACCCAAATAATAATCAATCAACATGTGGGAAAAGTGCCTTTGAAAGCACTATGACTCATCCAGTTGAACTTTAATCCTGTAATATTTTAAAGAGTTGTGAGTCAGGGCAACTCCAATTAGAATACAAAATATTCAGCAAAGTGAGAAGCACCCTGAGGATCCAGGTTGGGCTAATATTTCATCCACTTACCTGATTTTGTTCCCAGAAATGTCCCCTCATTGGATGTCTCCCAAAAAAACCTGGGGCAGTTTTGGAAGCTTATTTAAAAAAGAACTGAAACTCGAACCGCTGCTGCTTACATGAATTGTTTCTGCTGCGAAAAGCTCCTGTTTCCTGTACTGTGTGAGCGTGAGGATCACTACCAAAAGAGGCAACGGGTGATGAGCTTCAGCTCTAAAGCCACAAGAAATGGGAAGTCTGACTTTAACCATACTTCATTTTTGTTTGTTCTTTTTATGGCACTGAGGGTGGACTGGAAAGAGTTGCAGGGCAGTGAGATATATTTTGACATTGCACAACACTACTAAAAATACAATACATAGAAGTAAAGGCAATGTTGACTGCATGATCACACTAAACATTTTTACTATTTAAAAGCAATGAAAGGCAATCTATCTCTGAGCCTGTAACTTTTATATTACTGTATAACAATGTGAGATAAAAACATGACCTGTGGGCTCTTTCTGCAATAAACAGATTGTTATTGCTTTATATGATTTTGAAGAATAAAATTTAAAAGTCAATCCTTAAATTCATTTGCTTTAAATTCAAGACTATATATTTTGCATGAGAAGACATCAGGGTAATTTTACATTTTAGTTTTGTGAACCTGTGAGGAAAAATCTGCTTGAAAAACATCTTTATTTTCTTCCTTTGCTCTTTAATGCATTTCATAAAAATGTTATAAAACCACAGCACAATTTGAACTCTCAATATAGATGGTTTATTTGAAGCAATGCCACACATTCTTTGTATATCAGAAAACAAATACAAAAGTGGACCTGATGAAATGGTTACCAGCAGAATTCCCTAATTTCAGTTACTACAGTACATCAAGTATTTCACAGAAAGTAAGAAATATAATACATGAGACAAATGGCAGTTTTGGGCTGAGAGATCATCAACACTGAATGCATCATAAAATACAATTTTTAACATCAGCCTGGCAGAAAATTCTGTGTCAACAGAAAGAGAAGTTAACGGTTAATCCAAGTAGTGCAGGATCAGTGAAGGATCAATAGCACTTGGATTGGATTAATGCAACTCCATTTTTAATCCAAACTGTTACCATGCTAACTCCATGCTATCAGTCAGCAGCAGGGCCAGTGAGGATGTACTGCAGACCTGGACATGATGGTGAACCTCATGAGATGTTGTCACGTTGGTCTTTCTACACCCACAAATGATTGACTCTGCATTATCTTTTGGTCATCTGTTCAAATATAAATATAGGCTAATATTAAATATAAAAAATAAGGCAATTTTCATGTGTTAAAATATTGTGTTCTTACCAGTGGGGATTTACAACCCGATGTGCATTTTCTAACTGTCCACAAATCCACGTTGTGTGGTTCATGTTCTTGTACACAGAAGATGCAGAGCAGCTTCCTGTATCTCTTCTTCTACTAAACCATTATCAATAGGATTGTAAATTCAACATTATAAAAAAGTGTGTGCAAGTCAGCTCTCTCCCTCTCTCTTCTTTTTTTTTTTAAGTTCATATGGCCTTGACATCGATTAGTTGGCCGTGATGGGCCATGTGTCTGAGGCTCTTGATCCCTTGCAGCTTGCGGCCGTGAAGAGTGAAGCGAGACCAGGCGAGCAGCTGCAGCAGGGCACAGGTGATAGGCACACACACCAACATGTAGAAACATCCCAGACGAAGAGGTGGGGTTCCTGGACTGAAGGCTACATCAGGTGCAGAAACCACAGAATCCTTCACAGGTTCTCTGTCAAAAATGTCATAACCTGGGGGAACAGAAGAAAGAGAAACCAGGACTCCATGAGTCAGACTTGAAGGGATGTTGTAAAAAAATGAACCCATCCTGCTGTAAAACATCAAAAACGTGTAAAAAACAACAACACACGGTACATGCACTATATTTAGTGTGGAATCCAACTTGTTAACTTCATGTACTAAATATTCTTTCCATTTTAGGACTCAGTCTGTGTCTATACGTACCTGTGTACACACACAACAGCCACGTGCCAATGAGAGGGGCAAATGTCTGGCCAGGTTTGGTCAGCAGGGCAACCATTCCAAAGAGGAGAGCAGAGGCAGCTTGCTGACGCCGGTTGACCACAAAGTCCTCGTCCACCAGGTCAGAGATAACCAGTTTCAGCAGCTTGCATGTTCCCTCTGTAAACACCCGGTTACTAGAAGGAAGACAAGTCATCAAGGCTCCAGCTGTAGTCTTTTAAATGATACTTTACTGAGGTTTTATGTATAGTCTAAGCTTGTAAATACTTTTTAAGGGGACAAATAGCTTAAAGATTAAAGAATCCTGACTATCCAGCCACCACTGAAAGTCTCACTCATCCATTCTGCACTGTTAAACTGAAAGGATCAAGATAATTTTAGACATTGAAAAAATAAATTTAACCTGAAAACATTTCAAGACTTTGTGGTTACCCCGACTTAGACTGCTGGATAAATTCTATTGGCTCCTGAGATGGGAGCATCAAAACATGTCTGATATAGTGATGAAATATGAATAACTTCAATAAAGATAGAGAGCTGAAAAACTCCAGAGAAATAAAATTTCGCTGACATTCAACTGTGTAAAAAAAACACAGACCAAGGTGTGTTTATTTGTCAATTCTGTAGTTTGATCTGTTGTCTTTCCTGTAGTCTTTCTTTTCCTATTCCTTTGCTTGACCTATTCCTTTTCCTCAAGTCACATGATTAACCAGGCTCAACATGTTTTTGGTTTTAAAAGTTGTTTTTGGTTGGTGGGAATCTTTCCTGTAAGGACCAATGGTCAATGGATAGAAGTTTTTGTAAGTTTAACAGATTTTTAAAAAATTTCCAGGAAGATTTCAGACTGCATAAATACATTATTTGCACATTAACAGGAAACCGTTTCTTGAGATACCCTTGAAAAATGGTCCTGGATGCATGTTTTGTTACATTTGCATGTTCAGCAATGAAAACAACTAATTCTGAGAAAGAAATAAGCAAACAAACATGCACATTTTCACGCATTATATCCCAAAGGCATTCTCTGGCATGTGTGAACAGCCGTACCTAGCAATGAAGATGCACAGCAGGTAAATGTGGTCAGCCCCCGCCAGCAGCATAGCAACACTAAGTCCCAGTTTAAGCATAAACAGCCAGCGGATAACCTGGTAAACCCCATATCGTTGGCACAGTGTCAGGAAATACAAGTTGTTTAGGTGGGGGGCAATGTAAGAGATGCCTGGGGGGAAGCAGAAGCCAATGTCAAAATTAAAATAGGAATCTGTTCAGCCTTAAATACAAAAACATTTCTCCATACTCAAGAGGGATATTTTACTGCTTGTCAAAATTGAATCAAGTTAAGACTGAATTACTGGAAACTAAAATGAGTGTTTAACAAGTTTATGTATCATTAGATTAAATGTTGTCAGTTCACACACCTTCAGCCTGTTTTACCGGTAGAATCAGATTGTGTGTTTCCTTTGGCTCGAAATGCAGCCATGACTGTTGATGTGTCAACTGTGTTTACTTACAGTGGATCTGGTTCTATGTACAAGGGGCGGAGGTGACATGAACGCATTACTTTATCTGCCATCTCTTACCAAGTAAAATTGAACCCGTAGAGGCAGAAATGTTGTCTGACAGGAGATGCTCCAGGAAAAGAGGGAAGAAATTGCTGTTGAAATGGCAGTGAAACACCTTCAGGAGAAAAGAAACGAGACTAGAATGTAAAAATCATCATGGACCAAGAGCTGAAGACAAAAAATAAATAAAAAGAAACAACTGGTATAACAAAGGATTGTTTAAAATAATGATTGTGTACAGCTAGTCCTCAAGATACACACATTTGGATATATGAACAACTTCGTGCTGTATATTTATAGTAGTAATGGCATTTAAATTACCTCAAATGGCAATTATAGATTGAAATGTAATAAATAACTAATACAGCTTAAGAACAGCCTCTCGGAACCAATTCTGTTCATATGTTGAGGACTAACAGTACTTTGAACACCTGTAGCTGTGATATTTCAATTTCATTTTTTAATAAATCTGCAAAAACGTCAACAATTCTGTGTTTTTCAGTCAATATGGGGTGCGGTGTGTACATTAACAAGGAAAAAAAATAACTTAAATGATTTCAGCAAATGGCTGCAATTTAACAAAATTTAATGGGGTCTGAACCCACTTTATGATCTCTAATTCAAAAAGACATTTCCTTCCACTTCATCTCGACTAGCACCCATAGCACATCCAATGTGATTTTCATCTCACCTGAAGAAGGTTCATCGTTACAAACCACATGAAGTTTCTGTGTTTGGACAGCTGCTTGAGATACTGTCTGATAGTGACAGGTTTGTCTGGATGGACAAGAGGAGCATGGCCAACACTCAACCTGAGACAAAGCACAGGACAACAAAAAGACAAGTGAGATAAAGAAAAAAACGACAAAAACATGTACATCAAAGTCACCGTATTTTCCACATCTTAAAAAAAAAATCCTTACTCTTTAAGTGTCTGTGCTTCATTGTGCCTCAAAACTTCTTTCTGGAAATGATGCCGCAGCAACTGAGAAACTAATAAAAATCCTAAGATAGAAAAAGCTGCCAGAGTCACGCAGAAGAGACGGAAGGAGTAGAAATCCTCTTTATCCCAGAAGGAATAAGAAAGAAATACGGAGAATGAGCCCAGGGCACTGAACACAGAGCAGTGGAAGTTGAGGCGTGTGCGATCGGAGGCGGACACAGCGAGGTCAGCCAGCAGGGCGCTGTGGTGGAGGTCCACCAGAGTGAGGAAGCCATCGTATAGACACAGGCACAGCAAGAACTGCAGTCCTGGTCTGGCCCAAGCCACCCAAAAGGCCAGGAAGGAGAGAGCAAAGAGGGGGCCATGCGTGGAGAAGACTTTAAGGCGCTTCAGAACCACCTCTGGAGTTGTGATGGGAGAGCCTGACCTGGGTGGAAAAACAAACAAACTTTATTCATTTACATGTCACTAATTTCAAAATCATTATACAAAAGGTAAGCACTACTGTAATTGCTGCTTCCTGTTTGACGACCGTTGCTCTTATCTGCTGACGTGTTTACCATGCACCATGAGCATGACTGTGAATCATTAAAGTGTTTGATGACACAGTTCCGTGTGCATGAATATATAAAATGTCGTGACAGGTTGTTCTCCAGTGCGTGTTTGCGAATGGAGTAGTGTTCAATTGAAGAAGAGGACTAATCCACAAACGCGTGCCGCCCTATCCGACTACTGCACGTCCCCTTTCTGATGCAACCCCCGCCAAGAAACACCAACACTCGTCTCCCCAACTGGTTGTTGTTTGTTGTTGTCTCTGTGAGAATCTCAGAGCGTCAGACTTCATACCTTGGATACTTTACTATTTGTCATGGATGATAAAACTAAGACTAGTGAAGATAGTAGTAATGGTGACGATCTCTCTAATGACAACTCTGACTCTCATTATATACTCTAAGATGTACGTATATGTGACATCTTTAAATAGAGTTGACCATTGAGCATTGATTATGAAGAGAAAGAAACAAAACAAAGAATGTCACTTACTGGGGAGAGCTGAGAAAGGAGCGATCACTCAGCCAGCCAAACAGAGGATCATTCAGACTGTTCCATATCAGGAACACTGTCTGGAGAACAGCAAAAACGCATACCATAATTATTAAAGAAGAAATAAAAATTCAAAAATGAAGAGTGAAAACGCCTTACAGGCAATCAATAAAAAAGATACCAAGCTTGGTAAACTCACATGCAAAGAATAGTTTGTGACTGGACTTACACAGAGGATAACTCCAGCAGTCATTTGACAAATGCATCTAATGTCAGGAAACGTAATTTTTCACATTTTGTTTGACTCACAAGGCATTCTTTGAATCATTTACTGTCTGTGAATCTTTTATAATGTGCAATATAATATCCAATCATTCCAGAGGTATAGATCTATAGGTAATAGAATGAATGCCAGGTTCATCACATGTATTTACAGCATGTGAGATAATACCTTTGCTGTGGTCTTTACCAGCAAAATAATAACAACATAAAGGCATTGTGTGGCTTACCAGTCAATCAGGCCTTTTTTCCATCTACATTTGAATTAATAATAACAATAATAATAATAATAATTATCTATCAATGTGAAATCAGACACTCACCTCTCCCACCCAAAAGGAGATTTTATCAATCTTGTAGATGGACACAAACGTCTCCACATAGTAAAGAAGGAACACATTGTGTAGGATGGAGGTAAACAGGGCCAGAGAGCCGTAGAGCAGTGCAGTTGAGACAGAGCCTTTCAAAGAGTCCCAGATGCTCCTGCCCATTCTTCTTCTTCAGTCACTCTGATCTGTGTTCTCTCCGTGCCAAGCTGCAATCATCTCACGGCCTGGCTGCCTCAGGGTCACCACCTCATCGTAACCTACAAATTAAACATAAAATAAATAACAATTAAACATTCATGATGTAATTTTCCAGACCAGCGGAGAGAACAGACAAAATAGTACTAACATGTTTTACTATCATGTCTGAGTATTCGTTTTGAGTAACCAAAGGGGAGCCACCTTCATGGTGAAGTAATTTCATTCAACAATTACACGGTTATGCTATTTATTCACCGGCAGTGACACTTTAGCCATTTAGCTAAAATATTAATGACGTTTCCCAATTGAATACACACCTCTGTTCTGTTTAGCGAGTCAAACAGCAGTAAATACTCCCTTCGCTGTACTTCCTGATTCTTCTGACGGCAGCCTCATATATCGATAACTACGCGTTATGACTGGCGGTGCTAATTAGCGTTCGCTAGCCGTTAGCATTAGCTGGCTCGATATTGCTAAGTCTAACTGAGAGTGAGGCCACTTAGTGCGAGATTCAAGTACCTAACGAAAACGAAAAATTGTACTTACTTACTAAAAAGTTGTCAGTTCAACCAAGTAAACTGTATTTGGTCCGTGAGAAAAAAATAACCTGGTTAGCAGTGGCTCAACTGCTTTCCAGTGGCAAATGTATCACCATGATATTCACTAAATTCCGAACCCTACTATGTTGAAGGATTGAAAAAAAACGCTACTCTGCCTCTGATTGGTTGACGAACACAGATGAGCACCGTATTGGTTAAGAATGACGTAAAAATATCAAGGGAAACCAACCAAATAAAAAGTAGATGAATAATTGCGTAGCCATAGTAGGATTATTAAATTCGGTCCTTTATTACTCAATCTGAATCGCCACGTCAACACGTCAGAGACGAAAACGTCATTGCGTTGCTGGAGACGCAACTGATTATCAAGTTTATACTACTAGTTATTGAGACTAATGATTATCAAGTTTACACTCCAAGTTATAAAGACACTACTGTATTAATTATTAAGATTGAAGGCACACTTTATCCTTTGCTGCTTGTATGGCTTTAATCAGAAACAGATTTGTATCTGTTTACTGAGGCCAATGATAGACAGCAATAACCAAAGTAAATACAAAATGCAATTTTTAAATGATGACTTATTAAGGGAAACTTAAGGGAAAAAGAAATTAAGGGAATAAGGTCTACTCACCTTTGATCGTACAGTGTGTAGATCAATGCGTTGATCTACTCTCCATTGATCGTACAGTGTGTATGATCAATGCTTTGATCAAGGATTTGATGTACTCTCCCTTTGATTGCACAGTGCGACCTGTACTTTGATCTACTCCCTTTTGATTGTAAAGTGTGTACATTCAATGCTTTGATCTACTCTCCTTTGATTGTACAGTGTGTACGATCAGTGCTTTGATCTACTCTCCTTTGACCGCACAGTGTGTACTATTAATGGTTTCATCTACTTTCCTTTGGTCATACAGTGCTCAAAACTAACTAGCTAGCTAGCTAAGTAGCTTACTAACTAACTAACTAACTAATGAACTAACAAACTAACTAACTAACTAATAGAGGGACAAGCCCAATTATAATTTAATTTCCCGTAATGGAGAACTAAACAACTACAAAACAAGATAGCCAAGGTATTTTTTTTTTATCCGAAAAGACGTCCTGCCTTTGAAAATAATTGATCAAAGCTTTGATCTAATTGGAGCTTTGATCTAATCTAATTTTGTCTTTTTATGTCAAGATCAAAAGGCATATATATGGGAAAGGCAATGTTACTTTTTTTGAAAATATGTTTAACAAAACATATATGCCAAAAGGAGACCCTGAATATGATTCAGAGGAAACACGCCGAATGGATGGGTTAGCAGGAAGACAATGGTCCAGATTAGAATCTACCCCGACTTTTGATAGAAACAACACTGTAATAAACTCAACCAAAGAGCCAATATTGATAAATCAAAGTGAAAGCCATGAATGTACACTCGCAAAAAAGATGAAAGAGAAGCACAAAGATTTGAATCGACAGATTCTCCAACTTAAGGTACTACATCAAAATCAAAAATCTGAAAATGAAAATTTGAAGACAAAATTGCAAAGGACTCAGGAAACAGAGAGAAATTTAACCACGCAGAAACATTCATTGATTAGTGATATAGTGCAATACCAATCTCAAATAAAGGAACTGAGGGATGAGAACAGAATAATTAAAGGACATAAGGACAATCTTAGAAGTCTGAACAAGAAAAAACAGGAAGTAATTGAAAGCCTCAGGGATACAGTGAGTGATCATCAGGAGGCGCAGAAGAAACAAATTTATGAAAACAAAAACCTGAAGATCACTGTGCAAAATCTTCAACGCCAGCTGAAAGAAATTAATGCAGTGGTCCAAAGAGCAGAGGTGGGACAACTTGAGGAGAGTAACAACACCTTCAATAAAATCACAGAAAATCAGCCTGGGTATCTTCAGCGTTATATCCCTAGAATTTTAATGAGAGCTTCAAGAGCTTTATTGATCACAGTTTTTACAACAACCTTGTTTATGTTAAATCCAGTTATAAACTTGGCCGTCTCCAATCTGATGGTACGCTATTTTCCACTAAGAAGGGAAAGCCCTCCTCCAATATAAATTACACAACTGAGCATTTCTTTTGAGTAATCTCTGGCCATCCTTAATCCAACAGGGGTCATTCACAAGCCTTGGTTAAATTCCACCTGGGGCCTTTTGATGCAGAGTTTGCATGTTGTCCATGTGTCTGTAGGAGTTCTATCCGGGTACTCCGGCTTCCTCCCATATGCAAAAACATACAAGTAAGGTGAATTGGTCACACAAAGTTGTCTTGTTCTCTTGTAGGTTGTCTTGTAGGTTACTCACAGTGTGAGTGTGAGTACCCACTGTGTGGCCCTGCAATGAACTGGCGACTTATACAGAATGTTCCCTACGTCCTACACCTTACATCAGTGAGACTACAGTATTTCTGATCGGGTTGTTTTTTAAAAAGATGCATTAATGAAAATAGTAACAAAATGCAAACAAGATTCTGCATCAGTTGCCAATCCCAATATGTCTGATGATATTTTCTGCCATTTTCATGCATGAATTACGCGTCATTGCGCAAGCGTGTTGAAAAGTCAAGTCCAATACTGTATATCTCTATTCAGCCCTCTCAAGAGAGATATAGTACTATCTTTTGTCCAGCAGAGGGCAGTCACAACCCTGACAAGGATCCTACTGTAAACTCAACACCGATGCTGTTTACATCTTGACATCATCTGTGTTTTAACGAATCATTAATAATGCTACTAAATAATAATAATATATTACATGTATTCCTGGAAACCGAACTGAAAGCTGAATGCACCCAGCTAAAAACCTTTCTGATTTAACCCAGGGGTATAAATCATGCTTGTGTGTGTGTGTGTGTGTGTGTGTGTGTGTGTTTATGTGAGTGTGCGCGTGCGTGCGTGCGTGCGTGTGTCGGTGCGTGCGTGTGTGCATCAAGGGGGCGGGGGCAAACCTGTGCGTGCGAGCGCGGAGTAACTGCAGCAGAAAGTCGGTGTTTCTCTGCGGACAGTACGGTCGGTATGTCTTTTAGTATTTTGTGGATTCCAGGAAAAAAAACAGCCAGTGAGTCTTAATCGAGTTGCTTTTTTGACGTGATTCCTCTATTCTATTTTTTCGGCGTCCGTGTTTTTTGCTCCTAACTAAAGGAAAGGTGTTTAAAAAGGTGGTTTTGCCTGTGGGTGCTGCAGTCCAGGTCGGACAGGTGCGCATCGGGAGGTGGGTGGACACACCATTTAAGAGCGGTTTTGCGCTAATGCTTCTTTTTGGAATTATAAGCTTGACCCTAGATTTAAATGTTTAATTTTAAGTGGTGTTTTTTTTTTTTTTTTTTTTTTGTGTGTGTGTGTCCTTAGGTTTGCCCTGAAGCCCCTTACTTGTTCCATGACGTAAGTATTTTTGAAGTAATTCACCAGTAACAACTGGAATATTAAATACAACACAACTAAGTCTGCATGATCTGTTTTACTGTCTGAGAAAGTAGATGTGTATCTAAACTGATGGGAGTAAGAGCGGAGGAAAGTCTTATTTTTGTCTTAAGTGGGTTGTTGTAAAAAGCTTAAAGAGTCATGAAAACTTTTAAATAAATCAGCTTTTAAAATTATTCACTCATATCCCAACCTGCTGATAGTAGCATTATTATTCATGCATAAACGATAAATAAAACTATAAATAAAGCAGATATACTGTAAACTATAAAAAGTTAGAGGTCTGTAAGGGAAAAAATATCTTTTGTATTGTCTGATAGATTTGTGAGGAAGTACGGTGTGTATCTCTCTCAAATATAGAGTCTTGATAATTTGAAGTAGTAGAATTAAAATTATTATTATTAATGTGAAATGTTCAACTATAGTTTAAATCGTGCTACTTTTTTTTTTACCAACTTAAGACACACTGTCTCAGGCTGGTTCATCAGAATCATAGGGCAAAGGCAACCAATGAAATCAGGATTAAACATCCCAGGAGATCCTAACTGCAAAACTACAGGCTACGCTTGAAGAGATGTACAGTTGTTGCTATAAGTAAAAGGAAGCTGTGCACACTGCTTTGTGTGATTCCTCCCTCCTTACATCATGCATGACACATCAGTCGTTCCGTCATTAAAGCAGTGTTTACCTTTCCTCCGTGTAGCTTCAAGCTTTTCAACGATTAGACAACAGCACATCGTTGGTACACTGTCCCGCTCCTGCAGAACATGCAGCATCAGCAACAGAAATGCACATGTGTTGAAAAAATGTTGTTTGCTGCGTTTTTTCATGAAGCCAGTGGCTGACAAAACCAAACCAAAGACTTTGTGTTATTTCATCATCTTTGCTGCATCTTAAACGGAACTTAGAATTGATAAGTAGCCAACAGATCCAATGTCAAACTTGTTCAAGTCCCCATTTTGTCCAGTGTTTACCCCAGATGTGTGAATTGTATAATTCGGACCTGGACTGCCAGTGAAGCCTCAGGGCTTGGATTTTGGGTAAAGCTGGGCTGTGATTTAAATAAAATCTGCTGCCAAGTATTGGACATGATCAAACCGTGAATGGGAAAAGGCACCGAGGCACAGTGGAGCAATGCTGGATCAGGTGCACAAGCCTCTCCCCATTTTTGCTATAGGGTAATGGCTCAAGGGTACATTTCCAGGTCCTCACAGAACGAACCAGAATTCCATAGTCCGTGATCTGTTTGAATTCATAGTGGTTAATGTAGATTCCAGGTTTAGTTCCTTCAGTTGCTCTGCATTGATTGATCAATGTTCAATAATATGGTAAATCTGTGGAAACGCCGTTTAGTTGTGAACATAGACTTTGAACAGACTCTGCCCAATGGATGGATGGATGGATGGATGGATGGATGGATGGATAAAGGCGAGGACGTATCAAACTCTTTACCTTCCCCCTCACTTTGTCACCTTACGGGTTGATTTCAGAGATTGGCACCCAAACTGTTAACCAACATGTCATTAGCTTGTGCTTAACGCTGTGAGTGATGAGCGGCGGCAGCCGTGGAGATTAAGACATGGATTTTCCAGTGTCACAATACGGCAGAGAGAGATTCACAGTGTTGACCCTTTGAAGAGCGACGGAAACAGAGAGAAAGCATCCAGGAGGAGATAGCGCTGATGGCGCGGGGCCTAATCTCTAGATTATCCATCGTGCTGTTCGGGTGTGCACATGGCTAATTAAGAGATGGGGGTCGGTGTTTTGATATCGCATCACCAGTGGCACAATATTTAACTGTCAAAAGTTTTTGATGTCTGTTGAGTAACGGTACTTTACTCTCTCTCTTTTGCTAACTGGCTGTAATTAGGACACAGATGCTTGTCAGTAATATCCTGCTCCTACTGTCAAGGAGGCAAGAAAGTTCAGACCTACTGTGTCAGCAAAGTTCGTCAACATCATGGAGGCTTTAAAATGTCATGTCAAAATAGAGGGGTAGAAGCTGTCTGATGAACCTGTCCAAGGTTTTCTGCACCAAATTTAAAGTGTGCACGTTTGCCCAACAGTGAAAAGTAATAAAATATTTTGATGCATTGTGACTGCACACATAAACACGTCTAAACACGTGACATCATCAGATCCCAAGGCTAACTGATGTAGGTAAAGTACACTGTTTGCATCCTCATTGTTTCCACTGCCCTCGTGTTAGAAATCATTGTCAAGCTTGCATCTTGGGCTGTGTCTGATGTGTCTAATCTTTCACAAGTTGATGACTCAGAAGAAGGCAGTAAAAGTTTGGTTGGTGCTTCAGTCAACCCTAAAGGACAACTGCCCAGTTCCAATGTGAGTCACAATCTATCACAGGCAGAGCCACAGGGAACTGCTGTAGTCTTTACCAATGACTTCACAAACATCAATATTTCACATCCCCAGATTTTGCAGAGCGATGTTTGCTTGTTTATTCTCAATGTATTAATATTCAGCGTGTCACATATGTAAATTGACGAACTGCACGAGCTTAAAGTAGATCGGATGAATGGATCTCTGGCAAATGAAGATCAGAAGGAGAATATTTAAGTAGTCAAACATAGAGTCTACCTCAATTGAATATTACTAATAGTTACCGTAAACCGCGATTCCCCTTCAGGCAGAAGAATGTTCTGAAAATGTTCATTTTTGTTCAGTGTTATCGCCGACTTCCAGTTGTACCTCCATACAATAGCATCAATAGTTTGATATGTTGCGTCATTTCTCTGTTTGTAATACGCATTTCTATTTTTCTCTGCACAGGCCGTGTCCTCAACTGGCGAGCAATCAAAGGGCTTTGTGTCCACTCGCTGCCTGGTCATAAGATACACATTTGTCACACTCAGATTTTGTGAGTCTGACAAATTGCGTTCGGGGCTTCGTTTGGACCCAGGTGTTCGTGTTAAACATGGGTGACCAGAGATCAGCTCGGCCCCTCTTGCTCCTGCTGCTGCTCTTGCTGCTGCTGGCCAGGATGTCACAGCTGTGGGCCTTTCCCTTCAGCCCGTCCCTGGATTTGGATGTGACTCCAAGGACGACCATCCTCTACAAAGGTGAGAGGTGAAGAGAAAAGTGTTCTCAATCGTAGTTATGAGACGATTACAGTCTCCTTTGTCTTTAAGAAAATGGACGGTGGATGTAAGGATATGGAGAAAGGAATCAGTCTCAGATTGAAACTTCTATTTGAGATGCGTCACGTCTCTTTAAACACTCTTATTGCTTCCTTATTCAATGCTATTCCTACTCCCGAAGACAACTCCTTCACACTCTAGTTATTAATTGCCTTTCTCATGACCTGTCCCGGATCACATGGCTCAGCAAACACCTCTAATGAAACAATGGAAGAGAGCCTCCCAGAAAAGAGGACCTGGTCTCAGTTGGGCCGATTAGTGTCCGAGTAAAGAAACAGAAAGTACTGCTGACGAGGAGTTTTGGCCTTGGTGTTTATTTACGGGTCTATACACAGATCATGAGGACCTTTATCCCTTCTAGTTATCAGCCTCATTTGCCAACAGCTTTCCCTCTGCAGCGGCAGGGAGAAGGGAACGTTGAACTGATCGGACAGCTTTGTCCTACCTCCGCTCCACCCCTTTCTCCGCTCTTCTTTAGTCCTCTGAGGATAAGTATTATTAGAGGGAGGGGTAGTGCGAACGGGAGGCATGTCTGCTGCAAGCATAGCTCATCCCGTGCAATGTCATCCCAGCAGTTCGGAGTTTTGCAGTGTGAGATGATTCGTCGGTGTCGGGAGAATGGGAAAGGTACACTGCTCGATGTTCTGAATCAGAATAATAATCAGAGATGTGAGGAGAGAAAATAATATAACAGAGGCAGGGGTCTCACTACGGTGCATTTTCTCGATCAAGCCTGAGAGGAACTGCAGAAATTAAGAAATTGTATTTGCATTTTGGACATGAATGTTTTTCTTAAATATATAAATATAAAATGCACAAATCTTCAAGACTGCATGACTTCTAAAACCTGCTGTTCAGGAGCTATTTTCTCTACCCAACTGGAGTTGATTGCTCTAGTTAGTAGTACTGCTGCAGATATTTTACTAGCCAAATGAAATGGCCACACTCGATTAACTCGGAAGAGTTAACTCGATTAACTCTGAAAAGTGAATCGCGTGGGGCGTCATGTATGGGTCATAAAGCCTCGTTGGGAGTTTGCAAGTGCGTCATAGAGAGAGGTTATTGTCTATCTGAATGCTTTTAGTTGTCATTTACTCATCTCTCATTCTGAGTCAGATTATAAATCATACACACTCTGCTTACAGTGGACACATTTCTCTTCTGCAGCCAGTCATTACACATTTTATTTTTTCTCTTTGGCCTCAAAGTTGTCCTTGACCTACTTTCCGGGGGTGTGCTGCATGTACATTT
The DNA here is from genome assembly GCA_013358685.1 of Antennarius maculatus. NCBI lineage: Eukaryota > Metazoa > Chordata > Actinopteri > Lophiiformes > Antennariidae > Antennarius > Antennarius maculatus. The sequence goes on along the minus strand of CM023626.1, from coordinate 13,790,105 downwards.
GTGTCACCACGCATTTCATCAGTCTCCATGTGTGTCTGCACAGCCTTCTGCATTATGGGTACGTTTGTTTGCATGCATTTAGTTACATCATGTATCTGCACACATGAACCCTCCGTCTCTGCCCCCGTGGTGACACATGTCACTTGAGGGGGGAATGGCAAATGGCAGATCGTGATAAAGATGCATGCATTGGTGTGCAATGATGTATATGGAAGAAATGGTGGCTGGTGTATGTGGGAGATATTGTGGGTGGATTTGTATTATGTTTTGTTAGCTTGAATGAGGAGGTGCTCTTTGATTTACAGTATGCCCTGACAGAGTGGGAGTGCAAGGGCATGGTCAGTCAGAGGGGGATCAGAGGGAAACATGACATAATGTGACTATTTTCTCTCTTTAATGAGGTTGCCGAGGGACAGCAAACTGTAGAAGAAATAAAAAAGTATTCCGCATACGGTTATAACCTTGTGGCTCAAACATTTCATCAATAAACTCACAGATCTTCAAGCTCAAACGCGTTGGCGTTGTTGGTTTCCATAATGGTTTTCTAGCCATTATGTAAAGCTGATCTAATCAATATTTTTATAACTAAAATAAATCATGTAAAAACGCATGTCTTGTTGAAAGAGAGAGAATTATCACCAACTCTGTAGTTTCCCCTAAGCTGTAAGAAGTGTTTTAGAATCTATCAGCTGTTTCCACTCAGTCTTGTTGCTTTCATAGACCAACATAGTGTAACATTTATTGGGCAGACTAAACCAGAGTGAATGTTAAACTTTAGAGTTCGGGAGGTCAGATGTGCAAATGAGAATATCTTACATCGATATAAAGATTTTTTATGTCCTACGACATGAATAAAATGCCTAGTTTATGTAAAAAATGTACCATACCAAACTAACGTCCCCACATTCCAGTGGTTCTACAGAGACGAGCCAATGAATCAGAAGCTGGTGCACTTCTAAACTGTTGGGATTTGTCTCTTACTGTTGTGTTTGACGGCTGTAAAGGAAGATTTACGTGTTTTGAAGGGATGATTGACTCTGATTAGATTGATTTTCCACTTTTTCTCTCTCTGCCACCAGACCTGAAGTAACAGGGTTGTGAAATATTGATGCACTCACTTTAAGTTGCTCCATGTTGCTATAGCAAAGCAGGTCTTAGTGGTAAGATTCATGCTCATTGCTACTGTTGTTTTTGGTGGCGGATGTAAACTTTGCCAGCTTGATGCTTTTTGTAAATAAAGATTGTCTTGTCTCGTAATTACAGCGTTGGAGAGGCAGTCCACTGAGGGTTAGCAATTTAGTATTCAGCAAAGTCTATTATTGTCTTTGCAAAACAGCTGCATTTACTGTATGTGCTGTGCTGTGCGATATACACACATTATCATCTGGGCCGTGGCTGCTGTCTTGTTTAATCTCCTTCTCTGTTGTGGGTGACAGCATTGTTAACACAGAGACCACCATGATGCTGTGATCCCCTTTCCATCTGATCGTTCTTGCTCTGAGTTTCTGACAGCGTCTTATTGGTGTTTCACTGATATCATCTGGTGAGACCCGCAATAACACAGAGGGACTATCTGTGACTCGTTTGTGGAGTCGGATCGCCTTTGACATCAAAGCTTTCATTTCCTTTTTCTAACGTTCTGCCCTCGCTGTTTGGACAAAACCCAAGGATTGCTTTGGGTATGACATGATGTCGTGTTTGTGTCGGTGGAAGTCGTGCTCTGCTTCCTCTTTGATGAGATGCCGAACAAGTGATGTCTGACATTTGACATTAGTCACGAAGAAATGACTACATACATTTCAATAGGTAGTTCCTGTTTTTCTTTGAATCACAAGTTCTTAAAAACCACATTTGATGGACAACTATGCCTGTATTGACAATGGATGGATAGACAATGCCACTGCATTGAAGCGGTCAAGCATGAGCGTCTGTGATAGGAACTTAGTATTGTGAATTATGCATAAGTGGGGCAAAGCAGGGAGAGGGTCTGGTGGACCTGGGGAACTAGCATGACTGATGATCATTTGGAAGTGTGCTTGAGGCCGGCTGTCAGCAGCTAATGTCTGGAGTATTCATCCCTGACTGATTCCATTCAGTGGTAGTCATCAGAGTAAACTGACAAAAAAAAACAAAACACATTTAATTCTGTTGTGTTGTACTTTATGGGCTCATGCGGTTATGCTACATACAAAAAACTCTCAAAATATGTATAAATAAATATATGTTTTGCATTTTGTAGTAGGTAGATCATTTTGACTTGGTCATTTTATTTTATAAGATGAAAACTTGTGAGCACCCCTGCTGTAAGGAAAGAAACAAAACTCTGCTTCACTTCCTTTTCCTCTTGTTTTCATACACAAGGAAATCCAGTTGTGTATTAATTCTTAAATGTCCAAAATAATGTTTGCTGCATCTTGAATCCACTTTAGAAATGAAGAAGAGATGCTTATATAATGGGGATGAAGTTGACAACAACTGGCAGTTCTGACGCTGTCCAAAGACGTTGAGTCGGTCGTTTCTTCCAGCATTTGTTTCCAAATTTATTTGTAGTCACGTGTGTCACATGGCCCCCGTGGTGTAACTAGTGATGAGTGAGTCACACAGGAAGTCACACTCCAGTACACACACGCACACACACACACACACACACACACACACACACACACACACACACACGCACACACACACACACACACACACACACACAACCCTACAGTGGATTTACAATCATCCCAGACCCATGTGGAGGACTACAAATATGTTTGAACGCACCACCTGTGACGGCTCAGCGTTGAGACGCTGCAAATATTCACCTGTCAGATCCTCTGAGTCACCGACGGAGAAGTCTGCACCCGTTTTCAGGAGACAGATGAGGGATGAAATAAGTGTGTATGTGTGTGTGTGTGTGTGTGTGTGTGTGTGTGTGTGTGTGTGTACTGGAAAACATGGCAGATGCTTCTGAGGACCAGTTGTTTTGACCTGTTTTCCTCACTGAACAGTTGCACATAAAAAAAAACAGATCAGTGTTAACACAGACACAGACACAGACACACACACACACACACACACACACACACACACACACACACACACACACACACACACACACACACACACACACACACACACACACACACACATAGGGATGACAACAGTAAATAGAAACCAGCCAGCAGGCTGAGAGACTTCTGGCACACCTCAGCGCTTTGTTGACTTTTCTCATTGATTTTGGTGTAAAAGCACACTGTATGTGTGTGTGTGTCTGTCCTTACATCTGTCGTATGTGTGTGTGTGTGTGTGTGTGTGTGTGTGTCTTTGCCTGGTGTGTGTGTTTGTGTGTAAGTAATGTCGATCACCTCATCTGGGAGGACTTGTGCAGCTGGGTTAAGAAGGGTTCATGGTTTTGATGAGTCAGGTTTAAGGCCATTTTTCACCTCTGATCGTCCCAACGAGAGAAGAAAGCAGATCAACTTTTGGAGGCAGTTTTAGATCCAGTTTTACGCCTTCCAGCGAGATCACAAGATCCAAAGTGAGAGAGACAACCTGAGCAGCTGACGCCACCATCAAGCAGCAGTGAGCATTTGTAAACCAGCGTGTTACTTTGAGTCTCTCATTAGGTCTGTGATGAAAACCGACAGTATAATCAGAAATGACTTTGTCTCAGGTCATTCCTAAACATACCAGTTTAGGACTGGGTTACTTAGTTCTGTGTTAGGGTTACGGTTTATTCTTATTATTATTATTAAAACTCCAAACCTCCAGGAAAGTTTGTCTAACGTCCTTGCCAGTGACTGGTGTATTTGTTCTGCTAATTCAATGTGTACCAGCGACTATGCTAATGATGAGAAAAAACATTTAAAGTAAGTCTCTTTCTGTGTATGTTTATATCCTAATATAACCCCACAACTTCATGATTGAGTATAAAATTTTGACAGAAAGGTGGGATAGAATTATAAAAAAATCATCCCTCTTGCTGCAGGACAGCAGCGACCGATCTGTTGTGTGGTAAGAGGAGAACATTTCTTCATCTTTCAGTTGGTTTGAACTGGATCCACATCAAACAGAAGCCCTCCTCCTCCTCTCTGTGTGTTCTGATTGAAATGAGCATTGGGTTTCTCTTTCACATGTGCGTCGCCTCCAAAAGATGTTAAGTTTTTAATAAGTCACAGTTTCCTGGATAAAAAACCCCAAAACAAAACACCATCTGATGGCGGTCTGAGATCAAGGTCGCCTCGCCTCTGCTGCCTTGGATCCGGGGACATTCTCCACATCACGTTGGTCCTTCTCGCTTGTAATATCATGCAAACGCTATTTTTATAAGATAAAAACCAAGGCTATCGCTCACAATTGGATGACTCACAAGTAGTAGGCATTTTACATCGCCTCGGGCTGCCTTTGTGTTTGCGTAACTCGTTCTCTGAATGTGATATCGGAGAAGAATCTTGCCCCTCATGATGAGGGTCTCGTTGTATTTAAATGCACTGTTGTCTGCGTGTGCATGTCTTCTACTCCATCATCTTCATTATGCAATTCATTGCCCACAGTAGATTCAGCATAATGTATTTATGCGTGCAGACCTTTGTTATTTGTGTATTTGCATGCTGCAGAGAGTTTTGTCCGATTGACTCCTTCCAGAGCCCCCGTCCTTCATTAGAATCTCGCCCCTGGCGTGTCCTGATCTTTGGATGTGTCAGAGGAGCTGTGGGATGGCTCATTCAAATCTGACGCTGACGCACTGTTTGTTTGTAGGAAACATTTGGAGCTAGAGGAGTTTTAGCTATCGTCACCTCATGGGGAAGCTACAGCCACAGGTTAAATATGCAAGAAATAAGCTGGTAATGAATGGCTGAAAGCGTTGCAAAGGCTGCAGGCTGTTTTTGGAAAGATTTTTGACCACAAGGAGAATTTGTGTGGATAATTGTGTCTCAGAGTACTTGGATCTAATTTTTTGTAGTTTTATTTTCATAAGCCAGATTTTAAAATAATGGTGCCAGTCAAAAAAACAACAAAAAAAAAAGCAGTAAGGTTTTCAGACTTAACAGCTTTACAGCAACTGAAGCTAACTGCTAACCTAAACATGTCAACAAACATTTCAAGAGCGTCCTCTGACAGCACGCAAATGGATTCCATATAATGAATTCTATCAACCCCTGATTGGCTTGGCATGATGTTATCCTATTTAAAGAACTTCTACTACATAGGAAACACTATTGTCATGTGTGATATAAAAATTTGCGAGAAGTTTTGACAGGAAGGATTGAAAAATTCATGGGAGGAAAGTCTTATCCAATGAAAAATATTGCACTATAATCGCTTTTAAAAACTCTAGAGCTGACCATTTTGTAATTCATGAGGAGGATTTCCTCCATGTGGTGTCATTCCTCCCATCTGTCATGCATATAGTCAGTCCAGCGGGCACTGCAGATGGAAATAACCAAATTATGTTCTATACCCATCATTGTCTGGTTGACAGCGATAAAGCCAGTAAGAAAAAGAACATGGCAGTAAGGATGGCGAGCGCTCAGAATGACTGCAGTCTGACTCAGGCTTCATTGGCGCCAATGTAGAGCTACCGCCACCACCCAGTGCGTCCGTGTGGCGGTTCGACAATCACCCCGTCACATGGGGAGGAAAGGACCTGCCATGTGACACGGGGGGGGAGATCTTAACAGTATTCATAGTGTTGTATTACGCAAGATCAAACCCCGCTGGGAATCTCACTGCCATCGTTTTTTTAATTTTTTTTTTTTTTACATCGCTGTGAATTGAACCTGTAAATGTGTTGGGAAGCCTGTAGTTGAATTAATAAGAGTCTGAGTGAAAACCTTGAAGAGTGAGAGAGAATTCATCCTCCTCATTCTTTTGCTTTGCATAACCAAGGACTCTAGATTCTTTGACTAGTTTACAGACCAACTTAAACCAAAAAGAACTCATCATTTTGTCTCTCAAGCTTGTTGGATGAAAAAAAAATCAAGAGTTGTCTCAAACAAACGTCACCACTGCATAGATGTTTTTAGGTGAGTGGGCAGAACTTGATATTGATTATATTTTTTAATATATTCCTCCTTCAGTTCCTGATCTGAATGCAGATTAAGCTTGTGAAAAATTATGTCCATTTTTGAATGGCACTGACAAGTTTTTCCCATTTTTCGTGTTATCATGACTTTAAACCTGTAAATTATAAGAAGATTCTGACAGGATGTGGTCATCAGGTGACTGGTCTTGCTCTTCCATGTTCAGAACAAGCTCGGAAATCCATCTGGTGGTTGACATGTTGGTGATGTCTTGATGAAGTGACAGAAAAACAAAAGCATGACCTCCTTAGTGGAATGAATCAGATTCAATCCGCTGGAAGGTGATGCTTCTTCTTGAAGTGGATCATCTCGCAGGAGCTGTAACGGACTCTTCCCAGCCGATCATGAAAAAAAAAAAAAAAAAAAAAAAAAAAAAAAAGGAGAACACGGGAGCAGATTAACATTCAGGACCTCACGCACCTCTGAATCGATAGTTAGGGGGCAAATATAGGTTGTGCTCTCGCTGCGAGGCGTGACATTCGGTTCGCGACAGAAGGAAAAGAAGGAGACAGAGGCCGTTAAGATGTGAGGCGATTAATAAGCCCATCTGCTCTCTGCTGACTCATTCTGGATCTGTAAAGCTACTCCTGCAGGAGATCTGCGGAGGAAAACCAAGTCCTCCTTTTTTATTATTACCTCACAGCAGCAGAGCAACCTGCCCCCGTTTCTAACGCGCGATGCCAGTGTCCGTTCAAATATTACCGTTTTGCTGTTGATCCAAGAACAAAAATATTCATCACCTTTTACTATAGTAAGATGCACACACACACACACACACACACACACACACACACACACACACACACATAGAGCGAGAGAGCAAATGTTACCCTGATGCGCTCTGGCATTACTGGGGCATGATTCCTGCCGAATGCCCTAAAATTCTGCCTCCCCTGTGCCCCCCCAACCCGACGCGCCGTCTCGGCAATCACTCCGGCGACGCCCCCTTTTTCCCAGCTTTCCTCTCACGTCACTCACCCTGGTTTTATGCATGGTTTTAAGATGATGATATACTGTACTCGCAGGTCTGCTGGGCAGCTCCCGGTTCTCCGGCTCGTCCCAGAACTACAGCGTCCTGCTGCTGGAGGAGGAGGCTGGGGGGTTTCTGTACGTGGGAGGCAGAGGAGCTCTGTATGCACTTAACACCTCCAACATCAGCACACCTGCAAACCTCTCAGTGAGTAACAGGACACCGCAGGTCACAGATCACCCTGTAATTACCCCCGTTAACGATGAAAAAGGAAAAAAAAAAGAAAAAACCCTCCATTTTCACAAGTTTTCTCTCCTTTCACAAGAGTTAAATGAGGACAAACTAATAATAGCTTTAAGCAGGCTGAGCCAGTCCCGTTGTGTTCCACCAATTTTTTTGGGATGTCGAAGTTCATTCAGGAGCCGCTGAGGACCATCAGAACCGAAAGTGTCTCGTCTTATTTTCCTCTCTTCCTGCCGATCGCACGCTTGTTTCCTTCTAGATCTTTCTTCACCTGTTTTCCCACCCTCTTCATTGACTTGACTCTTCCTGATCTCGCGACTCCTTGTTTGCAGATCGATTGGGCCGCCCCCCCTGAACAGAAGACGCTGTGTCTTAATAAAGGCAGAAACAATCAGGTAAGGCGACCGTGCTTTTCTCTCAGTGCCATTCATCTTTTTTTTTTTTACTTAAGTTAAAGAAGTTCTTCTGCTTTCTGATGCGATCAGTTCTTCATCTAATCTTTCTTAAACCCTGAGAGGCTAATCACTCCAATAAAATCACATCCAATCACTCGATATCTGGATAAAACCACCCGTCTTGCATTGCCTGGCCTATTTTCTCTCTGGCCTTGTTTTTTTTTTTTCTTGTGGAACCAGAAATAACCCATTTCTCCCCCTGCAGACCGAGTGTTACAATCACATCCGCTTTCTGCAGCGATACAACGAGACTCACCTGTACGCCTGTGGAACAAACGCCTTCAGGCCTCTTTGTGCTTATATAGTAAGTGCGTGATTAAAAATAAATAATGATTAGGTCGTGATTCAACTGGAATGATTGATCGACCGTTTTTCGATGAAAGGATGCAGAACGGTTCAGCTTCTCCTCGGCGTTTGAGGAGGGCCGAGACAGATGCCCTTATGACCCGGCCAAGGGTTACACCGGCCTCCTCGTGGGTAAGTATCAACATTTGTTTTGTTCCTTCATGCCCATGTGTCTCCGTCTTTGAGTATCTCCCACTAACACACACACCCTTGTGCAATCCGTTAATCAGATGGTGAAATGTTCACGGCATCTCAGTACGAGTTCCGCAGCTCTCCAGATGTGCGTAGAAACTTCCCCTTCCCCGTGCTCCGGACAGAAGAGGCTCCCACCCGGTGGCTTCTGGGTAATTGCAACACATAAAACATGTTTGTTTGTTTTTAAAAAAAAAACTGATTGATCTGCAGATTAAAGCTAATTAGTTTATTTTGCACTTCAATCGCACTTAGAAGCTGCACATACAGTTTCTAAGAAGACACTTCCTGAATGCTAACGGTCCTCATGTATCTGTGTGTGTTTGTGTGTGTGTATGTGTGTGTGTGTGTCTGTGTGTGTGTGTGCGTGCAGAGGCTGATTTCGTGGGCTCGGTTCTGCTGAAGGAGAGCATCAACAGCTCCATCGGTGATGACGACAAGATTTACTTCTTCTTCACGGAGAGAAGCCAGGAGCAAATTGCCTACCCGAGCCAGACCAGAGTGTCCCGAGTCGCCCGGGTCTGCAAGGTCAGAGAGCCCGACCGGCCCCGAATGCTATCAGCCGTAATCGCGTTAATGCGTTCACTGGGTATTGTGTCTGCAAGGTCGTGAAAAAAAAAAAGTTGAAATGGGGAGAAAAGTTCCAAAAATGGCGGATTATTCCATGCTTTATGTGACTGACGGAGACTTAATGCGCTCAGGGAGGCATTCTGTTCTTGATTTCTTCGTCTCGGCTGCTGTTAGACTCTCCCAGTAATTGCAGCGCTGAATGAACCAGCAGCTGCGCTGACAGCGAACCAGCGGTCGTCTCTAATCTCCGTTTCTCCGTTGATGGCGTCTTTCTCTGTGTACCGCTGTTTCCAGGCAAAAATCAAGTCTGCCAACCTCCATGCAAAGCCTCTTCATCTCTTTATTGCCATCTCGCCTTCTTCCATTCCTTGTCATTTTTCTTCGCACCTCATTTCACTGGTAATCACCGCTCCCAGGTCCAGACGGCATGGCCGCCAACCCTTTCTGGAGGCCTCTCCCACCCCGTTGTTTCTTTTACGCGTGGTGTAATTATCATCACAGTACGGCGTTGCGCCAAATTATTGCTGCGTTCAGTGGCGTAAAAAAAGTGACACAAAGGAATGATTAATGCTCAGCAATGAGTTTTATGTATATTATTATGTGAGAATGTGGAAAAAAAAAAAAAACTTCGACTGAGTGAGAAAAAAGGAACAAATGAGAAAGCTGCGTATTCAGAACGGATCATTAGCGTCCAATCACAGCGAGGGAGGTTGTCCAAGACCATCAATGCAAACCAAAGAGGTAAAAACGTTGATGCGAATTGGTCAGATAAAGATTTATTGCTTAGTGTTTTGCAGCTGGTTTATCTTTTGTCACATGCATTATGACTTTGTCCCACTTATAAATCAACAGTTTTTCCTAATGAAACAAAAACCACTGAATTCTATCCCACAAAAAGGCATTTCTAAGAGTTACGGCTACACAAGTGTGTGTGATTGTTCTGCTTTGGCAGAGCCCACTTCATTTTAAAGATAATAACATTTATTCCAGTGCTCCAAATGGGGCATTTAATTTCAAACTGCATGTTCCAACTCGCGCTGCTGCAGCCCCGATGTTCATCTGATGACAATCCGTTCAGACATGTGCGTCGTCGAAAACGTGATTCACTTCAACCTTTTAAGATTTTCTTTGCGCCATGAATGCAGAAGTGACTTTGGCACTGAGACATCACACTAAATTAATTATCTTTTTTTTTTTGCATGACATGACATAACGTATTGTGTGTTTCATTTCTCTCACTGGTTGCAGATTTAAATCCTGCATTTTCCAGCGCTTTGTTCCAAATATTGGCGAGCAGGAAAGGAAGTAATTCCTTATTATTCTCAACTCGTGTTGATGTGGGCTTGTCTGATCTAGGCCACAGCAGTCGCGGGCAGATATCGAGCTGGTCCCCAGCGTAGCCCCGTGGCAACCAGACACCCCTCTGGGTGGAGGCAGATCCGCAGATAGCGAAGGTCTTGGCAGCCTTTGGCCTGAAACCACTGAAGACTTTCTGTCGTTTCTGAGCCGTCTAACAAGTTGTCCTCTCGTGTTTGTCGCTTCCAAGCGTGACGGCATCTATTTCTTTAGCACTCATGACCTAATTTCACAAAGAAGGGAGTAAAAATCATGCCGACAAAGTCGTCTGGGAAGATAAAGATTAGACATCACTCCCTTTCAATCACTTTAGCTGTCAGTATCCTGTTATATATCTCTTTCTTACACCTTCTGTTCTATTCCCTCCATCATAAGTCTACTTTATTAACCTCTGTGACAGTCACAAAAAAGAGTAGATGCGTCTTTGTCCTCTTTTCCCTCTCTTTCTCTTCCTCTGCACCAAACAACTGCTGGGTTTAATTGATGGAAGTCTTCCTAATGCAGCCTCTTTTATTTCCATCACATGTGCGTTACTTTGATTTATGCCCCCCTTGTTTTGGCTGCGTGGGAGACTTTTGACGAATGACAGATGTCTGCAGAAGACATAAACACAGAGAGATGAGGTGCTTTATTTCCGATAAAGAGAGGGAGTCTTGTTTTTCCTCTCTCTCTCTTCTAAATGAGGTGTACCAAATTACTCTTTAAGAGAGCGATTTCTTTCGGTGTCGCCCCCCCACAGCCCTGCCAAAATGTAATTAGAGCAAATGTGCTAAGGTAGCCCTCCGAGCAAAAATGCCGCAGTTTCTCCCTTCATAAGACTCTTCTTTTCTTCCCTTCTTTATGTGTCCATAGGTATGTGCAAAGAATGATTCCAGTAATAATACAGATGAGTATCCTCTAAGCATCCGTCCATCCGCTCCTCTGTGTGCAGAACGACTGGGGTGGCCAGAGGACCCTGCAGAGGAAATGGACCACCTTCCTGAAGGCCAGGATCGTGTGCTCGGTCCCCGAATACGAGCTGCACCTCAACATCCTGCGCAGCGTGTTCGTCCTGCAGGGTCCAGATGTTCAGAGCAGCATTTTCTACGGCATCTTTGGCTTAGAATGGTGAGAGACGGCAAACAAGCTGCATCTGTTGAGATCTTTGTCCCTTTAAAGCACATTTGACAAGCTCAAGGCCCGGGGGCCAAATGTGGCCCACCACATCATTTAATATAGCCCGTGAGAACATAAAAGGTCAGAGTGTCTAAAAATGACCAAAAACTACATTTCCCACAATGCAGCAATTAATCCCATTTTAACATTGACAAATAAATTTTGAACAAACTTGATGTCCTAACTTATGTTTGATGTTATTTTTCTTTATTTTTTTGGATAGTTTGATCCTTGATTGATGGAGTTCTGTGGGTTTAATAACCTGACAAATTAAAAGGATTTATGTTATAACAGAGCAACCAGCAAACATAGTTTTTTCTGTGCAACTGTAAAGTTTGTAACTTGAATAATAAAAAAAAAAAATCAGTTATTTAACATTAAGCATTAGTTACATTTATTTTACATATATTATACCGTACGTACATTGAGTTACATTTAGTTACATTTATAAGTTACATCTGGCTCTTTGAGGACAACCGTTATGCTGATGTGGCCCCTGGGTGAAAATGAGTTTGACACCCCTGCTTTAAAGAGTTAAATTATTTCCTTCCATTTTATCTGACAATGTTTATTTTCTATCCGATTTGAAATCAATCTGATGCAGATTTGAGTCTGGATCATTTAAGTCAGTCTCATTTAGAGGCCGAATCTTAAAAATGACATTTATTGCTCCCAGCTGTTGCTTTAAAACATCACTTTGGACTCTGGAACGTTTTTCTCTGTTTTCTCTGTTATTATGGACAGACTGTTTGATGAATGATGAAAGTGATGAAAGATGAACTTTTTAGTGGGGGGATGGGGAGAAGAGAAACACTATTATCAGAAACCTCAGGTGACTTGTTATCCACTCAAGCTGCAGCCAGATCTGACATGACTGTGTGTTTGTGCTGATATGCAGAGTCATGCTGCATGAAACCGCCCCAAGACCATTCAGACTCTGATAGAGAGGATCTAATCGGGCCGGTAACACAATCTGGTGCTTTTTATACGCCACACTTCCTTTGGTGGATATTTGATCTCCTCGTTGGACCCGGCAGCTGTTTCTCTTCTCTGTCTTGTCTTGTCCCGCTTCAGCCTGGACTTCTTTCAAAAACACAACATCCACCTGTGTGAGTCGTCATCATCCGGGCTTTAGAGTCAAGCGTGCGTGAAAGAATAAGCCCCTGAGCTGTTCTCAACGGTTTTAAAGACAGATTCTGGTTTCATTTCTTTCACGTCTCTCTCTCACTTGAACGCTTTTGAAGGCTGCGGTCGGCGCACAATGGATGTGAGAATGTGACGCAGACGCCCCCGCCATTACTAATCTCACCTTTAGGGCTTAAGATGAAGGGTCAGATGGTTCTCAACTCCCAACTCACACTGTTGGATAAATCTTTTCTTTCACCGGTGTACCACAAGACCCACAAATTGTCCTGCTTTATTCATGAGTCACAGGGAGTGGGTGTTACAGTGCTATGAGTGTGGTGTCAAAAAATGTGGAAAACAGATATTTCCTAATGGAGCGGATCCTAGGAGCAGATACCGGAGAGGTAAACCTGTCACTCCTACTTGTCTCCTACATGACTAACTGAAAAGATTCAAGGGACAAAATGTTACCGCTGCACTTTTCCGACAATGGAGAAAGAATCTCAGCAGCCACGATCTGTGATGTGTTTGAAATGCAATCTGGGAAGGAGCTGCTCCCCGGATTATAACCTCTCTATGTTGATCCAATATTGAATCGTTAATCCTGAGTGTGTCCTCTGGATTTGTCTCGGGGTGTGGGGGATTTCTTTTCCAGGAAGAATATCAAAGCGTCTGCTATCTGTCAGTACGCCCTCTCAGATGTGCAGAAGGCCTTTGACGGGCCGTACATGGAGGTCCAGGACTCAAAGTGGAGGGAGTACACCGGGAAAGTTCCAGAGCCAAGACCTGGATCTGTAAGTTTCTACTAATAGTGTTTAATGTCCGGCTCTTCCCTCCATCATTTCAACATCCGTCTGCCTCTCCAGTGTATAACAGATCTGCACAGATCCCACGGCATCAACTCCTCCCGAGATCTCCCCGACAGCGTCCTCACTTTCGTCAGGAGACACCCGTTGATGGCCGGACAGGTGCATCCGGTCCGGTCGCGCCCGCTCATGTTCAAGAGGAGCGTCAACTATGTGAAGATGGCCGTGCACAAGGAGCCGGCGCTGGATGGGAACATTTATACGCTTCTGTTTCTGGGAACCGGTGAGTTTTCTCACTTGAAAGGTCAAGAAATAGCACAAGAACGTACAACAACGACACTCACATGTTCGTGTTTGGTAGCTGTTTGCTACGTTTATCGTTTAAATGTCTGTAATTTAAGAGGTGATAATTAGCACCAAACTCAATAATGAAATCATAAAGAGATGAACATTGTTAGTTTTTGCATTACTGTCATTACTTGCAGAAAATAAACATTTTTTTTTTTAAATTCTTTTTAAAGTAAATTTAAATTCTGGGTTGACGAGGTCGTGTCTTTTCTTTCAGATGACGGGTGGCTGCACCGAGCCGTGGATATAAACAGGGAAATGCACATAATAGAAGAGTTGCAGCTGTTCGATAAACCACAGCCCATAGAAAGCCTGGTCATATCCTCCGCTCTGGTAGGCTTTTATGCAGAATGGGAATTTAAGCAGTGATGCAAACACAAACCCTTGATCGATCATGATCCGACTTATTAAACCGCTGCAGAGAATTGAGGGTAAACATGTTGACAGATGATAAATTTATCTCATAGCAACCATCCCTGGAAATTTCCCCTCAAAGTTAAATCAATAATTGAGAATTAATCAGCAAATATGCTTCTTATGACAGAATGCAATGGAACACTTACAGTTGTACATTATAAAATCACAGCTGCAGAAATGGTTTCATCGTTCCTGTCTGTTTTACAGCGGAGCGTCTACGTCGGATCCCACTCCGGACTCGTGCAGGTCCCGATGTCGGCCTGCCAGAGGTACGCTTCCTGTTACGAGTGCGTGTTCGCCAGAGATCCGTTCTGCGGCTGGGACGGGAGGGAATGCGTGGAAATATCTGCTCACCAACAGAGGTGAGAGGGCGTTCAGCTGTGAACCAACAACAACATCTTTACCATAAATCTTCTTCCTGGCTACTTTTTATAAATATGTTTGTATTTTCTTCTAAAGATTTACATTTTAAAGGTAATTTTGAATTAAATAAAGGTCACCGACATTTAAATAGCCTGAGTTGTATGATTAATTAAATACACAATTACTGTTTGTCCCTCTTGAATGATAAATAACCACACAAATATGCTGAACATTTTTACATTACACGACCTTTTTCGGTCGATGTTTGTGTCTTTCTCCCCAGCCCGACAGCCATAAAAGACTCTAATTAATTATTTATGTAGCTTACTTTCTCTTCTGAGGGAATTTCTATGAAAGCAAACTCAAAGTAGTCCACCTGGATTTCCCCTTTCAGCTCAGCAGGAGACCCCGAACCTCTTATTTTGAATTGCTGTCGACAAACAATTATCTCTATTTTATACTCTGTCAAATGTGTTTTATTATGTTCTCACATCTACTAACAAAAACATTGTAGTGCATTTTAAACCTTACGTTACGTAGTTATATATAATGTAAAGGCTAAATTGTGGGATTTAAATTGATTTAACTCTTGAACAGTTATATAGAATGCAGATTCTGATCAATGGGCACACTTTAAATTAAATGATCCTCACTGATTTAAAATATTAGTATTCAAGTCACCTGAAAAATGATTTTCATTCTACTTGAAAGAAAACTTACAAAGTAAAAGTACTTTCTGTTTAGTCACTGTGAATCCTGCATATTAAATACAGTTTAAAAAAAAAAAGTCATTAAAATAACCTTAAAACCTTCATCTGCATTTTGTTTTGAGCAGGGTGTTAGCAGGTCCGGGTGGGGTTTGCACAGGTGCATATTAAAACAACCCCTTCCAAACAAAACACACTCAGACGTGGGCATTGCTTTGGCGCTTGACTGTTTGTGTGTGCATGAGTGAGTAACAGACATCTTAATCTTCATTAGGGCAGCAGTCACATCGGTCTCTCCTGTGGATTTGTTTAAAACGCAGCGCCGGGTTTGGGGAAAAGCAGCAAACGGAGCTGAATGTTAATAGGAAGGATGGATGAATGTGCAGCATTCGACATTAATCAAGACACACGCCAAGACAGTAACAATATCGGAGTTTTACTAAATAATTATTGCGTCTGAAAGAGTCCGAGAGAAGCACAGCTGTCATATCTATGGAATCGATTTGTCTCTTTTTTTTGGCGGATGAATGCGTCTGATTGGTGGCCAAACAGAGAAGAAGAGAGAGATGGACACAGCAGCAATAATTATAGGAACAGAATAACTGCAGATATATATGACAAATATGTCCAGGTGTGAAATTAATACCAGCTGAAACTACAAAGAGAATACAGGTGTAACATTTGCACTAGATTACTCACATATTATATCCGTATCAATATGTTCTTTAACTGATAATTACTGATACGATCAATACTGCAACTGATTGACTTCTGTTTGTTTCAACTCGATTTCAATCTTTTTGTTTTAGGTCAAACTTAACCCAGGATATCTCCAGAGGGACCAGAGGCTGTAAGGAGAATTCAGGAAATGGTATGTATGCGTCTTTTACTTCCTGTCTCTTCCCTTTGATTAACCGTCCTGACTCTCACACTCCTGCTGATTATGAGTGGAAAAAATCCAACGCTCTGCTCTTCTTCAGCGCCTGAAACCTCAAGCGTTTAACAGCTATTAAGGGATTTCTTAGGAGTGTGCTCCTTACCCACCCCCCAGGTCCCATTACACATGTTTCAATCAGTCCTTCCTTGTTGGAGATCAGGTGGTGGTGATGTTCCGACTTGGTAGGCGACACCGTATCTAAACAGACTTGTGAAATGCGATGGCGAAGGTGTTCTGAAAGGCTTTTGGAGATGACACGTGACCTGACATCTCGTTCTGTAATCTCCCTCACATCCTGCGCCCCTTTTTTATCTTCCTCTCTCTCTCTCTCTCTCTCTCTCTCTCTCTCTCGTCTCATCTCATTTCTGTGTCTCAGCGGTCCATCGGCGGCGTTCTGTGATGGCGGGGGATGATGTACTACTCCAGTGCGAACTGCGATCCAACCTGGCAAGTCCACGCTGGACTCTAAATGGCAGAGAACTCCAGGGATACAGCCTGAATTCCGGCTACCGCATCGGCACAGATGGCCTCCTGGTGATCGGAGCTCGCGCCCAGCAGAGCGGGTCTTATCGCTGTTTTGCCGTGGAGAACTCGGTCTCGGTCCTGGTTTATCTTTACACGGTCAGGGTGCACACAGACTTCCCCGTGGAGCCCACGGCAACCAAGACCCCCACCACGGCGTCGGGCCCGTTTGTTTTCTCCACCAGCAGCGCCACCGAGCAGCCCCTGCCCTCGCCTCCTGCCCCGCTGGCTCCGACGTCGGACTTCCAGACGTACCGACACATGGAGGCCATCTACATTTCCCTGGTGGCGGTGCTCGGGGGGCTTTGCCTGGTGCTGACTGTGGTGCTGCTATACGTGAGCTTCTGCACCAGACGGGCCCCTCGGAACAGGAAGTTCTCAGAGCACGGCCTTCACGTCCTGGGGACCTCCGAGAGAAGGAGGAGCTCCCACTTCGAACTCACAACCATCTCCAGCCACTGCAACGGCCGCCGGGGTCGGCGGTCCATCTCTGTGCCCACCTTCGGAGACTTAAACGACGGCTTCCTCCAGATAGTTCCGGGCGAGGGAGAATTTTCTCCGGCTAAAACACCTCCGCCTGCACCACCTCTTCCTATGCCGCCCCCTCTGCCCAACATGGATTACGCCAACGGGCTGTCGGCCACTCTGCCCAGCGTGTTGAGGAAAATGAACGGGAACAGCTACATGCTCCTCAGGCAGGCCGACTCGGAGGGCATGTCGCCGCTCTACCATTCCTTCACAGAGGAGCTCAACAGGATCCTGGAGAAGAGGAAACACACGCAGCTGGACCTGCAGCCCGATGAGAGTTCCATCTAGGACGCCCTCTCGGGCTTTGACCCCCTGTCATCAATTTTGACCCTAGAGAGAACTGACTGACTTGGAATCGTCACTGTGTCTGGACCTGGTCTTAAATGTGCAGCCCTACATGTGTCCCATGACAAGTGGGTTGCAATTTCATTTTCAGTAATGGACCAATCAGATACTGCCATTCAGAAAGTGGAGCTGGGAAAAAGTTGTTCCATGTACTGCAGTGTTAAGTGTACAGTGTACCGTAGGTCGGGAACTGGATGAGCTACCTCAGTGTAGAGGCTTTCTGGACACGCATGACAGAAGACACAAAAGACACAAGTTCAAATTGACGCATGGACATGACCAGAATTCAGTGTTCAGGTAGTTTTTAGTCAATTTAAATGAGTTTTTTGTGCATCTTGAACTTATTCTCCACCAGAAGTCTGTATTTTTGCATTATTGGCATAGCTTTAGGCCCCCAGAGGGTCTTTTGGCCCCGGGCTGATGGACGACTGACAGTTAAATCAAGAGAGATCAATAAAAAATAAGGAGCATTTTGAATTTAGGGGTAAAGCAATAGCATTTTTTTTTTAGACCTGGCTGAAAGGAGATGACGCTTTGAGGAGACTTTCCAGATTTGAGGGGTGTATTCATTAAAATTTGCTTCCGTTTGCTCGGTTCTCATTTAGGGAAAACAAAGTAAACCCATCTCAACTGACCTGAGAGGTCTGGATGCATCATTACCTATAAATATGAATTCAATCGAACGAATTGAAGTAATTTTAGGACTAAAAATCTAGATTTGATGTTGAGGTTGACTCTTAAAGAGCTCAGGTGTTCAGACAAATCATTTCAGTTTAGTAAATCCCTCTTCTTCTTATTTCCTCTCGTGCAAATTACAGTGATTAAGTGTTGGCAGCGCCGCGTTACATCAGAGCCAGTGGAAACACATGTGGACAAGTGTGAATTGGGATTTATTGTCCTGTTAATAGATGCAGCTGTAGGACGTTGGTATCCTATTTGTCTGCTGCATGTTCAAAGACAAATTACAAAGAGGGTTGTTGTTTTTTTTCCAAAGAATGATATATCAAAGAAACAAAATGCTCTTCATCTAATGACAGTTAATCAATTGTGTCCTCTGACACATCCACGACTTGCTTTGCCATAAAATCTGCAGCATTTTCCCAGGCAAGGTGACCAAATGCTTTTATAAAATAGCACACGGGCAACTTCAAGGGGACTAAATAAATCTGAGAGCCTTTGCAGCAGCGAGCAAACATCTGTCTTTCCAGCTGAGTGTTTAATCAGCTGTTGTAGCGGCGTCCCGGCAGCGGCCCTCCACGCTGAGCGAGCGTGCATTTGTCAGGATTGGCCGACAGCGGAAGGAACGGGGCGTCTAATCTGTTTGCGACGCTTTCATACCAGAATCGGCGTCACGTGACGATGTGCAAACGTTTATAACAAGATAGATTCACGTTATTACAGACTACAAACTAGTTATTCTATGATGGGTTTGTTTATCGCTGTACGATATTTATCTCATCTCCACCGGTTCTCTTCCCTTTATTGGTTCATTTGTTTGTTTTGCAAACTAATCCACATCCTGGTGGAGATGTCTGGGCGGAGGCCTCAGTGCGGCTCTTCCATGCTTCCATCCTCGCTGATGAGGCTCAGTATTTCTGCCCCCTCACTCATTTTTGTGTGATTCGTAAACCGACAGCAGACATATGAGCTGTTCGTTACGAAAACACCGGACGCTTCGCCTCACTGTTTTATGAAGATATTCCCAGACTCTGTCTCTTTATCCCCGTGTGCCTCAACATTTTGTCCAAGAAGCTAAAAGATCAGTGCAACAGTCTTTTTAAATATTGTAGGTCATAACATATCCAACCCAATCTCTGCTATACGTTATTAAAAAAGACAGAATGCATTAGAAAGAGACCTCTTTGGATGGAAAACATTTTAATGCACGTTATCAGAATGCCAAATTGTCTTAAAATTATATGTGTGGGTGCATTCAGTTCAGTCTCAGCAAATCTTTTGACTAAAAGCTACTTTATTCTCCACAATCAACCTGAATGGACCAAAAAATATTCTTATGTTTCCCTGTTTGCTGTCAGGTGAGCCATGGAGTTCTGTTTTTTACTCGTTTATCCATCTGGATGAATCTAAATCAGGATGATTTAGGTTTGAGCTCGATCATATAGACTGTTCTTCCGTTGTTTATTTGAGACAAGTTAAGTAACCTGGACAGACACCAGCCGTCTTTGCACTGCCGCATTTTCCAGCTCTCTTGCTGTCGACCCTTTTCATTCTTTCACTGTGTCAACCTCGTCTTCATTCCTCTCGTCTCTTCCGTCTTTGCTGCCTCTTTGGTTTTGCCGTCTCATCGCCTCTGCATGATAGTATCATCCATTACTCTCTGCTCATATTCTCCTACTCTCTCGTTGCTGATTTAAACATGTGAGTCATGGTGTATTTAAGTCTCACTTGTTTTACATTACAGATTAAAATGACCACAAATTACTTGATCATGCTTTTTTTTAATAGAAGCGGCCATCATCCATCCCCCATCATCAAGACGTGACCATTTTTGAACACATTTGAGAAATTATGTCTGAACGTGCGACCATTCTCTGCTGCTAAGAACCTTCTGTTTACAGATGTACTATAATCTTTAGATTTAAGAAACTCTACTTAGGACTTCTGTAAGTATTTCTTCAAAAAAAGGTTTATATGCACTGTTCTTTCTTGTGTACCAATTCCTTGTCATGTGTGGTAATTTCTATTAAGTTGGAGATGTGTTTTTTAATCTAAATGTGGAAAATAATCGGCTCACTTTTTTTTTTTATATATATTGTCTCTCATGTCTGTCATCCGTGTTCATTAAATTCCCACTTGAATTTGTGCACATAAAAAAAAACAATTTGCATTATCTTCAGCTTTGAGAGAAAAAAAAAATGCCAACACCTCTGAGGGGAAATCAGGAAGTGACACCAAATCCTGTTCTCAAGACATCGTGATCCTGTTCCCAGCTTGTTGACGCGCTTCAGTTGGGAATAGATGAGATCCCAGAGTCATTTCCAATCCCGTACGACACCTCTGGAGCAAAGGTACAAGACGAGCTTGCAGTGGGGGGATAAAATGACCGTTATCAGAACATCACTCAAGGCTGTAGGTACCTTAGCAACAGTGCCTTTATTTAGAGCCTTTAGTGTCCTAGCATGGGTTTAACTGTGCCAGATCCCACTGGGGCGAGTGATGAGACGAAAGCACAGTGGCTCTGATGTCTGCAGCTAAAACAGCAGGAAGCGAGCATGAGGCAACAGAACCCATTTTTGCATCGTCAGCCAATGATCCTCTCATTAGAAGGCTTTTATTATAAGAGGCGAAAAGGGTTTAAGCAGCCAGTGAATAACCTTAGCTATTATTTGATACAAATCATTTAAATTCAACGTGCGACCAACTGCTCGCCTAAACGACTGATTTGTTGCAGCCAACAGGATCGTTGTCCTGCAGCAGAGCTCATCTCCATCCTCTGCAGTCATCTCAGGCTCCTATCCTACATAAATTTTCCACATTGAGGCATATAATTTCCTGTGGCAGTTATATACGTGACTAGTATCCATCAAGTCAACAGGACAAAGCATTCTGTCCTACGGGCACATTTTATGCTCAAACTCCGTGCAAGCTTATTTGAATGACAACTTCTTTTGGGAACAGAGGTCACTTGTAGAGGGACGGCTGGGTCAAGTGGCCTTTTGCGATTAAAAAATGATGCATTCAGAGTGTGAGATGCAACACATCCAGCACCAGCCTTGTTGAATGTGGACAAATCGCCCACGTGAAGAGTGTCAGTCTTCTACAGCCAATGAAGAGGACAGCACTCTACTGAAGGTCAAGATTCGTCCCTCAAGCGACGATGCAGCCATCTGTCACATTCATTTGGACTCATTTAGCACCGCACAAAAAAAAAACAACCCACCCTTCAACAAGAGCTAAAGTGGAAAAACAAAAAGTGAAGTGCATCCCATCGAATTCGAACTACAGAAAGTTCCTTTACAAACTATTTTCCACCCTATTTTTTTCCGTCTCAAAATAAAATCTGAGTAACGCCAGAATTTGCAAAAAACATTCTATCTCGTCCATGCTATTAAACTTCATAAATGAATTTTCATATCACACTGATATTAAACAGCTGAAAAGCCTCGAGTGGATTCATGTTGTATTGATGTGGCCTTCAGAGTTGGTTTTGTGTACTCTGCTACACTTATAACGTGGCTTTGCTGCCACCATGAGACACAAAGAGGTGGTAAACTAAATTCATATACAATAATGCACCGGTAAAACTGTTGCCACTGCTTCACCTAGGGTTTTATTTCAATTGTAATAAAAGAGATGCAAAAAAAACAAACAACAAAAAAAAATATGGACGAAAGCGCTCAGAAAATCAAATATTCATTCTCTGGAGACATCCCCACTTTGTGACTTCTTCTGGTCCTTTGTTTGCGGTCTGATGATACCAATAGACGGGGGCCGGTTGGTGAACGGGTGCCACTGGCCCTGGATACTGGGGCTGTCTGTGTGAAAAGGTTTGCGGATGCGGATGATGTCCAGGCCAGACTGATTGGTCAGCTTTGTCACAAGCGCTAAAATTTCTGAAGATGTTTTGCTGGTGATAATTTCTTCCCTCACGGTGCCATTTACTGCAGGAAGAAAGAGAACAAACAACCAAATTTGAGTTCATAACCCACATACAAAAACATCATTTTTTTTTGGCTTGATCTGTTAAATAAACTGAAATCCTCCAGAGGAAACAGATCTCTCAGTAAAAGCCTCCACACCGCCCCCTACAGGAGAAATAACAAATGGATCCACAGACCGAAACAACGCTTTTCAGGTGAACACATTCAACACACTTGGAGAATAATATTGAATGTTTATTTTGGTTTTTTTTAAAAAAAATTCTATTTTCTTCCCAATCTGTTTGATTTTAGGCAGTTCATCACAAAAACCAAGCACTTACAGTATTCTGCGACTATTTTCGGTATCCTGCACGACCGAGGAGACACATAGACGACAGTTGAAGGGTTCTTCTTGGCATAATCCACCACCCCCTCCTCAATAAAGTCCCTGGAAAAGAAGACAGGTGGACACAGCCTTTTCATTTGTAGGTTCCTCAGAGTTTCTTGAAAGTGTTTAAATAAGCCATAAACATCAAGCAGCTGACATTGGTTGAGCGTAGACCTATAAATAAAAGTAAATATAAAAGTAGTGTTCTTGTTTTCGTTACCTCACTCCCAGCGAGCTTTGTGCATTTTTGGAAAAGATGATGGAGATCCGTTTGAGGTGACAGACGTAACGCCCGACGCCGTTCTGGAGGACGCTTTGCAGGAAGCGGCTCGGTGTCCCTCTGGCTGTCATCGTTCATCCGTCAGAGACGACGCGAAAATCTAGAAACCGTTTAAACCGATCGACAAATCAGCCCACGAAACATTAAAAAAGAAAAAAAAAAAGCCAAAAACATACCACGGAGGACACTTGACGGGCATGTAGCGTTGGTAGTCCGTCGATGAAACATTCCGGAGGGAAACATCAATCTGGTGACGTGCATAAAAAAAAAATAGAACTAGATGATTATACATTTTTAGTGATTAAAATATGATTATTTAATTGTAATTTAGCAAAATTTATAAATATTAGATCTATTTTAAATGTGTTTAAATATAGAATCAAAAGGTAACGCAACCATTTGTTGCCCGGTACCTTTCTCTTATGTTTCACACGGACTCGTTTATACCGCACAACCAAAAGCCCGGGTTTGGGGAGCATGCAGGGCGATTTAGACGATCAACACGACCAGTAAGACGGACTTATACGACACGCAGTGTTTTTAATTCAGATCTATTCACATATTCAGTTTAATTGTATCGCAGAATCGATGTTTGTTCAACTGAAACGAGCTATTTTCGGAATCTTCGCTTCTGTTTCTGATAAATAGACATGTCTTAGTGAACGTTTAGATCCAGGAGTTTTATTGTCATCTGTACAGCAAACGGGTAGTTATGCTATGCAATGAAATTCTTGATCTGTTTATTCTGCCCCCCAAAACACGACATATTAAAAAAAATTAAAAGAACATGACAATCATAACAATGAAAAACAACAATGAATGATAATATTAATCGCTGGAGTGCCTTCCTCAGTTGTGCAGTGCTTACTCCTTAAGCACGAGTTTCTTTCTGTTTTCATGTCTAATGTTTCTCTCTATTCTTTCTGGAGTTGCTGAGTCTTCGTCCAATCCTGGTGACTCATGTGGAAGAGGTTGTTGTCAAAGGGCACTGCATGCCTCTTGCAGGTTGGCGCCCCCATGATCCTCCACCAAAGACACTTCACCTCCATCTGTATGAGGCTCCGTTTCAGGGCTCCAAGTGGCTTACAGCTTAAAAGCTGCTTCCTGAGACACAGTAGGATCAGAGGCTATAAAAAGGATGCAAAGTATACAGTCGAATTTCCTGTGAGCCCCATCACGGTCACAGATATCAAACATTATCTACGATCAAAAGACGTTTCCTTCCACGATGGCTACAGCTGCCTCCACATCCCCAGCATCTTTGTCGAATCGTCAGCCAGGAAGGACCGCTTCTCCCTGTTCATCGACAAAACCACCGGACAGTTTCTTTGTAAAGACACATTGGTGGAAGGGAGCTGGGAGGATCTCCAGGACTGCCTGGAGGTCATGCAGAAAGATGAACAGGACTGGCTCAGCCCTCATGTGCTGCTCGGATATCCAGAGAGTGTGGAGGAGCAGGACGAGAGGGAGAGAGAACTGAGGGAGGTGCAGAGGATCTGGTCCAGTTCTGTGCCCTTTAGTGACCTTTCTGAAGAGGAGGCTCAGCTAATTAAAAATCTGTTCCAGGTATTGTTAAGCCAGAATAATCAGAGTAAGACACCATCATAATCACTGAATAGCAGAGAAAATGAATCTCTAAATGTTAGCGGTATCTTCACTTTGTCAGCCTTTTAATCTGTAGATTGTTTCTAATTCTTGATCAGATATCAAATTACACAAAGAAGGTTTATATTTTTAGAATTTATGTCAAACATCTTGTTCTTGTTTTCCCCAAAGTCTCAATGTTTTGTTTCAGATCACAAAGGTCTCTAACGCAACTCTAAAGAAATTTGGCGTCAGGCTCTTCAAGTCCACCAAGAGTCTGGTTTTCCCTTGGTTTGGGGGGCCCAACTCCTCCCTGAAGGGGGTGAAGCTTCTTTCTGCACAGCAAAGCACAGACACTGAGAAAGTCTTTTATAATGAAGCTACAATACCAAGAAATAATTCTTACTACAGCCTGTTTGGCCTCCACCTGGTGGGCCGTATGGACTCGGATGTGGTTCTGACCGGACATGAGTTGGACACTCTGGCTGTGAGCCAGGCTACAGGACATCCCAGCATTGCTCTTCCACGTGGGGTTAGCTGCTTTCCACCGATCCTGCTGCCTTATCTGGAACAGTTCAGGCGCGTGACGCTGTGGCTGGGAGACGACATTCGCTCCTGGGAGGCCTCGAAGATTTTTTCCCGCAAGCTGGGCCTGAGGCGCTGCTCATTAGTGCGGCCTGGAGAGTACCGGCCCTGTCCCGTGGAGGCTCTGGCTCAGGGGAAGAACTTAAGCAACATCATCAAATCCTCCATCCCTGCCAGCCATAAATCCATCGTGTCCTTCAGGCAGCTCAGAGAGGACGTGTACGGGGAGCTGGCCAACACAGACCAGGTGGCCGGAGTAAAGTGGTCGAGGTTTCCGGAGCTCAACAGGATCCTGAAGGGACACCGGAAGGGGGAGCTGACTGTATTCACAGGTATGAAGGCATGTGTTTGAAGTTTATGTTGCCGCTACTCCCTTTCTTTAAAAAATAGTTTTTTAAATGACAAAAATTTTAATTTACTGTAATTTCCAGATTATAAATCTCTTTTTTTCACGTGCTTTGAATCAGGTCCGACAGGCAGCGGGAAAACCACCTTCATCAGTGAACTCGCCCTGGATCTCTGCATGCAAGGCGTCAACACCTTATGGGGCAGCTTCGAGATCAACAACGTCCGTCTGGCTAAGATCATGCTCACTCAGTTTGCCATGCAGAAACTGGAGGAAAACTTAGAGCAGTACGACTTCTGGGCCGACAAGTTTGAAGAACTGCCGCTTTATTTCATGACATTCCACGGGCAGCAGAACATCAAGTAGGTCTGAGGAGTGAGCGACAAATTAGAAAGTTAAAATACTTTTCCGAGACGTGAAGTCATAAATGTCAGCTGATTGAGTGGATTCATCATGTTAGAACATATCCATCTTTTTCTATAGGACAGTAGTGGACACTATGCAACACGCCGTCTACATGTATGACATCAACCACGTCATCATAGACAACCTGCAGTTCATGATGGGACAGGAAAACCTCTCAGACAAGTAAGCGGATTAAAAAATAGGAATAAAGATGATCCAAATTGGATTTAACCTGACATCACCTGAACCTGGAAGTAGTTCTGGTTCAGGTTTATTATTGCCGATTGAATTAAACTGAGTGAATGATGTGCTGCATGGTACAGGTTTGCCGTCCAGGATCACATTATTGGAGTGTTCAGGAAGTTTGCCACCAACAGCAGCTGCCACATTACTCTGATCATTCACCCCAGGAAAGAGGAGGATGACCGAGAGCTGCAGACGGCATCCATCTTTGGCTCGGCAAAGGTACCGGAGAAGAATGTTCTGCTTTATTGTGCAACTCAAGTGGAACCGATTGTGACCGGCTGTCCTAAACGTGAATTTTTACACAAAATGCTTTAATAATTGTGATGTATTAACAACCATACATGGATTGTGAATATTTAAATGGTTCTATATCTAATTTGTTTTGATCACACTTCAGCACAAAGCTAAGAAGGGGAAGTAAAATTTACAGCGGCACTGTTTTATTCTGTTTCTCAGTGAATGTACTTTTTTTTCTACATAACCTGAAAAAATTCTCACCTTTGACCTCCAGGCCAGCCAAGAGGCTGATAACGTCCTCATCCTGCAGGAGAAGAAGCTGGTGACGCGTCCCGGACGCCGGTCCCTGCAAGTGACCAAGAACCGCTTCGATGGAGACGTGGGCATCTTCCCTCTGGATTTCCTCAAGTCTTCACTCACCTTCTCAACTCCCATCAAGGGCCAGCACAAGCTGAGGAAGGTCAGCAGCAAAGCGGAAAACGAGGAGGTCGAGGAAGTGGTGAAGAAAGAGAAGGCTCCCAAAGCTGCAAAGTCTACACAAGCTGCTAAGAATCAGGAAAGCAAAACTCAAAACACGAAGCAAAATGAAGCAAAAGAATGAGTTTTATTCATACGCTGGATGGAAGACTAGAAAAATACTGAGATATCATGCCAAACATGAAATTAGACAGTTTTATGTCTAAACTGTGATTGTAGTACATCATGAAACCAGACATTATAATCTGGGAGCACTTCTTAAAGATTTTGTTATTCAACAAATTATGTATTACTGCTAGAATCTGAAAAAAAAGTTAAAATATTGCTGTGTATTTCTAAACCTTTTCTATGCCAGTAGTATTGTACATGACTGAAATTGACTCGAATCCTGTTCAATTTTCAAAGAAATTTCTGGCACAGTCTTTGTTTTCATGCTTACATTTGGTAAAACACTGTCTGCTTACAAGATGATGGAGATGTGCCACATCACGTGTCACGAGCCTTTCACGTCATCACGTGTGCCCTACTGACCTTCTATTATGATTTATTGATGGAGCCTTTAATAAAATGACTGATTAAGGTTTTTTTTCCCCTGTATTTCTTATACGGCCAGCAGTTAGGTGTGCTTTGATACCAGTCACACCAACTACGAGTTCCAGAATGTCTGATCTATTAACTGTTAGACAAAGCTTCTTTATAAAAAACATGTTGACGTCTTCTCTCTTGTCACTTGACCTTTCTGCGGGAAATACTTTGAGTTCATTTAAAACAAATCAGTAAAAGATGGAACATTTCATCTTATAAGATACATGATGTTACTTTTGCCACCAGTCTGTATGCAGTCCCAACAACGTTAGGGCGTCGTCCTGATGAGAAGGCAAATGATGATGTCCTGGGGACCCTCATCCCAGACCTGGATCAGGGCATCAGTGGGCTTCTGGACAGTTTGTGGCATCACTTGGTGTCATTGGATGGATCAACACACACAGGTTAGAGAATTTTAACCTGCCAAAGAGAGCTCAACCTGAACCCGACTTAGCTTTGCTATTATGGGACCATTTCCTATCTGACAGCAAAACCTTTAGACAAAACACCCAAACACAGGCTCAACAATGTTGTATATGAAGAGTATGTATTTTGTGTCATAGTTTAATGAATTGTACAACGAACTGAGTTCATAGTGGTTTACATCTTATGAAAAAAGACAGACTAAGACAAAAAAAAGAAATGCATAATAAAACTACATTTAAATGTCGACTTAAAAATATCGGAAAAAAATAACTTGAGAGGACACTTTTGAACCTCAATATGAAAAATTTGCATGAAAGTTAGTCTACATTAAACAATTCTTTTCCATGCATATTTAATAATTTCTCTTTGGGAATAATAAAGTATCCACCAATCCAGCCCTCCATCACCTATGCAAGCATACAAACTGAAGTAGGAAATTTAACAAACGGAGGTACGTATGTGTTTACAGTAATCCGTTGCGCATTCGCGTAGTAACACGTGCGACTTCACCTCATCGTGGATTTTTAGTTGGTAGTCACGTGATACCGTACATACATAATATTGGCTGACGGCATCCGGAAGCGTACTACATTCTGTGAGTTTCGGAACGCAGCGCACTTCCATGAGACACAAAAGTGCTTTAAACAGTCGATAAGAGTATGGGAAAAGGTAATACAGATAGAGGGTTTAATGGGGAGGGTACATAAATATTTAAATTATCGTAAGTAATAAGATAAATACTTTGTCGCTATATCGCAGAATTCGTTATTTGCGTGTGGTTCCTGGAACGCATTGACCGTGAGGAACGAGGACGCACTGCACATTCATTCATTATTATACCCGTTTCCGCTTTTGCAGGTTGCAGGGTTGCTAGAGGCAGGGTACACTCCGGGTGAGGAGCCAGTGCATCACGGAGCCACATGCAGACAACCATGCATGCACACATTGACATCTACAGGTAATAGAAAACTGGCAAATTCTCCTGGAGTGCATGTTTCTGAAGAACATGCAAACTCCGCACAAAGCGGGACTCCAACCCTGCTGCGCGGCGACAGAGCTGCCTTTTACGCCACCTTGACGCCTGATTACATTTGCTTTTTTATGGTATAGTTTGGATGAGAGATCTTTCACTCCAGGTTGAGACGTAAGCAGACTCCTTGCAGAACCCAGTGGGAGATGTGCTCAGTCGTGTACAGGTCAGCCTCAAACACCAACCCCACACCCATTGCATTTCTTCGTAAAGAGGTAGTATACACCGGTGTTCGCAGGGTATTCTGAGGTCCAAAAAAACAACAACAAAAATACACATATAAGTTGGGGAAAACCATTGAAATACTGCAAAAGAAGTTGTCCACACCTGTAAACTGAGGTGGCATGCCTCTACCGGGTTGACTTTGAGGATTGGAAGTTCAGTAATTAAGATTTTTGGTTTGCTTTGCACTAAGCAGCCCTTCTCTCTGTCCCAATCTGCTCCCTCCAGAAACAAACCAGACACATAACAGCCTGCGGGAAAAATAACATGAGTTCAATCAATCAGTAGTTTTTATAGCTTGTTTCTTAATCTTGCTGCGAATGGTGAGTGTCGTTACCTTGATCAGGTTTCACACTAATTTCCTTCTCGGTACAGAACGGGGTCACCTCTGTGTACAGGGTGGAAAGATCCAGAGGCCAGCCATTTTTCCTGCAAGCAGCCTGGACGAGGGCAGTCAGGTAGGACTCTGGGATATGGAGTCCAGATAGCCACATAACTTTTGGCTCCCCATTCTTCACCTGGCGGACAAAAATAGATCATAAACTGATTTGTCAACTCTTCTGTTAGGCCTGAATAACTCAGAAGGAAACTTTTAAGAGGTTATCTGTGATAGTGCATGTGGTTCCTCACCCAGTCACTGTATTGGTCGTAACGCCTCTTGAAATGAATCATCCAGTTGCCGAGAGACTTTAACGTGTCTGGTGCCAATTTCTTCCAAATGGCAGGAATGTGGCCATTAAACAGAGCGCCGGCAACTTCTTCCAGTTCGCTGCTCATCCCTACTTCTCCAGCCAGAGACTAAGGTGAGACAGGACATTTTAGAACAAATTCAATCTTGTATAAAGCTGAATAAAATCTTCTGCTCCATCTCACCCTCTGCAACTCAATCAGAGAGCGCCTCATACGGACTATGAGTTTGTTGAAGCGCTCAAGTTCTTGAAGCAGCACCACTGACATGGGGGAAATGTCCTTGCCGAGGTCCTTCCGGATCACATCCAAATCAAATACGTTGGGAAGTTTGTTTTGA
Organism: Antennarius maculatus; assembly: GCA_013358685.1. NCBI lineage: Eukaryota > Metazoa > Chordata > Actinopteri > Lophiiformes > Antennariidae > Antennarius > Antennarius maculatus. Next base: position 13,760,208 of record CM023626.1, on the reverse strand, counting down.
ATGTCCTTCGCCACCTGGCTGATGTAATCGTCCCTACTGATGCCTCCACCAGATTCATCTAAAGCGTGTAGTAGAGGCCTTATGTTAGGAAGAACATGGCAGTTTTTGTGGTAATGTACGATAGCTTTAACGCCCGGAAATGGTCTTCGACAGTCAGAACTCAACATTTAGGCAGATGAGGAATTCTATAATGTCTTGTTTGGAAATACACTGAAGGAAGAGAGGTGAAAGATGTGAAACCGTACCTGTCTGAGGCTGGAGGTCTATGAGGTGAGCCCACATGTCTTTAGCTGCCTGGGTGTAGTATCCGATCTCTGCATTGGAATGGAGACAAACGACCTCTGGTGTGTTTGCCAGTGGCAAGCTCTCAATCTCATCTGGAACAGATAGCAGGCAACAACTGTGAGTAATGACAGAAAATGAAAACATGATTGATTCAAGTGAGACGAGGCAAAGTAATGAAAGTAACTGACCGACATAAATTTGCCTGTCCCCGCCGGGAGGGAGCTTGTAATCTACATCTTTTCCTTTAAAGAAGTGGAATTTCCGGAAAGTGTAGAAGAGGAAATCCCCAAGATATTCATTCATGTAGGTATTCAGGATCCTGCGGTCAAAGCTATCTATGGCTCGCCCACCATACATAACCTAGGACACGTTACACAGACACATAAATCTCACGGCAATAGAAACAAAAATAACCAATAACCAAGTTGAGCATGGGACAGCAAACTTAGCCTCACCTCCCCAATGAGATATCTGAGACTTTCCCAGGGAATAACAGTGTTTTGGTTGTAACCTCTGGTCAGGTAGGTATTCAGGATCTCCATACACACCTGTTAAAAAAATAAATGAATTTAAATACAGCTGATCATCAATCAAATAAAGTGAATTATTTCTACGAAACAAAATGCCACTCGTGCAACTCACAGAAAAGTCAGACTCATTGAAGTCGTACGGGACGTTCCAGCCAATCTTTCCATACTTGCGCCTCTCTTGCACCACCGCGTGAAAGAAAGCCAACACGTAGACCAGGCTGGGGAAGTTAGGGTGTGGGCATGCATCCAAGATCGTATGGGAAATTTTAGAATACGTGGCTCTCATGTTTAGCTTGAGACTCTGGGGGGGCTCTGTCACGACCTGCACCAAATATGAAAGGTCGTGTAAACAAAATGACCCAGTCACAATGGCATCATGGGAAGTCAACGTCGCTACCTAGGAAATAGACAACAAACAATACTGTTGCTAGTGAGAGAAGTGTATGACCTTGAGAGACTTCTGAAGGATTCCGATGGGGAAGTCTTTTATGGGATTGGTGGTGATCCACAAGCGGAAGTTGGGATTAGGCTTTGTGATTTTCTCTAATGTCTTTTCGAGATCCTTCAGCCACTTTACAAGCAGGTGGCAGTTCTCTAGCATCAACCAATGACCATTAGATGCCGCCTTCTCCAGCAACTGCAGTGCCACCTTTATCACACAAAGAGAAAAAAATACAACTCAAGTCTTAACTGGCTGGTAGCTTAAGTTTTAAAATAATTTTAATAGCTGCAATGCAAAAAAAAGGAAAACAGAAGCAAATCACCTCCTCTTGACCTTGACCCATAGCGAGGAACTTGAACTTGTTTCCTCCAAAGCCTGATCTCTCTGCAAGTTTTGCTAGATCACTACCTGGGTCAGAACCGGGGCTCAGCACGAAGACGATGGGGGAATAAGGCGTGCTCTGCTCATAAATGGCATCGAAGTTGATCACAGGAGGCTGAACATATCTGAATAGGAATACAAGTACATTAAAATAATTCCATCACCCTTATAGCTCTCTCTCTCATTCACTGTGTGTCTTACTTCTCGCCCATTGTGACAGTGACATAGTCCGTCACTGCTCTGAAGACTCTATCTGTACGGAAGCATCGCAGCAGCAACAGCTTTTGGAAATCGGACAGTTTCTCCCCATATGACCCAGGAAACGGAGCTGTCTCCGGTGCATCTAGATCATACCACTGCAGAAGAAAAAAATGAGGGTTAAGCTCTCCAACACCCACGTAAATTGACAATGACAAAATCACGTCATGATTCCATGTCACTTTAGTAACTCACAGACTTCCATTCATCGGGAGTTCCCTGTATTTCATCAGGCAGAGACTGAAACTTCTCAGGAAAGAGCTCTGCTAATTTTACAATGTCTTCCCAGCCCTGGTCTGGAATCCAGTCACAAGGTTTTTGTCGTGGACTCTTTTCCAGGGATAGATTCCCTATTTTCATGAGATAGAAAAATAAGAACGTTTGTTTGTAACCTAACTACTGTAAAGCGGTTCAAGATCGCTGGTTATCTCACCCTTGATAAAGAAGTCTAACTCTTCCTGAGGGACCCTTTCTTCAGCTCGCTCAATCTTGAGGGTCATGTTAAAGGCATAGAGCAACTTGTGTTTCTCAAACAGTCCTAGAGATAGGCACAAAAATTCACCTTAACAAAATGTAGTCACTGTTAAAACTGTCTTATCTGTTCTGTTGACCTAATATTTTACCTGTGCAGCCATAGTTATAAACGCTGTACTTCAGTGTATCCATGATGTTGTTCAGTCTTTGGGTCAGGTTTGAGTTAGGCAAAGACTTGCGCAGTGAAAAGTCAAAGACCTCCAGGTAGGAGGCCAAAGAGTACTGGTACATGCTGCTCACCTGAGCCAAATCAGTCAACACAAAGAACAGGATAGCACCAAGCTTTGCAGCCGGACGGTAGCCATCTCTCAGCGCATCAATGTCCAGAGATGTCTTCTCAGCCAACTTTAGTTTCTCAAAAACCTGTTGGATCGATGACAAAAATCCATCCAATCAAATTTAAACTGAACTTTGGAGTTCTTTTATTAAGACAGAGTTTGCTGGAGTTAAATTCACTGACCTCACTGGCTTTTGTCTTTGTTATTTCCAATGTGTCAACCAGATCTGCATTATCCAACATGTTGCCTTGGAATGTGGCCAACTCTCTGAGCAGAGAGTCCCCGAGGTTCTTCAACAGCTTTTTATTGTCACTTGTTTCTTGGATCAGACCTTCTCGCTGCTCCTCTAGCTCCTTCTTTTCGAAGCCCATGATAAAGCTCAGCAGCTGGTCTTCCAAACCCTTGAGGGTTACTACAAGAAAAAGCACAGGTTGATCAGATGTTATAAATGAAAACTATGGTTTCCATGCTTAAGGATCTCACCTGTATAGTTGATGACCATGGCTTTTCCAAATACAGATGGGGAAAATTTGGGATTGGCCAATTTACTGTTGAGGTAGAGCTTAAAACTGGGATCATAGTCAAGTTCCTTGTCACCCAGCTTGATCGTCTGCCTGCCTTCTGTTCCTTTCACATTCTTCTCCAAGACGTTGTCAATCACAGGATCGATGTACTCGTCTACGTCTTGGAAAAGGAACGGGTAGCCGTACACTATGGCCATTTCTAAGTGCTTCATAAAATCGGGGTCATTGAAAGACGAAACCTGTGGGGGGGTGGAGGACGAAGATGGTCATCATATGTGGAACTCTTCCGGTATGGATTCTGGGATTTCTATATAAACATAACTTGTAGAAGCACAAGATCGTTGGTACCTTGAGGTTATTTTTTTCTTCCTTCCTCTTGATCCAGTTGAGCGCTTGCTGTTGAGGGTCGATACACAAAGGAAATCGACTCCCACGGATTGTGAGGATTCCATTCTGCACCGACAGCTCATCTGGAGGCAAACCCTCGGAACCCCACCTGTCACACGGGATTCAGACACCTTATTAGTTTCATTATAAGAACTGTATGCACATAAAATTAAAATAATCATATCTTAACATATATTTCATATCGTTTAGTAGGACATATTTGTGTTCTGTAACAGCCTCTTCTGCTTCTAAGTCTCTAAGTTAAAGTTCACAGATACCTGCTGATTTCAACCTCATCAGTCAGAAGGTTTTCCAGCCTGAAGGGTTGACTCATCGGGATGCCTCTCTCCTCAATATTCTTCACCCACGTTTGGTAGACCATTTCATTTCTGAAGTCCCAGCTGAAGGCCCCTTCATAGCTCAAGAAAGCAGCAGAGATCAGGCAATCACCCAAGAGAGAAACGCGCCTCTGTTTCAATTCCTCTAGGTCTTTTTTCCATCTGTTGCAAAGAGAATCAGGTAGTAAGAAGAATCAGGTGGAGATGCGAAGGAGTGAGAAAGAGGAGATTGTCCTGCATTTTTAACAGCCTCACCGTTCGTTCTCAGAGGTCAGGCCAGAGATGAGTTTGTCAGCGGCTACCAGCCTCCTTTCCATGATCTCTGCTTGCTCTTGGAGCTCTTTTTTTTCCATCACAGCAGCTTGGTACTTCTCTTCAAGACTCTGCAACTCTTGCTGGATTTCAGCAAGCTCTTTCTGAAGGCCTTGGAGCTCACGCATATTCATAGAGAAGGTCTTCTCTAGAGCTGCCACCTAGAAAATTATTGACAATACAGCTGTTTAAGAAGTTCCATCTCAAACAGCAAGACGTACAAGCACTTGCAAACCATATGTTACCTTCTTTCTCTTTGGCGCTACTTCCCTAGCCTTATCACAGTAGCCTAGGACAGCCACGACAAACTTGAGCATTCCTGCACCAGCCTTGCTGATGCTTTGCATTTCCTCAACAGTCGTGTTGAGTTTTTTTATGAAGGCTAGGAGGTAAAAATACAAAATAAACAACAGGTATGTCACTATCATGTATAGTAGCGATTTATGGTGACCACATTGACAATCTACCTCTGACAGTCTTGACTTGGTTGTCTTTTATGGCATCGCAGTCCATAGACTTCAGTGAAACCAGGAAGTTCGCTTCCGACATCATGGCCTTGGCTGATGCCCAACTGATTTCCTTGTAGCCGCGCAACACAAGCACACACTCGCAAACTAACTGCACCTGTTTGGGTGGCTTGGAGAAGAATCTATACAACAGAAGAAAAGGAAAAGGCAGATTAAGGTGAGAGGGTAAAGAGAAGACAATTGATGAATTTCTGAAGCCATAGCCATTATGACAAGATGGAATAAAAATGATTCCTCACCTTATCTCTGTGACATCAGCTTTGTCAAGCTGGTCCACAACTTTGCGGGCTTCCTCTAACTCCGGTATGGCTTCATTTAAAGCCTGTGTAGCTTCTGCCTTTTCACAAGCAATCACTTTGGTCTGTTCTTCGATCTCTTTGGCTTTGACTTCTACTGTCGCCTTTTTCTCCTCAGCTGCACGGAAGGATTTAGAACTGCCGTGGTTAGTTTAGAAAGCCTATGGTACACACTGTTTCAGCTCTTTGTTAAAAGATGCAGTTACTGACCTTTCGTCTTGTTTGTGGTTATCACCTCCAACAACGTTTCACAAGCTGTGGACTTTTCTGCAAGGACTACCTTCTGCTCTGATAGCTTGACATTCATCTTAGCCAGCTGATCACCTGCCTCGTCCATTTTATTTAAACCTCCCGTTAGATGCTTACACTGAGCTGGAACATGAAGAAGCATATTCAAGATTGAAGTAAAGTCTCTCCAATCAGTGGAAAAATATTTCCACCAAGGCAGAATATTTAGTACTATAATGTGGATAACATATTTAATCTTCTCACCCAGGATAAATTGATCCTTTTCTTCCAAGAGGTTAATGTATGTATTGACAAAGTCCAAGTAGTTTTTTGGTGTGACAAAGTTAGACCGTCTAAGTTTCTGCAGGAAGATCTTGCTGTAATCGTCAACAAATGTGTGGGTCGCGCATACTTGAGAAATCACCGCGTCAGAGTGTGCTTCGGGAATCATTGGACTTTGTCCTGCATTAGAACACAATTGTTAATTCTTCAATAGAAATCCTTGGTTTTAGATGCATTAGAAATACAGCTGTAGCTCTCATGATAGCAAAATAAATGAATAATGACAAAAAACTTTAAATGTTGTTTGAAATAAATATGCATTTAAAACTGTGCTCATTGTATACCGAGGAAATTCTGAGCCACTGCGAGTAAAGCTTCTGGGGGCCATGGCAGAAACCAGTCAATCACAGTGTTGTTCATCAGTCCTAAGAAAGAAAGACACACAGTTAGTGAAATATAACTTGATTTTCCAATCAGAAGACGACTGTCTCTGCGTCTCACCTGGGAAGTTTCTGCAGCGCGTCCTTAGCGTGTCTCCAACTGGAGACATGCCCAGAACCACGTGTAGATTGTTGGCACACTTGTTGACAAAGTACTGCCACACGCTCTCTTTAGAAGGGCCGGCTCCCACCTTAAGAGCCTCATCACGAACCTGGTTGATCAGTCCCTCTTTCTCATCATCTGGGAACAATGCAGGAACAATCCCTACAAAAACAGAGCATGATCAGAGACCCACAACTTTGTTTTTGAGTAGGACTGACGTAGGGGGTGAAAACCAACCTGAAGTGAGCATGTTGTTAATCAGCTCCAGGAAGCCTTCCTCAGCAACGTGGTCATCAGTGAAAAGGAACACCGTCTTCTTATTTTCAATGCCGAGCTTCAAGTACAGTGTTTTCAGGTCATCGCGGAAGTTTGACTCGTTGTATCCTCGGCTCAGCGTTATCTCAAAGATCTGTGGGAAGGTGCTTTTGTCACAACATGCTGAGCATTTACATTTGAACATTTTGACACTTGCGATGTCTCACAACACATTCATCAGAATTAAAAACACTTTTGGCAAAGATCACGGTATTGCTTGATTAAATAAATAATAAATTAAAAAGTTTGAATTCTGATTCTGAAATGTGAAGGATCATTTGCCCGTTTGTCCTGGTCGCTGTGATTTCCTACCTCACATTCGGCAGTGAAGGCAGCAAGCTTGGTGAGGGATTGCTTCCCAGAACCCCCAACACCGACGAGCAGGGCGTGGCCACGATCAATGCGGATGATGCGGTGAACACGGGTCAGATGTTCCAAAGCGTCATCAAAGAGGATGAGGTTCATCCTTGCCTTGACTTCATTGTATTCTTCTAGAATTTCCTGATGTGTGAACCAACATTGTGTTTGGTGACAGAGAAATAGGTGTGAATGATTCTGAAGGTCAAAAACTAATCATACTATAACATTGCAGGCGTTTGGAAATGACAGATAGGCCTAACATCTGCATTACTACATGCCACCTCCTCATCCCCCCACATTACCTTAAACAGGGATTTAGTGACATCATAGTCCTGCAGGTCCTCATAAAACCGTGGCTCATTCTCTTTGAGTGCCGTCCTGAAGTCTCCAAACAGAATTGGGTCCTTCATGACGTCCTCCACAGCTGATGGGAAATGCTCCCCAATCAGGTTCTTTATGTGGCCTTGGACCTGATGGCAAAAACCAAAATGTGAAAATCCCAATAAACTTTTTTATTACATTTTGAGATTACTAAATAACTCTTACCAAATCTTTGTCGGTATTATCAATAAGCCTGTCATGAAAGATTCGCAGGCACTCGTTTCTCCAGACACGGACAAAGTCGCCAACGGTTGAAATCCTTTAAGATAAAAATCAGGTAAAACATTGGGTAACGGAGGCTTCTGACAAAATAATCTGTTTCAAGTGAACAGACCTGTCCGCTGTGACGAGGGTCAGTCCATTGTAGACTCTTGACAGGTCCCTCAGGTTGAAGATATAGTGAAACTTGGAGGGCGTGGGGGGCATTTCTTTGATAATGGTGCTGTACAGTTTCAGCGTGCAAGTGGTGATCTCCTCACACACCTTCCGTATAGTGAGGTCGAAGGGCTAAAACAAGAAATGCAGTTTATTAAAAGTAAATAATCTTGGCTTGATCGATTGAGCTTGTGGTGTTTATTGATTTCCGTGGTAAATAGACCCTCACCTTGGTGTGGCCTTTAAGAATGGAATTATAGATGAGCTCTAGAGACTCCAATGCAGGGAAGGGCATGTTGAAGACACTGAAGAGGGAGACAAAGCGGGGGTCCACTTCGTTCCTCCCACCCCCTGCCTTTCCCATAGCAGCAATGTAGCTGAGGTCCTTGAGGAACTTGTATTTAAGATCCTTTCCACGGTCGTATATGCCTCCTCGGTCCATTAGCAGCTTCATAAGCGCTATAGGCTGCTGTGTGCCGTAGTCATCCACCTGGATAAACACACGTATGATAGTGAAGTCCTGCATAAGATCACCCTCACTCACAGCAGTAAAGGAGATGACAGATGTGTTCAACAGTTTGTGTAAGAACCTTGGGCATATTCAAATCATCTATGAACACCAGCAGTCTCTTCCCCATAGGAGGTCCGAAATTATCCTTGGTCCTTTTCTCCACATTGGCCTCAAGGTTCCTCTGAACGTCCATTGAGGTCGTTCTGGATGAGAAGTTCATCATCAGGGTGTTCTAGTCATAGAAAAGAAGAACTTAAAACCTGACTTAGAGCTACAAATGTGCAGATGCTTGGTCAGGTTGTAGACTTACCCATGAGTCTGGGCTGAGGTTCTTCAGGAAGTTGTGAATGGTGGCGGTCTTGGATGTGCCAGATTCTCCAACGAGAAGCACTGGCGACTGAACCTTCACCATGTTTTCAAGGATCCAACTGGTTCTTGTGGTGTCAACAGTGGGTACTGAAGCAAAGACGGAAGATAAATGGATTAATGTGGGAAAAGGAACTCAGAAGGATCCTCAATTGTTCTGGTGTGCGTTTCGAAATACATTCTCTCTTCCCAGCTAACAGCAACCACATACCTAAAATATCTGGAAAATTCATTTCAGGATCGTGAGTGTATTTGCTGACCAGAGAATTCCAGGGAACCCACTTCTCCTCAGTTCCATCAAAATGGAAATCGTACAGTGTCGGGAGGTATCCTTTATGAATGCAGACATGTTTGAGAAATAGCTGATAACATATGCTCAATTCACAATCTTATAATCAGTTATGCTCGATTCTTACCTGGGATCTGACCAGGTAAAGCTGGGGAAGACGCGTCAAGCTTTGGGGTTAAGCCAGAAACATCTTTGATTAAAGAATCAAACCTGGCCCTTTCACTTTCCAGTAATGTGGCTCCCAGTGAGCAGTACAGAGCCTCCAGGAAGTAACTCCCTATGACTTCAGGGCTACTTTTCTTACTCTCAAGCAATGCATCTAGGTAGGAACAAAGCTGAGACACCTGTAGGCAATACCAAAGGCACAACTATATCATATCGCACCAAAGCAGAAAAGAGATGACACCGATCTAATGGAGTCCATGAGAAATATGACCTACCATATTCAAATTTGTCATAGGAACAATAGTCTTCAGCTTCTGGCCCCGTCGGCCGTCAACAGTTCCCTCTAGAATCAGGTCAATGGCCTTGTGCACATATTTATCAAACAGTTCATTGAGCGTTTTTTGTTCCTGGAAAAAACAAAAGACAATTATTGACTATATTATTGATCATCAGCTGCTAAATTATAGCCACTAAATGGAATGATAATAATAAGCCAAACTGCTTTAATTGGCATTATGTGCAAAACCCCACCACCAACACCATTAAGTTTGGTTTGTGATCTACCAATAAAGACACAAATATTAAAATGTTAAATGTTTTTCCATACTTCGACAGGTCTGGCGGCTGCCCATTTCTGCCAGTATGGGGCGTATCCAAGATTTTTGGGATCTACAAATACCATCCCACACCGGGAAACAGTAGCGGGAGAGGCATAAATCAAGTCTCCAACCTGCGATGGAGGAGATTTAATGTTGAATGACCAGAGAGCTGTATTTAAGGAAAATGTTCTCAGGTCTTGAACTGTAGACGAACCTCGAACAGCATGGCACAGTGACCCTGTAAGCGGATTCGTTCCCCATTGGCTAGAGTGAGGAGCTTGTTGTCATCCATCACTGAGTTCATATTCTCCACCCACAGTGCATCCACATCTCCATCAAACAGGATGTACCTGTGGGAGAAAAGATTTCACTTACTTCCTCTACTTTTTCATTGACTCTGCATCAGAGAGCTGATTACAGAATCCTTCAATAATCTCACCTTCGCTCGTTTTTGTCAGTGGGCTTGTTGGTTTCACGGAAGATGTTAGATAGGATGCCATCAGTCCAGTCACGAGTGTCGGGGTCTAGAATACCGTAAAGTTCAATGACACTCATGGCTTTAGGGTTCAGGGGATACAATTTGGTATGCAATCCCATTCTGACCACGAAGAAAAAAAAAGAAAGGTTATTATTATTGTATATATATTCTATTTTTATTTTGCACACATGGTCTGCACCAACTTGGTCTGCGCTTGACATAATGTGCTGATCACAACTGATTTTCCTCCACCGGTTGGGCCCACAATCATAGTGGTGTGTCTGGTCATCATCGTCTCATACATCTGCACCACTTTATCCACCTGGAGCCACAGACACAAGAAAGAATAAAGTGATTAAATACAGATGGTGAAGCTACAACGCTGATACCCAACAATCCTTGACTTCGGCTACCTGGTTTGGTAGAATGAGGTATTTATTCTCAGTGAGAACCGCTGTCACAGCTTCACCGAACTCAGGATACCCAACACGAGGGCAGTCCAGGCCAGGGAACAGGTCTGAGATCAGCCCGAGGAACAGAGGCACGTCCTCAAACACAAACTTTGGTAGATTCATGTCCCTGAGAGCGCGCATTAACACCACATCCTGTGAGGGGAAAAAGACAAAAAACAAATAAGTCATAATTAAAAACTTCACAAGGAAACATAACCATAAATATTCAAACATAAACCTTATTTTTGCTGCTAGATGAGATCCTATACACGGTCAGAAGAAATATTTCAGTCCACAGATAAGGGATCACAAATAAACACCGCCTTTGTTACACAATGAATGTGACGAAAAGAGAGTTTACTGTGATCTGATGTGGTATCTATACCTCATTGAGCTCTGGTGAGCCTCTCTTCAGCTCTCCTGCCATCACCAGGACGGACTTCAGCGCTCTCAGGCCAAAGTCGTAATGTGACTGCTTGGACAGCTGCTCACGAGCCAGCTTATACAAAACCGTCATCTTCTTAGCCAGAACCTGAATTCAGTAAAAAGTAAGTTAAATTCTCACTGAGGAATTAAACATTTTTAAAGTAAAAGTGAAGTAAATAAGGTAATTTCTATTACAGATACTTCTGCATTACCTTGGCATTTAGGAAGCCCTCAGAGAAAAGCATGATCTCACAAATTTGCTGCAGGTCGGGTACGATGCACACCACAGGCCTAAAGAGGGCTTTGACGGATTCTGGCAGCTCTGTTCGTCCCGCGTATCCCGGGTTCATGGTGATGAAAATACCAATGTGGTTATCCAGGCTGATAGTTTTACCTTCAAACTAATGCGAATCAGAAAGAATAAGGTGATTATTTTAGCAGCATAAGTATTCATCCTCATGAAATCACCTCGAAGTCATATGATAACTGGAATTATTTTGGTGTAATCATTACTTGCAGTGCAACAGGCTTACCAAAAACCTTTCCAGGCCCTGAATGAGAGCATTACGGATCGTCTGGATTTGGGTGGAGATGACTGACAACACTGAAGCATCAATTCGATTGAACTCATCGAAGCAGCCCCAAGCTCCACACTGAGAAAGACCTGAGAGAATTTTACCCACAGCCTGCAAGCAAAGAGGAAATGAAACAAGAGCTTGACCCATTGGCCAAATGAGACTGATAGGCGAATGACTATGATGTGGCTGATGATGTAACACATTTGGCTCTTCTACTATGGGCTGCTGACCTTGTAGTCCATGCCCTCACCACAGTTTGTAACCACACAGAGCAAGCCCAAAGCCTTGGCCAGATCCTTGGTGGACTCTGTCTTTCCGGTCCCGGCTGGTCCGGCGGGAGCTGCTCCCAGAAACATGGACAACGCCTGCAACGGAAACAGACTGACTAACTAACTAACTAACTAACCCTTAGGTATTGAACAAATTAGTTTCTAAACTAGGTTCTGTACTAACTAGGTTTTGAACCCACTAGGTTTTGAACTAATTATGTTTTAAAGTAACTAGTTTTTGAACTAACTAACTAGGTTTTTAAATTAACTACGTTTTGAACTAACTAACTAACTAACTAACTAACTAACTAACTAACTAACTAACTAACTAACTAACTAACTAACCCATTAGGTTTTGAACAAATTAGGTTCTATACTAACCAGATTTTGTACTAACTACGTTTTGAACTAACTCACCTGGTTCTGAACTAACTAGGTTTTGAATTATTATTTAACATAAACATTGCATTGATATTTATATTTGTTATTGTTTAGTTATTATTTAGGTTTATTGTTTATGTTTACACCTATCCTGCTTTATCCTGATATCCTGCTTTCGATTGCCCCTTGGGGACTAATAAAGTTTTTTGAATTTGAATTTGAATTTGAAAACAATTTACATTAGTGTGCTTATTCAGTTTCACGGACCTGAGTGATGGTGAGGTAGATCCGGTCCGTCAGTGGCGTTATAACCAACCGGCCATTCAGCCCCATGTATTCGTAGCCGTAAGAGAAGGACGCGCTGCACTGGTGCACGAATAAGTTGTCAGGTTCTGGCTTCCAGTAGAATTTCAGCTGCCGTTCCCATTCAAACTCTTGCGCATCCATTACACTGTAATTAATATTTAGTAGCTTGTTATCAGATGCATTGATGACTCATAGTTTTATGCAAAGAGTTAAACTTTACCCGTTCAGCAGTAAACTGTCTACAATGTCCCTGGCGTGGACATCGAGGATGAGCGCGGTGTTTAACTTTTTTCTATCGTTTTTCTCCAAAGGTTGTGCGATGCGTGTCACCAGCTCGTCAATCTGCTGGTGTGTGGCCTTAGCGTAGTCCCTCAAAGCATGCTTGTCTCCTTTCTTTATGTTCTCAAAGACTTCCTCCACCTGCAAGGTCCACCACACTTGATTTGCAGCCAGCACCACCATACCTTGGTATAACAACATCCAATCCACCCTGAGAGACACGGGAGTGACAAATTTAAACCGACTTATTCAAACAAACAGTAAAAGGCAAAATACACATGTAGCATCCACGCAGACTCACCTGGTTTTTTGCGTGCCGTAGTAATAGACAGCTTCCTTTGTTATGAATCTGTTAGTCCTCCGCATCTCCAGCAGCACATCCATCATCCACTCCTCCACCCTTCCCACGACAGGTACAGGGGTTTTCATGTTCATCACCTCGCCCTCGGCAGACACCATGGCTCCAGCTGTCGTCTTTCCGTCAGAGTCCACATCAAACCTCAGAGATGCTATGTTGTCATACATCTTGAAATCAAAATGATTAAAAAAAAAAAAAAACATCAGAAAATGTTTTGCACAGAATGGTAAAAACATCCCTTTTCATTCCTAATACCTTGATCATGTGCTCCTGGACACAAGTGGGGTCAACACTTCCCAAAATGCTGAGCAGTTCATCATCAGAGATGAAGAAGAAGCGAGGAAATGCATTCCGCTTGGAGTCCAGGTAGTCATTGAGACTCTTCTGGCAACTTTGCAAGCCGTCAATCAGGGACTGCAGGTCTGACAGGCGGTTGGGAACCACGCAACACTGCTTGATATTTGGGTTCTTCTCTGCCTCATCCATGATCTAAAATAAAAAGAAGTGACAATGTTATTTTGAAAAGTAAAGAAACAGAAAGCTTTGCTGAAAACAGGCGGTTTCCGATGCACTCACGTCTTTAAACTGTTTGTTTATTTTATCAAATTTCGCAGCTTCCTCGGGTAACTGCAACCGAATGTCTCCGCCACAGAATATACTTTCCAGATACATCCATTTTCGCTGGACCATCATCCATACCTGTGGAAGAAGTATCTTTCAGTCAGCTTTCTCACCAATCAGATTAACACATTCGGACATCCTGGCTGACCTCTATGGTCTCGCTGATGAGGGACAGGTTTTTTTCCCACTCCTGGATGTTAGGAAGAAAGGGTCCAGCAAAACGACTGCCTGACATGCCCTGCAAGTTCATGGCATCGTTGTCGACATTTAGCATTATCTCATCCACCGCACCAAGAATAGTGCCCCGTTTGTCTTTGCCTTTAAAGTAGGGCTGGACGGTGAACACCATCGATTTCCAGGTTTTTACCACCTCGTTCATCGCCTGGAAAAAAAACAAGTTTTTGAATTTACTTATTGAACTGATCAGTAACTCCGATTTGAAGAAGACAGAATCTCACATTCTCAATACTGAGCTCTTTCGTAGCACTCGTGACAATGTCTTCTATAACATCTGCATATTTGTGTAACTCCATAGCAAACATGTTCTCCAGAGTGAAGCTGTCACGGTCCATCTCGAAGTTTGTGCCGGTCTTTTCCATTAGATCCTTCCAATGTCTGAAGGCCAAGACATAGAAACACATTTTTATTTCCATTTAGAGTATTTCAAATTATTTTGTCCAGGATTATGTTTCCATATTCACATTCTAGGGAGTTCAAGTTCATAACTTCTCAAAGGTTTCAGAGCCTGACCTGTCTCTGAGGGCCTCATTCTTCAGGTCGAGCAGAAGAGGCAGAGAATTTTTGAACTCCTTCATTTGTGCGTCAAGGAAGAAGGCCACAGGTAAGTCCTTCACATCTTTAGGCAACTGCCGTAACTTTTTCATGAAATTCTCAAAACCATCCTGTATTTCTTGGGTGTTTAAATCCACCCACAAGGTCTGAGACCAATTCGCTTTTGCGTCCTGAAAGTTAAAATGCACACACATTAAAAAGCAAGAAAACATGCTGAGCAGAATTTTGATTAATGTTTTCAAAATGCAGATTAGTTTGGTTTTTTTTTTTTATTTACAGCTACATATCTGACCTTCTGAGATTTATAGACACCATAAATCTGTGTCATGCCCTCCATGGATTTTTTAATGTTCACAATGTCTGAATATGGTGTGACTGGCAGTTCGAGCAGCATCTCAGCATTAGATAGGTATTCTTGTTCTGCCGCTACCTTGGCAAGCTCGGCCTCATATTTTTCCATCAATTCAAGTCCTGGAAAGAATATTAGAAAGAGATTATTACTTCCAATACCATAAATTAATCTTCATACATTGCTAATAAAAATAACAGGAATAACAATAATAAGAACAATAACGGTGATAATGGCATTATTACAATGATGACAGTGACGATTATTATCATTTTATTGTTACCTTTATCCAAATCATCTCCTACAGATCCAGGACCATACATGTTGAAGCTTTCAGAAAAGACGAACAACTGCTGTTTAAAGTCTTCAGTCCTCTTCTCTGTAGTCTTTTGAGCAAAGAGAACAAGAAACATAATTGTGAATGAAATATTCTCACTGTCAGTACAAAGAGATTACGGTGCGTGGATTTTATAACTTACTGCACCAAATGTCTTCTTGGCACTTGCCAAACTTTTATTGATTTGTCTGGCTTCTAAAAACAGGTCGATCCACATCTGTTCGATCCCATTTAGCAGTTCCACCTCGTCGTCTCCAACCTACACGCCAGAACGCCATAGTTAAAAAGGAGAAACAACCTAGGCAGTAATTTAAAATTAAAACACCGTACCTTTAAATTGTGCTTTGCCAGTGTTCTGTATATTTCCTGGTGATTACGGTATCTCAGCTCCACATCCATAGACATCTGCCTGATTTCTGCGATGGTGCTGAGGACGGACTTCAGATTGTCAAAATTGTCAGGGGTCTGTTTCAACATCTCCGAATGTTTCTGTTGAAGAAAATACCCAGAATAAATCAATCCTAAAATAAAATTTACTATAAAAACATGGTAGCGGTGTGGCATGAATGAATACCATGAATTCATCTCTCAATTTGAAGAGATCTTCTTTGGCGGGCTTGTTGAGCTCCTCGTGTGCAGTATGGATCCAGGAGTCAAGGGTGTTCTGCGCAGTTGTGACCACCGGCTCAAAGTTTAGTTGGATGATGTGTGTATTCTTAAAGAGAGGCTCCTGCATCAGCTCCTGTTTCGTGTTATGAAGCACCTCCAGTTTGTGATCATACACGATGAAAGATGGGGTCCATTTGTCGAATGTCACATGGTCGTGCGGTTTTCTGCCTCCCCATAGGTGCTGATAGCGTTTCCAGCGGTTCAGGAGTGGATCCACAGAGGATAGCAGCCATTGGATGTTCTGGGATACTGCCTTACAGCTGTCATTGATCAGAGGATGGAGCCATATGTCGTTGCTGAAGGTAAATGTGGCCAAATTCTCTTCACCTTCCACCCGTTGCGGTGGACAATCAATGCAGGTGCCACGCATCCAACGCACAAAATGCTGATAAAAAGAAATAGGAACTGATTCAAATCAAATCAACCATATCAGATTACAAATAAGAGATCATTTTTCATGCAGTTATATGGAAGAGAATCGTGATGATCCCACCTTGGTGCTGTCCACACAGTTTTTGAAACACTGCATGATCAGTGAGAACAACTCTTTGCTTGAAGGCTGCAACACAACCTTAGGAGCAGATACGATGACATCCACTTTGAAACCAAGAGTATTTCCCATTAGCACTCCATCTAAAGATTGGATGTTCCTAAAAGCGAAACACAAGCAGAAGGATGTTACAGTGTTGGGAGCCATTTCAAAGGAGCAGCTACATGTATTTCTAAAAATGATGATTTCCATAACAATTACATCATGCGCTTACCTCTGCAACATCTTTATAAGATAGTCTTGTACCTGGCGTTCCAAAAGCTTGTAATAGTCTTCCATAAGTTTAGATTTGCCAGTGCTGGTACCCTCGATCAATAGTTCTATATTATTGATGAGCGGTGTAATGTCAGCGTACTTCTGAACCAAAAAGTCTATGGTCTCGCTCCGCTTTTGCTCGATGTGATCAAAAAACTCTTTAACACCTTTAAGGAAAACATGCAATCAAGCCAATGAAAATACATTTAGAACTTAAAGCATAATTAGAATATTAAAGTTTTATTTAATTAGCTTTACCTGGTAAATTGTTTGACTGATCTGGTTTTGGATACTCCATTAAATCGGCCATTAATATGAATTTCAAATTGGATTGAATTTGACTCTCCTTGTCATGAAGCTGACGTACAACTGACTCAAAATTAGAGACAGCCTTATTGCATCGGTCGACAAACTCATCGATACCTGGGAAAAATATTAAAATCATTCAGTCAAAAAGTTTATGTGTCCACATGATTGAAATCAGATTGCACAGAAATTTTAGATGGTGTAAGAGTACCCAAAGAATTCCAGATTAATCTTTTGCATCCATAATCCATTTCTTCTCTGACCGTTTCGATGTTTTTTTGCAACATAATGTACGTCGTCTCACTTAGACTGTCGATCAGAGAGTGGTAGTGGTAGACAAGGGCCTGCAGATCATCAACGTGCCTAAAAACCAGGGTGGAATCAGGTCAGGCCATGGGTTGCATACCCTTGTGATAAAATTAAATATTCAAACATTGGTGGATATTCTTACTTCACGTATTTGGCCTTCTGTAAGGCGATATATACAGCTGAATCCGGCACAGAAAAGCCCAAAAAAGAAAGTTTGTCGGCCTCCGAAATAATTTCTCTGATTTGTGGATCATAATTAACGATGTATCGCACACCTTTCTGAGCTCCGCTTTCAGTTTGTTGAAAATCCTAAAAATAAGAGAAATAAAACAAATTTAGGAGAGACTATTAACACTTTTGTATCTGTATGTTGACCAGTTAATGTGTAACAATAAGAGATACATACCAACAGGTTCTTTTTCATTAGCAATGGCAACTTCTCTATAGTCTCCGCCTGCCACGACTCATGCAATAGAGTCTGGTAGTTCTTGATGCGCGATGTTATACCCATGTACTTGTCCAACATCTGAGCAGGATCATATTAGAGGTTGACAGAATTCATTTATCTTTGGACAATTAGTCATCAAATTTCTAATAAAGTGAAATACCTTACCTTTTTTTTCCGTTTACTCCCCAGCATCTCAGGCACATTCATGAAGGGAAATGTGATGCTTTCCAGTTTCTTGATAAGACACTGGGCCCATGAGATGGCTCCTGCCACGGGGGGATCGCCATGAAATCTGGGTGGGTTCCCCTTTATTGCCTCAAAGAGTTTACTTTCTTCCTCCATCTGTAAATATTATAAAAGTTCTTACGGCACACTAAACTCACTTGAATCAAACAAAAAATACGTGCATTGTTTAGCTGCAGTATATTGAACAAATACTATTTCCATAATCTGGAACAAATTCAAATTTAACTGGAAATTCAAGCCAACTTCTTCTTGATTTGACAGTGTAGTACCTCTTTGTGGTTCAGAGACAGGATGTCATCAAACTTTTCTGTCAAATGGTCGGTGATGGCCTTCCTGGAGCATGTGTTCTTAAATATCAGGATCATTTTCAAGGCATTTGATGACGAGCACACCGTGTTATCAATGACGCTGATCACCTCCACGTCAAAGGCCTGAGGACACGCGTGTAAGAGGTGAAGCAGAGATGATGCAGTTTGCTAGTTTAAGCTGTACAGGTAAACTGATAGTGACAATGACAGCCAAACTGTTACTTATCCTCTACTCACCTGAAGTGCACTGTAGAAGTCTTGCAAGATATTTTTCCAGTTGCTTGTCTCAGACATGGAGAAAGGGTTAAAACTGACATTCTCAATACGTAAAACCAGACTGTCCACTTTGCATCTCATCTCTTTGACGGAGTTTTGATTACTGGTGGCCCTCCATACATCTGAACACAAGATGGTATAAAACTCGTGCAACACCTTCACACACACACACACACACACACACACACACACACACATACACACACACAGACACACACACAGAAAAAAAGATTAGAACCTAAAAATGTTTACTTGAGTGAAATATTGAATGAAGACCTGACCTGACCTGCACAAGATCTTCAAGGTCCTGGCAGACGGAAGCCACGTAATCCGTCCTCTCAAAGAGTCTCACACGATCAAATTCCCAACGTAAATCCTTCTTACTTTGTTCAATTTCACTCCGTGTGTGATAGTAGGAGGACTTCCACTCATGCAGAACCAACTTAGCATCACGCAGTATGGATTTGGATCGTTCTCCATCTCTGTTCAGAGCAGAGCAGATTTTTAAGTTAGATTTGCAGAAAAGGTCCCGACCAAATCTTCAAATCTATCCACACATACCTGAATAACACGAGGATGTCGACGGCTTGATCCACACATTCACACAGCTGCCAGGCGATTCGCTCCATCAGAGGAACCATTCGTTCATTTGTGTTGTAGAAACGAGATAACATCCACACAATTTCCAGACTCTCCATCAGATGAGGAACGCCCCGCGCGATCACTTCTAAACCTTCATCAGTTGACAATTTCTACAACGGAAAATAGGGTTTTGTCATAAATATCTCCAAAAAGGCTATGTTTGTTTGTTTTTTTCTGTTAGCAGGTTTTCACAAAAAGATGAATGAATTATTAATCCTTTTAATAAACAACCTGGCTGGTTTTTAATTTTGAAGTGGATGTGATCGTGTGAATGAAGTGGAAACAGGAGAGGTTAGGACCTCGACATCCATGATGCCTTTGGTGTCTTGTGAAAATGTAGTAAATATATTATTAACAGAGAAAACTGTTGCATCACTGTGAAGACCCACCAGCAGGTGACCTTTCACTACGTTGAGGAACAGTGTATTATCTTTGGACTCTTCGCAGTATTTGCTGAGTTCAGCAACAGTTTCATCAAAGCTCTGAATCACGTCTGAATTTGCTCGGGTCATCACGTTCAGGATCTTGACAATCACAGGCTTTGTCAGCTGCTCACTTAGACTGTTCAAGGTGGACGCGCGCTCCTCCCAAAACTTTATCTCAGACAAAGGGCCAGGTTCCTGGAGAGATTGCAAAAACAGTGTGAACTGTGATACCATCGAGGTTTCATTGGCTGAAATGAAGAACACAGGGACACACCTGTGGTTTTTTATGCTGCTGCTCCTGAATGAGACCCGTAATCTGAGTCTGCCAGTTCATCACACACTGTTCCAACGTCTCCACCACTTCTGGATTAGAACACAGGACCTCCAACTCCTGATCCAGATCCAGATCTACCTCAGGGATGTGCAGCATAATGTTATCTGTAGAAAGAGGTTAATATGTATAGAGTGAGATGGGATCACAGGAGATGGAATAAATGGTAAACCAACATGCCGTTAAGTAAAAAAAACCGAGGCCATGAAATTTTTACAGAAACAAACCTTGTATCTGAAGGTCCTGAGGAGTCAATTCAAGCATTTCCATGAATTTCAGTTGCGTTCTGAGGGGTTCATCCAGCTGAACGGGGGGGAACCCAGCATGCATGAGGAGAAGCCTCGGCATCATGTCATTGGCTTCATTCATGTCCGACGGATGAGCGATGGGCTCTAATTAAAACACCAGAAGTCATTTCTTGAGCAACACAGGCTTGAAATACTTTAATGTAACTACACCAATCTGTCTTCTCACCGTTTCCATTCCTGATGAAGGCAAGAACTTCGGAACTCAGAAAAGTTTCAATGCGCTTGCCTTCTTTTAGCTGAGAATTATCTGGATATAGCACTTCAAGTTCAATCCTCTATAAACAGACATCAAATCAGAACAAAAAAGCTGTACTGTTTTCCTCATTAATGCACAACAAATCATTTCCAACTGTTAAAATGTGATTGGAAAAGCTTTGATGAAGATTTCAACTCACATAAGAGAGATTTTGCTCATTTTTCTCCTCCGAGCCCGAGACGACGTCCCCTTGAGAGTCTTCATCTTTCTTTTCCTCTGAGAGCACAAAAGTTGCTTTTCAACATCCATGTGGAATTTAAAATATATATTGTATATAAAGATAATCTTTTTTTAAAAATGGTTTTGTTAAAGTCAATAATGAAATAATGGCTGATATCTTATTGATGGTTTTGACAATATTGACTTCAACAGGGTGGTCTGAGTCATACCAGTAAACATGTTTGCATGTTACAGGTATTTAAATCAATAAAATAACATGGATGTCCAAATCTTTGCACATGTGAAATTTTATTTGTGTCTAACAAACTTAGTTTTACTTCTAAAATTTTACTGCGTCCACCTGTTTTTTGATAAATCAGAATGAAGCTGATGATCCAAAGACCCAATGATTTAAATAAATGAAAACAATGGAAATTGTCTGTGGTGCTCAAACTTTTTCATAGATAATTCAACACAAAATATATTATATGAATTTTTTTAATGGCTTCAACAGGGTTGTTTCCATGTTTCCATGTCCTCAAAAGTCATCGTTTTGTTTTCAATGACTAACAAACACATAAAAATTGCAATCAGTGTTAATTTCTCACATCAATACAAAAACCAAATGACCAGGAGGAACTTTACCCTCAAATTGTTTCTCTCTGGTGGTTTTGAAGAAAATGAGCGATAGGGTCGATTCTTCTTCAGAAGTAAAGCTTAAAAACTGAATAATTTTCTGTTCCTCTTCTCCATCGTTCCGACTGAGAAGTTCTTCGAAACAGCTGTCCGGTAAATTAAAAGAGATGCACACTCTTTCCTTGATCCACTCCACTCTCAAATCGCTGTGCACCATGTTGACAGTGGATCTACTGGTTTGTTTTTGCGTTGTCTGGAAACCGACGCTCCCGCCTCCGGTAATATATGACGCTTTGTCGCTGTGATCCGACATCAAAGCAAACTTTAAAAAAAAAAAAAGATGAAAAAATATATATTGTTTGAAATATTTGAATGTGTGATATTATTGAAGTAATTCATTAACATCAAAGATTTTATACAGAATTACAATTTTGCGTTGTGGCTATGATGCGGATTTAACGCAGTAGGTGGCGCTGTTGCTTCACTACGAGAAGATCCTGGGTTCAAATCCTCGTCTGTTTGGGTTCTCTCTTCTGTCAGTTCTTTCTCTTACAAAACATTTCCCAGTCAACCCACAGGAATACTGAAAAAATGAACTTGCTCCTGCTCAAATAATACATTCCTTACCTTGTAATTTTTTTTAGAACTTTTTTTCATTCATTTATAAAAAAACCAAACAAACATATTTAATGTTAGATCCTTTGAATTTTACTCAATTACTCATCGAAACAAATTTAGAGAAAATAAACGGGACATTTAGGAAAGATGATCTTTTTATTATTATTATTATTATTATTATTATTATTATTATTATTATTATTATTATTATTATTATTATTATTATTATTATTATTATTATTGTTCTGATTATTATTGTTATTATTATTATTATTATTATTATTATTATTATTATTATTATTATTATTATTATTATTATTATTATTATTATTATTATTATTATTATTATTATTATTATTATTATGTGGGTCAAATGTCAATGTCAAGTGCATGTTATCGACCCAACCCATACTTGTAGGTTAAGATTAAAGTTCAATGTAGCTCAGCTCTGAGGTGAAAAGTCTGCTTTTTGCAGCAGCTGCTGTTTGCTGTGCAGGATATGTTGAAGGCTCGTGTATTTCATCACAGTCACAGCAAAGCCAAACACTTCAGATTTATGTTTTCTGTCACTCAATGAGTAATGCTCAGTAAAATTGAGCAATATTTGCACTTTGAAAATATAAATTAGGTGTTTTGCTCTTGTTGCACCCGACACAAACCCATGGACGGTCACACACATACCTGTATTTTAAAATTAAATACATATTTACACATATACCCATTTGAGAGATATAAAATCATACCGCTTTATTTATTTACTTTACTTAGCAACAAAAACAAAGTCATGAAAGACATTTTACAACTTTAAGCAGATGTGCATTTGGATGAATGGTGTACTTTCCCCTTTAACATCACTCTGCTGTTGTTTCCCTCCATCTAGTTCAGACACTGGGGCCTCTCTGTCTGCTTCACATTTCTTCTGGCTCTGCGTCCTGACAGAACGGTGCAGAAAAGGTCCTGGCACCGGATCCGTTGTACACATGTGAACCCCCCCGAGCTCCTTTGGTAGCCGAGACTGTAAAATATTGTTCTAAGCAGTGGGACTCATTCCTGTAAATGACCGATGAATGCAAATCACAGCAGATGAGATCACTGGAGGAGACAGCTCCCATGGATAGATGTGGTTTTTGTTCCATTCCCCAGAACGCTCCCTCTGAGCCTTCCATTAATGCCTAATATTTCCTGTTAATGTTTTACTGGACAGTACATATTGCTTTCCATAATGACCCCAGGCTGGGTGCAGGGTACTTCTGGGTGTCCTCTTGACTGTGCGATTGTGGGATATGGTCGCTGTGTTCCCTGAATGGGGCTCTTTGTGTTCAGAGATGGTGCTGCCAGCTCCACAAAGGAGGAAAAAACAGTAAAATTGGAACCAGTGTGACACAAACAGATGCAGATGCACAGAGCGTTCTGAAACACTTAAAGTTTGTCGTCCTCCGGTCAAGTTTTGAACTTTAGGAGCTTCATCTGAGAAAGCTGTCAAACAGAAAGGCCTGAGTTTTCTTCTTTACACGCTGAAGGTGAACCACAAACCTAGATGCTGGAATCGCTGTGTACATCAGAGCGTGGAGCTGATTGTTCTCTTTGTTTTGAATGGCCTTCGCTGATCAGATCTCTGCATGCCTATTCAAATAGCTGCCATCTGGAAGAGGAGAGGGGCGGGGATGGATCTGAGTTACGCAGCTCTTAATCATGGATGAAACAAACTGTGCAGAGAAGCGAATAAATTCCACTTCATTAAAAACGTTAAACAACACGAGAGGACACGAAGCCGATGAGGCTCGGAAAAGATGTTACAGCTGCAGAATAAGCCTGTTATGAAACACTTGATATCCCCTGAAAGCCTTACGATCAGATGTCACAACGAAGAGCGTTGGAAATTCATCTCTTTGCTGAATTTTTTCCAGAAACAAGGAAAAATCCACTCAGGGAAAAATGACCTTGAGGCCCTCGCTTTGCTCAGCGCCGATGATAATGGGATGCATGGATACACGACTTGCATGCATAGTTCTCTGCTCCATTAGCTGTACATCATCATGCCAACTATTTGACCATGTCTGGAGATAATTTCAGGACCCTTAGAGTTCATCACTTGAATGCTTTTGCACAGAAAAAGTTTTAACCAGAGACCCAATAAGGGATCATATTCTAGATACACTTATGGCATTGATTTTCACGTCTAACATGCATACGCTTACGGTAAATGTGAGGATGTGCTACATACTCCACATCTGATGAAATTATATTCAGATTATTTCTGCTTTCAGAGAAACACAAACCAACATATTCTTCTGCCATGACAATGGGAGAGACTTCACTTAAAGAAAACTTAACATTTAAAAAATTTAAGAATAGAAGAAGCCAGAATAATTGCTTCATTTCAACATGTTTTCTTTCTTTATTTTCCTAGAGCGTTTGTTTTAATCTACACTGACCTGCACAGAGAAAATGTCACCTTTTCATTGCATTTTTTTAAGAATGATCTAAACATCCTGGCACTAAGTGTTCAGATTCTATTCCGGTTGGAGCTTAAAAAAAAAAGAGAGAGTGAGAACATGATTTGACCCAGACTCATTAAAATAGAAAGTGTGGCAGAACATGCTGGGAGAACATTGAGAGCGCCGAGGGTCGCAGTGAGAATGTAGAGCGAGTTTGTCAGTAGGGAGTCTGTCACATCTCAGGTTGGTGAAATAACTTTATGGGATCATGTTACAGTCTTTGTTTTGGGTATAATTATAATTATTCTTTTGCCTCGAGGCCTTTTCGGACTGATTCAACCATCCCGTAAACGTCAGGACATGAGTGGGGTAGCGCTGCCTCCAAAACTCACGTGTGCTCTGCACGCCTGACCCACATTACCCAATAGCATGTCTACTACTGCATGTATTAATAACCATGTGTGCCACGTCCCCTCTGTGCTCCCAGAGCAGGAGAAGTCTCCTGTTTCAGCTCATTATGTCAGAAGTAAAGGCTAATGTTATTCTTATGTTTTTCTAATTGCCAATAAATCTAATAAAAAAGACAAAATGTGAAGCTACGTCCTGATTCGTGCTATCCATCTCTGCAGTTGAGCTCTATTGCTGTTCAGTCTGCTTCAGGCGTTGATGGAGACCAACAAAAAGATAAATAAAAAATGTTAATGTTGTCTCTGCGTAATGTGTAAATAAGAAACCGGTCCTGTGTGAGAACGCCTGCAGTGCATTTCTTCTCTGTCGCTGACAGGTAGAGCGATGGAAATACCTAAAGGTTAACAAACATTTATCATCCCTGGGTGCACTGATGCTGAAATGTCTCACACCGCTTCCAGCATCCTTGCAGGTGCCACAGCTTTTCCGTTTGTCCTTACCCCCCCCCCCCCCCCCAGTCATTCTCAGTCACTCGAAACAGGCTGAAAGAACTCTACTCTTGCTGAGCTGTCATGTAACATTAGCCTTTAGTTGACCATCCGAGCCCACTGACTGGGTTTAACTGGCACCCTGCTCTACACCGGCCTTGTTCTGCCTTCTGAACGTGACAGGTTACATTTACGGAGTCTAGCATACCAGCAGGTTGTGTAAAGTCACGATCTGACCACAGAAAGTGTTGAGGGTCTTAATCCACCCTGGCACCACAGATGTAGAGGCTGTGCAATAGCCCCGAGGGCAATTGGAGAGGCTGCAGCATCTCATTCTGCAGTTTTGGCTCTTCTGGAAGCTGGAGAAAACCACAGAGGCTAAATGAGGGTGCAGGTGGGGTGATAGAAAGAGTATAATTACAGCGGTAGAAGTGTCTGGTTTGTGGTCGGGAAAGTGGAGTTTAAGGGAATCATTGACGGGAGCAGCCGTCTCTGCTTTTCATGAGTGGAGGGCCTCATTCCTTCTCCAGCAAGTGGTCAGAATTAGCATCCTTCACCGGGGGGATAAGTGAGGCTCCAGCACCTCAGCCTTTCTTTTAATTCACTCCGAGGGTGGGAAAGATAGAGAGTGTGTGTGTGGGGTGGGGTGGGGTTAGAGACAGCTTTGCCCCGCCAACCAGGCATTTTTCACAGCCAAGCCAAAAAGAAAATGCCCATTCATTCTCACATTAGCCATCTACATGCCCGCCTTCAAAGGAGGCCCCTCCGTACCCTAATCTTCTTAGACTGTGTGCACACACTGATCGTCTGCTTCATGAAAGCCTGAGTGCAGGAAACCAGAGCAGGACGGCAGTTAATTGAGGCCTTATCAGCATTAGTATGGTCAGTTAAGCTGATTATCTCACAACAGAGTATCCTCTATTAGGATAAATATGAATGCGGTTGTGATTTATACTTTATTGTCACATTTGATCGTGTGCAAAAAAAATCCAAATTAGTTTTCCAGTTTTCTAGCTCATTTGCTCTGCGTGAAAATAATGCAGATTTTATTTCAGATCCTTCAGTTATGAAAGAACAACATTAGATGATGGGAGCACGTGCTCGAAATGAGAAAAACAGACCCATTGGCACAGAGAAGCCCAGATTAAATGGTTGAAAGAGTCTTTGGCACCTCACAGCTCCAGCTAATAATAAACTGGATTCTTGCAGAAAATAAACAGACAAAGCCAAATGGAACCGTGCCAAAACGTAATATCCATATCAACTGACATGGTCTGAAGATTTGAAGCCATTCTAATCGAACCTGAAGAAATCCTACCCTAAATTGCTCGTCCCCAACATCTGCCTCCTAAAGATTAGTGGATATGTATGCAGACCGTTACTGATTGCAAAGCTATTACAAGACATATGGAAATATGATTCATAATCGTCTTGTCCTTGACAATAGCAAACACCATATGCTTCATTCAGTAAGACAGGTTCTTTAATGTGGCTGAATTAATACCGAATCTGCAGTTTCAGTTAGAGATTATGCCAAAATCAGATTAAATGATCTATTAGACAATTTCTGTAGTCTCGTCTTCATAATTATAGATTTTTATGGATTTGCTTTTATTTCTGAATGACGTTTCTGGTCTCTAAACTCAGACTTAAAAGATATTATGGGTGGAGTGGACCTAAAAGGAAAAATTCTCTATACTTGCTCACACGATGAGAAAAAAAATAGACAAAGTTTAATAATTTGGTGCTTCACAACAAATTATTTTTACTTTTTATCTTGTGAAAGACAGAGATGATGTTTTTCATTATGTATGCACAGTACAGACTACGTATTTTTGACTTTTCATTCGAAGGAGGTGTTGCAAAGAGCGCAATATATAACCTAAATGGATTTAAAACCTAGATAACTGGTGGAATTGTAGCCAGCATGATTAGCTGTAAACATCTGTTAGAAATTAGACACCAACCTGTTAAACTGTCTTGTTTTCAGTCTCTCTATTCATGAATTCTAACCCTAATAAATCTTTTTTTTTAATGGTGTTGTGTTCCCAGATCTCAGTCTTTAACTTGTTGGGTACTGCATTATCATGACTGGTTGGAATGTGAACCGAGGACTATAAATAGTTCTAATTATCCTTTAAACATGCTGTGTATTCACGGCACACATTCTCATTGGCTGCAGAACTCAACCTCCTGACTGTTTTTGATGAACAGAAGAGTCTGCTTTTTAATTCACGTCTGAGTCGCTGTTCATTTGGGCAGGTATGAAAGCACGTGATGCATTATTTTGTCGCCTTCGCTTCTCAGATCCAGACTCTCTGATATCAGCAGGTCAAGATGAGAGAGGTCATATGTTTGGGTTCAGGTAGCTTCAGGTTATTCCCCTCCTTCTTATATAACATACAGTTTAGGCTTTTGTGTTCACATGTTGTCACTGTCTGAACACTTTCTCGCGCCTCTGGTAGTCCTACCAGAGCACCCCTGGTAGTCCTTCAGGGGCCAGCCAGGGGCTTTATTAGGTTAATTTTTTGTTGTATACAAGACAATTTTGCCCAGTGTAATTATTTCAGGACATGCAAAGGTAAATTGATAAAAATTCTAAGAGAGGAATGTGAAGCTTGCTCTTGAAGACATGCAAAGTGGTTGGAAGAATACTGCCCATAATGTGAATGAAATTCAAATTGCACAAATGAGAAAGTCGAGTATGTGAAACCACACAATAAAACACCTGAGGAATCCTCAAATATGCTTCCCTGGCCCGCTTTGCACACGTGTAACGCATCATGGACAGTAGTGTTTCGCCTTCAGAAAACTGACTCAAATAAAGGCCGTCTGTGTACTGCAAATGCAACAACACAGCATGGTTCTGGATGGGCGGGCTGGTTCAGGTGGTGATAGATATCTTGGGCATGTACCACCAGAGCAGAGAGCAGTGGGAACACGGTGTCCCCCATGCCCGAATGGTCAAGAGCTGAATCAGCAGTTTGATTTTTAGGAGTCATTATCAACAGACACACTGTGTTCATTCCACCCATAATTATCAATTACAGAAAAAAAACCCTTCTCAGATTCTCTAGTGGCCAGATAAGTGTGGGACAATTTTCCTGCATTACCATCAGGCCTGATTACCAGAGACGCAGCGGCTTCACAAAGCTGCCCAGTTTAGTGAGTCCAATTTCTTAGCAGATGTACTTCAGGATTTTTATAAAGGAAAGGATGGTGACGGATGATACGTACAGTCATTTTATTTTTCTGCTTAGTTGACAGCACAACTTAGGTAATGGCAATACCAATTGGTTGCTCCATTTCAGTCTTAAGTAAAATTTATAACAACGATTGATGATTTGTGCGCACATTCCCCAGAGAAGGAGTTGTAGTAAGTCTGGTGACCCCCTTTTTGTTTCGCTGCATGTGGTTGTGATTTGTGGTTTTGGGTAAATTCTCAACAGGTCGCAAACGGAATGTCTCAGAATGTAGCTCAGAATTTGTCTTTATGCGTTTGATCTTTTTTTTTTAATTTTTAATTTTTTTACCTATGCTAACAAATAAAACAGGAAAGAAACCATTGCGACAATAAATAGCTTTGTTTTACTCCCCTGGAGCAGAAAGACTTGCCTGAGAGGATTGGGGTTAGTCAGGTATGACCTTGTTCTACATATTTAGAATGTAGTGCGCAGAACTGGTTTTGCTGGTGCAGTCTGGTAATCAAAGGTACTGTGTGTGTGTGTGTGTGTGTGTGTGTGTGTGTGTGTGTGTGTGTGTGTGTGTGTGTGTGTGTGTGTGTGTGTGTGTGTGTGTGTGTGTGTGTGTGTGTGTGTGTGTGCACGCGTACATGTGACACATGGAGGGGGAGGTTCAGGTGCGTCAGATTCGCACAAATGAACCATACCGGATGTGTTAAAGCTTTTTTTCCAAAATAAAAATAGTCTTTACGACCGTCGGTCGCAGGTCAAGTTGAGTTGTAAGCATTTTACTATAGTTTTTTTTTAAATAATTTATATTCGTGAGAATGGACTAATTGTTTTAAAACATGATTATGGTGCCCCTGATTAAATTTGAAGTGCAATGAGAACACAAATTTATCTGTATTTTCAGAACTTTTAAAAATAATTTTCTGGATATTTACCTCTTAGGCCTGAACGCCTAAAATACAAAGATAAAAAGACATAATTTTATGATTGACACGTGTTAAAGTCACAAACCAAAGATTGCTATTGAATCATTACATTAATATTGGTGGGCACTTACAGATTTAATGGGACTGAGCTTGGGAACTCCTCAGCTGGGGAACTTTACCTTGGTTAATATGCATCTTGTGTTGAAGTTTTGAATATTTACATATTATATTTTGGTCTGTTTTTATTCTTAACTGGATTCTAACATCTTTTATTATTTGTTTTATTTGTAACGCTAAATGTTAGTCTTGTTATTGTTATTGTTCCCTTTATTTCTTATGCGAATTGGTTATAATTCCAACATAATGGATAATTTATATTTGTGTAAATGTTGTAAGACTATAGAAATGTGATTTTGGTAAGATCGTTTTCCTAGGTTTGTCTTATTTTGAAATCCAGAACCGGATGTGTGTTGAGCGCATCCCGCTACCTTAACTATGTCTCTAAAACACAGCCGAGTCCTGCTCTCCGTACGTCAACAAACCAGCTTTCAGCGGCAGGAAGAGAAGCGAGACAGACACAGGAGATAATTCACTTTATTTTTTATCATCAGACAAGTTGGTAAAATTTCGTATTTGTGGATAAAACGGCTTTTAAAAACAAAAACAAAAAAACACGCGTCGCATTCAAACTGGAGAGAGCTACGCAGAACTGTCCGCTTGAACGGTGAGTTCGCGTTTACCGGATTCTTACTGTAATTAACTTAAAACAGTGATGATGATGATGATGATGTGGGAAGTTTTATATGGATTCTGTTGTTTTTGTAAATTTATAAGAAAGATTAGATGATAGAATATGAGGTATAAAAATCTGATTTGGATTTGATTTGATTTCTGGTCATCAGACCAGGTGTGTTAAAGTAAAAAATAATGCGCACCGTGTAAATCATGAACGCTATTAAAAGTATTGTTTGTGGTCAAATCTCCTTATCGTACAGAGTTTTTAAAATGCACGTCATTTCTTATCAAGCCATGCATCAGAGAGGCAGAGCAGGTTGACTGAGTTTAGACGCAACAAATTTGTTTCCTAAAGTTAAAACTCCATCCAGACTCATTTCCTGCTCCACTTCAGTCCAGATAATAAATGTTCTAATCAAGGACCAAAAAAAAAAAAAAAAAACCCTCTCATTTACTTTATATCTGTGTAGAAATAGTTCCTTGTGACCCATTCTGCTGTTCATGTTGCTCAGGGCTATCAGATAATGATAACAATAGTAATACAGTTAAAGTAAATGACTGTAATAATAATAATGGCTTCTAAATTATTACTGTCAAGATTTTTTTAGTCACTTTTCTGGTTCTAGAGTAAATCAAATGTGCCATCATACATTTTTATTTGTTTGCCCGCAATATAAATATCCAGGTGTTGACAAATATGTTTAATCATGTCATGATCCAGATCCGAAAGATGAATATTTATATTTGAAGTGTTTCAGTGTGTATCGGGTCCGACTTCTGCTGTCAAATAGGATGTGAAATCTAGGACTGTTCCATCAACACTGAACAGAGTAATGAATTCATAGGTTCCTAAACATACTAAAGTTCAGAATTAGACTCTGTCTTGTGATTCCGATGACAAGAACGAACTGGAAATTCATCCGGCTCTTGATTGCATGAACTCAAAGAAATCCACACCATTCATGGTTTGTTGGAAACATTCAGCCAAGGTTACATGTCAAGAGAAAGTGTTCACATTCACAAATGTTAGTGGACTGGACCTCTCTGGATGCAGCAGTAACATGTGTGAATTCTTAAAATGAATGACATTCCCCCTGTGAAACTGCCCACAGCTGCCGGTAGTCTCCGATGGATCTTTTTTTTTTTTTTTTAACTGTATAATTGCATTACCAGATGCACTGTAATGCGAAGAAAGAGGAATACACTTCACTGTTGGATTTATGGTGCATATTTGCAGTCCAGCTCTGTAAAAAAAAAAAAAAAAAGTCCCACATGGTCTCGTTTTAGTAATGAGGTTAAAAAAAGCACCTCGTCTATTTTTGTGTGCAGTTTGCTCGTCTGTAAACAAAAGTCAGATACTTGGAACGAACAATACGACGATATAACAGAGGAAAAAGCAGCTATCTGCAGGCTGTTATATTCATATTTCTCCAGCTTCAACACTCTAGGAGGCCGAGTGTTTCGCTCAGCGAGCCTGCAGAGGTGGAACGGTGAAACAGCAGGAGAGCTGCAGGTTATTTGCATTGATAATTCCTGAATTTTAATTTTCTGAGCATGTTGGCAAGCGTCCCTTGAAGGAGTTGCTTTGTCAGCTTGTCAGGGCGTTGGGATCGGTGAGAAGCTCTCCTCACTGTGGGTTCTACGTGACCATAATATTATGACTCTAAATGTTTAGGGTCAGGGCTTTATCGCGCAAATTAAGGATGACATTGCTCATCATATTTGGATTGATTTAGTGTTGACTCTTTATACTTAGTTATATGTTAAATTACATAATTGGCATACTTAACTCACAGGCCACAGGCCTAGTCTCGCTCTGAGGACAATCTTTACCAGCAGAAAAACATTAATCTTCTTCCTGTCCTCAGATTCTTTCCACTTTGTGTCGCGGCCCAAAGGTCACTAGAACTGGAGAATCTTGTTCTGATTGTGAGTCACTCCAGCCTGGGAATAAACTTCCTGAAATCTCACAAGAACATGAGTGACATGAGTAAACGCGATGAAGATGAACAACAACAGAAGGGCTGTCTGGTCGGCCGGTAGTTATTAGTCATGATGGCTTTGCTGCCATTATGCAATTTCACATAAACAAATAAATTGTTTACTTGTGTTAGTTTGATATATATTTATAGAGAGAATGTTATTTAAAAGGTAATAATGGCATTTTGGTCACAGACCGCAGTGCCTCTGACATCCGGTTTAGAAAATCCAACGTGCAACTTTAATTTAAACTCAAAAATTCTTAAAGTTCAACTCAATTATTGGAATTTGGGTTTGCTTTTTTGTGATTTTAGGGAATAATCGTTTAGTCCAGCACCTCTGGTGAACTGAATTTATTTAGTAACCAGAATAAGGTGAACAGTTAAACAAACTTTGTCGTGATGTCATAATGTCTTGCTGGTGGTTGTATGTTTTATTGTTAAACTCCTTCGTCTTGTTTTGCCAGCTTCTCACACACTTCCTCTCCTATGAGATGGTAAATATGTACATAATCCTGCAGGTCACAACGTCTCATCCTTTCATGCAATGATTGCTGTGAGATTCATAATACGGCGGCGTGGCTTTGTGAAGCGCCTGGAGGTGTGGTATGTGCTGACGGTTGAAACAGATGCGTGTGCAGACGGTCACGCTTTGTTTTCTGCTTCTATCTAACACACACACACACACACACACACACACACACACACTGTGGTTTCCAGTTTGCTGTGAGACGCGGATGGAGATTTCAATATTCAGCAGCGTCAACGGCCGTCCGTAACGCCCTTGAGATGAGGTCAAGGTCGGATGTTCTTTGCTTAAAGCTACACAAAGCTTGGAGGAACAAATTAAAAGACATTTGAGAAGACAAGACAACAATAGGAACATAGTTGGAGTTGGTTTTCAGTCAGGCAACACAAAGACCTTCCTGTTTTCAGTTTTCTTGATGTCCAACACGCCAGATCAACATGCTGTTTTAGTATTTTGCAGCTCTTCATTGTTTATGTAGCATCCTATTGTGTAGACTTTAAACTCCTGTCACTGTTGGCTCAATATGATTATAGATGTTCCACATTTTCCCACACCACAGGCTTTAAAACAGTCCAAAATAATGAGTGTGGGATTCCTCGCGGCTTTTCAGACAAAGAGCTGTGATGCAAAACCAGTTTAGAGTCTGATGTCTGTTTAGTCTCTGAATGATCACATCATGAGTGGAACACTTGGATTTCTCATGTAGCTCCTGGGTTGTCGTCTTGAATGGAATCCCGCTGAAGGAGGACTGCCTCTGAGCTGGTGTTCATAAGCTTTGGTCTGTTTGCCTCATTTGTCAGACTGTTGTGAAACTTGGTAAAAAGACGAGGAAGATTAAAGTTTGGAATAGATCTGGAAGAGTCTGGAATTTGAGTAACACCGATTAATACTTTGAGTCTGTTCTCAAACATAAACTACCTGAGGGATTCTGATGAGGGACTTGTATCGAGGAAGATCCAATCAAATTTCAGAGTGGGTCTGGATAAAGTGGCGGACTCAAGAATCACATCAGCGAGTTGAGGACCGGCCGTGAAACTGGGTGAAAAGATTGGAGCATTCAGCTCAAAAGAAATCAAGAATGATTACAGAAAGCACTCATTGGGTGGTTGAATAACCAGCAAATTAATAAATATTTAAATTTAATAAAATATATAAGTATATTTATGGATGACATTATGTGATAGGAAACTGAATATTTAAGATTTTGGCTGCTGGCTGAAGAAAATTTTGCCCTACTTTGCTGATGGAGGGTTTGTGACCTCGCCTTCCCATCGGAAAACTTATCCAGGTCTTTGTCTTGTGCACAGCCGGCTGCCTGCCCTGAGCGAGGGTTGTAGGGGTTGGGGGGCGGGGTTGAAGAATATTGAAGATGGAAAGTATTTAGACGATGCATGACACAAGCACAATCCTGTTAAGTTCCCTCCACCTAAACCTCATGTGATTTGGACTCTGTCCCAGTTTTCAGGTGCAGAGCACACCGTCCGTTGGTTTTACCTCTCTAATTGCAGCGTTGTCATCCTCCCACCACCCCCGGTGTTTTGACTGATGGCCCAATTTGAATGCAAATGAACCAAAGCAATCACATCCATACTTTAAACCTTGTAATTCATGTTGTTGTTTTTTTTTGTTCTTTTTAGGACAAATTCTTCTTTTCACAAATGCATTTGCAGAACTCCTCGACACATTTGAGTTTAAATAAAGTTTTAAATGTTAATACACCTTTTCCTCTTCTCGTGGCCAATATTCTCAAGAATATGCGGCGCGTCACATTCCTCACCCACTTCATTCCGGTTTAATTAATCTGTTATCGCGATTGTTTTACACCCGACCTGGAAGTGGCGCTGATTATGTGGTGAAGTTTGTCGTCCTACACACGGAACGGCGTTCATCCTGTGAGTGCTGATGACTGTCTGCTTTGAGCATACGCTCACAGGAATCGCTGCAGCGCTGATTAGATTTAAAGTTTTGTAAACAGCCTTGATAAGACGCTTCCTACAGAGCAAAGTCACCATTGTCAGCATTGCTTTATGACTGGGTGGGGGCTGGGGGGGCGGGGGGGTGACCTTGGAGGTGAGAACATGTCTTCCGTCTTACCCGGGGTAACTTGACCCTCGACTCAATGTCACTGAATTACTGCTAGAGCATTAGTTATGTTCCAAACTTTCAAGCATTTCAAAGCATTGCAAAGGATTCTATGATTCGCTCTAACAAGCAGAAAAAATATGCAAATCCTAAAACTGTAAACTGATTAAATACTTTACTGATTGCTGTTTCAGGCCTCGAGAGGAGAATATCTTGCGTTGCATCACCCTGTTGAAGATTCTGTGTGTTAAAAACGCTGCTGCAGGGAAGCCCCTATGTGCTGACGTACAATACCGACCCGGGCCCTCTTGGACTCCTACGTCTCCTATTTTTTGTACATCTTTCATTCAATTTTTTTATTATTTTTTTTGTTCTTCTCTCACTACCACTCTTTCGCCCACGCGCACGTTTGTCAGCCGCCCCTCTTTGCGATTGAATTCACGCCTTCTGACGGTGGCGTAACTCCACTCGGTGATGACTGGGAGCACCACTGTCGGCTCGGCTGGGATGCACAGATGGGTCTACTCGCCTCGGAGGTGAAGAGGGTGTTGATCAGAAGCTACGTGGGTGGTGGGATGCACGGTCAGGCTGGAGGTGCGTCACAGCCTTGCATAAGGGCTCCTACAGGCAGAGGGGAAGTGGATCTGAAGTAATTGGCATGGAGAGCCGTCCGACCGGCCTTTGCAACCTAACAGTCCAATTTATATACAGACAAGTCAAGGCCGACATACTGTGGTTGAGTTCATACCCAGCTTCTTCATTGAGGGTTGTAATCCCAGTCCTTGTGTTGGCTTTCCATCCTCAATCCTTCACAAAACATTTAAAAAACGTTTTCTCTTGCGTAGATTTCTTGTAAAAATCCAGGAGAATGTTTGAGGTTTGGCCTCAATGATCGTAAATGAGAATGTCTGAGACAAGTACAGCGGTTCTGTGTTATTTAAAATGGAATGCAATGCTTTCCATGTGGGCCATCCCCTTGCTGTCCAAACAAAGCAAGACATGCCAGTTCTCCCTCCGGACTCACATCCCACCCTCTGCCCATTTTATCCATTTAAATAAACAACTGTCAGAATTTCAGAACACGAACGCCCCATCTTCTCGAAGTTATTTTCCCCAAGACTGTTTGTGCTGTTATTACGCTCTTGACCACAACCAGCAATGAGTAAATGGTTGTGAAATGTAAATGAAGGACAGGTTTTCAGTTGTCTGCTTTTTCTTTTTTTTTAAAACATCATTTCGGATACCCAGAATCCATCTCTGATATGTCCATCTACATGATGTCCCTTTGTTCAGGCTGTCGTTTCTTTCGTCTCTTACGGGTTCTGTTCGCCCAGACAGGAACCTTTGGCACATGGCTGAACATTAGAATAATAAATGTAAGTGCTGTGGTATGGCGGTGTTTGTGCAAGGAATAAGTGCGCCGCCACCCTATTCCTTTCTTTCTTTTTCTCCCTTTCTTTAAGCCGTTCTGTTACACCAAAGCAATCTTTGCCGATTGAAGTGCAAAGTGGTTCACAAATACTTGGAAAAACTACACACTCCAGTTTTAAAAACTTGCCCTCTGCAAAATTCAGAGATGTTAATCTTGGTCTTACGGGCTTAATCCGCACTGTTTGAACCTGTTTAGCAAGTCTTCAACTGCAGTATGACTAAACCGACCACATGGTATGATGAAAGACATGCACATCAGCGCAAATTCATTTTAATAATTTTAATCAGTCCAATCAAATTATGGATCTCCAACTGTTTGGATGTCTTTGCACCAGAAAGTTCTGTAGCATCGATCACAAACAGTAGAAGCGCATGCTGCTACCTTTTCAGTATTGAATGAAGGAAATTGAGGCCTCTCACCTGTTACCGGTTCGGTCTATCAATCACGTTTTATCTTTTTTCTGTCTGAACATGTCGACTTGAAAGAATGTTTCAAAGAATGTCTTTGATGTCGGATCTGTCTTTAAAAGATAAAAACATAAAGAAACAAGTGTCAGTTGGCCAGTTTTACGTGAGGCTTACAGGCAAGGAGGACTCATCTGTGAGACTTCAGCAGTTGAATGAATGTAATGACATGATAACCACAGGCCGTCACCACCTCCTTTGCTTTCATTCAGCGTGAATGTGTGTCTCTCCTCCTGCTTTAAAGAGGATTAGCCTCTTCATCGTGGAACAGATAAGGAAATCAGTCCTCAAGTAAACACCTGTTTATGCACTGTGGGATGATCATCCGTCTTTAAAGCAAACAGTTATTGCAGTGTAAACTGTTTATTATGGCTTGGCACTATTCCTGTACAACTTTTAAGTTGTCTGGATTGAGCTACATCACATGTGGGTAGCCACAACGCACAAATCCAATGATCTGTCTGCCAGTAACGTACAAAGACGATATGTTGGGCACAGATGGAAGAGTTTCTGTTTATATAACTTTTACTCGCAGTTCGTGGTACCCCTGAAGGCAGTTGGCCATGTTAACTTCAGCAAACATCCCTGATCCTGCAGAAAGAACAGGATGCTAACCAGCTACGCCACTCTTGCTTGCTTTAAAAAAAAAAAAAAAAGAAAAGAAAAATCCAACTTAAACATACGGTCAAACAATTTTTGTCTACGGTTCTGTTTTCTCAATAACCGACGTGTCATGAAAACGGTGTTGGTCTCTGAATAATTCATACAGCGTG
This sequence comes from Antennarius maculatus, assembly GCA_013358685.1. Lineage (NCBI taxonomy): Eukaryota > Metazoa > Chordata > Actinopteri > Lophiiformes > Antennariidae > Antennarius > Antennarius maculatus. Next base: position 13,722,889 of record CM023626.1, on the reverse strand, counting down.
ACTTTGAAACGTGATCTGAGGCGCTTTTGGTTCTGCCGGTTTGTAACATGAGGCAAGACACCTTTTTTAAAAATTGGACCCTGAAAGAGGAAACTGTTGTCTCCTCACCTTTCCATCACCATTTGTTCATCCAACCCTTCATGATCATAACTTAATGGAGTTTTAACGTTCTCTTGGCAACAGTCCTGACAATTAGCGGTCTGCAGCAACGTCCATCTGCTGCCTCTGGCACAAATTTCTTTCTGTTGCATTTCCTCTGTGATGAATATCATTCCAGAGAATGGCGCCATGCTTCTCACCTTTTTATCTTCTTGGATGGATCTGAAGCATTTTTCAGTTTTAATTTCTTTAACACAGGTTGGCTCCCTTGGAAACAGCATTTGTCTTTGAGGTGACCCAGAAACACTTAAATGGTCCAACAGGAACATCTTATTTCACTCAGGGTATATGTCTGAGTGAAATGGATGTTAGGATTGGGCTCCTTCTTCAGTCTTATTGATGTGGAAAATCCCCTCCGTCTTAACCTTCTGCCATGTGAAACTTTTTTGCCATCATGACTCAGATTTTCCTCTTTTTCGCTGACTTCTATAAACACACGTTACGTTTCTTTTTTTTTTTTTCTAACTCCCTACAGTGGTAGTGGTCTTCCTGCTTCTCTTCTGCTGATTCAAAAATTTCGTTTTTGTCTTTCAGATTGGGGGGAAATGGAGAAACGAACAAGGAGTGAAGATCTCCTCACCGCTGTGAGTGTATTGGGATGCTTGACCGACCTGAGCTTGACGCTTTTCTAAAACCCCCACAAACTAAAGAAAGTCACCGACAGGTAAGTGGAGGAAAATTACTTCTAATTCCTGCTTTTTTAAAATTATCATAATTCTTTGACATCTGCGACTGTGACTTCATTGATGTTAAGAGTTGGCTGTGTCTTGCTGCACACACAATATTATCCCACTATATGTGGAAGTGAAGACATTCCTGTTGTGTAGGAGTTTCCAAAAGATCTTAATCAGGGATGGGGTTTTGCTGTATTTGTAGAGCTGGAGGCGTAGCCCTAATCCCTTTGACGCATAATGTAGTAAATCGGAGTGTGGCTTAGTCGGGTCGCTGCCAACTCAATACACTCATCCCATTTTTATGGATTGATGACAAGACTTACTTTGGAGTGTTTAATTCAATTTACAAACCTCTCTCTCCCCACTCTATATTTCTGTCTTATTCTGATGAACCCACCCCCTGCTGAGCCCTAAACCTGTGTACTAGTTTTAAATCAGAGGTGTTCGTGGATTGCTTTGTGCCACGGTGGATTAGTTTGGAGGTAAGCAGTCCAAAGGGCTTACTGGTCGTGGCCAGTTTTAGCTGCAGTGTCCGTTGGGAGGTAGCACGGACTTTGATGGATGGCCTAGCTTTCTGTTGCTTTCTGGTCCCTGACGTGAAGCGTTGTTATGAAAATATAGAAGGAAGTAGGCTGATGGACTGGTGAAAAGATAGCAGCTGGGTTTTTGATGGATGACAACCTGCTGGGCGTCCACTGTAGATGAAGATAAACTGGCATTGAGACCTCCAACAATCTAATTTCAATGCTAAATAGATATTGGCACTCTTAAATGTGGCATGTAACCCTATAGGATAATAAACGTTATATAACCAGGGTGGATAAACCAGAAAAATGTAGCCAACATTTCTCAAAGCCACACCGGAATTATTTATTCCAACTAAAGTTGTTGCCTTCTTGTTTTTCACTTGTCCATGTGCAAAGACGGAAGAACGTCACAGGCGTCTTTTTACTTTACCACTTCGTCCTTTAAATCAACTCCCCCAAAAGGGGCTGAGTCACATAAAGCCCCCCCCACCCCCAGCCTGTAAAGAGGTAGTGTTAATAGAGGCATTCACAGAGGTGATTTACAGCCTCCCTCTTTATCCCAGCACTGGTGGCCTTCAGGAAGCTGATTGATGATGTTTGTCGTTCAATCTCGGACTCGAGCCCGGAGTGGTTTCTGGTGTTTCGGCCAGGCCTTGGCTTGTGGTGTATTCAGTGTTGTCAGGCCTCCTAGTGAGATGTGATCAAGAACGACCTCGCACTCCCACCTTGAGCCTTGTTTCACTGCCTATGAAGGACAAACGTCCTGTCAACCAGTCTGACCCACTTACAGGAGAAGGAAGTGAGGGTGTCTCAGAGAAATGGAAAGGGACAGGTCCCTGTTTGTATGTGTGTTCGGCTGTGGGAGGACATAGCCTATTTCTCCTACCCTACTTACCCCTCTCTCCATCTGGGAGTTGAGCAGCTGAGCTCTGACTTCACCAGTGCCTGTTATTTCCTTTATTTTAATTTGTTTTTGGCCAGAGGGTTTCTTACAGGTCAAGGCAAAAGCAGCCGCAGAAAAATCCTGTTGAGTTTTTTTGTGCTTCGACAATCGGAGAGATTTAAGATTCAAGATTTTAATAGGACACAAACACATGAATATTCTATAGTCTTATAGCTATCAGGTGCTTTGGCATCTTCCCACAGTAGGTGATGTAGGTACCAGGTATGGCGGTCCCTGGACTCACCGGACTGGCGGACCCTCAGTCCAGTGAGGGTCTTGGGCTGGGGACTGGAGGGTGGCCGGTTCAAGACCCACATATATACACATGTGATTAACAACTAGACTGGAAACGATAATTTCTCCTATGTGGGATTAATAAAGGTTGATTTTTCTTCTACATTTCGAATGATGAGAAGCAAACCCAGACTTTATGAAGTTAGATCGCAGCATCATGCAGCTCTGCGTTCATTTCGCTCCTTCGTAGGATATTATTTAACCGGCGTCTCCCTGCCTCTCTCTGGTTCTCTCTCCTTTCTCCTCTGCATCACAAAGGCAGTTGAGGACTTTGTAAAGTGTAGTTTCTTTCGTCAAAGGAAATGGTAGAGGAGGAGCGGGGAGAGGAGAGAGGAGGTGTATCTATCGGAGAGGGGCTGAACCATGCAGACGAGGAGGTGGGAGGAAGGGGAGGAGACTGTGCTCCCATTCACATTGGTGGCTTTAGGCTTGAGAATGAGTCCTTTTTATTTTTTTTCTTTTGAGGGGGTTAGAAAAGTTTTCCTCTGGAGGCTTGGTCAGAAACTGAGCCAAGCATCCAGGAGAACAGTAATGAAGTGACCAGCGAGTAAACCTGAGGCAGCAGCAGAGTTGAGGCCGGATGATAAGAGCCAGAGCAGATATGCAGGAATCAAACTGGGGTAAGAGACTTGGAGGGGATGAAGGAGGAAAAAGAGGGAAGCAGACTTCACACTTGAGCTGAGATTGATGTTTGATAACTGACTGGAGGAATGATTTACTCCATAAAGATGTCTGGGTGCAATTGGTGAAGGTATGATGTATCTTAATGTAAACTGGGGTACACACACACACACACACACACACAAATTAATTTAAATATAATCGTATTTTTTTTCTATTTAAATCAGAAGATGAACTGATAATAAAATAAACCATTAGATGCAGCCGCAGTAAAAATTGTTGAATGAAGTCGACGGTCTTTAACCTCCTTTGGAAGAAATATTGAAAAGCTAAATACAGAAGTGTGTGTGTGTGTGTGTGTGTGTGTGTGTGTGTGTGTGTGTGTGTGTGTGTGTGTGTGTGTGTGTGTGTGTGTGTGTGTGTGTGTGTGTGTGTGTGTGTGTGTGTGTGTGTGTGTGTGTGAAGGGGGGGTGGAAGCAGCCTTGACAGTGTTATGTGCTTCAAACAAACCTGTTTACTCTCGAGAAAAAAGCCTCTTAGCTGTTGTTTTTTTTGTTGTTGTTGTGGCATCCTCTGCAGCTTCCGTTAGCCCACAGGGCTACCTAACCTCTAAACCACCACGAGCTCCATGATCAAAAAGTTTGTTTTATAAAATTCATCTATTTTACCTTTTTTTTTTGTTAATAAAGCAATAACAGTGGAAGTCTGATGAGATCCTTCACCTAGTTTGAAACTTTCAGTTCATTGATTTTTCATTCAAAGCCATTCTTTGCACACCGTTGTGAGTATTCTAAGTGGAATACGTTTTGAAGACGTCAAGTCGGGCACCCCACTGCTATTCTCAAACATTTCATAGTCAATGGTTTAAGTCATTTTGACCTAAAGACCCGGTTTGAAACACCAACTTTTGGCACATTGATCTTTCCCTCCTGCCAGAGGTGTGAAGTGTCTGTCTGAGGAAAGGTAAGTAGCCTGAAAAGCTAAAATAGCTTTGTCACACTTTTTCCTCTGTGCTCCAGTTTCCAGGGAGGTGGGGGGGGTATAAGGACAGAGGATGGCGGGGTAGAGAAAGAGATAGAGAGAGCCAGAGATGGAGTTCAGAGGAAGGGGTCTCGAGATTCATGCGTTTGTTTCCTCATCCGATCGCTCTTTGAAAGTGAGACGGCCTCTTCTTCCTGTCTTTCTCTCTGTGTCCTCCTCCACTCTGAGGCGGCGTTGCTGTCATGAAGCCGGCATAACAGAGAGCTTCTTTTTTCTCTCTCTCACCCGTCCCAACACTTGATCCGGTGTGGCGAATATTTTTAGACTTGCACCTCCATGGATGTGTGTTTATGGCGTGGCTCAAACAAAGAGGGATTTAGTGCAGCCGCTTTCGGTTTGTCTGAAAAGCAGGTTTGTGTGACACTGCAGGCCTGGTAAACTGTGTGTAATGTAACTTTGTTATACGGCGTCTATAAAAAGGCTTTTATACTATTTGTTTTTCTCATTGCCAGAATCTCAGATGCAGTCAGCCTCATTGCCGCCCCATGTGCCAATGAATGTCACTGAAATTTATCTAGACTTTATGCTGGATGTGTAATGAAATGCTGCTGTGTACTTTTGGTGGAGTTTTTCCAAGCAGACTGGAGACTCACAACAAGAAGGTTTAAGTGTATTGATTCCAAAACATGGATTTCCTGTTTCTGTTTCACCAAGATGGTCATATAAATTCCTCATCACCTAGATTCTCTCTTTACTACCAAAAAGCAGCATTCAGAATTTATAATCTTAGATACAAATGTTTTATTGAATGGCTTGATTTCTGCTCTCACACACTGTGGCATGAAAATAATGAGACCTGAGGAAGGCAGCGGTTGCAGAGTCGTCCCGTCAGACTATCCACTACTAATTCTGTCCATGTTTAGTCTTAAATCTCAGTCGCTGGTGCGACCACACATTCCTCCTGCTGGAGGAGTGACCGACTGAATCCGTCCGTCTGCTGCCTGACCGAGAGGAATTAAAATCCTCAAGGGCTTTTCCAGACAAAAACAGTCAGTCAGCTGACACTATGGGCATCACGGGGGGGGGTTGCTTAAGATCAGAGGTGTTTCTTTGCATTTAAAGGAAATGACAAAGTTAAATTTGAAACAGGCAAAGACAGAAAAGCAGATAGATGTTCGTTTATCTCTTATGGGGGCTTGAAAACAGTCTGACCGATAGAATGACCGATGGCTTAAGACGCTAAAGAAGGGGTCCTGGCCTCCCTGTCAGGTCTCTGACCCCCCCGGCCACTTCTTTTATCCTCCCCCTTCCTCTGTTTGAGTTCCGGTCCCCATGACAACAGAAGGGAAACTGAAGCTTTAACAGTTTGAGACCCCTCTGCTTTTCTTAGCCTCAGTCGTCTCGTCTCCAGAGGGGCCGATAATCTGAGGGAGGAAACAGTGAGAAGCCTTTAAACACTCAAAATGACATAACGTGTGCTTGCAGTAAAAATCACAATGATTTCTTGCTATTTAAAAATGATGATTATCTTCTAATTAGCATCATAGACCAATTAGTGGAATCACACGGGAATAATCTTACAACCCATGTTCCTCCCGCTGCCATTAAAAGTTTCCCTTTGCAGAAACACTTGCAGAGTAATTGAATTATGCAGTATGAAACTTTAATAACATTTTAAACTCCATTTAAAATTGCATTTACGGAAAGTCCGGAGAAAATCAATGGATGAAGCATTTCTACCCGTCCCGCCGTGTTAGGAGGAAGACAGCAAATGGATTTTAGATTAAACTATTTCCTGGAGAACATTTGTTGTACTTGCTAATGTTAATTTGTTAACGCTTTACCTCTTCTAAAACAAGGAGAGAGTTTTTTTAAAAAGCACCGTAGACCAGAAACTGAAAGACTCTGCTGCTTCATAAAGTATGTATGTAGTGTCTCAGTTTTAAAGGTCAAGATATTTGCAGTACCACGTTTGTCTTGTCACTTGTTATGGTTACGTGCCAATTAATGTTTGGTTATCACAGTTAACTGTCAGAGGAACCTGCATTAGTGACCCAGGAGGTTTGAAAAAGATTAAAAGGGCCCTTTATGGGGAGGCGAGTCTTGGAATACAGGTATGTCCTCGGGAAAGATGCTTTCTTTGTCACCTTTTTGGCCAGCGTCACCAATTATCAGCTGCATTTTCGTTTGTGCCAAGCAGACGGTGAAAGTCAGAATGGGTATAATAAAAGTCCAAGCAGGGATTCCTCAGCAATCAGTACTTCTCTGATTGATGTATGAACTGCAGAGTTGCTATTCTTTGACACCATTCTCTCTGTGATGCGCTGGACGAGCCTGAAACTCAAGAACGGGACACATTTGGCAGTCGGATATCCTCGTATTCTGTCACTCTTTATGTTTTTAGAAATCTGTGTATGTGTGTGTCGGTGTGTTGTCAGCACGCCATGACCTCATCATGACACGTCCTGTCGGCCATTATTCTCCAAACAATGCCAAAACTGTTCGTCGTCCACATCACATGTTGACATCACAATCTCTATGCATCTGTTGTATTTTTGATATTTACCACCAATTTACGTCATTTATTGCTAAAGCTGATAGAAATGTATTGCAGACCAGGTTTTGTTTGTTATGAAGAGAAAAGCCATTTTCCATCTGAAATGAACAGAGAGCCCTTTCTCTCACTGCCTCATACTTTGCGAGCTTCGAGCCGCAGGCAGTGTTTGTGCTGCTTGAATGGGCTTCATGAATGGACTGTCCCGGTTCTCAGTGTGAGGTCCACCGCGGTCTTCAGGGACAATCGTATGCATCTGGCTACTGTAGGTCATCTCCGTTTAGCCTCAGTTGTAGTTCAGTTATAGTTCCTTGAGTTGTAGTTTCTGGTGGGACATGGAACAGCTGCCATGAGACTGTCAGACTTTGGTGTGAGGTTACAACTTGAGTTGCACTAAGCTTGCTTGACTTGTGTCTTTCACAGTGTGAAACTATTAGGAGACTTAAGATTTTACTCAAACTTGATTTCTTGAGTCTAGATTGGAGGCTGTCTTGAATGACTAGACCTGACTTGACATTTTTTATCATAAGATGCAGTACATACCTTACACTTGTCTAGAAAGACTTGAGAACTTCTACTGGACGTGTCCGTCAACGAGAGACTTGTCGTGACTTGTGTTGGGTACCAATCCACACACAACTAGGAAATGAGGCGACTCGTTGGGTTTTTTGTGACCTTTCTCGGCCAAAAGTGTCAACTTGGTTTTGGACTAGTTTGGGCTTGTTATCAAAGACTTGAAACTTGACTGGACTTGACACTATAAGACTTAACTAATCCTGGACTCCATGCTTGACTTATATTTGCTATGTTATCACTGGAGGTGACTTGAAGCTTTTGACTCCAATTCCTTGTTAGACTAACGCTTCTTTTTTACTCTATCAGTGCGAGCAATCCCTCTGAGCTGCCATCATGGCCCTGGTTCAGGCTCTGCCTATTCCTGCTGAGCCCCACAACCCTGTCCTCAACGGAGGAGCCCGAAGGAGACACCCCTCCGGCCCTTCGCCACCCATCAATGCACCGCCCTCCACTCTGGATCCTATGGGTTCCGTTAGCAGCCTCATCCCCACTCGCCCCTACCAGGAGCACCGCAGTGGCGGCGAGTTGGGAGGCAGGGTCCGACGGACGACACACGGAGCGCCATGCCTCGCCTCTGAGTCGCCCCAGGACCCGTTGCTCCAGAGCCTCCCGCCACTCAAGAAACAGAGCTCCACAACATCCAACAGGGTCCTGGAGAAGGACAGCGGGAATGGGAACTATACCTATTTGAATGAGGACTACGTAGGTGACTGGAATGACAACCATGTAAGACCCCCCAGCCCAGGGAGTGACGCAGAGGAGACCAAAGAAGGGTCAGGGTTGAATGGGACCATGGGGGGACCTCCTCCAAAACTAATCCCTGTATCAGGAAAACTTGAGAGTGTAAGTTTAAACTAGAAGTTGTGTTGATCAGACAGTGATTTGTTAATTTAATGTATTATTAGTATAAATTTGCTGGACATGGTAATAGAACCACTCAACCTGCTTTATTAGACTGCGTTTTGTTAGTACTGCAGGGAACTATGATGGTGTCTTTGATATTTTCTGAATGCTTCAGGAACTTAATACAATAATCCCTCATTACTTGCGGTTAATCCATTCCAGGACCACCCGTGAAAAATGAAATTCTGTGATAAAGCGACAAACTATTTATTTTATTATTTTCGGTAATTTAAACATTTATAAACCCTCCCCGTACTGATATTAAACCACCTTACATCTGAATTACATTTCCCACATTCTTACAGATTGTTTGAAGCACTTTTCTATTAAAGAAAAAGTCGCAGACAGAACCGAGAGTCTCGGAACGCAACGCACACACGGATGCTGTCCGCGATCCGCGGTGTAGTGTAGCCGTGCATCTTGAAATGCGAATATTGATATTAATGAATGATTTCATTCACATGCAGTTGTAAAACCTTCCTTGCTTCTCAACGTAGCAAATTTTTTTTATCCATTCTCAAGAACATGGAGAAAACGGTGCTACGACCCACTGCCTTCAAACCTATCATTCCCAAGAGCCGAACCTCCATGCAGTACCTCTCCCCTCGCCACTGTGCCAGCATATCAGAAAGCCAAAACAACCTGAACCTGCTCAGCTCCCGAAACGGCGGCGGCGGCCAGTCCTGCCAGTTCTCTGACTCTGGACGCAACTCCCTCTCCAGCCTCCCAGCCTACAGCAATGCCAGCTACACCCAGACACCAGGGGAGGTGTCGGCAAGCCAGTTTGAACCTGTGAAAAGTGTTCCGCCCGCCAGCGGACACGGACACTCCAACTCAGACAGCGGCCGCTCTTCTTCCAAGAGCACAGGCTCCGGCTCCATAAGCGGCCGAGTTCACCCTCTGTCTGACAGCGGGTCCAGCGGGCGCTCCCCGGGCCCGGCGGAGGGATACGAAGGGGTGGTGAGGGACCTGGAAGACAAACTGAGGGAGCGAGAGCTAGAGCTGCAGCAACTGAGAAACAACCTGGATGAGAACGAAGCTGCGATTTGTCAGGTCGGGACCTGAATGCAGCTCTACATATTAATCAGTCGTATTAATACACCAAACACACTGACAGTCATGCTGTCTTTAATTGCAGGTTTATGAGGAGAAGCAGAAGCGCTTCGAGCTGGAGCTGGAGGAGCTGAGGCAGGGCTGCGCCACCAGAATGCAGGCGGCCTCGCAGAAGGCCCAGCGAGCACAGCAGGTCCTTCAGATGCAGGTCGGTACCTCTGAAAGATGGGCAGAACATACAAGGAAAAACACGCCATGAGCAATAAGACTTGTTAGCTAGAAGAATCAGGAAGCTCATTCATCCTATAAAACATAAGCTAAATGTTGAAGTTTTGTCTCATTTCTTGCTAAAAGTAGGAATAAGGGCAAAAGGTGTGCTACATTTACGTTCAGTATTGATCAAATCTACAATCAGTGTCTGACTGAAATATTCCTGCACTTAAATGTCATGGCTACCTGTTATGACCTGGTCCTACTATGAATTGCTAAGACTGTCTTGCTGGTTGTGTCGTGGCTGCAGGTGTACCAGCTCCAGCAGGAGAAGAAGAAGCTGCAGGAGGACTTCGCTCAGCTCCTGAAGGAGAGGGAGCAGCTAGAGGAGCGCTGCACCTCCTATGAGCACGAGAAGATCCAGCTAGGGCCTCGCCTGGAGGAGAGCAAGTGGGAGGTGAGCAGCCGTGACGTTTTATCTGGGCTTCTAAATGGTATTCAAACAGAAAATGACGTTTAGGTTTGCTGCTTTGCTCTTCTCCCCTCAGGTCTGTCAGAAGTCCGGTGAAATCTCGTTACTTAAGCAGCAGCTAAAAGATGTTCAGGGAGAGTTAGCACAGCGAGTGGGAGAGATCGTCTCATTGCGAGGTCAACTCCGAGAGAGTCGTGGCGAGCTGGCGAACACCCAGGTCCTGCTCCAGGAGGCCCATAGCACGACCCGCACACGAACCATGGAGCTGGAGGTCTGCGAGAATGAGCTCCAGCGCCGGAAGAGTGAAGCGGAGCTGCTCAGAGAAAAGATGGGACACCTGGAGGCAGAGTTGGCTCATCTCAGAGATGCTTTGGCCAATCAAGGATCGGGAAACAGACAGTGTCAGGTGTTCCACGAAGCGGAGGAGCACCTGCTCGCCTATGAAAGCGACGAGGCCAAGGCCCAGCGGCAGAGCAGCGCCGACGCCCTTCAGAACATGAAAACACAGATGGACAGGATGAGGGCCGAGCTGAGCTTCGAGCGTCAGCGCGGCGAGCAGCAAGTGGGGAGCTTCGAGGAGGAGCGCAAGATCTGGCAGGAGGAGAAGGACAAAGTAATCCGCTACCAGAAACAGCTGCAGCAGAACTATGTGCAGATGTACCGCAAGAACCAGGAGCTGGAGCAACTCCTGCAGGAGCTCAGTCAAGAACTGGAGAGCCGAGACGAGGACGAAGGCAGCGGCAACGAGATCAACTTCGACGAGATCGCAGCCACGGAAATCTGAGCATCGTGTCTGTTTTGTTTTTTTTGTTTTTTTAATTTTGCACTACTTTGACAGCTCAAGTTTTTTTTTTTATTCCATGTCTGTGTTAGCGTTAGCTCCAAGTACTGTGTTGTGAATGAGCAACTTCTCGCAACCTTTAACTGTCATCCTGTGTGGGCGATATGTCCATCTTACCTGCTGGGTTCAGCGCTACACGCCCACTCCAAGCTAAACCGTCAGATCCTCAGCAGCGCGGGTCATCCGGATAGAACCCACGCAAATGTCAACCGGCAGTAAACGTGGGATACCACACATTCAGTATGACAAGATGAGTCAGTCAGTGAGGTGTTAATTGTGGTGATGTGGAGAGAAGAGAATTGTGTTGTTGTTTTTTTCTAATAACCACTCAAACCTTTATGCAACCTACATCCGTTAACAGAACATGTTGCCAATATACATTCAAATACTATCAAATTTTCTAGATGGAGCAGTTCCTGGATTATAATAATAAATTTAACTTGATGGAAAAAGTTTTTCTTTCCATAAATAGTTGGAATAGAAATAAGAAATAGGAAATAGGGAACAAACCTGGCCTCTGGCCTAAATGTAATCTTTTCTCTGACTCCTGAAGATCAAATTGTGTTCCTTGTTGTGTAGGAGCGCTAGGCAGACATCAAACTCCCACGGATCTTGTATGAAAATTATTTTCAATCCTGTTGATATGCTATGTATTATAATCTTCCAAAAGCAATAGGACTTTTTCCACTTTCTGTCAGGTCATAGCAGACAAAGCACTGGTGTAATTAATAATGACTGCCAGTTCCAGGGTCCCGGTTTTACTGGGACACATAATGGAGCTGAAACGTGATTGAATTTAGAAAGAATTACTTGATCTTCACAAGAAAATCACTTTGTCCAATCTAGACTTTGCTTTAAAATCATTTCCACATCAATCAAAGACTTGAAATGGATTCCAAGAAACGAGGAAGCTCTGTTCTGTCCAACCCCCCCCCGAGCTGCCTGGAAACAAAACCTGCAAATGGAATTCAGCAGCCTTTAATTATTTACTTCTTGCTTTTGAAAATGTTTTAACTAAATGTTAAATTTGTTCTATAAAGTCTTTGGTTAATCTAATAAATAATGGACGTCATCTCAAGGAAGATGCTATCAGTTTGTTGTTGCACTCACCTCACGCAGCCAGAGATATTAAAGGGATGTTGTTGATTCAAACTGTGTGAATTCAGTCTAATTATGTAAATAAGACCGAAAATGTAACTCCTAGTCATTGAAATTGAGTCGCAAATAAGTCTGTTTCATAACCCTTTCACAGGTAATTGAATAACGTAATCATTTAGGTGATGAAATGTGAAAAACTTGTCCCAAAAAAAAAAATCAGTGATGTTTGAAAATTGCCTTTGAAAATTAAATGATCCAACCAAAGCCCCAAACACTCGGCTCATAACAAATGTTTGTTGATTAAGGAAGGAAATCCTTGTTTGTGGCAAATGTTTGAAAAAAGGACCGAAACAGACGTGTCGCAGTACTAAAGTACGCTCCTGATGGTTGTTGTAGCTGATAATCTGATGACAAGTGTTCTCAGAATATTTTTTTCCATCACTGAATGGGAATCCTGCACTGAATGATGGGAGTTTGGTGTGAATGACTTCAGTTATGGCACAAGGCTTATCCTCTATACCAGAACTACGACGACTCTTGGTTCCTCCGTCACTGCTGATTGAATCACCTGTAAATAACCCGTAAATAATCAGTTTTCTTCTGGAGATGTCTGTCCATCTCAACGAGGAACAGAACACATTCACTGTGAATAGACCAAAGCTATGTCGCACATTATATTTTGCTCTGCGGATATGATGCTTGTACATTGAAGTTTGCCTTCGCGTTTATTCCTGTTCCTCAGTATAATTTTATAATCCACAATATTTGTATGGGGACATTAAATGTATATTTTCATGCTGTACATTTCTTGAACAAACTTGCTTTTAATTAAATAAAAAAAAAGCTAAAATGAATAGCTGTGTCTGGTACATGGACATTTGATCAAATTCATGCAGGTTCTGAAATCACAAACATAAATACAATAGTTTTTTGTTTTGCACCAAATTACATAATATTCCAAAACAACTGTTGTACTGAATTGTAAGTATAAAAGTTCATTTTACAATGTATTATCTGTGTATCTGGTTTGTTTCATTAGGTTGGTGTTCCATGGTTTCCAGCTCGTGTCCTCCCTCTGTAGGCCGGAGCTCAGATTTCAAGATAAATCATGAACTCCAGGGTTTGTATTTTCAGTCTGCCGGCTTTTAAAGGAACTCTGCCTTTTAAAAGTGTAGACAAGCGCTGCTCCCCCAGTTTTTTCAGATGAGAAGACATTGAATCACGTCCTTGGCTCCACAGTTGTTCAGAAGTGAAACGTTGAGGCACTGGGAGCAGCGCTGTTGAATGGTATGAAGATGTAAAAATAACTTTGCTGCCTCCACAATATTCTGTCAATATTCTATGTTCCGGTTCTTCAAGACCTGTGAACTTCTACTTTGCCACTTTTTGGTTTTCTCGTATGTGTGTCTAACAACACTACAAGGGTCTCCTTTCAGAGGTTTGTGGGGACTTTGACCACAAACACCATGGGGTCTTTGGCCTTGTTGCTGAAGGCTTTCCGGATGATGTCGACGGCGTGCTGGTGGGTGACGCCCTGCAGGGAGACTCCGTCCACAGACAGCAGCTCAAATCCAGCCTGAGGAGACATAAAACAAATTAAAGTAGTCTACTTCTGCGTGTATCAACAGGTATGAAAAGGAATTTAGCTTCCTCAACATTAATTAGTAAATAATTTAGAAACAAAAGGCGGTGGCTCACCTTGAGCACTTCGCAGGTGGAGGCTGCTCCTCCAGGAAAGATCTTCTCTATCTTCACCACCGGCTGAACCTTTGACTCCATCCCTCCAGATATGCTGATGCCTGAAACACCAAGATGAGACGTGTTTTCTGTTTAGTACCGGTCACACAACGCTGCAGCACTACAGTACAGTAGAACGCCGTTACCCAGAGACTGTTTGGTCTTGGAGATGCTGACGGTTTTGAGGGTGTACTCCTCTTTGTGCTCCGAGCCGTTCAGCTTGTGCTCCGTTGCAGCGTGATGTCCATTCATGTGTTGATCCGGATTGGAACTGAACACCTGTGACAGTGGGGGCCGACTCCTGCGGGCAGCACTCTGCAGCGTGAACAAACCCTGTTTGCTCCTCTCCTCACTTCTATCCTTCTTGTTTCTCATCGGGGACCTTCCTCTCTCTGAAGTGGAGTACGGTGACACTTTGTCAAAGTGGACGGAGCGAATCGTGCCGATGTCTGTCCGGTGAGGAGGCCGGGGGCTGTCGCTGTGGGCCAGGAGCCAGTTGGGCAGCATGGCGCTGGTCGGGGGGGTTCGTAGATCCTTGAACTCTGCGTTGTGTCCGTCCACTGGAATGTCCAGCAGCGGGGTGAAGGTCCTGGAGGCTTGGCGCCTCTCCCTGGATCCCTTAGGCTGAGAGAGGCTGAGCTTCTCCAGCTCCTCCAGCAGGTGGCTCTCTTTCTCCACCTCCTCGGTGTTGTGGAGCTCAAAGCCTCCCCTATAATCTGAAAGGAAGACAGTGTTAGAAAGAAAAGTACAGACATGTGTTTCATTATTGTTTCGTCTCTCTAGAGAATATTAACCTCTCAAAACACAATATCAGGAGTAAAATAATACTCAAGTTACTGACCCGGGACAGGAGTGATGAGGTGACGTTTGGGTGCTCGACCAGACGTTGGAGAACGAAGGGGAGGACTTCGAACTGTAGAACAGAGAGGAGCAAACAACTTAGATGAAATCAGAACAGCAACTTCAACCAATTTTTTTTTGCACACATCCTCACACTCATGCATCACACACACCAGAGCGATACTTGAGGATGTCGTAGGCCTCGGCTTCGACGGGGGTAACCACGTTGTTGAATGTGCTCAGGTCGCCCGGTGGGAGAAGCATCCTGGGAAACGAGAAAACGCTGACTCATTTTCACTGTAGCATTACAAAAGCGTTTCTAATTAATCATCCACGCAGAACATTTGGATTTGAGGAGATTAGCCTGAAAAAAATTAATCTCCCTCTGGTGGTATTTGCGATACAACCGTTTCTCTGTTTGGATTTACTCTGAGGACGTTCAACATTGGTACTTAATTCTTGCAGGTATAAAAAAAAATCAAGATGTAGATGTATATTTTTGCTAATATTTCAGCAGTGGTACCAGCCTGTGGAACTCTGTGGATCCTCTTTCTCCTTACCTGACTTCCCTGAGGAGCAGCAGCTTCTCCGGTCCGTCCAGGATGGCCAGCAGGTGGCGTATCAAGTTCTCGACTGAGCATTCTGCCACATACTGTCCAGAGAAACGATTCAGCATTGAGGTAATAATGTCCTAATATTTAATCACGCCGATCTGGAACTACAGTGTCTGAAGCAGCCAGCTGTAATCGGAGCTCCTTACCCTTCGGCACATCTTCATCACTGCAGCCACCTCTTCCTCGGTCAGCAGTCTACGGGCCATGTCTTCCACCACTCCAAGCATCTGTGAATTTGGCAACGCACATCCCTCTGACATCGTCAGGAGGGATTATGGGTAAAACATTCGGTTTTCTGTTCCAAAGCTCATTTGTAGAGAATGAAATCTATAACTCAGCCACCTTTGCCGGTTTTATCCGTGGACGGGGACTTGGAGCGTCCCCTGGAGGGGTCCTTTCTGCGACCACCCTTGAAAAGCAAGTTGACCAAAGTCTTGGAGCGTTGCAGGGTGCTCTTCTCTTCTGGGTCCTTCCCTTTCTGTTTCCTGCCTTTCATTTGACTGATCTCTGCAATCAGGAAACAACAGGAGGTCATGACATGTATTTCTACCGTCCCTTCTCTAAATGACATAAAATGCTTCGTATTTTATTTTAAATTATTAATTAAATAGGTGAAATGTTTTGACCCAACCTGAGAAAACCACAGCAGGTCTTTCAGACAAATATGATGACTTGATCCAAGTAATCCTAAATCACCAGTATCATAGTGCTAACAGTGAAGTCAGCGGTTCTTCACCTGCGACGGTGACTTGGCTCTGGGACCTGCTGATTGGTCGGCTTGGCTTACTGAGAGCCAATAGCACGGCTGTCTTTGGGGACTCTCTCCTCCCTCTAGCCTCCTCTGCTCGGATGGCGGTGTCTCTGAGGAGGGTGGTCGGTCCGAGGCTGCGGGTGGTGTCCGTGCCCGTCTTCTGAGAGGAGGGGTCCGTCTGGATGGCGGTCTCCGTCAGCTCCGACTCAGACCTGGTCAAAAACACCACGGCCATCATGTCGTGTGCAGGTGTGTCATAATTCTACAGTCTACAAAAAGTGAATGTTCTAAAGAATACTGCGTTGTTTTGGTCTTTTTTGTGGCTTAAAGGTGAACCGTCCAAATTTAAGAGAATAAAGGGACGAGAAATCCTCTGACCCTGACCTCTGGTCCTCAGTAGAGATGCAAACGTCCACCATGTCTGAACCAAACGTCAGGCTGGGAGGGAACATGACCTGCGACAGGCCGCTCAAAGAGCTGACAGGAGTCCCGGACGACAGCGAAGAGGCTGAAGAGTTGGACTCGGAACCCTGTGAGGAAGATTTCTGGGTTCCGTTGGCCACTGAGGAAGAACACAGGAAATGAGCTGACTTCAACAAGGAGTATTTTTATTTTATTTTTTTATCCAGAGTCCCTGATAAAAAAAAAAAAAAGGCCCAGATTGCAAATTAGATACATACGCTTATTGAGCCATCTGTACTCCGCCACCATCTCCTTATAAGCAGGGTATCGTCCTGCTTCCTGTGGAGATATGGCCACAGATATGCAAATGAGATACAGTAGAGACCTTGAAACTTTTATGGGATGGCTATATTTGATAAAGAGTAACTCTAGAAGCACAGAGAGATCCTCATTTCTCTTCCTGACTTCCCAGTAACTTTTGATGGCCGGGATGCTGCATTTGAACTCTGGTACGTGTTTCAGTTTCTACAGGGCGAAAGTGAGCCCCCCCCCCCCCCCCCACCCGAGACAAAACTCGCACAAAACACGGCTGTGAGCTTTGATCAGCACCCGATCCCAGCTGCCTGGTGAATAATGCACGGGCCCTGGCTATTTTTCGCGGCGCGAAACCCAACCTCCAACAAGTAAAGTGAGCAAAGAATATTATGAGTGCATGCCAGCTGTCGGTCCTGCCACACAAAACGCCGCCGCAGCCGCCGACGGTGAAGCTGCTCGGTGTGTGTGTGCGAATTAAAAGGTAGGGAGACGGTTCAGAAAGTTAATGCAATAATAATCAGTTCATGGAAGCAAAGAAGTAATGAAGAATCGACACGCTTTCTAATAACAGAGGCGATATATAGAATGTGATACCGCCTCTTCAGAGCCTCACGTTCACAAGACAAAATAAAGTCTAATTTAATTTTAATTCTACCAATGCTCCAGTTTGTACAGCACAGTTTTTATCTTGGATATTTTAGTCATCCTTCTGCTCTGACTTCATAATAATGTTATTTGTGTTCTCCATTCTCACCTTGATGGTCAGCATGATGTGTGTGTGGCTCTTCAGCACCTCCACAGCGCTACTGTGGCTGATATCCTCAAAGCTCACCCCATTGGCAGCCAGGATCTGGTCCCCCATCTTTATTCCATTCTGCTCAGCCAGACCGCCAGGATCCAGTCTGAAACAACGGGACAGGAGTGAGAGACAGAACGCCTCAGTACGTGCAGGGATTATCTACCTCGGAGGAGGCGCCTACTTGGAGACGTAGATGCCGAGACCGAACTCCTTCCCCCCTCGGATGTTGAAGCCCAGGCAGTAGTCGTCTGAGGTGGTGTAGAGGTGGACGATCCTTTGGAGGGCGCTTCCTGAGCTGGCGTCCGAAGGCGTCTGCCCGCTCTCCTCCACCACCATACGTCTGTGGATCAAGTCCACCCTAGAGGGGTTCCCAGGTGGTCAGAGTTTGACATTTCTGTGATAACCTGACTTCATATCAAACCGTTAGCGGCTCTTCTTCACCAGGTCGTCTTCTCTTTGGAGTAGCGGATGCCGGGGACTTTGCCGACGCGCCTCACCACCATCCTCAACCTATTGTTGCCTGTCAGGACCTTCACGGCGCTGCTCATGGTGATGCTCTCCAGGCTGACGCCGTTCACCTCCACCAGTTTATCCCCTACAAGGAGGCCCGCTTCCTCTGAGGCGTGGAAATACGCACAAACGCTCCGTAAAGAGCAACACAAGTAAGGACTGTCTATCACAGCTACGTCATGACATCACTTTAGCTCACCTGCTGTGCTGTTGTCCTCGACCTTACTGACAAAGATGCTGAGGCCGTGCTCTGAACCTCCACGCACGCTGAAGCCAAGCTTGCCATCGACACTTTTATCCACTGTGATCGTATGGAGATCCTCGCTGTCATCTCCACCTAAAAATACCACAAGGACACCCTTAACCTGGAAGGCCTTAATGGTCACAAATGTGAAGAGAAGGTCTCTTACAATGACTCTAATAATTATTTGAGTCCCATTCAAATAGTATTTTGAGAGCAGCCACACAAACAACCAAAGATCTGACTAATGAACGCAAAGTTTGACAGGGGAATGTCACAATATTACCGGCTGAAATTGCTTGATTAAGGCTACTCTGCTATTTGCATGCATTATTTTTTGTAAGATAGGAGGATAAGTGTTCAAAGAATCATCCAAATGTTTGACATATACTGTTGAAATTGGTCGACTGAAAGAAAAGTAATTTTTAATTTCATCTTAAGTTTAAATATACATCAATGCTCGCATCGTATTCTTGCATGTTATTTTGACATCTTCCTTTGCACGTTCTCGTGAGAATAAGATCTAGAATCTGATCAGGTCAGCATAATGCAGAACTTGTGTAACGATGCTACATCCTATTGATAATCTTTAAAAAAAAAAAGAAGCTAATAATTATGTCTCTGAAGGCTGCAGCAGCGTTTTGTCCACCACAGCCTGCAGACTGTAACCGCTCCTCACCATCCACAGGAGAATTGATAAGGATGACCCTGCCCATTGGTGAGGAGGATCGGATTCCACGCCGGCGCTGCTCCTTCTTCCGTAAGAGGTTGCGTGCAGCTGTGTGTGACCCTTGAGTCCCGGGGGTCTTCTCCCTGCGGGACGGGTCTGACGAGTGAGCCATGGTGGCCGACGGGGTCCCCTTTCACATGGGGGGCTCAGCTCCAGGTGGAGGTGGTTACGGCAGCATACAGCAGAAGGAAGTGGATCCTCAGGCCAGTTGTCTGCTGTGTTTCCTGCATACTGAGACTAGATTACATGCAGGAAGACACATTTGTTGAGATTGTGGGGATTTTTTTTTCAATGAACTCGTAAGCAGTGACGGTAAAGCATCATCTTACTCACAGACGCAGGTTTCTTTGTGACGTGACAGCCAAAGCGTTGGCTTCCTGGAGTCACACTTTGGTCCATTCCTGCCCATCTCTCTCACCTCGGTGTCAAATACAGCAGCGCGTAAACAAACCAATCTAGGACAGAGGGTATTATATCAGACCCCACATTTTAAAGGCTTTGGAAGTTAGGGAGATTCACGTCATCAATGGCCACATTCAGCTCTCACCACCGCAGAAGTGGTTAGAAGCACAATTTAATAGGTTTATTTAGCTCAGCCTTGACCCATTTTAAGTCATGATATCACGTGATGCTGACGCCATGGTTACCATAAACTTAACCCGTGATAACTGTTCTCATGTCGTCACCTTGGGGTTCCCCCAAACGTCTCAGAATCCTCCATCATCCTGGACAGCGACGCAAAAACGCGTGGAAAAAAAATTTAATGAAAAAAAAACAACACCCCCCACCAAATTACGCTTATATGTAGCCAAATTTAAAGAGATTTTTCCACATATACATCCCCTTAGGACCATGTCTTTTTTTTTTTTTAACCGCCCGATAGAAATAAAATTCTATTCATTTTTTGGCTTCAGGACAAAAAGCATCGCTCCTCATTTCACTCATCATTCCGTTTAAATACTAACAGACACCAAAAACCAGTCAATTCAATTACATCCTCTATTAAATATCTAAATTAAACACGCTAGTTTACTTACCTGCGTCCATGTTGTGCAAAATGACCTAACGCACCTGGTTGTGACGTTCTGTGGGATGAGGTCGGCCCCTGGTTCACGCTGATTGGCTGCATCGTGGCTCCGTTCAAAGCATTTGATTGGACAGTACATATGCCGGTTTCTTCTTGTAGTTTGAGTCAAACATTATGGAATAAGTTTTAAATGTAGCACAAATATCCAAATATATCTTTATTTTTTTTAATCTTTAAAATTGGGTTTCCAGAATCAGTTCTGAATCCTCAGTTATGAACAAACCCATTGACAGAACAACGATCAGATGAAACTAAAAATGACACAAATGACATAATTAAAAATTTTTCAGCCCTTAGGATCTATCCTTCGTTAAAGACTGTCTCATTCCAAATTACTATTACAGCATAACTCATTTGATGACAAACAAGAACAAAGCCACCATTTTTATAACTAACATTTATTCTGAAGACAAGAGTTTCAGTCCGGTGATGTTGAACTGGGATCGTCAGCAGCATCAAATAAACGGCATCTTTCATGCAAGGACTTAATGGAACAGACTTTAGATCACAAAGCCATGTTATATTGGTTGAAGGTCACGGTTTCATGCTCCGAAGATAAAAACCACATCATAAAGTAGTAGAAACAGTGTTACACATCAGGTCTTCTTCCTCTCTCGAGTTTAAAGACAGACCATCATAAACACACTCAAACTACAGTCACTCAGATCTATCCTGCGATTTCCACTGGGAGCAGTTCACCACTATCACCAATCCAATGTGCATTCATAAAGATGATATTCCATTCCAAACAGATGTTAGTGTGACACCAGTCGTGTTCATCCACACTGCTATACCAACACTTGTGTAACATTTAAGTGTTGCGTGTACTTAAAAGTCCTTTTTCTGGTTTGTGACCGTGCTCCAAAAGGTTGATTGTTCCGTTCTTTGCTTTAAGCCAGTTTGACAATTTAATAATTGAAAGGCATTAATTCCCCGCTAAAGGTAGAAATTCTTGTGACGCCCTTTTGGCAGCTTGGATGACATCTTGAGGGTTGACTTTATCACCAAACTCGATCTCCCTGTGCTCTAGAATGACTCCCTGTGGGAACATAAAATGTATTCATCGGCTTTTTGCAAAAAATTGAACATTTTAAAAAATTGTAAGCAGGATTGTCTTATTAGGCATCCGACAGTTTTTTTTACCTGCTGTCCAGGTCCAATAACATACACTCCACCAAGGACAAAACCTTCTCCCAGGATGTTTCCCCCAAAGCCTTTACTAAAAGCCCTCAGGCCGTTGATCCACACCCCGATTCGCAGAAACGCCAGCAGGCCCAGCTTCCGCTCTCGAGGCCCAAAAAACCGTCTCTGCAAAAAGCAACCAGATGACCCAAAGGCCTCAGTCATTCATGCAGAACTAAAGTGATTTTTCCACTCAGACACAGTAACCTCTGTTTCAAAATGAAGTGATTCTAGTAAACAGTTTGATCACAATGTTCTGTTCCACCTTCTTATCCAAGAAAATTTCCCCCTTGAAGTGCGGTCTGAAGTTCTGGACCTCCGTACCGACGTCCTCCTTCACCACAGCATATAGAGGGATCCCGAGCTCGTCCAGCTGGGGCTTCAGAGAGGACAGCTCTGCAGCCTCCTGCAGAAAACCATATAAAATCTTTAGGTTACACCCCACATCCACCATCTTTTGTCTGCTGCATATCATGGAAACTACACTTCTGTTTTGCCAACTGTATCCTTATATTCAAAAGACATCTGCCAATGGTTATATTTTTCAAATATGTTATGACGCAACTAAAAAAAATGGAGGACTAAAAGGGGTAGAACTGACTCCAACTCCTTCCACACCACCTGATCCGCACTAACCTCTCTGCACATAAATCATCCAGGTCGCCGCACTGCCACGATGACAGCTCCGGACCTCTCCCACAGGTTTTTGGCCTTTAGAGTCTTTTTTTCTGAGGGGGGAAAAAGGGGGCAATAGGTTCGAGAAGAATAACTAATGACTTCATTTAACTGACCCCCTCAGATTGATTTTGACCTGTAATAAAAACTGTCTCACCTCCTTCCAGTGTTTCAAGCTCGGTCTCTTCCAAATATCTGAGGGTGGCTTTCACAGGTGGGGTCAGAAAAAAGTTGGTGAAAAAATTCAGGAAGCCGGTTATGAGGCCCCAGATGGCAGCCACTGGTCTGGTGAACAGTTCCATAACTATTTCTCCTCTCCGTCACTCTTTACTTCAGTCATGCTGGAATGCGCTCTAACTCCACCGCGGCTCCTTTATACCGGCGCTTCCCTCCACCCGGAGGTCCCTAGACCCGACCCATCAGGGCTCCAGATCAGACGCTGATAACACAGCCTGATTGCGCACAGCTGAGTCTGATCAGTGACGCCTTCATTTCGTCCTCAAATACCGAAAAATGAAAGCGTGAAAGTTATCGTGCTCCAGAGGCTGGCCCGCCTTCCTTCAGCTCAAAGGTCGCAGAGAAAAGCTGCGGCGTCATTGTTGGACTGTGTCATGTTACCCGATTAAAACCAGTGTTGAAATCTGCTCCATGATTTACGAAATAAAGTGGATCGATTAGATTTAAAATAGGTCACAAGAAGTATAAGAGCAGCAAAACCCCTCTTTACATAATATCATAGATAGATGAATGTTAATGGGGGAAACTCAAGGTAATTGAAATTAACTTTAATCAAGTTTATTCATTCATCAGCATCATCTGACTTCATCACAGCTGTTCTGTCTCTTCTTCTTTTTCTTCTTTATCCTGAAAAGTGAAGCAAACATTAGAAGTTGATAATCTTCAGTTGTTGCCTCACTAACAGTTCAATCCAGGTTCCTTTATTTGTCCTTAACAACAGGTCATATGTATGGTAATTGTTGTCATTTTCACTTGTTACCATGTTGCCTTCAGGATCTACCTGCTCCTGGACATCTTTCACATCAGGGGGAGAACCTTGTGGTTCCTCTTGTGAAGTCTCAGTCTTCTCCTCAACTACCGGGTCACTCCCTGCTGGAGCCAAATCCTCAGCGGCGTCCCTGGTACCCTGTCCGTCTGACTCCTGAGATGAGGAGGTCAGAATAGTTCTGGTTCAGCATTAAAAAGATGTGTCGTTCATTTCTACTGCTAAATTCACCAGCATCCTGGGGTCTTGTGTTTTCTGCTACATTTCCCAAGCCTGTTACCGTTTCCTGGTCCTGTGTAGGTGGAGAACTTGATTTCTGCGTCTCCTGCTCGACGTCGTTCACCCGTTCTTCAGCAGAAGATGTCTCTGGTTTGAGATCTTCAGTCTGCTGAGCTGACGGTGTCTCCAAATGACCGGCTTCATCTTCATCAACCTGTTGGTGAAGAAGTGGTAAAATAATCATGACCTTCACACTCGTACAGTTTAGAGAAAGGAACATTCAACACCTCTGCACACTGCTCAGATGCTGCTGTGTTTAGTTCCCTTTGCCTCAAATTTAATCACTGCATTCAACTTGTCTTTGTCCTGAACCTCATTTGACTTCAATCTACGTACTGAACCTAAATCAGTGACTTATGACCTGTATTTTTAGCACATTTTCAGTGAGTAGCGGCTCGGGGGAATGAGGACTGTGTTTGTCATCTGGCTGTTCTATTTTGTCTGAGTCTTCAGCTTCTCTGCCAGGATTCAAGTGTGAAGCTCCATTCTGCTCAGATTCAGTAGCGTCAGTGTGATCCGCCACCTGCGGATCAGTCATAAAACAGATTATATAATTTATACTTTTTGCATCACAGTGAAACCCAAGTTGTTCTTAAAGCCATGTGACTTTTTTTTTGTTTTACATCATAGTATTCAGTATCTCATCACCTCATCCTCATGTCGGCCAGCTTCTATCTCTTCTGTCTGATTGGTGCTCGTCTTCTCTTCTACCTGACTGTTACTTGGCCCCGCCTCCTCTGTTTCCTCACTCCTCCCTTCTGGTTCAGCATTTTCAGTAGGTATTTCTCCAGACTCGTCTGTGACCTCAGTGCTGAGGACCTCAGAGATGGAAGAACCAGTGGCCTCCAAGGGTTTGGTCTGAGAAGACTCTGGACTGCTTACATTATCTGTGAGGTTCACCTGGAAGACACGCCATCATCTTAAGCAGCCATCAACCACACCAAATAAAGTGGAACATGCTTAGGAATCACAGAGGCCTCACCACCAGAAACACACACATTTGAGGTTTGGTTTTATCACCTCTGGTTCATTCTGTGGAGTTTCAGTTTGGGGTTCTTCTGCACCCTGCTGGTTTTCAGGATCAGGAGAATTTGGTTTCTCTGCCATCACAGGATTGTTGTGCTCAGCAGTTGCTGTCATGGCTGGCATGACTGGATCTGTTATCTTGTCATACTCAAGCTGAAAATGCCAGGTGATAAGTTTGAAAAATGCAGCAGGACTGGAGAACAGTGGTGTCTGATTTTACTCCTATGTAGCTTGTAGTCTTTATAATGGCTTTCTAAAAATAAAGAAGACATTAGGATCATTCTCTCTGTAAACTGGAGCAAAACAAGATGCAGTCCCTTCAGGTGAATTCAGTCTATTTTAAAACTCAGTAGCTCAGAGCTTTCCAGGGACTTTTTACACATGACGTACTTTTCTACATTCTTCCAGGTCCTGGCTGATCTTTCTCTCCTCCTCTCTCAGCTTCTCCTGGCGCCGTGCCTCCTCTCTGGCTTTGGCCCTTTCCTGCCCCAGGATCGCCAAATGGGTCTTTTTCTGCAATTAAAATGTAATTCAACAGCAATACTTTACTTTTAATCAAAGTGCTCTTAACTTCATTACTACTATCTGATTTAAGAGTGAATCGCCTTTAAAATAACACTAACCGTATGCTGCTGCCCCCTGCTGGCTAGAGAACGACATCGCAGCTTACCTCCTCCGCATCCTTTAGGTTCGCATCCCACTTGTAAAGCCAGCGAGCGAGAAACAGGATGGGGTCTGCAGGCTGACGCTCGGCCACTTCGGCGAGTCCCTCCGCCAGACATTTCCCCAGGTTTCCTTTTAGATACTCGGAGTCCATGTTACTACGTCGAACAACTTAAATCGACATTATAAACAAACACAGAAAACACAGTTTTGCTTGCGTATTGAACGTTTTGAACTCTGATGATGAAATAATACCCTAGAATACCTTAAAAATGTAACGACACCTTTCCCTTATCGCGAAAGCTGGGCTGAAACAAACCTCTCACGAGCCTCCGGATGTTGTGATGGTGTATCCATGGAAACCTTGTAACGCCATAATACTCCCCCTCTTCAGTCACTTTAAAAAGGTTCCTACTAGCTTTTATTATTATTATTATTATTATTATTATTATTATTATTATTATTATTAACAATAATGATAGTAGCAATAATAATTATAATAATCAAATAATAATATTAAGAATTAATTATTATAATTAGTATTAATATTATTGTTATTATTATTATTATTATTATTATTATTATTATTATTATTATCATCATTATTATCATTATTATAATAATAAATACATTTTACATTATTAATACATCCTAACCTAAACATAAATGATTAAAATGCTATTTAGGCAAAACTAGCCAGAATTTTTCAGATATTCACAAATGAATTAAAATTTGAACATTTGGGAATTTCCTAAAGTGACTTTAGGATCTGTAGGAGCCATTTAATAGTTAATGTGTAAGTCTTATTTATTTGTTATCTTTAACTCTGATTCTGTGTCTCTTTGGTCATGTCTTATTGGCTGCTGCACCTTTCACAGGTGTTTCAGATTTGGCAGTCAGCTGTCAGAAATCAGATCAGAGCAGGATGGTGTCAGGAACACAGTTCTTACCCTAACCACGGTAAGCCAGCATATATAGAACTCAGTTGTTACTGTATTTTGACAATTTAATCTGCAAATCTATTTTTGCAATAAATGGGAAGAACCTCACCCAAAGAGATATCAGGATATTTTTATTGATTGAAACTGGATATGGACATTCCTAATCCACCGTAAGTGACTGTAAAGAGGAACCTTTCTTTGAAATAGTCACTACACAAACTTTAGGATTTATAGATCCAATATCTACTGCTAAGTATCTCTCATATTTTGTGTGGTTGATTTGACTATAGATTAGTTTACACTAAGCTCTTCCTCCTTTTAATTTAATGCTTGAGGAGAAGAATAAGAAAACACTTCCAGCATAAGTCAAATGTTTGCATCTTAAGGATTACCTGCATTTTATAGCATAACATAATTTGATATCCATCGTATCCTGAAAGGGTTACAGTTTGCAAAGATGGGAGAGAACAAGGTGGGAAAAAAATTGTCCAGGCTTCATTTCCCAGAAACATTTGACACTCAGACTTAACATTTATATTCACAGATATAACTTTCCTTGTATAATCATGCCACACACCTTTCAGCCAAATATAGTTTTGAAGTCAACAAGGAGAGTCACCCAAATCATTGCACTGATCTGGTCTGGTTCAGTCACTTCATACACAGGCTATTTGATCAGGAGTAATAAAGGAACTATTAACATGATGAAATGGGTTGTTTCTACTGTTTATAAACGAGATGCTGGTCCTTCAGCAGTCAGCCATGTATGTGCCATGTAAACCATGAATGGTTGTCAGTCTCTTATCCGTAACAAGCAATTTAAGAAGAGTTGACATTTTGTTTCTACACGGATTTCAAAATACAGCAGCAGTGACAATGAATGCTTAAAAATAAATACCACTCGCAACAATTAAAAACACCGAATGAACAAAACAACAAAAAAGGCAAACGGGTTTCAAGATAAGGATGAAATAAAAATAAGGATGCGGCCCTCTAGTGGTTGGACAAGCGACAGTTTTTGGATGGTCTTATAATTTAGGACAGGTTTGATAAATCTCAATGAATTACGCTGATAACTTTGCTTAAGCGTCAAGTTCTTGTTTGAAATTCTTAAAAAACGAACTTTTTATATAGATTTATTAAATATAAAACATCAAACACGTAAGGCTCGTAATTTCCCAAGTCTTAAAGAATAGCTGACACCAGGTGACCTCAGACTGATAATACATGCGGTTATGAGAAGATACATAAGTCTAACTATGCATTACCTTAAGTCACCAAACGACAACTACAAAAATAAAGACATTAGGCGACACGAAGGAACAAATCAATTTAAGCTTTGATCTGAAATCGAAAGTAATGATAAGGACTTCTTGATGAGAGGAATCTGCGCTCAGATCGGCGCTGGATGTCGAAGTGGACTTTCCCTTTGCGCAGAGCAGGTCCAACACCTAAAGTTGATCCGGGGGGAAGGCGGGCAGGAGCGACCAGCTGTGTGGGAACGGGAAGCGGTTCCGTTGCTGAAGTGTCAAAGGTCCGATCTGATCCTACCTGGAGCGACTCCTCCGGTTTCACCGCGGGGCGCGTCAGCAACAGCTGTCCCGGAGCCCAGCTCGGCTGCCAGAAGGGAGAATTACGTCCTCAGTGGAAAGCTTGACTGGATACTTGATTTTTTTTTTTCCCCTCCCTCAAACTGCGTGGATTTTGTGGAATATTTTCTTAACCGTGCAAGGTAACCATCCACCCGCGATCTGTTGCGCCCGAAGCCGAGCTGCATGAACCTCAGAATATTAAAAGTTTCCTGACAGGATTTTATTTGCAGGTTCCAACGTTTTGGTGCGGGTTTTTTTTTTTTTTTTCCTCTTCTTCTTCGGTGATGTTTCTGGCTTTGTGCTCCGATTTCTCAGTTATGATTTGACATCAGTTTGATTTCTAATCGGGATCAGAGTTCAGATTTGTTGTCCAAGTAGTTCTGAATCTGGACTGTGCTGAAATCTCTCCATCAGAAATCAGTTTTCTGAAAGTAATGATAAAGAAATATTTAAACATCCATTATCTTTTTTTCTTGTTATTTGAAATATTTGCATTGCGTAAAGTTTTTTTTTTTTTTAAATAAGAGCAAAATTATAATAACGTAATTATGGGCCAGATTTGGAAATGGTAATTTCAATTATGTCTGCTTAGTTGTTTTTTTTTTAAGTGTGTGAGCAAACCTAGTGTTTGTGTGGCGAAGGCTACGACTAAGTTACTGCTACAATAACAGGAGGAAAACTGCACATGAGCATCACATAACAGGCCCTTCTTCAATTATCTGGTGAATATTTCCCTCCTGTCACGTTATTGCTATGTCCAGTTTGGCCACCTTCTGAATCCTCATAATGCCTCTTCTCATGCGGGCAAAGACTTATTCTTAGCTCATGTCTTCATGGTTAGTCAGATGGAAGAGATATTATGATGCTGTGGATGAATACTCCAGCATTTCCATGCTCTGAATCCAAGTTTCCCATATCAGAGGTTTTACTACAGTTGCAACTGAGCTCGATCCACGCAAAGCAGGTCTTTGGACATAGTGAAAGAGGCTGAATTTTTATTAGATTCTATCAAAATTGCGCCTCAAAATATTGTGTAACAGGAAGGGCTTCGTCAGATGAGCCGCAGTAGTTGGGCTCAACATGGATTGGGAACATGAGGTGAAGTTTTGCTTGCATATCCCAACATAAACCTCAAATATGCTTAATTTCTGTTCTCTCGTACTGCATTCTCTGTGATGCATCAAAACCTGTGCTACGTGTTCTAAAATGCACATTTCTGCAGCAGTAGAAATTTAGCAAGGAAGTTACTGTGGCCTTCCTCGACTTGAGTGTGTTTGTGTGTCTCACGTCACATGTTCTTGGACTCAGAAGGTGTCGGGTTTGAGTTTCTATCACCAAGACAGCTCATGTGACTGCTTGGCTAGGCCTCTGTATTTTCCAGGGTATTCAAAAGGTGAAATGAGGTTAAAGAGGTTTTTTCTTTTATTTTATTTGCTCGCTTCTGTCATCATCTAATCAATCCCTCGGCTGTACTCAGCCAGGCAGATGTTGTTCAGCTGTGTTCTGACTGGACAGGGGGTGGGGGGGTTATGTCTTTCCAGCTCCTTGGTATGCAACGACAGAGGCATACCGTGAATGACTGCAGCTGTCTGCTAAGCAGCAGCATAATGCACATAAATATACAGCACAGCTGCGTCTGCTGTGCACCCATCCGATTAAGACATCAGAGGGGCTCGACCCCCGAGTGGTAACTGAGGCCATGAACATGCTTCCCTGTCAGGCTGACATCCATTTTTACTCTGGCTGAACCACAGTATAACTGGTAGCGACACACAATGACACGGTGCAGGAAGTAGCAACAGGTGGGGGAGTTTTGTTTTAATGCGGCTCCCCATTGGGTTTGAAATACCGGGTCAACTGGCGGGTGACGGGGTGTTGAAGCGAGCCAGGAGAGAGGAAACTGTAGTGTTTGAGATTTGACCCCCGTGAGAAAACAAGAAGAGACAGGAGAGCAGCGAATGTCAAAGAAGGTGTCGATAGAAGGCCTTGTTTTATCTGTAGATCAGCGACCACTTTCATTTGTCTTTACAGCACCTCATGTATTATGATTTTGATTCATGGTGTTCTCAGTTTAAAGCTGTAGGTCTACTAGATAGAAGGTAGTTGATGCCACCTAATTCCTCTACATATTATTCTTTTTGCATTTGAAATAATGTGTTTATCATCTGTAGTTCGAGATATCAACTAAACTTTGACCCTTAATAGCTATTTTTTGTCTATAAGTTTATAACGTTTCAATGAATCTGCACCTGTATGAGCACAAATAAATATTCTCATCTCTCAGATGCAGATTGTGATCCAGATTGTGATCTGCATCTGCATCCCGTTGTGCATTTGCGCCGAGTTGTTTTCCCTGCTGTTGATTGGTTGGAATTGTGTGTGTGCCATGATGTTCGAGGTCCAGAATCACTGACTGATCAAATGTGAAATCCAGTAAACTAAAACGTCTGAAATATTTCTTAGGACACGACACACCCTTTCTTCCCGTTTGAACTCTCCCGGCCCGGCTGAAGTCGAGTTAGTTTCCGGAGGTGAATATTGGCATTTGCATTCCGCGGCCGGCTACTGTAACCAAGAGGTATCTTCATTACTCTGCCTATATCCTCAAGTGGAATGTCAAAGGTCACATGGCTTTCAGTGACATGCAAGCTGATATATATAATATGGTCGGCGAAGGCTTCTGAAATCACCCCCTCCTGTGTGTGAAACAAGCATGGCCATGTCATGAGATGATTGTCTTCTGCCAGACGTTAAAAATCAAACTAGTGGTGGAAACAAATGAGATCCAAGAGCCTCGACCCATCAGGGACAGTTGTGATTCTAGAGACTGATTAACTACAGCAGCAATAAAACTGTATTTTAAACCCATTATTTTTATGTCATATTTGAATTATAAACACTTGAATGAATAAATAAATATTTATATGTCTACTATAACTGAAATTCATTTATGTTTGATTAGATACATTTTAATCCGAGCAATTTTTTTAATGTCTTCTCATTGACATAAACGACAGAAAAAGGGGATTAAATGGAAGCCTTTACATAAAACTAGTAAAGTAACATTTAATGAGAGATAGTGAATATATTGGTAGAAGGATGCTGAGTTTTGAACTGCCAGGCAGGAGGCCTAGAGGAAGACCAAAGAGGAGGTTTATGGATGTAGTGAAAGAGGACATGAAGGTAATTGGTGTGACTGAAGAGGATGCAGAAGACAGGGTTAGATGGAGACTACTGATTCGGTGTGGTGACCCCAGAAGGGAAAAGCCGAAAGGAAAAGAAGAAGATCTAAGTGATTAAAGTTAATCTAAAGTTAATGTTTTAGCCCATTTATTTTTGTTCTCTACCGCGCAACATTTATTTACAGCGTGTTTGTTAGTTTACAGATTAAGATTTTACATTAAAGCACATATTGTGCTTTTAAAAAGCAAAACAAATTTCCATGTAAACCAGTGATGACCACAATTTATTAACTGTTAAATTTAGATAATTGTGCAATGTCTACTGAGATGAAGTTTTCCATTATTCCAAAGAAGGAAGTATTATATAAAAATAAAGAATGCAAACTCGTTCTTCTTCCCTCTTCCATGATTCATCTACTGACCAGTCGGGTTTATCTTGGGACCCCTGGAGGGCCCCTAATCATATTGGAAACCTCTAGACAAAACTGCCTAATTGCTAATTATACACTGAAGCACCAGTATTATCAGCCTCATAATGTTACATAACAGCATATTAGTTACAGGAGACACTTTTACTCATGATAGTTAAAGTACATTTTGACAGTGTGTTTAATGTTATTCACCTTAAATTGAAATTATTGAAATTATTTTATATCTTTAATAATTTAGGCTCTGACTACTGTTTTCTATATATTTTCTATATTCTAGACATGTTTTAAAATGTGTTTAAGTGTAATATGCAAAATCTATTTTGACTGATACTGAATATTGTACTCTAATCTGTACTCTTGGCAACTTTGTGCAGACACTGAAACCGTGGCTACAAAACATTTCCCTTGCTGACATGGGAGACATGGCACCGTCCACTTTGAGAAGACTTTGATGGCTTCAGCAGTCACGGTGTGATGTAATGTAATCAGGAAATGTTCGCCATAAGCCTCAGAGAAACACATCCATTCTCAGGATGTGTATTTTAAGGCTGGCACATGGTGGAGAGCAGCGGGGCCCTCGGCTCCGAGAATGGGGGTTTTGAAACGGGTTGGTGAGGGCAGGAAACTAGGGATCGGAAGGTAGTGTGAGGGGAGAAGGTGTGAGGCAAGTGGCCTTGTGACCGAAGGGCACTGAGAAACTGTTGATGTTGGTAAGAAATCAGAACGCCTTAAAGGAAATGCTGACCAGTTCAGAAGAAAAGAAATGTTGCCCTTTATGTTTTAATGTTAATACAGAATGATCTAAGTGTTGCATAAAAGAAAGATTCAAAGCGTCATGGTGTCATGGATCAATGGGGGGGGGGGGGGGTTGTCAAGTGCAAGTAAGGGTGCAGAGTCGGAAGCTTAGCATGTTCAGGGCCTCATGTAAAATAGAAGGTAGTGGAGAGAGGAGTGGGCCTGGTAAGATAAGTTGGCTCGCTGTCGTGTTTATCGGAGGGATGTGAGGCGCAGAGCGGCGGCTCAGCCGGGAAGGAATGAGCAGAGTCATCGGGCCTCGGTAACACGACGCTCCATCTTGATTGCCTGTAGCAGCTGGGAAGCCACCGTATCTGTGCGAATGTGTGCATCTCCTCTACATGTGTGTGAACGCATCGTTTTCTGTTAAAAAGAGGTGGTTTGAGGGGGTTTGCATTATGTTGATGTGTGGAACTCAACCAGCAAACCTCTTCTCTTACTGTATATCTTTGGATGATTCTCGACACAGACCTGCTACCTGCTTTCATTGTGTGTGTATAGATGTTACTGAAGATGGCGATGCCACATGGGGACAGGGATTTTGTTGCATATAGAATTTCTCTACTTTTTAGAGATCTGCGTTTTGCTACAAATGCGTTCATTGGAGACAATTTTGCATGAATGCATTTATTGTTAAGACCTCTTCAAGTCCTGTTTGCTGTCATACAAAATATATATTCATGTGTATATCAGAGCAAATTTATTATTAATTCAATGCAAAATTGTGCAATGTGTAAAATGCATGTTGCTATTGCTTCTCTCTGTCAAATACACATCTTGTTTTCTTTTAAATTTTACTGCATTTTTGTACATGTTTGAAAGCTTTTAACCATTTCAAAGCTTGTGCTGGTGGATTCTCTAGGAATGTTAAATATACAGCAATTTGTCCACGACAGCAGGTGCCTAACCTTAGCTGTTCTAGATGAAACCAGACTGGTTGCTAAACACATCAAAGGATGTAAGCAAATGCCACTTGGACCCGATGTGAGCATCTGCTAAACTAATAAGTAATCTGATGTAGACAAGTAATGTCTCGGTCTCTTTAGAATGGTGGAAAAGTCCAAGCTCTCGTCCAGAGTAAGAGCCCCTGGTGTCGTGACCGGGTTCGGGGTCGTAGATGTAGGGCAGGAAAAAGGCGGTGGTGAGTTTGGACCTGAACCAATGACACTGAAACCAATGATCAGTATCAACACTGTGGAGATGCAGTTGTAAACAATATTCTTTTCCCAAAAAATACCTCGAACTGTCCATTTATCTGGTCCTGCACAGTTCCATGCCCTCTGTGTTTCTGGGTCTTTAAAAACAAATCAGAATTTTAATCTATCATTGTCTTGAAGACAAGATCACCATAATTGTCTCATCTTCGGCCGCTTTACAACCTTGCGGGTCACAAGAGTTGTTGGAACCTATCTCAGCTTGCTACTAGTGCGAGACAGGGTACACCCTGAACGCTTCGCCAGCGATTTGCGAGGCCACAAAATTTAAATGGATATTCAAATTATTTGAGGTGATTTCTGGTCATTCATTATTTTGCTGTAATCTCAAGACAAACCCTGTTCAAAATGCCTTCTGTCCTTTGATATCAATTTTTCTCTTCCTAGCACCTTCTAGGGAAACCCCGGTGTGGCGGCATCCCTTCGCGATGCTAAGATGGCGACTTTGCTTCCTCCCCGAGGCACCGATGTGTTCCGTCGCTTCACCCGGGAATCACTGGTCCAGATTAAGAGGCTCCAGGAGGAAAGAAAAAAGGCCGCAGAAGTAGGAGGCCATGAGGAGGAGGAGCCGCTGGCCCCACATGCTGATCTGGAGGCAGGCAAATCTCTGCCCTTAATCTACGGAGACCCTCCGTCAGAGCTGCTCAACACACCTCTGGAGGACCTGGATCCCTTCTACAAAGAACAGACAGTCAGTCTGAGCTCACATGGAAACAGTCATTCAATGAGCTTAACGTTATCCTTATGTCATTTCTGAATGTGTTTTTAGATTCAAGGCTGTGCACAAAATCCATAAAAATACATATTTCTTACGGTGATTACGGGATGTACCCGAAATCTTTAAACCCCTTGAGCGTATTGATTGAAATCTAGCTCAGTGATGTTTATTAACTTTTTTTTATTAAAACAGATAACCTGTGTGTTTTTCAGACATTCGTTGTGATCACCAAAGGAAACACAATCTTCAGGTTCAACGCCGAACCAGCTTGCTACATTCTGAGCCCTTTTAGCCTGGTTAGAAGAGGAGCCATAAAAATCCTCATACATTCATATCCTTTGACCTGTTTGTTAAATCATATCAACAACCATGTTTTTTTAGAATTTACATTACATAAAGTGATCTAGATGTTGAGTAATGAATGAAGAAGTTAAAAGTTAGCTAGCATGTCACTTCCTTATATCCATGTGTGCCTCCTTCACTCTGAACTAAATTATTTAGCATGTTCATCATGATTACAATTCTAGCCAATTGTGTGTTCATGACCATGAGCAACCCACCAGCATGGAGCAAAACTGTTGAGTGAGTACTAGATCCCAAAAGCTTGTTTCTTTGCTCTACGTTTGAAACCACTCACATTTGCTTGTTTTGCATTCGTAGATATGTTTTTACTGGAATCTATACCTTTGAGGCAACGATCAAAGTGTTGTCAAGAGGTTTCTGTGTTGGATCTTTCACATTCCTTCGAGATCCATGGAATTGGCTGGATTTCATGGTGATCAGCATGGCGTGAGTATCTGGAGTTGAGCTATATGAAAGCTGACGTTTGCATGTTTTAAACGGGCCGTTTTCATGTTGAAGACAGTCTTGGGCTTTAATGAATTGCTTTGTCTTCAACAGATACATCACTGAGTTTGTTGACCTTGGCAACGTGTCAGCCCTCAGGACGTTTCGTGTACTTCGAGCCCTTAAAACAATTACTGTGATTCCTGGTACATTCAATATTAAATTAGTCTTTTTCACTATGTTGTGTGTAACTGAACTGCTGTAATGCCAGTGTGTTTTATTACATTAAGATTAACCATAAGTTGTTTTACTCACTGATTAGCATCTGCTGATTCAACTGTATCCTCCCAGGTTTGAAAACCATCGTCGCTGCCTTGATCCAGTCTGTGAAGAAGATGGTGGACGTCATGATTCTGACCGTCTTTGCTCTTGCTGTTTTTGCCCTCGTTGGCCTGCAACTCTTTATGGGAAATTTGCGTCATAAATGTGTGCGATGGCCCATTGAAACAAATGAAACCGCATTTGATTTCTCCAACGCCACAGACCCATTTAACGATACCTTATCCTATCACAACATCACCGGATTCAATGAAACAATGTATCTCAACAGTACCTTCAATTTCATGGAATATATTGAAAACAGGGGTATGATTAACGCATATTACATTATTTTCAGCTCATACTTCTTCTTTTTCAGTGGAAATGACTTCTTTTTTGGTTATAGATAACTACTATTATTTGGAAAACAGTAAAGATGCTCTGCTTTGTGGAAACAGCTCAGATGCTGGGTGAGTACTTTCCCACATTGGCCAATCTGTTTCCAGCTTTTACATTTATCATATTGCACAGTGTTTAGTTTGATTTGGATTCTGGGACGACAAACGTACCATGCTGACTCTGTTGATAGAAAGTGCCCAGAGGGATACACATGCATGAAGGCTGGGAGAAACCCCAACTTCGGCTATACCAGTTTTGACTCTTTTGGCTGGTCCTTCTTGGCCCTCTTCAGACTCATGACCCAGGATTACTGGGAAAACCTGTTCCAGCTGGTTAGTACTTCTTTCGTCAGACCTACAGTTCAAAATGTCTCTTTTTGAAATTGATGCTATGAAAAGAAATGTGTCCTGTGGTTCTTTTAGCTTCTTTTTTTTTTTTTACTTCAAACGCAGGTCCTGCGGGCAGCTGGGAAAGCATACATGCTGTTCTTTGTGGTGGTCATCTTCTTGGGTTCCTTCTACCTCATCAACCTAATCCTGGCGGTGGTGGCCATGGCCTATGATGAACAGAACCAGGCTACTCAGAGAGAGGCCATCGAAAAAGAGGAGGAATTCCAGCGACTGCTTGAGCAACTCAGGATTCAAGAACAGGTAACTTTGACAAGCTACAAAGACATGAAACCATATTCCTGTATTTCATTGGTTTGATTCAAATTCATTATTTGTTAAAAAATCATAGCATTTGTAGTAATATTTTTTATTTTACAGGAACAGGCACAGGCGCTCGGGAGCCGAGCGACTCTAACCAGTAAGAAGTCTCTGAGCCATCACACCACCTCTGAGCAGGCAGATGAGGAACCGAGCCTCGAACACGGTGAAACCATCAAGGATTGTAACGGGAGAGTTGTTCCCCGTCTCATAATCAGGGCACCTACTATGCACAAGGTTAGTTAGTTGGCCCTTTCTCATCTTGAAGGTTAGATCGCAGAATGCCAATCATATTTTTGTAATGGTGCTGGTAGCAAAGGTTTTCTAACTCATGCAGCTGAGGTGATTTTAACAAATTTTGTGATCAATAAACCTGACAGATTTATTGATCTCCAGTCTGCTGCAGATCACGAGCTGAGAGAGAAGTCAGAAACCTCTGTGCCGAGCATGGTTCATCTGGAGGAACCAAGCCTGACGCAGAGATCAGCCAGCGCTACGACTGTCCTCACCACAGCTGCTATGGAAGGTAAACTGATGTCATTTTTATAATGCACCTTCAATTGTCATGGGAAACCCCCCGGATGTATGATTCCCTTCTTGGCTATAATTCAACTGAACTAAGAAGATGAAACCACAACACTGTTAATCTTATTTCAAGCTGCTGTGTTTAATGTAAGCAGCACTGTGGATACATTGAGATGACTCAAGTTACTTCCAGGGAATGAAGAGATATTCAAGGCTTAGTTGAAGGTTGCAGAGGGCGAAGCTCTAATGTGAGGTGTAATTACTTAGATTATCAATCTGTCCTTAATAGTACTCACTTATTTATCCAAGGCCAATATGGTAGCATTGTCTTGAGGTTGCCATAGTAGGGATAATCATGTAGTGAGCTTTAGAAATCCCTATTAACATTCAGTGTCACACAGTCACGGTGTTAAGCTTTGGCTATTTCAGTTGGGCTATAACATGGCAAAGATGTGACGCGGATACCCAGTCATCAGGGCCTCCGTTAACCGTGCCATGCATCGGATTCATGTTTAATTGTCACTACTTTTTCTCCTCCAGGGTTGGAAGAGTCTCAGAGGCCATGCCCCCCCGCCTGGTACAGGTTTGCAGACATCTTCCTGAAATGGGACTGTTGCGAGTCGTGGGTAGTCTTTAAAAAGTGGGTACACTTTGTGGTGATGGATCCTTTCGTGGATTTGGCCATTACCATCTGCATTGTGCTCAACACCCTGTTCATGGCGATGGAACACTACCCCATGACTGCCCAGTTTGATTACATGCTCTCAGTAGGGAATCTGGTGAATATGTGCTAATTTAGATCCAATTTGTTCCCACATCTTAGTCCTAACTTCATCAACAAGCCTAAAAGAAATACCTCTACAGGTTTTCACTGGGATCTTCACAGCAGAAATGGTCTTCAAACTCATTGCCATGGATCCCTACTACTACTTTCAAGTTGGTTGGAACATCTTTGACAGCATCATCGTCTCTCTCAGCTTGGTGGAGTTGGGCCTGGCAAATGTTCAGGGGCTGTCCGTCCTCAGATCCTTCCGTCTGGTGAGAAGAACTGTTTGGTATCTATTTACTGCAAAGATATTACTTCTCTCACTCTCTTTGTTTGTCACGTGTTGGAGATAGCTTCGTGTCTTCAAACTCGCCAAGTCCTGGCCCACTCTCAACATGCTCATCAAGATTATTGGCAATTCAGTGGGAGCTTTGGGAAACCTGACTTTGGTGTTGGCCATCATCGTCTTCATCTTCGCCGTGGTGGGCATGCAGCTCTTCGGTAAGAGCTACAAGGACTGCGTGTGCCGGATCTCCTCGACCTGCACGCTGCCGCGCTGGCACATGAACGACTTCTTCCACTCATTCCTCATCGTGTTCCGAATCCTGTGCGGGGAATGGATTGAGACCATGTGGGACTGCATGGAGGTGGCTGGAGGTGCAATGTGTCTGATAGTCTTCATGATGGTCATGGTCATTGGGAATCTTGTGGTGAGTCTAATTATCATTCACTTTCTACCGATGCCCCAACCCTAACCCTAGAAATGTTAATACATGTAAAGAAACAGTGAAAATGGTGTTACTTTACCAAGCTCCGTTTAACTCAGAGAAAAATAATTCTCTCAGTTCACCCTGAGGGTAAATAGATGTGATGATTTTTGCGGTGTCGGTGTGTCACGTTAGAGACATTGCTTATATCAGCATGCTGTAAATCTTTAGTAGGCGGTCATTCCTGGGGTGCCAGATGCAACTGCTCAGCTACTTATACAATTTTCAAGCATCTGAGCAACTGTCACTACTGAGAAGCTGTAAAGGTGACAGACCGCCTTGAAAATCTGTGTGAATCTAGCAGTTATCTTTTCATAATGCCGGTAATTCTGCGGCCTGCATGTCTGAGCGGTCTATTGTTAACCCCTTTGGGAGATGCCAAGGACAGACAGACACAGCTGAGGGAGAACATATTAACCACTAGGGGGCGTTGCAGTCTCTGAGGTGTTATAAAGTGTCATAGAATATGACAATTTTTTTTTTCATTTTATTTCTATTTTGGATTTGAATTTGCTCGAGCCACACAGTGACAGATACTTTAAGTTTCCCGTGTGTGAATTTGTGTTTGTGACGTGTCAGTTGAATATAAAACATAAAAACACCCGTGACATAAATAATAGAGCTCAGCCATGATTTCTGCATCATATTAAATGACCACAGCCAAATACATTTCCTATTAGGTCATCCATAGAAATGGAAAGCGGACAAAAACGGTGCTAAAATTATCGCAGCTTTTTAAAATCTGACACTCCTCCCCCTTACTTGCAAGGCTTATGTGAATATATGCACCATTTGCATTGATTTCACAGCAAATGGTGTACTCACACACTCAAAAGGGGGTGGGGTGGGGTGGGGAGGGTTCTATTTAAATCAAATGACTCGAGCCACCAAACAGTGGTTTTGACCTTGAGCATGAACTAAGATCCGGCTGGAGCAGGCATGCTGCTGCTGAGGGAACAAACACAGACAGCTGAGGGAGCAGAGCTGAGGTGGCTGTTAAGGAAAAGCCACCTGATAGCAGCTCCATGAAGTGTTAATCACACTGTATCGTCATCATTTAAGCTGGTCAAGGAGTGCGGGCATCATTTGAATGTTTTTTTGGGGGCACGTACTGATAATTTGGTGTTTTGTTGTGTTTTTTCTTCAACTTTGAGCCTATTGGGGATTCTTCTGTTTGTCTTATATCTGAATACTTAAAGAGTTCACAATTTACGTCTAAAAAAATTTTTTTGTGGCTTCAGATTCAAGCAATAGACTTCATATTTTATTGGCTAACTTCTATCAATCTTTTGTCTGAAAAACATATTTTCCAAAGATAAAAAACAAAAGTCTGACTCTGACATTTGTGAACATGATCTCCCAAATAAAAAACATGATACAAGACAACAATCAACTATATTTATAAATTAATCAAACTAACTAAAGATGGCTGTGTCTGTACAAAGAGACAGACATTATATTTATTAGTGGAAAGATCACGGACTTTTGTGTTTAGTTTGGCAATCTGTTTCTCACTTGTAGAGTCAGAAGAGTTTCATAGAATATACCAGACCAGATTCTTTAATATTCTTTCTTCAGGTGTTGAACCTCTTCCTGGCGCTGCTGTTGAGCTCTTTCAGTGGAGACAATCTCTCAGTGGCGGACGACGACGGCGAGATGAACAATCTCCAGATCGCCATCGGTAGAATCACCCGCATGGTCGACTGGCTCAAAGTGTTCGTTGTTCGATCAGCCTTACGGATTGTTGGCAGAACACCAAAGGTGCAGGAGGAGGAAGCGACGGACGACATGGAGCCCAAAACAGAAGGAGTTGAAATGAACCATTTGGACGCTGGTCAAAATGTAAAAATACCAAATTGTTTGGTTGAAGGCCGGTCCTCTGGAACCATTGTGGACGGTGAGATCAGTCTCAATGTGCCAATTGCCCTTGGAGAGTCAGATCTGGGTGAGGATGAGGAGGATGATGAAGATGATGCTAATACCAATAATTCAGAGACTACAGAAGAAGGAAATAAAGAGCAATACTCAGTGAGTAAAGTAGATAAATCAATAAATTTACCTACATTCGCTGGAATAAACGTCATCCTGCAGGTTTAAATAACCAAAAGGAGCATCTCTGCATCTTCATTCTTAGATCCTGCTGCAAAAGGACACAGAAATAATCTTAAATCTTTGAGAACAACCTTATAATCTGTAAACTAATGAGTCAATCCGGTTTTGTTTATCATTCCTCTTATGAATGCTCATATCCTATAACCATGATCTGTTTCAGGACAATTCAGAAGATGAAGCTGATATGCGAGGAAATTTGAAAGTGAGTAATAATAAATAAAGAAAAGCTTCTTTGCAATTCAGCGTCTTTATCTGCAATTTGATTTATGTTCATTAATTTATAGAATGGGTTTCATATTAAAAGGGAAAGAAGCAATAATGCACACCTTTTGCATGTCACCTTCGTAACTGAGCTGTAATTGTAATTCCTGACTAGCTGATGGGTGCTTTGAATGATGGGGATTCTTCAGTGTGTAGCACAGTGGACTACCAACCCCCCGAGCCTGAACCAGAAGAAGAGGAAGAGGTGGAGCTGGATCCGGTGGAGCCTGAAGCCTGCTTTACTGACCGTATGGCTGACAGCTGTAAAAAGGAATAATTTAATCATGACTTTTGGGCTTATCTGCTCATAAAATTAAAATTCTGGTGTCACTCAGATTGCGTGAGGCGCTGGCCGTGTCTGACGGTGGACATCACCGAAGGTCGAGGCAAGAAATGGTGGAACCTCCGAAGGACTTGCTTCGCTATTGTGGAGCACGACTGGTTTGAAACCTTCATCATTTTTATGATCCTCCTCAGCAGCGGTGCTCTGGTGGGTTAACATGACAGTGCTGTATACTGTACTCTATCTCTGCGGGGAGATTTACCCAAGATTCTGCATCTTCTTTCGGCAGGCCTTTGAGGACATACACATAGAAAGACGACGAAACATCAAAATCATTCTGGAGTTTGCAGACAAAGTTTTCACCTACGTCTTTATCATCGAGATGCTCCTTAAATGGGTCGCGTACGGTTTCAAGACCTACTTCACCAACGCCTGGTGCTGGTTAGACTTCTTCATTGTAGATGTAAGTTTTGGCAGTTTATTCTATTTCTGGCCTACTTGAATAACCTTCATGAGAATATTAAGTTGTGTTTTAATGTCTTGATTCCACTGCAGATTTCCCTGATTAGCTTATTTGCCAACTGGATGGGATACTCTGACCTTGGACCAATCAAATCCCTCAGAACTCTCAGGGCGCTAAGGCCTCTTCGAGCTCTGTCAAGATTTGAGGGGATGAGGGTGAGCGGCTGGCAGCGCGATCATGTCTGAGCAGTGCACGTGGCTAGTTTTTGATTTTAGATGATGCAAAGGCTGTAACGTTTCATGCAATATCTTGCTAGTTTTGCCTGGCTTTCTCCCCTACAATGGGTTTTGAATGCATGTTTAAACTCCGGCTGCTGTGAAAGAGCCAATCGAGGTAAGCATGTAGCAACAGCAAACTTCTGCTACAGAAACTTTACAACACTATGAACGAGCAATTCTTTATCATTTCTTTTGGGCAGGTGGTGGTGAATGCCCTCGTCGGGGCAATTCCCTCCATCTTCAACGTGCTGTTGGTGTGTCTGATCTTCTGGCTCATCTTCAGCATCATGGGCGTTAACTTGTTCGCGGGGAAGTTCTACCGTTGCATCAACACAACCACGGGGGACCTTTTTCCAATCACTGAGGTCAACAACAAAAGCGATTGCATGGCCATCAAGGAGGCCACACAGGATGCCCGCTGGGTCAATGTCAAAGTCAACTATGACAATGTGGGGAAAGGATACCTGTCCTTACTTCAGATTGTGAGTTTCCGTCGTCAGACAGCTGGAGCAAATGTTCAAAGATGAGTGTGTTCATAATTATGCCTGTTTTTCAGTCCACCTTTAAAGGCTGGATGGACATCATGTACGCTGCTGTTGACTCAAGAGAGGTAGTTCTTGTTTTATATCGAATATGTTTATTTGATCTTGAAAATTATCAGTGGATTTTAATCAAATTATGTGCACGTGTGTGGATTTCTGGCCAAGCGAATCAAAGTTTGAGATAGGATTTTTTTTTTCTGTATGATTTTTTTCCTAATAGTTTTTGTTGTTGTTGTTGTTAGGTAGAGGAGCAACCTTCCTACGAGATCAACCTCTACATGTACATGTACTTTGTCATCTTCATCATCTTTGGCTCTTTCTTCACACTCAACCTCTTCATTGGTGTCATCATTGACAACTTCAACCAACAAAAGAAAAAGATAAGTATTTTAGTCTCAGATATGAATTTAAATCCCAAAGTACACAAACATTGACACCTAATTTAAATAAAACAATGATGTTTCTTTTATTTTGCGTGCACTTTGGAGATAAAGACATCTTCATGACTGAGGAACAGAAAAAATACTACGACGCCATGAAGAAACTTGGTTCTAAGAAGCCGCAGAAGCCGATTCCACGACCAACGGTAGGTCAACCACTTACCACTGCATTTTAATTTCATGGCATGCGTGGCATGACAATATCATCAGTGACCCCACGCTGACCTTTTCTGCACACTGCTGGTGCGAACAGGCCGAATGACCCCATTGGATTTGTGTGTCTGGTCCCTGCCTTCCCAACCCCCCCTTGGTTTCCCTTTGACCCGCAGAACCTAATCCAGGGAATGGTGTTTGACTTCATCAGTCAGCAGTTCTTTGACATCTTCATCATGGTGCTCATCTGCCTCAATATGGTGAGCATGATGGTGGAGACAGACAACCAGAGTCCAGAGAAGGAAGACTTCCTCTTCAAACTCAATGTGGCCTTCATCGTCGTCTTCACTGGAGAGTGTGTGCTGAAGCTTTTTGCTTTGCGACAATACTTCTTCACCAATGGATGGAACATTTTTGATTTTGTTGTGGTCATCTTATCTATAGCTGGTGGGTACCTGAAACATTACAGACATGTAAAGGATTATATAATTTTATCCAGTTCTCATTTGGGTCAAAAAGCATTAGCACATTGACTTGCTGCAGTCAGCAGGTGTTCCTATGTTGTTCCTGACTCTGGTTTGTCTCCTTGTCTT
Source organism: Antennarius maculatus (assembly GCA_013358685.1). Classification (NCBI taxonomy): domain Eukaryota; kingdom Metazoa; phylum Chordata; class Actinopteri; order Lophiiformes; family Antennariidae; genus Antennarius; species Antennarius maculatus. Next base: position 13,679,863 of record CM023626.1, on the reverse strand, counting down.
TCAGGTACGATGCTTTCAGACCTGATTGAGAAGTATTTTGTTTCACCAACTTTGTTTAGAGTGATCAGACTGGCCAGAATAGGCCGGATTTTACGTCTTATTAAAGGAGCTAAGGGGATTAGGACGCTTCTCTTTGCTTTAATGATGTCTCTTCCTGCCCTGTTCAATATCGGCCTCCTGCTCTTCCTCATTATGTTCATCTTCTCCATATTTGGCATGTCAAACTTCGCTTATGTCAAGAAGGAGGCTGGAATTGATGACATTTTTAATTTTGAGACATTTGGCGGGAGCATCATCTGTTTGTTTGAGATCACGACGTCGGCCGGCTGGGATGGACTTTTGCTACCGATGCTGAATAAAGAACCTCCAGATTGTGATCCAGACTTCGAAAACCCAGGCACGGATGTTAAGGGCAACTGCGGCAACCCGGCCATGGGCATGATCTTCTTCTGCGGCTACATCATCATATCATTCTTAGTGGTGGTCAATATGTATATCGCCATCATCTTAGAGAACTTCAATGTGGCCCAGGAGGAGAGTAGCGATGCGCTCTGTGAGGAAGACTTTGAGATGTTCAACGAGACTTGGGAGAAGTTCGACCTCGAAGGAACTCAGTTTATTGAGTACAGCCGGCTCTCGGATTTCTGCGATTCCCTGCAGGAGCCGCTTAGAGTCGCCAAGCCCAATCGACTTCGCCTGATTGAAATGGATCTGCCGCTCGTCATTGGGGACAGGATCCACTGCCTGGATGTTTTGTTGGCCGTCACGCAGATGGTCTTGGGAGACACGGTGGAGATGATGGCAATGCGAGAGAGCATTCAGGCCAAATTCATCGTGAGCAATCCTACGTCGGACTCTTTTGCGCCGATTACCACGACGGTACGCCACAAAGAAGAACAAATGGCCGCTGTGGTGATTCAGAGAGCCTACCGCTGCCATCTGCTGAGACGCTGCATGCGCCACGCCGCTTTTATTCACCGCTGTAGGAGGATGGGCAGACACGAGGAAGATGAAGATCCACCAGAAGGAGAGGGGATGCTTGCACGAAGGATAGGTGTGCTCTATGGGAGCAACGTGGACCTCACAGAGGAGATGGAGTTGACTGTTTCAGGGACTCTAACAAGCCAACAGCCTCCTAATCCTAATCCTAGTCCTGAGACACATCAATCTAGCCCGGGTTCCCCAGAGCCAAATATCATAGTTGTCCCTGTAGAAATAACTAATGAGGTCTTATTACATTCTGCCCCCAACCAGCACATCTTAACCCGACAGGAAAACCTGAGAGAGTCGACTGTATAACAGACAACAGCAGGACAATTCATTTTGTGTCAGCATTGAGTTAAAGTCTCTCTAATTCAGCTCATTTTGAGAAGAGGTCTCACTCAATTGAGGAATATTCACACAGGATTTTTGGCCATTAGAACTGACTATTCCCATTTATCCATGAGATATTTAACTTTCTTTTGGGGTTGAAGATGGAGCACATGGTTTGTGTTTTCATCCATCCACCATTTTTGTGCAGTCTGAAGAAAGAGAACAGAATTACCAGAATTTAATAAAAGGAAAAAAATTACAGGAGAATAAAACCCAATGACTAATTATTGATTTTGTATCACAAAATATGATATTACGGTATTCAGTTGATATTAGCACACACCCTCACCACAAGGCTACAGGAAGGATGAACACTTAATGTTAGTTTAACAGTAAAAATGTGAAAATTAATATTTAGAATATTCTAAAATAGCTCCTAATTTAGCATCGTTGCTGTGCCTCTTATGTACTTTCTGTGTACACTGATAAGAGTAAATAGTGTTTTATTTCCAAATGAATGGTTTAATATGATCCAGTTTTAAACATTTAAAGGGAATAACTTCCCATGTTTTTACTGTTAGTCAATAAAATTATGTTTAGTACTGTAAAGTGGACCACAGTGGCTTTCAGTGAAAAATTAGACTTAAAATGCCATTTAGAACCAGATTTTTCTGATGCTCTACACAAGAAAAGATCTAAAAAGATTTAAAATAAATGTATACAAAGTATCGCTGTTTGTGAAACCATGGCTGTCACCAGAACGCCAACACGTGCCCCAGTTTCTCACCAAAGAATAACTTGAATTAATGTTTTCCAGATAAGATTTGAATGCAGACCAGTTACATAACTCTAAGGAGCAATATTAGGGAATTAAAATATCCCACATGAGACACACAGCATGAAAACCAGTCTCAAAATTGCCCGATGTCACGGCAATGACTTCGAAAGATTTTGTACATTTCTAAATGAACACCTGAAAAATAAGGCTTGGCTTTATCATATTTATCTAAGCCTAGCGCTTAAAACCTGATGTCTTAGTCTCCATTCACAATAGCAAAGGTCCGCTGATGCTGACGTCCCCAAGTGCCTCCTGCAGTAAGACCCAGTTTGTATTGCACTATTTATATCCCTTCCAGGTCAACTTAGAGCTTCTGACTGTGAGACTGAGAGACCTTCTTGTTTTCTAAGATCATCTCTGATATTTGCATGTCTTATAAATGTTTTGTCTGCTTTTTATTTTTATTTTTTGTGCCCACAGACTGACCTCAAAGAAATCTCAACATTTCATTTAAGCATCATCTGGAAGCTGTGATTATAATGCAAGACTCTGACTTTAAATGAATACTACTCTTCCCGAATGTGTAGATAACCACACTTAATTATCCATTAAAAATATGAGACAACCTTAATGCACAGTAGATCTTATTGTCTCAAGTCTGACCTGGTGGGTGGGCTTCACTTGTTGTGTAAGTCTTAATCTAAAATGTCTTACTTTGAATATACATGAACAACATGAACTCTTTTACAGTTAATAGGTTGTTTATAGACTGTAGAGGCTTGTCTCTTCTCTTATTAATGTGTTTTACTATCAACCCTGGCGGAGGATAGACAATATGAACATTTCCTCCACAGCAGGTTGTTTTTGTCTTGTCTGCTGCAGCGTGATAGAAATTGACCCTGGCACACTGCTACATTACTTAACTAAAGTCTCCTCTGAATGTCCAGTTGAATCCTCAACACTGTCCTCGTTTCATTTACGTGTCTAAAGGAGGAAGAGCCATACGGAGAGCTTTACTGGTACACTCAATGTCAGTGTTGCCTGTATATATTTATATTTTGTGTTCTGTTTCATTCTGTAATGTAAATTTCTATTATTTTGTAAAAATTGTAACTATATTGTGGCAATAAATACTTCTTGTAGGGAAAAGTAGGCTGTGATTCTCAGTATTCTGGCTGTCTGAGACTGCACTCGTTGGGGGGCCCCTGGTGGTCATTTGGTGAACTACAGGTAACTGCTTCACCCTTAAATCCGTGAGATTTTATTTTGAAATATCAGGACATAGTTGTTGTTTTTTTATTTAAGAACATTTAAGACTGTCCTTCCTGATTGACTTATAAAACTTTTTTAGTAGTAATGTATGTTTGGGTGAGGATGAACCTTTATGAGAGTCTGATTTCACACTTCATTTCAATGTCAAGGTCATGGGGTTTGACAGCAATCAATAATGTATAGATTCCGTGTCATTAAATTATCATTTTTTTAAATGTTTATTTTTTGAGAAGTTGCAGATGCATATATGTATTGTAATATTTGAATCATGAGGGTGGTCCTTCTGGTTCCTCTCATTTGCCTCGCACTGAAGCGTCAGTTCCAGACCACAGACCCACTGATGCACACGTTTCTTTTTGTTCCTGACAGCAGGGAGACTCAGACATACGTGTGGAGATACTTTTCTTTTGCATGTCATCATGCGTTGCTTGCTGGCTGGATACTGTGGGCTCGCTTTGATTCACATGTCAGGTAAAAGTAAACATTTTAATGATTCACTAAAAATTCCAAGTCAAAAAAATGACAGTTTTAGCACTGAATCCATAATGTAAAAGAACCCAAATGCTGAAGGTGTACAGTAAGCTATATAGTCAGTTCATGATGCTTCATAATGTGCTATAACTGTGTTCTTTATACATTTCTAACACGGCTACACTACAAACAGGTGTTTTGCATGCTATTTTCGACCCCAGGGTGCCCTTATTTCCTGCCCATCTGGGAGGAAAGAGGAAGTTTGTCTGCTGAGACAAACACTGAAGGTGTCTTGTTTATTTTAATATACTGTCTGTGCTATGTATAGACAACATTGATCCTGTTTTTGAAATAATCATAGGGTTCAGCTTCAGTTATTTCTTCTTGGAGAAATTTCATGGAGAAAAAGAGAACCTATTAGTGTGGCTGCTCATTCCCAGTTTGGTTAAACACTTCAGGAGAACTTTGCATTGACTTTGATGCATAACACATTACAGATTTATGTTGCATCAACCTTAAAAACTCCTTCTGTCTGTTCAGTGGCCATAAATAACCAGCTGCGCATCAGCCAGAAGCCCCGCTTCTTCGGCGCGATAACCAGACGCTCCGTGTACTTCTACTGCCTTTCCTCCAAGCATCACCTGGCAGCCAGAGCTCGCTGGTTTAAGGTCAATAAATACTACGAAGAACCAGAAAGAGGACAGGAGATGAAGGCAGGAGGAAGAATCGGCATCCGTCCCACGGGCCAAACCAAAGACGGCTGTCTTTATATCAAAGATGTGCACATTGAGGACAGAGGAGTCTTTTTCTGCAGGATCAATGACACCTGGGGGCCTGGATCCGAGCTCCAAGTCGCCAGTAAGAGGCTGTGATAACGTGATTCATGGAGACCCGCATTTTACTTGAATGCATTCTTCTTTTTTTTGTCAGTTGCTTCCATCTCACCATCATGTCATTCCATTTACAGGACCGATCAGCCACGTCCACGCGCAGCACAGGTCCAAGATGAAGGATGGGCTCATGATCCTCCAAGGCCTAATGTTGGCTGTGTGCATCGCTGCTCTAATGCTGCGCAAATGCAAACTGGTGAGGAATAGGATGGAAAAAACAAAACAAAGAAAAAAAACCACATTATAAAGAACAATAACAGTCTCAATAAATTCCAAAGCAGAATAAAAATAAAAGAAAGTAGCAAATTGACCAAGATAATATGTATGAAGTTGACAGCGTAGAGTCATCTAAATATTTATTCATTTTTCATCCAGTTTGAGCCATAACAACTAACGTAAAATCTGTTTCCTTTTTCATCTACATTATAAAACCAGATGGAAAAGGAGGACATTGATTACGAGGAGCCTGAAATCAATCACATCTACGAGGTTTGTCAGCTTTTCCCCACTTTACAGTGACATCCATCAAGGGAGGAGGTTTCTGTACAGAGGATCATTCGCTGGTTACACAAGACAAGAGACAGCTGTGTGTTTTACCAAATAAAAAAGATAAAAAAAACAACACGTGAGCAAGACACTGCAGGGCACGCGCCACCGGTCTCTGAACCACAGCAGTATCTGATTTTGTCAGTTCATTACAAAATTATTTTATATTAATGATTCTAGCATCTAATTTTCTTTATAATACATATGAAGTAGCATTTTTAAAAAATAGTTTTTGTAGCATGATTTGGTTTTTGATGCTTTGCTCTAACACACAGGACAAGATTTCCAGAAGAAAAAGATAATACAAGTTAATGTAATGTCAAATTTAAAGGATTCTCAATGAAATACATAAGAACTTGATGTGTCTTAATACACAAGAAGACATATTGGGTGGGTTTCTGTTTGAGCTGTGTCTTGATTAAATATTGTGGGTATTCATGTTTCTGAAATCTTATCCAGATTTCAGAAACATGAATATATTGCATTTTTTGTCATGCAGACATTTTCCCATTCTTAGGGAATGGGAAAATGGGCAGGTGAACAGAAAAGTGGAATGCAGAATGTTTAGAACTGTGATGCTGCTGCAGATTTTAGGGCTGAGGAAGCCTTTCTTTAACGGATAACAGAGTACTGGACAACTGTTGCTGACTTATACACTCACCTTTGGTGAGCATAGGATGAAAAGAGAGAAAAATGAACTTTCCAGTCTTACTATATGACATTTAATGAGACTGGGAAGAGACAAAAAAACAAAACAAAAAGAAGAAACCTCTGGTTTACTGGACGTTGTTCAACTCCAATTTTCTCTTCAAGAACTGTACAGATCGTAAAGCAGATAGCACACATGATATTCATAGCAGGACTTCTCTGTTGTGACATTTTGCAGCTGTATGTGAGTGGTGTCTTTAGATAGATAGATTTATCATCGATGATGCAAATTAAAACTACACTGACGTGTCCAGACTGAGTCACAATCTGTGTTTGAGATCTCCTACAAGATACAGAACTGACTGAAGCTGACTTCTGTCTGTTTCTCAGGGTTTGGCGATCGAAACATGTGGAGGAGAACTGTATGAGGAACTCTCCATGTACACCCAGCCAGAGGCCCCTTGGGAGTGAAACTTTTTATCACAGTTTACAGGTTTTTGATTAGGTGTCAAGACCCGTCAGTGGATCCAATCATGTACGAGTCATTATGTCTTTATAAAACAGCATCAGTTTATAAATGTGCAACAAGATACCAATATTAAACTGCTCGTGTGTGTTGATAATTATATGTTATGCTCTACTCATCAGATGGGATCTGATGTCATCAGAAGTGACCTTTAAGGTGTTTTTTTTTATTTAAATTTTTTGTGTGATTTCAATATGATGACAGTAATTATTTTAAATCATTGTGCATCTAGACTATATTGATAGTCTGAGCGAGGCCTTGCACTGTTTTCATGTGTGTACAAGATTCATCTGTCTATCCTGATCATAAAATGAATGCGCGGCGGATCCGGTTAGAAGAAATCTGCTTCATTATACAGTACACATACAGTATAAGTATAATATGACTTGTGATTAAGAAATAAAATGGTAAAACCTGCTGAGAAAGAAAAATATTTATTGTTTTTTACGTAGTTAGATAATGAGAAAAGCACATAAACTATATCGATATGAAAAATGCTTGAACAAATAAAACATGAATATATTTATCTTTATATATTAAATTTTCTTAAATGAACAGAGAACAGGTCTCAGTTGGTGGCGAGTAGAGATGAAACCAGCAGATCTGCTCTCATCAGATGGGTTTTGATTTCCTTCCTGATCAGCTCCCAGGCTTCAGTGCTGTAGCCCTACACAAAGAAGAAGACGTTATTAAAACATGATAGAAACCATACGCAACAGTCCAGAGTATAATGGACACACGTACCATTTTTTTCAGGACATGGGTCGACAGTCTCTTGAAATACATGTTCAGTTTCTTGTTGTTCTTACGGCCATGGCTCCCAATCTAAAGGAATATGAAAAGAAAATGACTAAAGAAGCTCTGTTTTCACTCACACAAATCAACCATGGACTGAACCTGTCAACAAGAATTATTTATCAATCCCTCCAGTCATCAGAATCGATTCAACACAACAGAAATCACATCAAAATGCAAAGTGAGGTTAAGATGATCCATGCAGACTTACACAGGCACGAAGGCAGTCGGCCTGCCGCGTTATAATGTTAATGAGGTTCTCTGCTGTGTTCTCCTTCCATGATGCAGAGCTTTGATCCTCCTCAAACAGGGCTGACGTCTGGTTGAGCATTTGTACCAGGAAATTAATTTTATCCTCAGCCTGAAAGAAGAAGACACACTTACTCCACCGTTTGACAGAAATTTGGTAGGAATAAAACCTAAATAACAATCATTCAGTAAAATACGATTAATGAAATTAATTAATAATTAATCATCATGACTCACTGATGCGTTGGAGGCCTGGTGGTACAGGTTGTTGGGGAAGGCCACAGTGTCCTCCGCTGCAGCATCCTCAGTGAGGTTGGTGCAGTTTCTGGCCTGAATCACACCAAGACGTACATGTTGGAGTACAAGTACACGTACACAAATTCAAGATCATTTAAGGACTTCATCAGAGAAATCTACTTACCATCGAGTCTAGCAGAGCCAAAGACTTTTCACTGTACTGTTTGAATCTGTTATCGATCCACCTGCAGCTCTGGAAGGCGCCTGCGCAGTACAGACTGAGAGACAAGCAAATGAAGATAACCCTGTTGAGCATTTTTCAAATGGTGAAAATGATCTTTGTGTGGCGCAAACTTCAATGCGTATCAGTGATGTGTTGACGCAAACCTGCATCGCCTTATTTATGCCGCAGCAGAGACGATCCAGGTTTCATTTTCCTCTGGCCTGCGGCAAGCGCAACGTGAATTGCGGCGATCGTAAATTCTCATACAATGCACGAGTTTCGGATTTGGATTCCTGTGTTCTTTTGCGGATACAGCGCAAACAACAATAATGTGTATAGAAGTGCCAAACATTAAAAAGACCATTAACTAGAAGTTAATATGGATTAGAGGTTAATATTTAGATATATTTAGAGTTTGATATGGATTTTATTTATGTGTCTAATATACAAATATTCCTTCATATTTCATATGTAATAACATGCCTAGGATTTATCGTTTGTATGCTTGTTTTTCCTGTTGTCCCTTTATTCTTTAATTGTTAGAATTGATTAATGTAAATCATGAATGAAAACAACTTCAGGAGTCATTATGTGCGCAATGGACGCCGGAACGAGGAAGTTCCCACGAAAGATAGAAAATGAAAGCGCGGCGCGACCTTCGTTGTTACGCGCGTAAAGGCTCCGGGATGTCCCGGTGATGGACGTTTCACGTTGTTTTCTATTAGAACGCAGCTCCAACACCGCAGCTCAACTGTTCATTTACAAAACGGAGCAGGTTTTAAACGCGACATAAAAGTAGCCTCATGGAAAGAGAGAGAAATTGTGGCGTAAGGAAAAAAAGAAGTACAGTGTAGAATTTGACATTCAAAACGCAAAAATATAGCCTGCAATTAAAGATATATTTGCGAGTCATATAAATGATGGACATCAATACTCCGATATATCTTTTATTTATTATTTCTGACATTTTATTCTGTTATAGTGTTATCTTATCATTTTTAGATCTTATTTTATTTTAAATATCCACCAAGTTGTAGATTAATATTGCGTAAGTATCTAAATTAAGAAAGGTTAAAAATGAGTAATTATAGTCACGGAAATGTTTCAACAAGATAACTTTTTTACGTTATTTTTTTTAATTTTTTTTTTTACATAAAACAGGACATTAAATATGTCAGATTTATCATTACAATTGAATTCTGCACTGTGATTTTTATGTCATTCTGTAATCGTCATTGTGACGTAACGCAGGCCGCATGCGCTTCATCTTTCGGTTTCTCGTCAGTAGAATATGTGTCATTAAAAACACACGATGTTAATCCCTACAAATCATCCAGTCTTCGTTTTGAACATATTTCTGTCAGTATTGACAACTTCAATTTAATAGCCTATTATTATGTAATCCCCCAAAATCTATATGTTTCTCGCACCAAACTCCCAAAATGTACTTATTGGACGTATTTCTGACAAAGGTGAAATTTGTTTTATTATTTGACTTAGCGATAAATAAGAAAACACATTATTCCTCTATTTTGTAATAATTTTTATCACAAAATTATTTTCTTTTGCCTGAGGATGACTGCGCTGAGTTTAATCCGAAACACGTGACCTTTGAGGTTATATCAATACATGATTTGCTTGAACCATTAAAGTAGTGAAACAATTTCAACAATTTAAGAGTGACAACGGCAGAACACACAATCAATCAATCAATCAATCAATCAATCAATCAATCAATCAATCAAACAAACAAACAAACAAACAAACAAACTAAAAATACCACCACCAACAATATTGACATCACTTCTGTCAGTCTTGTTGTTTACAAGAACACAGGAATCTGAAATACAAAAAGTTTTTTACGAGTCATTATCGATTTATTTATTATTTATGATTACATAGATGTTACTGTTATTTAATACCAGCCAGCACCCCGTGACGCGCAACACCTGAAGAAGGCGGCGTTTGATGAATGAATGAATGAATGAATGAATGAATGAATGAATGAAAGTGCAGATGCACAACCTGTTTGAGGAGAATCAAAGCTCTGCGTCATGGAAGGAGAACACAGCAGAACCTCATTAACATTCTAAGGCATCAGGCCTTCTGCCTGCTGTTAATCACTCCTGATCACCTTGATCACTTTAAAAGGTGTTGTGCTAATCATTTCAATATGTATGACTGAAAGGATTAAAGAAGAAAAGATTAACTCTGATTCCTACACAATGACTAATAAAGAATACAGAGCTCTTTTAGCACTGTATGTGATATACAAGCCATTTAAAGAATGAAGATTAATTATAATGTAATTATAATTAGTCATTTTAATTATCTATATTCCTTTAGATTGGGTGCCATGGCCACAAGAAAAAGAAGCTTAATATGTATTTCAAAAGACTGCCCTTCAGAAACTTGTACATGTCCATTGTACTCTGGATTGTTCTGAAGTTTCTAATATGTTTTAATAATGTCTTCTGCTTTGTGTAGGGCTACAGCATTGAAGCTGACCATAAGAAATCCAAACCCATCTGATGAGAGCAGATCTGATGGTTTCATCTCTACTTGCCACCAACTGAGACCTGCTTTCTGTAAAGTTAAGAATATGTAGCACAGATTATTTATCTAATTCAAATATTTATTTTTCTTATTCATGAGGTGTTTGTGTTTGATGAACATGTCTATTTTGGAGAGTAGAATTCAAGAAGATTAAATGATTTCAAAAATATTTTTATATAGCTAATAAAAATTGTTCAGGCAAAATATATTTGTTTCATTTACTTCTGTTACATGAACACAATTGTCATCCAAAAACATCCAGGAACATGTCAGGTTTTTAAATCAATCAATCAATCAACCAACCAATCAATCAATCAATCAATCAATCAATCAATCAATCAATCAATCAATCAATCAATCAATCAATCAATCAATCAATCAGTCAGTCAGTCAGTCAGTCAGTCAGTCAGTCAGTCAGTCTTGACAGACAAATAAAACTTTATTCCCTTGTCTTTAAGAAAAAAAAAATTTAAATTCATCCTCAGAATTGTCGTGATTATTATGATCCTGAAAGAATTCTTCGAATGTAAAAATTCTGCAAGTTATTGCTTCTTTCCTGATTTTAAAACAAAATATGTCTTCTTGTATTAACTCAGTGTTGTGTTCTTCCATATTCTCACTATATGGTGTTATTATGGCACAACGTTTTTCAGAAAATTCGTGGAAAATAAATAATTTTATGAGGAATAGGTAGGCAAATAGGTAGGTAGGTAGAAAGGTACCTTATTTGTCCTTCCCTAAGGAAATTATGTCTTCTGCAGGGAAGAACTTTAATTGTAAATTGATAACATTTCTGATGAATGTGGACATTTTAAGCTTAGGTTAAAACTGTTTATACATATGCCTTCATATAATGGTGACGTAGGCCAGTTTAACATTGTGAATTTCTTTTCAGTAAAGCATTCAGAGCTTCCGCTTCTTGCATGAAAATGCTTAACAAGACAATAAATTAAGCAATCAATCGCTGATCTTCATCTAATTTACTTAATCGGTAATTATGGAAAGAGTGGCTGACAGCTGAGAAAGTTTTCTTTGTCAGTGTCCTGGAACTGTTCAGGATAAGGAACGCGAAGTTCTGTGTGTCAAGGAACACAGTAAAAACATTACCACGCCAAAACCCCTGTGCTGCCTTTTAGTGTTACTCGTCAATTACACAACAACATGACGATCAACGTTAATATAAAGTTAACACTTATTTCAGGCGATGCCATTTTACATTATGACGACAACATTTCTAATGAAATCAGCGACTATTCATATAATAAGATCAGCTTTCCCGCTTATTCATGTAGTTTAATTAAGAAACACGCAATAACAATTGTGCTTTCATGTCATATTTTCAATTCATCATTCACATTGTGAAAATTTTGAATAAACTGTTTTTTATTACTAAACATAACTAAGTCATAAAATTTATTTATGCACATTGTATAATAATTGATTAAAGTCAGTAAAATATCGTTTTTACATATTGTCCCAAACATTACGAAGTTTTCTCAGAGAACCTGAAGGCAGCGCTCATTTATTTCCCATGATGCATCTCTTCGCTACAGACAGGAGAGCGTCCGACCCCCCGACAACACACACATATATATAGCTGCATTTTGTACGCCTTAAGGCATTGCTGCAGGAGCGACAGAGAGCGGTTGTGTAGATTGACTTGGCTTTAACATAAATTTAGGAGGTTTACATTAATTTTCAGAGCACCGGCGGTTGTCCTTGGATTTCAAAGTCAAGCTCTTCGGTAAGCAGTCTTAGCTACTTTTCAGTGGTTGCTAAAGCAAGTCTGCTAATGTTGCTGTCATGCTAACTCTAAGTTACGTTTGGTTTTACTGCACCAACCCGCTGACTGAATCATGGGTTTGTTTTTAATTCTGTGATGAACTTTGGAGCTTGAAATCCAACTGAAATGTGATTTTGGAGAAACTGCCAATTTTATGCCTGATTGCAGCTATTTTAAAGGACTTTAGTCATATGAAATGGTTGTAATGGTGCTGTGATGCTCCTGCTAATCACAGCAATTTTTACTTGAGGTGTTTTATCTGGTTGTCACTACTGAGAAAAACTTTTGGTTTCAGGAAGTTGGTTTGAATTATTTCCTCGCAGACAAACCTTGCCCGCGGCTCACATGACTCTGTTCAAAACTGGTTACTCAGGGAAACCGTGACACTGTAGATATGTCACAGAAAACAGTCTTGTGATGTTTAATATATTAGATCAGTGGAAAACATCGTGTTTCCTTTATCATCACAAATCGTGTTTGGTGATCAGTACTTGATCACCAAAGTACCATCATACTAATAGATGAAGCAGGGGTCATTTTAGATATCAGGGACATTCAAGTGTTGGAAATACAGTAATCAAATGAAACGTTTTTTGTTTTTCCATTCTAGGTTGTCATGCTTATATAATCTTTTACCATGCTAGCCACACAGATGCCAGATGCGCCACTCGAAGCTAAAGATGTCAAACAGGTAACACTAAGATTTTCCTAATCAGAAAACTTTTCCTAATGTTCAAATTATTTTTTCATAACCTTATTACCCGTATTGGTGTTGGTTTTATTCGCTTTTGTGACATAGAAGGATATGTTGTCATATTATTGTTGCAACTGCTTCCACAAATGATCAAAATTACACCACTTTCAGAATTGAACTTTATGACCATTTGACTGTCTGCTACTGTTTGCGGTGGGTGTGACAGCAAAACAAATACTTCCAAGCAGACATGATCAAAAGACAGAATGAATGTCAGAACAATAGGAAGCTTTGTATGATGAGAACCAATCCTGATAACATGATTAATTGTTAGGGGAAGATACTTTAGGAATGACAAACAAGCTTTGCCAACAAAATAAAATGTGACATTGACGTTCTGATTTAATTAATTTCAATATCATATGTTGAAATATTTTGTTATTGTTAATAATAAATAGATTAATTTCATTTAAAAAGCTAGGAATGTAGGCAAAATATGTGGTGTCTTAATTCTTTTAAACTGTAGCTCAAGTCCTCCTTAATCAACCACAAGAAACAAAGTGTACTTCAGCGCTGAGGACACATTCAACATGTCTTTGTTAGTGTTTGGCATTGCTGAAGAAACTTATTTTCTGCAACCTATTCCACAATTTTGTCTTTCTTGTCATATGTATATGCTCTTGGCTTATTCTTATCTGCTGACAGTAGGTATCATGTGACAAGTAATCTATTGCTTTTGTGTTTCAGCCTGAACATGCTGGTTGTATTCTATATACCAGACAAAAATCAGTTTATTGTGTTATGTGTTATTGTGTGTTATATTTGAGCAAAGAAATAGTTTTAGACTGTGATAAAAACCACACCTTGTTTTACCAGTATCCAAAGAGAAACAAGGAAGCTGATATTCCCTTCTTCTGTGCTTTTGTAGATTAAAGATAAGCTGGCACAGTCTCTCAAAGCCCTGCAGAAGCGATACGTGACATCAGACACGGTGGTCACCAGTGAAGATGGCGACGCGAACCTCCTCTGCTGTGCCCTGGAGGCCGTCTTCATCCACGGCATCAAGACCAAATACATCCGATCCGAGGCTGGGAGCCGGAGAGGGAAGGGAAACCGAGGGCATTTTCCTCAGCCTTTCTTCTGGAGCCTTCTAAAGACTGTTACACACAGGTACAGGCCCATTTGTGTGAACTCGTTGCCTGCCATTGACTTTTACAGATGTCAATTATGGACCCCAGGGAGTTGCCACAGAGCTCACTAGATACGTTATAGCTGCGACAGCAAAAAAAAAAAAGTTTTTGTCAAATGTAGACGTAGAGCATAGTTTTATTTGCAAATAAATTATTTTACCATCATCGTAGAAGAAGAGAGCACGTGTCAAGAACATTGCTGCTTGACACAGCTGGTCACAAACTGGTGCCAGGCATTGTCTTATGTGTTTGTCGACTAAACACCTTTATGTCTGAGATAACAAAACATCTTTGGACATTATGAAATGATTTTGTGCCTTTAATTTTTCAGAGATGTGGTCACTGAGCTGGAAAAGATTTCCTTCGTGACCACGGATGTAGGTCGCTGTCGAGCCTGGCTGCGGCTGGCCCTGAACCACGGCCTGCTGGAATGCTACCTCGCCTCGCTGTTCCGGGAAGACTCCAAGCTGCGGGCCTACTACCAGCCCACCGCCTTGCTGCTGAACACCGAGGAGCGGGAAGTTCTGTTCAGCTACCTGCAGGGCCTGGCGTCGCTTACATTCAACCTGTCCTACAAGTCAGCTGTCCTGAATGAATGGACCACCACACCGCTGGCTCTCGCTGGACTTTGTCCAGCTATTCAGGGAGACACACTCAAGTGTGGAGACTTTCCCACCCCCAAGCCCACATGCAAAGAACTCTGGGATACAACGTCTCAGTCTTCAGGATCGTCAGATGTACAGGAAGCGCAAAGAGTTTGCCCAGTGTTGACGGGGAGTGCGTCTACTGGGTTACAGGGGGGAGAGACGGCACTCACCTCCTCAAATTTAAGCCTGGATACCGCCGGTTCCTCTCAGTTCTCCTCCAGCTTGAGCTCCGACAGCCTCCTGCAGGGACAGGACCCCCCCGGCCTGACAGGAGAACAGTGGTCGTCAAGTGACCTGGACACACCTGTTAGCACGAGCAGCAAGAAGCAGCAGAAGTGAGTGGCTTTGTTTTTGGATATTTTGTTAGCAGTAAAAAGTGAAAAAAGAAAAAGACAAAACAGCAACAAGTCATCTTAATACTTGTGTTGTCTTGTGTAGCAAAAATCTGACTTCTGAACTCAACAGATAAATTATCAAAAAGATTTTTAAAACACGTCATATCAGCTGTATCCTTTAGAATCAGAGATGGAAATCGATTTTTCTACAGTTTATTACATCGCCTGCATGCATTTGTTTATCCTGAACTGCCCTTCTTTTCCCAGCTCTCTGACTGACTTCCGAGAAAGCGGCCACTGCAGTCAGGACTCAATGCGGGACGACTACTTAATTTCCAGCTCGGGTCCAGATCAGGACTCCGAGAAGGTTGTTTTCAGCGGGTCTGATAGCGAACCCCAGGGTCCTGCTACACCATCCGAGAACAAAACCTATGCCTCAGAGCTGCAGCCCACCCCTCCAGAACAGACACTGAACCACTTGACATGCTCTTCCTCTGATGCGTGCATCAGTGCCTCAGCTGAGTTGGAATCAGATAAGCTCTCCTTCGACATTAAGGCTGTTGAACCTACAGAGGAAGAGTGTAAGGCTGTTGAACCTGTAGAGGAAGAGTGTAAGGCTGTTGAACCTGTAGAGGAAGAGTGTAAGGCTGTTGAACCTGTAGAGGAAGAGTGTAAGGCTGGGGCTCCGGAAAGTCAGGAACCTTTCCAGAAGGAGAACGAGTCAGAGATCTTGGAACAGAACGACTCGCTTCTGTCAGCGCAAGAAGGTCCACATCTCTCGGACAGCATCCTTAGTGGAAAGCTTTCCTCAGATTCTGTTCAAGTAAGTTTATTACTTTTAATTAAAAGCTATTTTTTTTTGCAAACGGACAAGCAAGGCCACAGGCATTGTTAGGCTGATGACATCCCATCATGTGATGTGAGAGATGTGAGTTTAATCCCAATATCTCGCCTGATCTGTTTTTTGATTGAGCTGAAGACAGAAAACCCAAAGTGGAACAAGATGAAATATGGAAATATTCTTTTTCTCTTGAAAGCTTTTTTGGCTCTTCCCATTGAGGAAATGACAAATTAAACAGCTGACTCTTCATACTGGAAGTCAGGGTGGAAAATTATCCCACTTTTCCAGTACTTAATAATTCCTGGAAAAAAATTGTGGTCTCTAATTTGTTTTTATCTGCTCTGAGAGAGATCACGACTTGTCATGTTATTTCCTGTTTGTTAGAAAAAAAATCCTCTGTTCTGCAATAGTGGAGACGGATCCTGTGTACAAATATATATCAGCGTGTTTACTTCACCCGTGACAGCCAGCTCCAGGATATGTTGCAATATTTCCCTCTGCTTTAAGCTGGCCAATTTAATGTCATAATGGTGAATGAAGACCAAATCAAAATATAGAAGTTTATCTTTTTTTTTTTTTTAAAATCTTTGTAGTATCCCCGTTCCTGGATCTCTGAGGATGACTTTTACAAGCCCCACCTGGAGAACCTTTCAGACGCCGCCGAGGTGTCTCCTTCTTCTCCCATAGCTGAGGTCAAGGTCCCTCAGTCGCCTCCCAGCGTCGTCCACAGACGACAAATAGGTGCGGTGTTCTCTCCGGCACACAGATGTGATCTGTTGACTTTTAGTAATTCACAAAAAGATATGTTGCTGTCGATCTTTAACTAATTTTTTTTGTAATATTGTGTGATAGACCGATGGAATTACAAGTTCTTCCCTTCCCAAGATTCATTTAAGTTCTCGAATTTCAGAGAATTCTTACCGTTTCATTTTTGTTTTATTTAGTTGTTGATGTTTATCACGTTTTTACAACCAAACACCACTTTCTAAAATCCATGTCCATCTGCGTGTCCTTCAGGGCTGTCCAACCCATTCCGTGGATTGCTGAAACTCGGTCATCTGGAGCGGCGAGGCGCCATGGGCCTGTGGAGGGACTACTACTGCGAGTTGTCGCCCTTTGAGTTCGCTCTGTATCTTAACGCCAACGAGCGGACGTCCTGTGACAGCTACTCCCTGCTGCGCTGTGAGGACATTCGCATCACCACGCTCGACGGACGCTTCGATTTGACTTTCCCCGGGAAGCGACTGCACCTCCGTGCGGCCAATCACGACGAAGCCCAGGATTGGACGGACCGGATAGTGGAGGCTGTCAATAAATACCGCCCGGCACCTCAAGCTGATGATCACTGGGAGGTGCTGGAACCCTTCAGTGTGAATGGTGTGGATGCGTTGTCTCCACTTTCCGCCCCGTCCAGCCCTAAACGTGGAGTATCCCCTGGCTCGAGGACACGTGGAGGGCAGGAGCAATCTCCCCCTCAGGAATTTGACTGGACTCAGACGACTGATCTGGAAACAGATGCCATCAAAGAAGAAGTGTTATATTTTTCCACAGATCCCGAGGCTTGGACTTGGGTACCCCTGGTCTTCTCCCTCTCCTTAGAAGTTCTGAAAAGCTTTGAGGTCAAAGACGGAAGGAAGTTGCTGAGGCAAACCTACCACATTCAGGAAATCCGAGATGTAGTACCTGACGTCTCTGTGGGAGGACCAGCCTTTTTCAAACTCCTTACTGTCAAGGAGACACTCAGACTCAGGGCAGAGAATGCAAATGAGGCTCGCTCTTGGAGGGATTCGATCCGTGAAGCTCTGGACTCCTACTTGGAGAGCGGGGAGGACGGGGGCACTGAAGGGCATGTGGGTGTGACTGGAAACCTCTACAGACTAGTGAAGCATAGACTTAAAGACAACGGGGCACTTCTAGCTCATTTGTACACTGTGCCCTCAGAGAAAGGGCTGGACACACAGAACTTTATATGTGCAGGTAATTAATTTAAAAACGAGTGAAAATGCAACGAGCAAAACATGTGGGAAAAAAAAATTGCAAACATGTCTGATCAATCTTCTGATCATTCGCAGGGTGTCCTAAACAGATCGGCCCATCCCTCGGTAGAGCCAGGCTGTGTCACTTCTCAGGCCAGTACTACTGTTCTTCCTGTCACCATGGCGACACTACCATCATCCCATCACGCATGGTGCACAACTGGGACATCGTGCCACGAGAGGTGGGTGCAGCGGTGTAGATCACACCGATGATGATGCTGTTTGAAGGGGAAAAAAAATGGCTGGTCAAACTTAGCGATAACATATATTAAACACACACCTGAGCCTCTGAGCAAACATTGAGAGTTACAACCTATTTATTTTTAATGTAGGTGCCTGGTTTTGACCAGGAAGACCGATCTGTTTTGACGTTTCTGACTCTTTAGAGTTCAAGAACGTCTCAAAAAAAAAATATTTGAAGGTCAACCGTTCACATTCCACAAGCTCTCCTCTCACTTTTAACAAACAAGTCACAAGCTGTGACACGTTTAATTATTTTCCCAGCGTCGCTCATCGTCAGCGATATCTTCCAGCCTGAACATGTGACCTCCCCCCCTCTGATCGTAACCTTTGTCTGTGCAGGTGTGTCAGAAAGCTCTGCATCTGCTGGCTCAGGTGGAACAGGAGCCTCTGCTGGACCTGGAGCAGCTGAACCCTGAGCTGGTGACGCATGCGGAGCCCATGGCTCAGACCCACAGGCAGCGGCAGAGGCTTCGTCTCCTCGGAGACTACCTGCTTACCTGCCGCAGTGGAGCCTGCAAGAAACTCCAAGCTAGGTGTGTGTGTGTGTGTGAATGTGTTTTTCACATTTTACCGCATTTTATACCAGCATTTTGTCTCACGTGTTTTTTCTTTTTTATCGTTTGCCAGAATGGAGCAGCGAACGTACCTTTTAGAGTCAAGCCACCTGTACAGTGTGTTGGACCTACGACAGGTAGCCTTCTGACGAACACTTCTGTTATTTCATCAAGTTAATTGACGCCTTAAATTATTTCATTATGGGTTGTGTTTGTTTGATTTAGGTAGCAGAGGGCCAATACGTCACCTACCTGATGAAACTGTCCCAGTACGCCGCCAAACATGTTTTCCACTGCGACCTATGCACTCAGCGTGGATTCTTTTGTCAGATATGTCGCGATGATGACATCATCTTCCCTTTCCAGTTTGATAGCACAACTAGGTATGTTATCCTGGGGTCCATCTCTCCCCATTTCCTCACCACGAGGTGTATCATTCTGTTGTATAAAACATCCTGCTGAAGGAGAAAGTCAATGGAGGAACATCAGCTTTGTTTTCTTTCTTAAACTTCTTTCTATCAGTTTTAAAAACCTGTTTTTCTCTCTGACCAAGGTGCAAAGTTTGCAAGACTGTGTTTCACCTGACGTGCAAGGCTCCCGAAGATGCGTGTCCTCGCTGTGAGCGAATGAGAAAATACCTG
Organism: Antennarius maculatus; assembly: GCA_013358685.1. Lineage (NCBI taxonomy): Eukaryota > Metazoa > Chordata > Actinopteri > Lophiiformes > Antennariidae > Antennarius > Antennarius maculatus. The sequence continues at coordinate 13,660,394 of CM023626.1, read as the reverse complement.
GAAAGGGATCTAGTGGGCTGATGCAGTCTCTGGAAAAGATCTTTTTCCAGGAAGCTAAAGACTGCTGATTGGGAGCTTTGACGTGAAGGAACCTCAAGTGCAATTATTGTTGTTTTTTTTTCTTTTGTTGTTGTTGTTTCTGGCCTAAAGGACCTTTAAAACTGAAGGAAGCGTGAGAGCCAAGGTGCTGCAGTAGCTTCACTCTCATGCATTAATTTATGAACTTATTGTTGCTAAACAGTGACTGTTATACCTCGCTCAAACCTGATTCAGCCACGGTCTAAAACTAAAGACTGGAAAGTAACAAAGGCTGCAGCCAAGACTTTTATTCCTTGGCAGTTTTTATATTTATCTCATTGTGCTGAGTAGAAATGCTCTGGATTCCATTCGGCAAATGTCTCAGCTGCACATTTTCTATTTAAATATAATTCAAAAGTGATTTACTGTACAGGAAAAATATCAAATAACTTCAGATATTCCAATTAACACATTTTGATTGTGCCTTATTTCTTTTGCTTTACATTATATTCCTCTTGGTGCATCTTCAGATCCCTTTTTTTTTTTTTTCAAATTTTTATTTTCCATGAAATGAAATTATGTGAATACATTTGATTATTTAGGTAAAAGGTAAAAACTAGTTACCAAGAAGGCTTTGTGGAATGTTTCTCTAATGTGTATTAACACAAGTTTAAATCGTAAATCATGATTTATTGTAGCTCCTATCGCTGCGATGCAAAACTTTGGATGACATTTGGTTTACATTTTTTAATGCTGCTCATGTTGTGGTCATTCACACGGTTGCTAAAGTATGAATGCATATCTTTGAGGAAAAACTGCATTTTTGCAGTGATCAAGAAGTCAAAGCTTATTTTGCATTTGTGTATTTGCACCTAGCCATGACTGTTAAATTCACATGACAATTCAGTTGCAATACTTCCCATTAAACAAATGGACATTGCTGGTATTAATGTTTCTTAGTTTTTTTCAAATATTAACACAATCTTTCACGGTTACCTTTCAGACGTAGCATACTTATTTTAGCAAAATCTGCAAAAAAAAAGCATTAAAGATTCACATAATTTCAGTAAATTCTGATGAGATGCGAGTACAGAACATTGCAGAACTGTTTTACTTGGACCACCAGATTAGGAAGGCAGATCTAGAAATGGTCATACTAGATCACAAAGCAGAGGTGGGTGGTGGGCACAGGTGAATCATGTTAACTATTGAAACAATACAAAAACTAACTTTGTAGGAAATAAAATCAACCAAATGAAATGTGTATTGTATATTTTTATTCTTTGCTGTGGTTGATGATGATGTGACTTAGACTGTAAAGTGATTCTGGCAGCTGGTGTCTCTCACTGCTCTGCCGTCCTGGACAGCAGGCAGGGGCACAGGGTCATTGGGGTCATTCTCCATTGATAGTGGCAATAGTATGAAGAACAACACAAGTATATGATGGACCCTCAGGAAAAGTTCTGTGGGGGTGGCTGGTTCATTTTAAGGGGTCAGCAGCCATGGGTAACCCCTGTCCTTCAGAAAGCCATCAAAGCCTCCTGTGATGTGTCATGGATTACAGGAAGGAGACAAGTCAGTTATTACAAACCTTTACGCTACAAACCGTGTTACAGTCTGTTGCTCAGGTAAGACTCATCATACGTCCGTGAGTCATGAACCGACCCAGAACATTTTGCCTCCACATCAGAAATGTAGTCTGCAGCATCACACATGATCTGTCAAATGTTAGTGTATCCATGATGCAGTCATTAACATGTTGGAACAGTAGTCAGTCTACATCACATGTGTGAAACTCAAGGCCCGGGGGCCAAATGTGGCCCGTGAGAGCATACAAAGTCAGTGTCTAAAAATAAATGTAGGTGAAAAGTGTGCTTTGACCAAAAACTACATGTCCCACAATGCAGTATTTAAGCCCATTATAACATTTTGAATAAAGTTAATGTCCTAACTTGTGTTTGATGTTATTTTTCTCTATTAACTTGGATAGTTTGATCCTTGATTGATGGAGTTCTGTGGGTTTAATGATATGACAAATTAAAAGGATTTATAAAAGAGTAACAAGCAAATTTGTTTTTTCTGTGCAACTGTAATGTCTGTAATTTGAATCACTAATAAATTTAGAGTCATTTAACATTAAGGAGTTGTTACATTTTTGTTACGTTACATTTAGTTACATTTTAGTTACATTTTTTAAAATAATATTCTCGCGAGGTCTCCCGTCCTCAAAATTCCTACTCCAAACCCAAGATAAAAAAAAATAATTTAAAAAAACGCTTCACCTGCAACCAATCAACTATTGATTACTCCCAAAGGCCCACGGATAGTTCTATAATAATCACTTCCACCTGCGTTTGTCAGCGCGTTCCGATCGTGGGACGGTTGCTTTTGACGCAAACCAGAAAGACGATGCGTAAACTTGACTTCTCCTAATGACTCACCGCGGACGTGACGCGCCCGAAATGCGGTCGTACAGGTGACGACTAAGCGCCCGCACCCCCACCCCCACCCGAAGGTGAACAGCTGATGGGAGGAGTGAGTAATGACAACGATCCTGTTAAACACGTTCCGCAAACTCTCCGATCCAGTCGCCTTGTCTGTGCGCAACCGGGGCAGCGGCGGACGCATCGGCTCCTTCTTTTCCACCGCAGGGAATTCGCGTCCTCGTTTGTCCTCCAGCTCCTCCTCCATCTCCTCCTCCTCCTCTTCTTTTTTTTTTTTCTCCTTCTCCTCCGAGAACCATTTAAGTTGTTTTTATTCCTTTCGCTGATCAACAGGTGGATATTCCGCAGAGTTCGGGATGGATGCTGCTCGGAGAAGGGCCCTGGAGAGGAGCGGCCACACGGCGTTCATAGACGACAACAACACGCTGTATGTGTGGGGAGGTTACCAGGTGAGTGGGTCGAGCCTGGGCGCGCTTACCTGCGCAGGTACATGATAAACAACATCGTCTCCATCGTCTTCCTCCTCTGGAGGCTTCGCGTGATTCTCGTTTAGTATGAGTTCAATATTCTTTTACCGCACAATTTATCTGAAATGAAATAGGCCATTCATTGAAGGTGCGCTTTATAGTGCGGAAAATACTGTATTGTGGGGAATGTATTTTGTGTTTTGACACACACACACACACACGCACACCTTTTCTTAATGCAAAACTAGAACCATCCCGCAACACCCCTGAATTCAAAATTGTACCCTGACCTACTTTCATAGATCAAAGCAGTAGTTTTGATCAACGGTCTTACTCACACTGACCTTCTCCCTCGTCTTTCTATCTTATCCGGTTCCTGATTGTACGAAAGTTAAAATTTGACCTTGATCTAGTTTTCTCAAGGTCAAGGTCATCATCTCATTTTCATCCCCTTTGCTGCCCGAGTAATCTGCTTTTTGTTTCATCTTTCTATCTGCAACGGTTGCGAAGATATTTGATGGACGAACGGACGAACATACGAACACTGACCAATTACAATACGTCACCGCTTTGAAACGGGATTTAATAACAGCCTTCAAAATCCAGTCTGATCAACTCCTTTCTTATTCATAAACGGGGAAAGGTTGCAGAGCAACTTGAACTTTTATTAGCATGACCTAATAACCTGTATATGGAAAAGAATGTGACCTGGCCCATAGCGTTGAAATGCTTTAGAGCTTGCAACACAGCTTGAGGAATTTTGTCTGACTTTCTCCCCCTGCGTGAACGTGTTTCAACAAGACAGCATTTCTATAGCTGTATCTCGTTGCATCTCGGGTGTTGATATAAGTTGAACTTGAGCTTGATCCAAAAAAAAAAAAAAAAAATCAAACCCATCTTGGATCTTTATGGTGATACTCTAAGGTTGATGCTCACCACAGCAGCTGTTTTTAAACTGTGTTCTCTGCATCCGACAGATGTCTTTTATTTTTCGCCCAGCAGATAAGGCTTCAAGTTCTCTGTTGTCAAACATGAGTTTATCTCCTTTGTTTGCAGGCGGTTGCCGGAGAGGACGTCATGTTGCCCAGCGATGAGATATGGCTCTGCGACTTAGACAGTGGGACTTGGTGAGATAGAAAGAAGATCAGATAGATGGCGTGTCGTTCTGACATTTGTGACTATCATTTAGAATATCTTTGATGGATAAACCAGGCTTGTAAAAATGTAATCACGAAGCTACGGCTGAAGGGGTTTTATGTGTTTGTGACAGGGAGCAGAAGGAGATCATCGGAGAGACCCCCCCAGACTTAACGGGCTTCTGCGCCTCTCTCGTCAACAACACGCTCTACATCTTTGGTGGATGTGACACCTTGGGATACACAGACCAGGTGAGTCGCTGTGGACTGATGTGAATCGGATCCTCTGGATGGAGTAGGCGGGTTCTTTTCCCGTCGTGTAGGATCAACAGAAACCAATGGAAGCAGCACGGACCTCACTGCAGATGCAAAGGAATACCATTTGTCCAACTCTATCTATGGACAAACCGGAATATCCATTGTCCTCCTTGTTCCTTAAATTTTGTTAACAAAATTCTGTCTTGTATTTCGAGCCATGGTCGTGTGTTTTGCATGCCCTCGGGTGATTTAGTACTTTCAGGCCAGTGAAATTAGATACTTATAAATATCCTGATGCCTGATTCCTGACTGCGCATGATTGTCAAAACTGGAGTCTGACCCCAGGTCAAACTGTCTTACATTTGGTTTAATGTTATAATAGTTTACTTATGGTCTATTGGGATCATTTGTTGTGTGCAGCTCAATGAAGACTTTCCAGGAGAGACCATCTGTGTGCTTGTAGGCTAACATTTAAACTTCTGGTGCATTTGGACTGAAATAAAGTACTTCTTCAAGTTTCTGAAGGAGAATAGGGGAATTGTTTCGACTGAAAATTGTCCTCTGGGTGGTTTCATTTGCGTGGCGGTGTCGTACGAGTTCAAACAAGACTGAGATAACCTGTTTTTGATTAGCGTGTCGGATGTTTATCTAAAGACGTAAATAAGACGGACTTTAAAGATCATCTCATTCGGGATGGCGCCTTGAGCGACCTGACGCGCTCCTCTCTCCCGTTGGTTAGATGTTCAGCATCGACCTCACGGAGCAGCCCTACACGTGGATGAAAGTGACCGACACCAAAGGGACAACGCCGTCCCCACGAAGCAAACACTCCTGTTGGGTGCACAGAGACAGGTCGGTCTCATGAACGCCCAGTTTCCTCCAAGTTGGATTCTGGATTGAGCTCATGTGTGATTTTCCTTCTTCACAGGATAATCTACTTTGGTGGATACGGGTGTAAAACCATGGGAGAGGTACAAAACGCATCATCAACGAATTTCATCCTGGAAGAGATGTCCTGGGTAATGAATTGTTTGCAGCTCTATTCATTTTGTTTTAAAGTGTTTCTGCACTTGTGCATGTACAGGAAGCATCCTCTCTATAATCATGTTTGTAATTTGAATAATCATTATGGCATAAACATTTTTACGCGTTTCCTGCTTGGTGCACCTCATCACTTTCCTATCTTTTAGGCTATGATTGGAAATGCTTTATTCAGGTGCTGGGGCTGGAATAACGAGGTCAACATCTTTGACACACATACGGCTACATGGACTGTGCCGGAGACTCGGGTGAGATCAACAATCAAAGTGAAATTCTAGTGTTTTACTAAAAGCAGTGAGTGAATCAGTTCCAAAGCAAGACTCTTTCTGTTTCGTCCAGGGTCCAGCTCCCACCCCCAGAGGCTGCCACGCCAGTGCCATTCTGGGGAACAAAGGTTATATAGCTGGTGGCGTGGTGAGTTGATTTTTGGGGTTTTTGAGCAATTCGCAAATGTGTGACAAAAATTGGTGGCAGGGTTTTATGTGGAAGAGTGGTCTGAATGGGAACACCAGCAACCAGACCAGGTCAGACCCCCAAATTTTTGCTAACACTCATGGGACTCAATGGGAGATAATCCCTGCAGCCAGACTACCAGAGATTGTAACTAGCAAACTGGAGGCCTTTTAAAGCTGCAGATTAAAGATTGTTGGCACTTATGTTTGAGTGAAACGTTCAGATGTCTGTAATTTTGTTTGTATATTGTCACCAAAAATGGAGGACAAAGAATATTCCACTTATGTGTGCTTCTGGATCATAATTTGCATATTGAAGATGGATGTAAATACGAGCTGGATGACTGTTTTTCTGATTTCTTGCATCTGAAAAAGAGTTTTGTCAAGGTGAATAAAATGGATCCCTATCCACCATGATGGAAAATCTAAATTAATTTGGTGCGAGCCAGATTTGAGTAACTCAACGACACCATGGCGACATCGCCAGAGACGAAATAGAATGCTCATACCGCTCTCACGCACACGCCCGTATCATTTTTCAGAGGCCTGGCAGAAAAAACAGTTCTCATTGTTCCTGTGTTTTATGATGGTGGTGTGCACTCGGACTGCTTTTTGGTCATGACGAGTTTCTCCTCTGTTGAAATTAAATTCATTTGTTGGCAGGAAACTGCCTTCTTGGACATGTTCTGCTTGGACCTGGAAACCTGGACCTGGACTCAAATGTAAATATTCTCCTCTCTTTCACACAATCAGTACTTTGATTTCTGTGGAATTTTCTAATTCTGATGATCTGCTCTGGTTATTACTCGTCACTAGGGACATCTCCCAGTTTAGTGCACCTCTGGGCCGCTCCATGTTCACCATGACGCCTATAACAGATCACACACTCTTCATATATGGCGGCCTTGGCGTGGATGGAAACACTCTCAGTAAGTCTTGACTATGATAGGGGTCAATCCTTAACTTATCTGCAGGAAAATCCAAGTCTTTACTACTTCAGCTTAGAGTCAAACCTAAGGATGGATTGTGGTCCAGCGACCTGGACCCACTTTGTGCTGATAAAAACAACCACAAGGAGTTTAAGAGCGATGTCAGTGCTTCGCTTTGTCTCTTTGCAGACGTTTTATGTAACTTGACATCATTAACTTTGTCTCTCATGGTTTTATTAGTGGAGTTATTTTGCATCTTTCTAATTGCTATAAATATTACTTCAAAGAGTCCGTCCTTGGGGACTGCTCGGAACGATCAATGCTCTTCCTCAACGTTCTGTCGGAATATAAAACACAGGTTTATCTTCATTATCTCTCTGCTAGATGATGCCTGGCAGTTTAGCACTCTAGAAAGGAAGTGGACTAGGGTGAAACACCCACACAAGGACAAACCCAGGTAAAAAATGTGACCACACTCATATCGATCTTTTTTCAAAGAATGAATGAACTCTGACAATGATTCCCAAATTCCCCTTTGATTACAAATTATTAATTTGTACCTAAGGTTTTCCCTGTGGAATTGCGTGAATAAATGCATCTCGCATACAGTTTCAGCTGTAGCAGCATGTTAATTTAAGAAAAAACTGCTCAGAGTAGAATTACTGTCTAAAGACTTAATCCATAGTGTTGGTCTTCCTCAGGGTTTGTCACGCAGCCTGCTTGGGAAATGACAGCGATGTTGTCGTATTCGGAGGAAGCAGCAACATGGACATCCTCCTGGACTCAGTACGGAAGAGTGGAATAATTTTTTTCTTTTTAAACTCCACAGGGAGGTACAGGGGAAAGTATTTAAACTTCACACAGCACAGCTTACTTCAGCAAAACGGCAGCATTATGCCTTTAAACCCTCATCCCTCCTGTAATGTTTTAGCTTGTGCAAGCTGTTGAGTCAACCATTTATAGCTCGCCATACCAGGGTTTGTGTACTTACGAGCTAAAAAGACATTTGGTCAAATCAAATAATGTTCGGACTTGAACTTGGACAAGAAGACGTTTTGAAAATTTGGGATATTTTTCTTTAAGGCCTGAATGGGACTGGATTACTGAAAACTGTTCAGTCTGATGGGGCTTGGATTATTTTACATTTTGTTTTTTTTTTATTGTTTGAAACCATAACATAGGATTTTTTTTTTTTTTAATTGGTGGCGATGACGATGTGACCATCTAATCTAACCTTTTCTCAGGTGGCGATCCTGAGGGCTCCATCGCAGCATCACTGCAGCAACGTGTTCACGTTTCAGACCCAGCCTTACTCCCTCCTAAGGTAGAATCGATCATCCATGTTTATGGCTGCGTGGAACATTGTTTTGACTGTACTTAGCTCTGCTAACGCTGCACATTGATTGGATGTTAGCACATGCCTGTATGTTGTTTGTTCTGGCATGCTTAAGCGATTTTAACAAAGTCCACAGAGCTCCTTTTTAAACCCTTGGAGATATTTGCTTTAACACACCTGTATGCAGGTTCAAAAAGAACAAAATACTTCTTGTCAGATAACTTGGCTTTATGTTCTGCCATATGTTTAGCTGGAGCGGGTTAAAGTTATTCACTTGAGGTTTATTTGACCCTTTAGTAATATTTGGTGATATGGAGCTGTGTTTTCCTCTCCAGATTATGTGAGGACTTTATTGGAAGAAACTCCAAGCTGTTTGGGAAGCAGCTGTACTGTCTACCATCAAAGATGTGCAGAAAAATCAGCAAACGAATGGCGTTCTTACAGCCTGAAGAGGATGAATTTTAGCAACAACATTGTAAAAGAATTAATTATTGTGTCTATGTACTGTGTCTATTTGTGTTTAATGATTTAACTGAATACAGTGATAGTTTTATTGTTTTAACTTATATAATTTGTAAATAAAGTTTATTTCTTATTTTATACTCCCAGCATAGATAAACATTTTAGTCCATATTGTAATTTCATGTGCAATCTGTTTTTGAATAAAAATATTGATTTTATATATTGTGTGAATCATTTCCTGAATGTACAATGTAGAAATAAGTCACACCAAACAAGCAGTTTTACTTTTAGACTTGTAAAAGTAAAACTTGTTTAAATCAGTGACAAGTTATTTTTCTTAGTATCAAACATGACATTGATTTTTTTTTTTTTAAATCAAAATTTTCAAATGAACATTTTGTGGATGTTCTCTTGACTATACTAGACTTCTTACTTGGACTTCCATTTGCACATAGTATGTTGTGCATATATGGTGCATTTGACAATAAAATTGACTAATGGAAACATGTCCGGATACTTTTGGCTATACAGTGTGTAGTACCGTTTTGTTCCATTAGGTGGCGCATTTGTTCCACTTTCTTTACGAGATTGTTGAACCTTTTGGGGGGGGGGGAAACCATTCATATTCACGAACCTCCAATATGAATCAAACATTCTAGTTTTTCAGGATGGGAGAAGGAAAACTAGATGCTGAATAAAAGAGAGAAGCCAGGCTAATGGCATGATTTGGGAAAAGGGGAAACAAGCGATGAGAGGACAGAGTTGCGTATCTGTGAACCAACACTCTTCTCATCACTTGTTGAACAGCCATTGCAGTGAGATGTCCTTCATGCTGTCATTGTCAGTAAAGCTCCTCACACTATTGGTATTCTGCAGATTCAAGCACAAAGAGTTCTGTAATTTAGTGCTTGTTTGGATCCAAGACTTTAGTCTATGAAAGACTGAAGGTGGAGGGGAATGCTGGGGGAATAAAAAAGTCTTCTCACCATTTTTGAAACCTGCATCTTTCTGCTACTCCATTGCGGTTGTCTTCTTTGCCAATATGTATAAAAACCACACCAGCTGTAATCGATTGACAACCTAAATGACGCTGAAAGAGTTTCAGAAGTGTCGTCTGTCAAAAAGGCCTTGCTTCAAAGCAGCCGAGGAGCGGTGTAAGCTTTTGAATGACTTTAAACCTGTCAAACTGGTCCTGCACACCCCACCCACCCCCCCAATTCCAGACAAATGTTCAGTGTGAAGGCAGAGAAGCAGATCTCCTCCCTCAGTCAAGACAGGATTTTCGTTGTTTTCTGTCATACCCCTAACCAGCTGGTTGATCTTCAGAGAGTTTGGGATGAATGCTGCTCAGAGAACCGCCCCGATGATCTGGCCAGGGAGGAGCAGCCATGCTGCCTTCATATGCAACAACACACTATATGCCTGGGGCGGCTACCAGGTAGGACAAGTCTGTGTGTACATTATACCCAAGAAGGTACATCTGCTGGGAGCTTTGTGTCACAAGAGCTAAAGTCTCTATTCTTTGTCTGTTTTTTTACTGTAGTGAGCTTCACTTGTCCTCTAACACTTTTTGTATTCTTGTTTGAAATCTGTTTTCAAAAAAATATTTGGAGGACGTGTCTTGTGGTGCTTTACCTGTTTTTCTCCCTACTTTTTCCCTTAATTCTTAAGCTTTCATGGGTTTAACTGTTATGTGTGCATATAGACCTTAGAAGACCTGCAGAAATGCTCCTGAAGGTAATTGGCTGCCCCCCCCCCCCCCCACAGCTTTAACGTGTTTCAACACGAACACATTTCTATGACTCTGTCTCGTTCCATCATGGATCTTTCTATGAGTTTAATATTCATGTATAGCAACAGGATCAGATCATTACTATAATCATCCAATCATTATAAATGAACGAAGCATCATTTTTGAGCCTATAATCAGTCTCCACACGCTGCTTTTTTTAAATTTTCGGTGGCATTTTTTAAATTTTCAGGTTTGAATACATATAAATGTGACTCTATCTCCTCACAGATTTTTTCTGGAGAAAACAGAAGCTTGCCAAGCGATGAGATATGGTGCTGCAATTTGGACAGCATGACATGGTAGGATTGAAAGGAGGCTGTCAGGTAGATGTTGTGTCATCTGAGATTCATCTGCAGATATTAACTCAAAGCAGATAGATAGAAAGGTATGACTCAAGATAAACGACCGATGGCTGTGCAGATGTGGTGAAAGAAGAATTTATCAGCAAATTCCAAATTAAAAAGAAAACTTTGTGTTATCTGTCGTTTCCGTCAGTTGCTGTCTCTCTTCTTTGGTGTGTGTTTTTGTGTGGCAGGGAACGGAGGGAAATCTTTGGAAAAAAAATTCCAGAATTATCAGGTTTCAGTGGCTCTTATGTCAACGGAACGCTCTACATCTTCGGAGGCTGTGACCCTTTTGAATACACAAACAAGGTGAATTACTGTGGACGTGCAGTTTCATCAACGTATTTGAGTCACAGTGTTGAGCAGAAATAAAAACTACAGTAAGCAACGTAAAAAAATTTTTTTTTGCAGATGTTCAGTCTGGACCTCAGGCAGCAGCCCTACGTTTGGAAGAGAGTGACGGACGCCAAAGGAACGTTGCCTTTCCCACGAAACAAACACTCCTGCTGGGTGCACAGAGACAGGTCAGGCCTTCTTTCAAACTGGTCTTGGCGAATGATGTGGATATAAATTACAACTGGGTGGCTTTTCTCTCTTTCCTTCTTTCTTTTTGCTCCAGATTGATCTACTTTGGCGGATACGGATGTAAGACCATGCTGCAAAACACATCATCTCTAAGCTTCATCGTGGAAGAGATGTCCTGGGTAAAATAGGACAGTAACAACAGTCACACTTCAGTATTCAACAGGAATGTTCACTGCACAATGGAGAAGAGGGCATTGCCCTCTCCGTTCACATGTTAGATTTATGCTATCTGTTTTTCGTCATTCATATTTCAACTCGGACTTTCTGTACTTCCTTTAGCGTGTGGCCTGTTTGGTACTCATTTCCCAACATTGTCTTCTAGAAATCAATTGGAAATTCATTATTCATGTGTTGGGGCTGGAACAATGACACCCACGTCTTTGACACTCGTACTGCTACATGGAGCGTTCCTGAGACTAAAGTACGAACAACACAATTCTGTCTTTACCCAACTTTTATGCACGATATTACATTGTGCACCAAATGATCATTTATCCTGTATATATATTTGGTCTTGTCCAGGGCCCGGTGCCCTCGCCTAGAGCTTGCCATGCTAGCACCATTCTGGGCAACAAAGGCTACATCTCTGGCGGTCTGGTGAGTCAGCTGGGTATTGCCGATAAGGTTAGGTTAACTACAGTTATACGTTAGCCATTGTCCAAATGCAGCATAGCATGAACAGCTGTGTTAAAAAGGCTAGCTTTCTAAGTTTATGTCTATTTTTGTAGAACCTGGCAGACTTGGACATGTTCTGCTTGGACTTTGAGACCTGGACCTGGACTCAATTGTGAGACCTCCCCACCCCCCCTTCTTTTTTTTTTTTTTACACACTTGGAACTTTATTTCATGCTAATGGTTGACATCCTTCACATCCTTCTCACTGCTTACTTTGCTTTCCACCAGTGACATCTCTGACATCTGTGCACCTCTGGGACGCTCTATGTTCACCATGACACCCATATCAGATCACACACTCTTCATATATGGAGGTCTTAGTGTAGATGGATACACTCTGAGTAAGTCTTGGAGGAGGAATCTTTTTTTAATATCACTAACTACAAGTCCCTTCTGCAAAATGTCCATATAGAGATGACATTTGTGCTATAACTGAGATTAAATGTTTAACCCTGAGGACAAAAAATATTATAAGGACATGTTTCATGGTTGTTCCTCTCTGTCAGATGAAGCCTGGCAGTTTGACACTCGCAATAGCAAATGGACCAGGATGGTACACCCACACAAAGACAAGCCCAGGTAGTTTGCCTGAACTCTCCCATAGAAACGTTTAAATGCCGCAGACTGTAAAAATTTGTTTCTCCTTTAATTTGAATGCAAGTTCTGAGCGTCTAATTTATGCAATGCTTGCCTCCCTCAGGGTTTGTCACACTGCCTGCCTGGGGAGTGACAGTGATGTTGTCGTGTTTGGTGGCAGCAGCAACACTTTTTTCGTCAAATCGGTGAAACAATAGAGCAGTTCAATTTTTACTAACTGTACTCCTAAACCTAAAGCTTTTATTTGGTATATTTATTTGCAGCTCAACTGAGATCTGTTGAGTATTAGGAACATCCGTCATGCTACATATGATAAATTTAGCCCAGCTAAATGTCTTTCTGCTGTTTTCCGCAGCAATTCTTTTTTAACTGTTAGAATGCTAACAATTGAAAAAAAAAAAAATTAGCAACTTTTTTGGCAAGCAACTTAGGATGTAAATATATATGGAAACATTAAATGCTCTATCCAGTTATTAACCAACAAAAAAAAAAAAACTCACTTACCAAAAGCACCTTAAGAGGTTTAAGACTTTTACATGTAAAAAAGCAGCATACCAGTATTTTACCTGCCATCCATCCTCATGTGATTTTTGCTGATGCTTTTAGCAGGTGTCTAATCTGAAGTTTGTACTGCAGCGTAACTACAGCGATGTGTTCATCTTTCAGACCCAGCCTTACTGTCTCTTCAGGTACGTAGAGTTTACCACCATTATGTTTGCTGATAATATTACACATGGTACACAATTCAACCATCAGCTCCGGATCAATATTACTTGTAGTTTAGACTGTAAGGCTGCCTGTGCTTCCTGTTGAAAAACAGATTCTGTATTTTTTTTTTTAAACCAAGTTAGTTAACCCTTTCAAACATATGCCTTTTGGTGTCTTAACATTTTTATTTTTTACTCTCTAGATTGTGCAAGGACTTCATAAAAGGAAACCTGGAGCTGTTTGAAAAGCAGCTGAGCAACCTGCCATCGATTCTGCACAGAAAAATCACAAATTCTTAGAACTTGAAGAGGATGAAGCCTTATTTTTAAAAATATTGCCAATTGATGTGCAATTTGTGTTTGATAAGCTACGTTGAATGTTTCTATGGTGCTCTGTTTGACACTGTTTTGCACGTTTTGCACATGCATGTTACCTCAATTGACTGTATAACTTCTGTGTCCTCCATGACATTGTTTTTTTCCCCCCATCTTATTCCCGCTCTTTCCCTCTCTGCGCCTCTTTGACTGGAGAAGACCAGCGCTGTGGATCAAGAGGCTTCGGGTCAGGGGGATTTGCTTTGTGCCTTTCTATGGCTTCATTTGATCCCATCAAGACTTTTATGGGTGTTTAAACCCATCTGGTGAGCCGGGGCTTGGGTCTCTACTGCACAGACCCTGGAACCATCGCAACAGGAAGGACCTCGTGTCTTTGCTAACTTTTCTGAGAACACTGTAATAGTAGAATCGGAGAATAGGTGATTTCCTGATTGGTGCAGAATCCAGAAATGAAGTCTTAGATTCAGCAAAATTATGATCGCAGTCATTGAAAAGACTTAAAAAGTTAAATATTCCACTTTTAATCAAATCAGCTTCTGTGAAATGTATTTTCTTTGTCAAAAACAAACAAGTGTCATCTGTTTCTGTCAGGGATGAAGACTATGGACCTGAAAAGGTTAGCGTTACATTAGAAATGTAAAGGACAAGTGAACTACTAAAATAAACTGTAGCCTTATTTAAATTATTTTGTTGCCCTGTCATTATTTTTATCTGTTACAATATTTTACATCGACCTTTAGAATCATCGGACTTTGTTAAAGTGAAATTTCACTAATATTAACAGAAACATTTCTTAACTGATAAATAATCACATGTCTGCCAAAAAGGTGAAGCCCACTTAGAAATAGGACTTTCTCTCTTTTTTTCCTATTTGTTGAATATTATAAAAAAACCAAAAAGCCCTAGAGGTCATGACCTCGTGGCTGTGTGACGGTTGCTCTTTCTTCTACACAGGTCGGACGTAGTTGGCGGGAAGCAAGCCCCTCTGTCCAGTGCGCTTGTTGCATCCGAACATCCACCCTTCATCTATCTGCTCCACGTCTAAGATGAGGTCGCCTTCCTGGAGAGAAACTTCATCCGCTTCCGCTGCCATGTAGCTGTACATGGCCTGGTAACGTTTCTAAGTGGCGGCAACACACACAAGTACATTTACGCAACTTTCAGCAACGCAGAGGAACACATTTTTTGGGGAATTATTAAAGAGAAATACCTCTGGATGAGTTAAAATTGAAAGCTATAAACTTAGGAAGTTACAATATGTTGATCCTTTTTTCTGTTCCTACATGATGTTGGCTTAAAAAGTCAAACCTTACCCCTCCACCAGGTGGTGCTACAGCAGCAGGATGCACTTGTCCCGGTTTGAAAGGTTGAACTTCTTCTGCACAAACAAACACAAACAAAAGGAGGTCATGAAACATGATAATTTCTCGGACAACAACTCGAGGATGTAATCCATTACCTTGTCTGTTTTCCGGAGGAGGCGCGTCGCTTCGTATCCGGCTCTTCTCAAACTCTTCATGGTACTTTATCTGCACACACACGCACACGCACACGCACACGCACACACACACACACACACACACACACACGCACACACACACACACGCACACACACACACACACACACACACACACACACACACACACACACACACACACACACACACACATTAATCAAGTTCTGTGTGAGGAGCTATTCACCATTTTAGGATGTGTTGAGAGATGATGGGGGTGTATCTCTGCTGTTACAGCAATACGAATGCAGCATTTCACAGAAACCAATCAGTGGCACTAAAAAAAGGCGATTTTTTTTTTTTCAATTTATTTCCACAGTTTTTGAGCAAAATGACTTCAAATATAGAGTTTTGCTCAGAAATGTCACCCGTACTTACAATTTATTTACTTTTCTGCTCTAAATCGGGATTCTACTGTGGCTTTCTCTTCATATTTCTGTCTTCTGGTGTTATTTTTTCTGGCTTGGCCTACTCATATTTTCTCAAAGAAGAAACTTGGCGAACCCATGTCAAACATAATTACAACTGTCCAAGAGTAAAAGATTCCTGAAACAGGGTTGTGTTGTGTTTGGAAGTCTCTGTTAGTGAAAATCAAACGTTGCACTGAGGAATGTTCAGCTTTCCAGACGACACAGACGGAGGGGGTGACACTCAGGAGCCGCCGTGATATTAATCAAAAGTGGGTCCAGCTTTTAGGGGCTGGAAGAGGAGAACCGGATGCCGAATGGGGGGGGGGGGGTACAGGGAGCAGCCCCCTGTTCTCAACGCCAAAAGAGGAGTGAACAGGAAGAGATGATACGATGGGAAAAAGACAAGTAGAGTGTGAGAGATTTAAATGATACAAAAAACATTGAGAGATAAAGGCAAGAAAAAGAAAGCTGAGGGAGGGGGGGCAAAGCTTATCTTTAACGCGACTGCTGCTCTTATGAGAGGAAAAAAAGGAAAGTTTGTGTCTGTGTATGTGTGTGTGTGTGTGTGTGTGTGTGTGTGTGTGTGTGTGTGTGTGTGTGCGCAGAGAGCAGATGTTTGACTTTGAGTCCACAGCTGAGAGGCTTTGACCATATAGGGCAGCTGCTTCTCGGTTAAGGAGGAGAAATGTCTGAAATGTTCCTTTGGGTCTCTGCAGGGTTGCACTCTGACACCTTCCTCCGCTGAGTGGAGCAGTTTGGCCCGTCTCAGCTTCACAGACTGAATCCATCCACAAATCCACCAGCCTTCCCTGAAACAACTCCTGTAATCGACGGCGATGTTTCCTTGTTGCATCTCGATGATATTTTTACCGTGTGAATGCTGATGGAGCAACGTTTTTAAGTGGGATTTACTGTTGCAGCATCTCAAGGCGGTGCTAGTTCTAAGTCATTAGTTAGTTAGTCTTAATCCAGTCGTTTCCAAATGAGACACTCTCCAAAGGGTCACCTGATAAGCGTGGGGGTTTGTGAGGTAATAACTGGGAAAGAAAAAGTCCTGAGATGATAAACGCGCCAAATGAGAGCAGCTGTGAAAAGTCGCAAATTAAAAATGTTGGTTTGAATTTTTACAATGATGAGTTTTCATTTGGATTTACAATAATAAAATGCAAACTCACAGTATATACAGCTATATGTCATATCTAAAAACACAACAAAACAGCTTTCCGGAAATAATCGGGACTCTAAATTCTCAGTACTACTTGCTTGGAAGGGACCCTCCGGGTGCTTTTGAAGGGGGCGACACTCACATCACTGATCTGAGCTTGCGTCTTCTTCAGTCTCTGCATCTCTGGAGTGTCGACCACCACACTGAAACCTTTGCCCTTGTTCTTCTCAAACTCCTCCTTATAGAGCGCCTGTGAATTTACAGTCCATTCACATTGATGAAAATCAGGATTAGCTTTTATTAAGACTCTGGAGGTCGACATCTAAGCTCACAGAGGGGCCGCATTCCTCAATGTCAACGATCAGACAATGAGATTAGATTTTATGAGGCTGCACACACACACTTTTCTGCTTTAAAAAACGCATTCTGCAGTTTAAATGGTTATTTTGTCAAATTTATTTGCAGATTTAGACCTGGGGCAAACACATCAAAATGTTTATTGGGAAGTAATTCTGAGATCTCCAGACAGTGCACGCACACACACAAAGTGAGTCATGATCCTGCTATGAGGAGAATGTAGTCTCAGGAAGAGAGCTTGACTGCCGAGACTTTTATGGTTATAAAAATGACCTGGGTTGGATGGAAGTAGCCAAAAAGACAGAGATGGGAACGACTTTTGGTGAAATTTGATCGTGTTCTAAAAATCACACGGCACAAAAACCAAGACGTGTGATTTTATAGATAAAAAAAAGTGTTTTAATGTCAAATAGAACCACATTCACAACTTGAAAGTGACTCTTAAGTTCTTTGCCTTCACAGCTAGAGTTGAAAAAAACGTATTTTGTATCTAATATGGCAGCAGTAACAGAGTATCCTCTTCTGTGCTTTCTTATAGACTTTGTTATTAGTTTATACTATAAATTAAATCAATCCCCTGTCTTCAATCAGTCATGCAGATTCTTTCCAAAGCTTGAAGTATTATTTCGAGTATTTCAAGGCATACTTCAGCATTTTGGGAAATATGCTTACTTTAAGGTCTAAATATCAATTACATACAGGTACTGTAACTATCAGATAACAAAGACCCGAAGCAAGGGGGAGTGTAATGGATTTCTAAAAACCTGCAAGACAAGGGTCGGGGTATATAGTTGAAGACAATCACCAGTTGGCTGCTTCCCTCTTGTACCAGAAAAAGATGGAAAATATTTAGTTCAACTGTCCCTGAAGAAACTAGAGCAAGTGTTAAGTAAAAATCTTTTTTCTATCTAATTGTGACAAACAATATTTTATGTGATCTTTTTAGTTAAAAAAGTACAATAATATTAGAAACAAGGCTTAACACGGTGCAGGAGTGCTATAGAAAAAAAGCATGGTTAGACAGCAGTAAACATGTTAGCAACACTGCTAGCTTGGCTACCAGTGACATGACCCTTGCCCTGCAGGTAGCAGCAGCCAATCAGGAGGCTCCCAATCTGGAGCCACAGAAAATGGCTCGTCTCTCTCTTCATGGTTCCCAAACATGGTTAGGACCCAGCCATGCATTACAAACGAGACTTCTCCTGCATACTTGTCACTTGGTACAGAGGGGCTTTATCGATTTACCAAAATGTAGCTAGGGGATTATTTTTTTTTAAAAAAGGCAGATTATAGGCTTTTCTTCCTTCAAATGTTTAGTAACAAGATGATGCTGGATTCTAAAGGAATGTCTTAGGCTCGGTGCAGCTGGGGGGGATTCATCTCTTTGATCAGAGTAAATTGCTGCCTTGAACATTCAGATTAGATTAGAGATTAAGAACCGACACATTCATTTCAGTGAGGCTGATCTGAGCTCATGCTGCACGAGAAAGCCAGAAGAGGAGATATTTTTTAAAGATAATGTCCAGTTATTGATCATTTAGAGAAGTTAGGGAACTTCATGATGCTCTGAATCTGATTGGCACCCTTCGTGCCAATCAGATTCAGTTGAGGGATTATTTCATGCGGGCGATGGGATGGGAATAACAGTAAAGACAGAGTTGAGTGGTCTGTGACCATCCTACCTGGCTATTGAGCATGGTCTGTTGTTTTAGACGCAGATTCTCAGGGGTGTCGGTCACTATGGTGAAGGAGGTTTTTGGGTAATGCCTTAAAAAAAAAAGATTAAAACAAATAATGTTACTGAGACTATCGTTCATTTTAGCTCTGGTTTCTGTCTTTTAAACGTAATTAAAACTGTCTCCCTTTTTTATTTGTATCACATTGATTTAAGATACTCTATCCTTTCACCTATAGGTTTCCGATTATTTAAATAAAAAGAAAGTACTGTGGATATTATTGGTTGAAAGATTGGAACATGTTAATAATGAAAATTGGAAGCTTTTACATTTGGTCGAGCGTTTTTCCAGGGTAAGTAAGTATATATTACTATGTTTTTAGTTTTTTGGTTACTGTAGTCATCAGGATGATTGGTTGTCACTCACATAGTGCAGTAAGGTTTCTTCTCAAAGCCTTTGTAGGTCTGCATGCTCAGTGCCATCTTGCATACCTCGCAGCTAAAACACCCTTTGTGCCAATACTAGAGTAAAGAAGGGATCAGAAAGTCATTAGAAAAAGTGTAAAATAATCAATTCAGTGAAGTGGCAAAAATTCCTTCTATTGACAACAAATAAATGTTGGTCAAAGAGCCAAATCAACTGTTTAGAATGAAAACTCTTTAAAAACCATATGTAACCACCAACACAATCATTAACCTGATTTTTATGATTGGTTTACATTATTTGATTTGGATGTCCTGAAACACGTGCAATCAGCCGAAAGACACGTCACAAAAGTGAAAAAAGTATGGGAATTTATCTAAAAAAAAATTCTTTTAGATCACTCTATCGTGTACAGTATTTGCATTTTTGTCACAGAATACACATCTGTGTTTGTGTATTCTCATTATGCATGTGTTTTAATAGTGTACATATATGTCATATTACAATAAAACAACATAGATTATGCTTTGACGCAACAAAAACTCTTTGAACATATTGAAAACCATTTCAGAAGTGAAAATCAATTTGGAACTACAAACGTGCAACACAGTCTGTTTGAAAAAACAAAACAAAACATTTACATTTTAGTTCATAAATGGGATTTGACCCTACCTTATCAAGGCAATTTATTTTTTCTGTGGGGTAAACTGGTTTATTGCATCTTCCACAGGGCGGATTCATGATGGCGCAATGATCCCTCACGCCAGAAAAAAAAACCCACTTATCCAGCAGAAAATATTTGATGTTCGCATGTAAAGTAACCACTGGATGTGTTGTACCACTGGGAGTCGAACCGGTCTCCTCCTCCTCCTCGATTACCAGCGTTCCAATTAATATACGATCTGATCTCCAGGTGGGAGGAGCCAGAAACCTTCACGGTGCCTTCAGAGATTCGGATACAGGATGTTTAACTATTAGTACGCGCGTATTAAGTTACTAGACAAAAGTCTAAACGGTGCCCACATGTTCATTTTTCCGAACGTGCTTCGTAATACAAGATATTTTGTGTAAAATCTCTGCATCAACAATGACGACCTTACCACCAAGTTGTATTTTGCACATCTTGTAGAATGACGTATGTTTTGGTGGGGTACCATAAATGCAGCATAAAATTCTAGGGAATTACCTATAAAAGGAGAAGTTATCTTACACTTACAAAAACATAAAAACAATTCCAAAAAGCGTGTCTTTCAAAGTTTATGAGGACTGCACCCTAATATATTGCTGATAAAACAGCGACGCGAAAACGATGGATGGGTTAAAACAGTAAAGGACACCCGAGAGTGAGGGAGCGGGCGCCCTCTTCCGGATGTGTTTAGTACTCACACCATAATGTCAGGTGAAACCAGACCGTAATAATTGGGACCCATACTGACCTTTGATCTTTCTGTACATGCACATACAGTTAACTCTCCGTTGTTCACTCTCATTTTGTTTTGATCAACGGTTCTCTGTTACAGCCTGCACTTTGATCCACGAGTATTTCCACTTTCTACTTACTTACAGAGGGTGCTCTGATTTATGGTTCTTTATGTCATGCAGCCTGCTATTTGATCCTCGGCTTTTGTTACAGGCCTTTGCAGGGAATGGTAATATTACTTATTTGATGGCAATGAAAATATATTTCACACATTATACAAAACAGATACGCTGTAAAAGAACATTCAACATGATTCAGCATGAATGAATGAATGCATTCATGCTGAATCATGTTGAATGGTTCTTTACAGCGTATCTGTTGATACGCTGAATGAATGAATGAACGAACAAACGAACGAACGAACGAATGCATTCATTCATTCATTCATTCATTCATTCATTCATTCATTCATTCATTCATTCATTCACTTGCTCAGTCACTCACTCACTCCTGAATGAATGAATGAATGAATGCCCAAACCACAGGGTAGGATCAAAGATTATTAGTGGGGCTTTGATGTACCAGCAAATGTTCTTTGATGTCAGATGTCGGAAGTCTATAAATATGAATGCGTTTACCCAATATGTTCATACATTTTAAAGTAAAAGAAAAATGGCAAGCAGAACAAGAAGAAGAAGCAGATCCACACCCAGGAGAACCAAGCGTAGAACCAGGCGCTCAACCAGGCGTACAGCAAGGCGCACAGTCAGGAAGACAACCAGGCCCCGCAGGGTGAGACGTAGAACCAGGAGGTCTCGTTCCAGGTCCAGGAGGCGCCGTTAAACGGACATGTTGATCTGCAATAGCAGATACATGCATTTGACATCTACTACTAACAACATCAGAAAGGCCTTCACAGTAAACCTGTGAAGGCCTGAATTCTGGGTTGGTTTTCTCCGGGTGCTCCGGTTTCCCAACCTTGTAGATGTTGAGGGTACCCTCTCCTCCTCCTGCCTTTGTCGATAGACAAAGCAGCGGAGAAGTAGTGCACCTTCAAGTCTAGCTTAAAAAAAAAAAAAAAACGAGATGGGTGGGCGGGTGGGCGGAGAAGCAGCGCACATCCAAGTCTAGCCTTAACAAAAAGGGTTGGTTGGTTGGTGGAGAAGCAGTGCACCCCAAAGTCCAGTCTTTAAAACAGTTTAGCTTTACCAAAAAAAAAGTGGCTGTATGGATGGACAGACAGACGAACGAATGGATGGATGGATGAATGGACAGACAGATGGCTTTATTGATACAGTTTTTATGAGGTTCAATCAATCAAGTTTTATTTATAAAGCACTCAATCATGGCAACAGACATTTCAAAGTGCTTTGAAAGACAGAAAATCCCAACAGAAACCTCCAGAACAAGCATAAGCGACAGATGAAACCTGTCTTGAAGCTGTCAGTTATGGATGTGCAGCTGAAGCTTAATGAAGCTTCCACAGGGTTCATCTGATTGTGCTGGAAAATGAACCAGTTTCGGGCCTTTGAAACCACACAGAACCATGTCTGGTGGTGAACTGCAAATACATCAGCGGCTTCAACCAGCCTCCTTGTATCTCAATATGGACACAACAAAAAAAGCGTAAAACAAAGCAATTTTTTGTTAATTTATGTGAGAAGTGCTTGAGTTGCCTCATGAAAACAAGACAAGGTGAAAGGAGGGTTTGCTTGTGAAACAGGTCCAAGCTAAAAATGACTGAATGGGATACATTTCACTGAATTTTATTAAATTTTTATTTCCTCAACTGTGCTGGATTTCAGCCTGTTTCGCCTTTGGGTGACGATGTGTGAGCAAAAGATTAAGTTCTTTGTCAAAGTTTGTTCTTGATTGTATAATCATGTATAATCACGTAATCATGCATATAAATAATCAAGTTACTTACACTTGACACTCACATATAAGTGTCATTAATGATTTGCTATTGGATTATTATTATGTTATTGTGATCTAAATTCAAAGCTTTGAATAAAACAAAAAAAAAACAATGTTACTTTTTTGAGTCTTTATTCTTGCTGCAGTAATTATCTCCTTAAATAGTTGAAAAAAAATTTCCAATGCATTTTGGTGTTAGAAGTTACTTATTCAGCTGCAATGCTTCAAAACATTCTAAAATAACAGCTTTGCATCCTCAAATACTGAAAATATAAAATTGAGAGACTGTTGAGATGGAATCAAGCTTCATCCAGTGGTCAGTGTCAGGGTCATCTCCAGCTGTCCAGGGGTCCAAGTGGTGGTGTGGTTGAGCCTGTGGGGATCCTCAGCTTGTTCGCGGCCGCTGCCAGTCAGAGACTGCAACATCCCTTGACACCCCTGAATTCAAAATTTTGAATTCAGGGGTGTCAAGGGATGTTGCAGTCTCTGACTGCCATGTGCATTGTTTGTTGCATTATTAATAATTAAACTAGGTATAATTATTAACTAGTTTTTGAACTATGTTTTAAAGCTAACCAAAAGGTTACTATGTTTTGATCTTACTAGTTTTTAACTAACTAGGTTTTAAACTATTTTTTTTAACTGACTAGATTTTTTTTTTAACTAACTAGGTTTAAAATAACCCATTTTTGAACTTACTAGGTTACTAACTATGTTTTGAACAGACATGTTTTTAACTGGATTTTAAACTAACTTGTTTTTTGAACTGACTAGATTTTTTGAACTAGGTTTTTAAGCTAACTAGGTTTTAAACTTTGAACTAAACTTTTACACCTACCCTGCTCTATGTGCCTTCAATTGCCCATTGGGGACTAATAAAGTTCTTAGAACTGGATTGAATAACAGCCAGGGGCCATTGTCCACATCCATACCAATTATGCAGTGACAGCCTTCCTAAATAGCAAAGGGTTCACACTATCCCCCAAAGATCTATACAGTGAATTTTGACAGTCATTGTGGTACATTGTTGTTTCAACTGTTCATTCCCTTATCAGTGCATACTTTCTCTGGAGGGTTCTGTTGGGTTTTTCTGTCTGTTAAAGCGCTTCAGAATGTCTGATGATGTGATTAAGTGCTGTAAATAAAGGTTGGTTGATTGATTGATTGATGACATTGTTACATAAATTTTCTTCGATTCCAGGCATTAGCCTTCGTTCCAGATATAAAATGGAGCATAACTAATGTTTTCATTCTTCCTAGGAACAGCAAGGTTTGTTAACATCATAGATCACTGGTGTCAAACTAATTTCCAACGAGGGCCACATCAGCGTAATGGCCGTCCTCAAAGGGCCAGAGGTAACTTACAAATGCAACTAAATGTAACTCAATGTAATATAAAATTAATGTAACTAATCATTAATGTTAAATACCATAACTGCATTTTATTACTGATTCAAGATACACATTACAGTTTAGTTTGTCAGGTTATGAAACCCAAGTAACTCCATCAATCGAGGATGAAACTATCCTAATTAAGAAAAGTAACATCAAACACAAGTTGAGAAATTAAAAATGTTTTTATCAGTGTTAAGAGGCTTAGTTACTCCATTGTGGGGAAATGTAGTTTTGGTCAAGGCACACTCTGACCAAAAACTACATTTTTGGTCAAAAAGCAAGCATCCATCCTTTTAAAGGGTTAAAGCACCCATCCTTTATAAACCTTTAAGGAGTTTAGGGCCTCCATCCATCTATCCACCCACCCACCCTATTCGTGACCCTCTAGGCTCTTGCGGGCCACATAAAATAATGCAGCGGGCCACATTTGGCCCCTGGGCCTTGAGCTTGACACGTGTCATAGATAGTCAAAACAAGAAGTTGACCTTGCCAATGTTTTCAACAAAAATAAAATGATCATAATGTACAGCATATGATGTAACACAAGCACATCTCACATTGTGTCCATATTGTGTGGTTTCAAAGGCCTGAAACTTCGGTTCATTTTCCAGCAAATTCAGATGAATCCTGTGGAAGCTTCATGAGGCTTCAGCTGCACATCCCCAGTTGACAACTGCAAGAATATACTAGTAAGTTTTTAAAGTCACAAGATAATGTGTGTTTGTTTGTTTTTTTTTTTTGCTGTGAAGGTCATTCTGATGTTGTTAGTAATAGATGTCAAATGCATGCATCTGCTATTGCACATTAACACGTCTATCGGCGCCTCCTGGACCTGGACCGAGACCTCCCAGATTTGCGTCT
The DNA here is from genome assembly GCA_013358685.1 of Antennarius maculatus. Lineage (NCBI taxonomy): Eukaryota > Metazoa > Chordata > Actinopteri > Lophiiformes > Antennariidae > Antennarius > Antennarius maculatus. The sequence continues at coordinate 13,635,677 of CM023626.1, read as the reverse complement.
GACCCTACGGGGCTTGGTTGTCTTGATTGTGCGCTTTGCTGAACGCCTGGTTGTACGCCTGGTTGTACCCTTGCTTTTCCTGTATGTGGATCTGGACCTGTATCTTCTTCCTGTTCCGCATGGCATCTTGTTTTAGTTTAAAGTGTGTACATATTGGGGGTATGCACGCATATTTATAGACTTCCGACATCTGAGATCAAAGAACGTTTACTGGTACATCAAAGTCACATTAATAATCTTCTGTTCTTTGGTGTCACCTTCTGCTTTCAGTAATTCTTCGGCTAATGTCTGCAACTCGACATTAGCCTTTGTCCTATAAAATAGAACATAACCATGTTTGCATTTTCCTGGGAACAGCAAGGTTTGTTAAATCATAGATGGTAAAAACAAGAAGTTGACCTTGCTAGTGTTCTCAGCGAAGATAGGGTGGTGGTGGCTAAGCGGCAAGGCGGCAGAGCGGTAGAGCAGGTCGTCCAGTGTTCCAAGATCAGCGGAGCGATTCCTTCTCCCGCTCAAGGGTTGTCAGCTCACCACCCTTGAGCAAGGCACACTCCCCCTTTGCAAGTTGCTCATCTTGGGTGCACCATGTAGGAGCTGCCCATCACTCTACCTACCACTGCATGCTTACAGGCCCCCTTATGTGTTTGTGTGTATTACAGGGGCCTGTACATACTAACACATATATTTGCATGTGTTTGTTTGAAACAAGAGTATACAAAATAAAATAAAAAAATTACTGTATATGATGTAACACAAGCATGTCTCACATAAGTTAACAAAGAATATTTTTTCCTACGCTTTTTTATTGTGTTCATATTGAAATATAACAAGGAGGGGGAGGCTGGTTGAAGCAGCCTCTCTGTCCAGCAAAGCTGGTGACCGGACACTGTTCTTTGTGGTTTCTTGGGCCCGAAACCTTAGTTCATTTTCCAGCAAATTCAGATGAACCCGGTGGAGGCTTCTTGAGGCTTCAGCTGCATCCCCAGTTAACAGCTCCAAGAATATACTGGTATGTTTTTAAAGTCACAAGATGATGTTTTTTTTTTTAAGCTAGACTTGAGTGTACCTTCTCCGCCAGTTTGTCTGTAGACAAAAACAGGAGGAGAGGGTACGATCAACATCTAGAAGGTTGGGAAACCGGAGCACCCGGAGAAAACCAACTCAGGCCTTCACAGGCTTTAAAGAGTTTAGTTTTAAACATTTAAAGGTTTAAAGCTAAACTATAAAGGTTTATAAGATGGATGCTTTAACATTTTAAAGGTTTAATGCATCCATCCACCCCATTCATCTATCCATTTGAAATGGTACTGGTATGTTTTTAAGGTCACATTGGGCGGCAAGGTGGCGTAATGGTTAGCAGTTACCTCACAGAAAGAAGGTCATGGGTTCAAACCCCAGCATTTCCAACATGGTCTTTCTGTGTAGAGTTTGCATGTTCTCTTCGTGTCTGAATGGGTTTTCTCTTTCCCCCCACCATCATGAAAACATGCGTCTAAGGACCTTTAGGTAATGTTGGCCCCCAGATGTGGGTGTGCCCAGGGGGTGGCCCAGGACCAACTCTCCATCTGACCTTGTAATTTTGTTGTACGATTGTATAATGATCAATAATGCTTCTTTCTTTGAAGATAGATGATTTAAATTTTTTTTTTTTTTAAGCTAGACTTGAGGGTATGCTGCTTCTCCACTGGTTTGTCTATCAACAAAGACAAGAGGAGGAGAGGGTACCCTTAATATCCAGAAGGTTGGGAAACCGGAGCACCCGGAGAAAACCAACCCAGAATTTAGGCCTTCACAGGCCTACTGTTCAGGTTAGGGTCAGGTGGTTCTGATGTTGTTAGTAGTAGACGTCAGATGCATGCATCTGCTATTGCAGATAAACACATCTGTCTAGCGTCGCCTCCTGGACCTGGACCGAGACTTCCGGGTTCTACGTCTGACCCTGCGGCGCCTGGTTGTCTTCCTGATTGGCCGCCTGGCTGTACGCCTGGTTGCACTCTTGGCTCTACGCCTTGTTCTACGCCTGGTTCTACGCTTGGTCCTGGTTGAGGATGTTGACCTGCTTCTTCTTCTTCTTGCTGCTCTTGCCATTTCTGTTTTAGTTTAGTGTATGTACATATTGGGTGTACGCGTTCATATTTATAGACTTCCCTTATCTGAGATCAAAGAAAATTTTTGGTAGATCAAAGCCACACAAATAATCTACTGAGTTCCTTTGATGTCACCTAGTGCTCTCAGTAATTCTTCAAAATGGAACATCGCGGAGCCACATGTGGAACAGACAAACACGCTAGCACATACACACCTACGGACAATTTGAGACTGGCCAATCACATGAAGCACATGTTTTTGGACAACAGAGGAAGCCAGAGAACCCGGAGAGAACCGACGCCGACGTGGGGAGAACATACAAACTCCACACAGAGCGGAACTCGAACCGGGAACCGCCTTGCTGTGCACCTCCCCCTGCACCACCGTGCCGCCCAACATTGTGGTTTCTTACTAGCAAATTGTTTCAGCTACCATCAAGTGTAAAACTAAGACAGCATGATATTAGATAACTATCTCAAGTTAAATAAAGATGACAGTCTTAATTAAAGACACTCATGAACTAACTGTCAGAAAACAAACACAAAACGTCTAACAGGAAAAGTCAAAACAGTGAAGTCAGCAAAAAAAAGCCAGCTGAGGTAGGCTTCAGCAACACCCGCAACCTAGACTTTGGATAAGCGGTTGAAGACAAGACAAGTGATCATCCCGTTTTCAAGAGAATGAATGAATGAATGAAATGTGGTTAATTAAAACATTGTGGTAATTTAACCCCAACATTTGACAGGTGATTTATACAAAGATTTTGGAAATTCACATTTGGAGGTCATTCCTCTCCAGTCACAGAAGAATGACCAGTCAAAAACAGCAGGCAGACTCAACTCAAACGGCGACAGCTGAATTCTGTAAGAATGATGAAAATATTTAAATATCTTTTCAGATGAAAATATTTCAGGGAAGTCTCATAATACAGACTGATATTTGGTAAAGAAACTTTCAATCCATCTTGAAAACATGTCAACAATTCTTTTCCCTTCACAAGACAACAATTCAATAAAGTCCATCATCAGATGTCAAAACGGATCTTGAAAAGGTGTATGAGCTGCTTGTCTAGTTAAAGGCACGTCAACATTGTTTTGTGCACAAATTAAACATTATTTACAAAAGTTGCCATCAAATGAGTTGAAACCACTCGTGAACCAGTTCATTTGAGCTGCCATACTCATTCAAACATGGTTAAACCATGTTTCAAAAGGGGGAAGTCAATTCACCATCCAACCAGATGCAACGGCCTTCCAGGGATTCTGACACCATAATGTTGTGGAAAATTTCTTTCGACTAAATAAAGAGGCAATTTCTATTACTGCAGCGAGAATAAAGACAGAAAACTAATATTTAGTTTTGTAATTTTAGTCAAAGGAAATGAAAATTAACATTCTATTTTTCATAGCAGGTAGTGCTGTTGCAAGACGATTCTGGATTCAAGTCCTGTTCTGTGGGGGAGTTTGTATGTTCTCCCTGTGTCTTAGTGGATTCTCTCCGGGTTCTCTGGTGTCCTTCCACCTCCAAAAACATGTACCTTAAGGTCAAGGTGCATAGCCGCCCTTCAGTCTGGGTTCACCCTGGAGTTTCTTCCTCAATGAGGGAGTTTTTCCCGCCGCTGTTGCTTATGCTTGCTCTGCAGGGTTCTGTTGGGTTTCTTCTGCCTGTAAAAGCACTTTGAGATGTCTGCTGATGTGATTAAGTGCTTTGCAAGTAAAAGCTGATTGATTGATTGATTGATTGATTGATTGATTGATTGATTGATTGATTGATTGATTGATTGATTGATTGATTGATTGATTGATTGATTGTCACATTTCAGCTACATAAACACTAAAATCAGCATAATATGCTGATCAGCACATCAATGTGTTGTGAATAAAGATTTAGAAAGCTTTGATTAGCTCATCAGACCGGTGACCACAAACTACTGAGAGTCCCAACTGGACGAGACACAGAAGAAGTAACGTGTTTGGAACATGAAGAAAATTATTATCGTCTTCATCTTCAAGAACCAAAAGCAAACTGATCCTCTTCAATGGTAATGGTTTACAGCAAAGAAAGAGAGAAACTAAAAAAAAAAGGTATCTACAGTGTATCATTTTGAAGGGTTATTGAGAGCACAAGGTGACATCAAAGGAACTCAGTAGATTAGTTGTGTGGCTTTGATCTACCACCAATCTTCTTTGATCTCAGATATCGGAAGTCTATAAATATGATCGCGTACACCCAATATGTACATACACCAAACTAAAACAGAAATGGCAAGAGCAGCAAGAAGAAGAAGAAGCAGGTCAACATCCTCAACCAGGAAAACCAAGCGTAGAACCAGGCGTAGAACCAGGCGCCCAGTCAGGAAGACAACCAGGACCCGCAGGGTCAGACGTAGAACCCGGAAGTCTCGGTCCAGGTCCAGGAGGCGCCGATAGACAGGCATGTTAATCTGCAATAGCAGATGCATGCATCTGACATCTACTACTAACAACATCAGAACCACCTGAACCTAACCTAAGCAGTAGGCCTGTGAAGGCCTAAATTCTGGGTTGGTTTTCTCCGGGTGCTCCGGTTTCCCAACCTTCTAGATGTTGAGGGTACCCTCCTCCTTTCCTATCTATGTCAATAGACAAACCAGTGGAGGAGCAGAGTACCATCAAGTCTAGCTTTAAAAAAAATCTAGCTTCAAAGAAGAAAGAAAGAAGATTTATTGGTCATTATACAATCATACAACAAAATTACAAGGTCAGATGGAGAGTTGGTCCTGGCCCGCCCACTGGGCATGCCTGCCACCGTGGGCCAACATAACCTGAAGGTCCTTAGATGCATGTTTTAATGATGGTGGGGGGAAAGAGAAAATCCATTCAGACACAAAGAGAACGTGCAAACTCTCCACAGGAAGGCCTCGTTACATACATGACAGGTGGATGGATGATTTAAACCTTTTTAAAGTTTAAAGCTAAACTCTTTAAAACCTGTGATGGCCTAAATTCTGGGTTGGTTTTCTCCGGGTGCTCCGGTTTCCCAACCTTCTAGATGTTGAGGGTACCCTCTCCTTCTCTTGCCTTTGTCTTCAGACAAATCATTGGAGAAGCAGCGTACCCTCAGGTCTAGCTTAAAAAAACAAACATCTATCTTGGAGCTGTTAACTGGGGATATTCAGCTGAAGCCTCATGAAGCTTCCACAGGGTTCATCTGAATTTGCTGGAAAATGAAGTTCCGGGCCTTTGTAAACGCACAGAGCAGTGTCTGGTCACCAGCCTTGCTGGACAGGGAGGCTGCTTCAACCAGCCTTCCTGTCTTTGTTTTACAAGGACGAGGATTTCACAAGCCAAATGTCTTCTACCCATCATCCCCTTTCATTTTGGATGTTGTTGTTGAAATTGTGTTTTGTATTTTGCATTTTTAAATTTCATTTGAGCATCAAGTAGAAATCGAAAATAAACATTTAGCAGTTTATAACATTTTATACACCTACATTTTTCTATGAAATTCCTTTTTTCAAAATAAAGTTCAAAACATTTGAAACCAACATAAGTTCACTCTGACTTTTTAACACATTAAACATAAACATTTTACTAAAATCCAAGATGATTTTGGCTAAATCATCTTGGGTGATTTAAATCATATACAAAATATATGATTTAACCAAAATTTTGGTTAAATCTTGGATGATTTAAAGAAAATTTTGGTTAAATCTTGGATGATTTAACCAAAATTTAACCAAAATTAACCCCAGACTCATATTTATTCAACAATAATTTATTAAATATTCTGTTGTGTCTCAACATAAAATCAAAATGTTCACATTCACTCCTCTTCCACTTCACCTTGGTTTTTCCTGACTTTCTTTACATTCACTCAATAAAAATGGAGGATTACATATCTCAACTCAAAATTTTTTCGATGCTATTCAGAAGGAGCCGTGCATGAACCTCATTTACAAGTAAATGTAACAGAAGCAAACATGTAGGAAACATGTTTGCTTTTTAATCAAATGTATCTATCTATCTATCTATCTATCTATCTATCTATCTATCTATCTATCTATCTATCTATCTATCTATCTATCTATCTATCTATCTATCTATCTATCTATCTATCTATCTATCTATCTATCTATCTATCTATCTATCTATCTATCTATCTATCTATCTATCTATCTATCTATCTATCTAGACTTTAAAAATTACCTGTTGCTAGTTAAATGGTGAATAAGCTAAACTGTAGGTTCATATTTTTGTAAATCTAATTATGATGAAATCAGTGCCTCACCAGCCATGAACCTCACCTCACGTCACTGGTGCCGATGGTGGAATAAATGAACTGGCAGGTTGGAATGTTTTTTGTAGTGGCACCATCTTACTACCACCATCTTACTTACCAGTGCATAACTGGAAATACATATTTGTAAACACAATTTACACAGATAAATATCTTTCATAACTTTCCATTATTCTGCTCTGCTTTCAATACAACCATTCATGAATTACATTACTTAAATGAGTTACTCATGTCAATATAGATTTTGTCATATAGTGAATTTAGTGTCTTTTCCATGTTACAGTTGCAGTACTGTTTAATGGCAGTAAATTTTCTCATTGTGTTACAGTGCTCCTGTCCAGTCAGTTCAAAGCATTAGTGCTTTGATCTACGGGCCTTTCTTAAAGGTGTGTGCACAAACAAACTGACAAGGACACGCCTTAATTACAATATAGATCAACTCATCAAAGATTTTGATTTCTCTATAGACAATATCTATCAAAATCTAGATCAAAAGGCACCGTATTTATATATATGGGAATGGAAATATAACTATTTATGATAGCGCAATAAATGTTTCCCAGAACAGATACGCTATATAGAACCATTCAACATGATTCACAAGTAACAGGTGAAATGGATGAATTAGCAGAGGCAGGGGCCTGTGCAGAAGCAATCATTCCACCACCTGAGACACTTCTAAAATATGACAAGCCAGTGATTAGCACAAGCACAGACCCATCAAAGAAACAACCTGCAAGTCCTCAACAATTAACTGATGGGACCAGCAACAGAAACACTTTGAAGATCCTGAACTCCATCTTTCCACCTAGGGAATGGATGCAAGGCGACTGGCTGTGTGTGCAGCATGTGTCCAGTGCACCTTCCGCAAGAGTTGATATTATCCAGCTGGAGGAGAAGCTGGACACACAGCTGAGTCAAAGGCAGGCCAGAAGCACTGGAATCTGTCCAATACGCAGGGAGCTCTATACGCAATGCTTTGAAGAGCTGATCAGACAGGTGACCACAAACTGTGCTGAGAGAGGTTTGCTGCTGGACGAGGTTCGAAGAGAGATCAATATGACTCTGAATACCTACAAGACACTGTATGCAAGCAGTATCACTTATGGAATTAGTAAAGCTTTTCAGGCTGAGCAGGCCAAAGCTGAAATGGAGCAAAGGAATGCTGAACTGGAGAAAGAGATCCAAGTCCTGCAGGAGGAATTGAAGGTGGAGAAAGGTAAATTTGATGAAATTGAAAAGAGAGAAAGAGATAAAGTGGTAATTCAGAGAAACAACTACATGGAAGAAATTAAGTTCATGAAGGAAATCAACAAGAACCTCCAGGACCAACTGGACGAAACAGAGAAGGAGGAACATGTTTGTAACACAGAACCATTATGATAACAGCCTTGATCCACAAATAAATATTCAATTATTCTTTGATCTCAAATGTCAGAGGCATTTGAGATCATTTTACACCAAGAATGGTGAGCAACAGGACACATAAAAACAGACTCACAACAAGGCCCACAACTAGGCCACAACCACGAGTGCAACCAAGCCTGGTAAGGTGAGATGCTCAATGAGGCCTGTGGGGCCCACTACTAACAACATCAGAACGACCGGACCCTAACCCAAAAAGTAAGTCTGTGATAGCCTAAATTCTGGTTTGGTTTGCTCCGGGTGCTCCGGTTTTCCAACCTTCTAGATCTTGGGTCAGCAACCCAAAAAACAACAAAAAAAAAAAAAATCAAATCAAATCTGTCGGGAGCCACAGATGTGATTGTTGATAGATGAAGGCAACACAGGCTGCAATACACACACTGTGTATTAACTATGTTAGACTGCTGTCAAAATTTAGGGTACATATACATAACGAGCATTTATGATGAAATGTTTATTTTCCGAGCACAACCAGGAGAGGACACCATGTGACTACTCGGTTGAATGATAGTTTGTGCTTTAAGTTTAACTATAAATGTATCATGTTTTTTTGCATTGATGAACTCGTTAAATCTACTCCCAAATGCAGCTCGCATGTCAACGATCGCTCCTCGTCTCTGGACTCTTTCAGGGAGGGGAAGTGTGAGAACCTCGCTGTACAGGTAGTTCAGCTCTTTGCCTTTCAGGAATGTTTTCATGTTTTCTAAAGAAGAAACAAAGAAACGCAAAACCTCCACCCTGGACAGCCAGGAGATCCAAATATTCACTGTCAACTTCATCTAGAAATTCGCGGAACCGACGGTGATTTAATGCTTTTACATCTTGTTAACCATCTGAATGATGAGGTTCATCACCCCCATACTCACCGGTGGGAATGTTTGTGCACACAGTGGCTCTTGGTGCAAGATGCAGTGAAATGCAAACAGGTTTTGATCCAACGCTTTCTGTAGTAAAGTCACAAACTCGTTTTGTGACCCTTCTCATATTGGATGCCCTTCTGTAGCCAGTGAAATGTACCAAAAGGTACATTTAAGTGAAAGGTACCAAACTAGTGACAAAGCAGTGTACCCTCAAGTCTAGCTTTAAAAATTTTTAGCTGGTATGTTTTTACAGATGCACAAAATCATCCACACGGTGCACTGGCGTCGTGCCCAGAGTGTCCCCCTGCCTCTCACCCGTGAGTCTGTTGGGATAGGCGGCAGCAATCCTGCGAGCTGCATAAGAAGATGAATGAATGAATGAAAGATCATCCATCTTGTCATCCTTATAAACACATCAGTATCATTTGAAAAGCATGGATGAATGGATGGATGGATCAGTTATTTTTCAGTGTTATTGATAAAACGTGTCTTGCAGCTGCCAACCAGGGATGTGCTGCTGAAGCCTCATGAAGCTTCCACAGGGTTCATCTGATTTTGCTGGAAAATGAACCAAAGTTTCAGTCTTTTGAAACCACACAGAAGTGGCTGGTGGTGAACTGTAAGTATATCATCTGCTTCAACTGACCTCCTTGTCCCATATCAGAAACTTCAGTGGGGTCGAAATCCGTTGTGACCTGGTGAAATGGCCTAAGAATGTCCAGGCACTGGTGCATCTCCTGGTAATCAATGTCTGAAAGTGTGCTTTCAGTGTGTTGATAAAGTATTAAACTGATTTGCGATAACAAACTCCAATAGTATTTGATAATGATTCGATTATTTTCCAGAATTTCCGTGGATTATTGAAGTTTTCTGTCACTTTAAATAAAACTCAGTCTTAGAAAAAGTAGATTTCATCTCATCTTTCTCTTGATTTTTTTTTTTTTCTGTTTAAGTTCAGGAGGAATTGTTTCAATGTAGGCTTTTAACCTTTATATTTGTTCAGGATAGATAGTTGCCCAGGATAGATCAGCAAAGCTGTTTCAGACCATGAATTTGTCTCAGTTCAGTTATTTATTCCTGCTCCTGCAAAGTCAGGCCCCTCCCGACTCCAGCTGCGCAGCATGGGCTCCTAACCTGGTCAAGGCAAATACTAGTGGAAAGTGATGGGAAATACTGCGCCAGCGCAGTTGAACAAAAAAAAAAAAAAATCAGTAATATATGATCTGGAGTGACTGGTGTTTGTCTCTAGATGGTGTTTAAGTTTACTTGGAACTATGGCACTGTTGGATAATTTCCCCTCCACACCAGGCAAAGCGGACTTGACGCGTTTGGTTTCCCGGTAAACGGAAATCCAAAGGTAAGTTAAATTTCTTTGTGCTGTATTGAGGTTTTATCTGGGTCGGAATGTTTTTTGGGGGGGACCCAGGTCAGATTGAGTAGTTTTCTTCTGTTGGATTTAATTGTTTGACTTAATGACAGACAGAAAAATCAGGTGAAAATTGATGATCTTCTACGTCACACCTGCTGATTGTCCACGGCACGCTTGTTCGCTGCGCAACGGCGGCGGGGAAACACTGGTGTAGATACTGTAGTTACGGGTAGATTTAATATTAATATTTGAGGCTGTGTTAAAGACTGACTGACCCATCCTTTGACTACAGACTGAGAGGTCACCGGTTCAAATGGCCCGTCTCAGTGTGGTCGATAAAAGTTTCTAGCACTCTCTTCCGGGTGCGTGTAGTTCTCGCACCATTAACTGGATAACATCGGTGTGTTGTAATTAAAGAGGTGCTGTACATTTGAAACAGCGAGGTAAACACGAATGCATCAAAACATCAAACATGATACTGGAGTATTTAAATATTACCGGTATAGCTGTATTGGTAGCTGGGGGTATAGCTCAGTGGTAGAGCATTTGACTGCAGATCAAGAGGTCCCCGGTTCAAATCCGGGTGCCCCCTCTCTTTTTCTTCACTTCGTCTCATATCGTTTATGTTTTGTTTTAGACATAATTAGGCATAAATTTAGCTTTTATCTTGTTTCCACAATCGATTTATTATACATTGAAGTCGTATTGTTACCGCTGCCGCTATGTGGTTCCTCCTCCTTCCTCAGAACAGTTTGGCCTGTTCAGATTCTGTTCTAGCGGGGAATAATAATAAATATCATGTGTGACAAGCAGACGTAACTGTATGTGTCTTATTATTTCCACCCAGGCGCCTTCTGTTATGAAAAGACATGAGTTTCTCATGATATGTGTTTGAGGTCTCTGTATTGGCCAATGTGTGGTCAGCTGACTGGTTGTGGTCATATGGCTCCACCACGTGGTCGAAGGATGTCACATGGGAATGAAACAGGTTTCCTTGGTGACACTCACCCGATGGGTTTCATGTAGTCAAACATGGTCCGTTAACGTTTGTTATCAAATTTTCACCATTGCATGAGATTAGTGTCAACACCAGCCACCAGGTTTAATTAGAAAACGTTCAAGCGGAAACATCCTGACAAATTAAAAGTTCTGCACTTTAATCTCATGCAAACTCTTCTTCAAATAAATTCATTGCAATAACTATCAGTTACACACACACACACACACACACACACACACACACACACACACACACACGCCTGTTACAACAAAGTCGACAGAGATACAGTATAACATTATGAACTAGTCATTGGTCGCAAGTAAGTTTAATGAAGCAAAAATAACTTTATAAACTGGAAAACAAAACAAAACAAATACACATAGTTTAGTTGGGGCTTATATTTTTTAGCAGTACGGTTAATTCCCTGACATCCCTGTGCACTGAGTCTTATTATTTCCATACAGGCGTCTTGTTTGATGAAAAGAGAAAATGACACAGAGATAGCTGGCAAAAGCCTTTACAGTAAAAACTGTTCAGCCTCCAGCCGTGGAGTGGGGGACATTCTGTGTCGACAGGTGGCCCATTTATCCAATTCTTTTCTCTTGTAATACCCGTGTTGTCCTCAAGGTGGTATCCTTTCTTCTTCCAAGTCCTGGATGTCCAGGACTTTTAGAAGCACTGCTCAGCTTCAATGAAACCTTCCTTTTCATGACCCCCAAGCTCCACTTCAGCGTAACTTGAATGGCAGCCCTGGTTGCGGAACTTCATTGACGGCCAGTAGTTGTTGGTTCGTCGCTAGAAAAACAGACAGTGTGCATGTGAAATGTCTGTAACCAGCAATACAAATAGTTGATTTTTGCAGAATTTTTGGCTCTGCTTTCTCACCTGCATGAGGTAAAATGGTGGAGCCACTGTTGGGTGAGTGTTGATGTAGTAGACCGCAAGTAAGGTCAGGGCCACGAGCAGCACTAATGCAGCCACTACCCCTGCAATGATAGCTGTATTCTCTGTTATCTTAGCGTTTGGAGGACCCGTCTGTAAATCTGAAAGGAAGGGAAGCAGAAATACATTGCTGTTAAGGTGGCTCCAGAAGAGACTGTGAACTTAGGTCAGACTGGTCACCAAGTTTTCTAAACTCTTTCATTTGAAGGTATAAGTGGAAATGAGCACACCCAAAATGTTGCACTTCTTCTATTCTGAATTGATCTGCCTGCAATCCCGATCGAAAATCAACAATGTGTTCTGATCGGACCTGAAGTGAACACCCCAAACCATAAACTGTTTACCTAATTAATAACTCCGTTAAAAACTAGGGATTCTTCTCTTGACTTCTGATAGATTTCGGTCTGAAGTCGCCACCTGCTGGCCTGCTGGTTCCGAGAGGTTGTTTGTAAGCTGAATTGTTCGTAAATCGTTATTTATTTAATCTCAATCTATAATTGTGGGTGGCATGGTGGTGCAGTGGATATCGCTGTTGCTCTCTGGGTTCCGTGTTCCATGTTATGTTTAGGTGGTCATGTCAAAAATGCCTGTAGTTGTGAACTAAGAGAAATCTACCTCTAGTGACGGCCTGCTCATCGGGCACCGCTGATGAAGGCGATGGACTCGGGGAAGAGCTGTTAAAGGAGATGGTGGATCCCTCCGGTAGTACGTGGTTGTAGTCCTCACATGTGCCTTTAGCCTGGGTGAAGGCCCACAGGAATGACCCAAAGAAGAACGAACCAGCAGCTTGTGTGTGTGTTGTGTAAAGGAGAATGCAGCTCACCTCCTCAGGGCAGTTATACTCTAACCACTCCTGTCTATGTCGGTCGATGCCGTCAGAGCATCTGAAACTCAGTCAGGACAAAATGAGAAGATGCTTTAAGATTTTGTCATAAGTCTTTTTGAATGTCACCCTACCGTTGGAGTGTGTTGCACCAGCCGCACCCGGTTGTCAAGTTGGATGTGAGGCAGGAATCGCATGATGTGTGCTGAAGACAAGCTGGTGGAATCAGAAACACAAGTGTGAAGTTTGAGTGATGGGCTAGTCTGTTGTTTAAAGGTCACTTTGGCGGGATACTCACTGGGCAGAGGCGTGATCTCAAAGGCTGAGCCATTAACAATCTTAGTGATGTCAATCTCAACACGATGGTACTCATATATCGTACGGTGTTTGACCCCTTCAAGACAAATATAGAAGCTCAGTATTTTAGAAAGATTTTCTTTTCTGTGCCGTTTTTGAAACCAATCACTGTGGCTACAGCAAGAAAAAATCATTGTGGGTTTCTGATCTTCTTTGTTCATTATATCTAAAGCTCTTAGATATTTTTGTATGTTTTAAAGCTCCAATCAGAGCTTAAATGAGAATCCAGCCTACATACGAGAAGCTGATAATAGCCCATTTACACAATAACTTACACAAATTAAGTTATATTTTATGCTTGAGATGAGAAATAGTGAAATTTTACCATTTGTGAGTGCTGTTTATTTGAGGTTTTTCAATGTTAAAAAGATTTTTGAAATGCATCCAGACACAGTTTGGTCTGACCTCAGACATAGAGCCTGTTTCTCATCGAACAAGCAGAGACAGAGAAGTCTGTCCTGGATTAAAACACACTGAAGAGTTTATTCAGTCTGTGAATTAAGAAGCCCCAAAATAAAGTCATTTCTGTCTATCATTTTGTATAAATAAACAGAAATTAAACTTGAGGTTTAGTAAAAATTAACACATATGTCAAGTTTAACGCCACAAACGCTGATCTAATCTGGTTCATCATGGTTGTTAGGTTATTTGAGATTAAGATTGGCCAGACAATAACACGCTGCAAGAAAACGTGGCCCACATGCAAATTTGTTCCATGTTTTTACTGGAACTTTCCGTTGGAAATGGATAGTAACAAGAGAAATGTAAGAAGAAATAGAATAGAGGAACAAAACTCTTTTTCCTAGTAGCAACAATACTTGTTCCTAAAGTTTGAAATTAGTAAAAAATATTCTAAAACTGACCTGAGGACTGTGAGTCAAGAAGGTATGCCATGAAAGCGTCAGACAATCCCACTTTAACCGGATGCTCAGTGGAATTAATGCTCATCACTGGTACGGGAACCTGAAAAATGAAAGCCGTATTTGTGTGCACGTAGCTGAAAAATTCTTTTCTTTGCAAAATAAAAGAAACCACATTTGTAAGTGGTACGAAAAAAAAAAAAAAAGTATAGTTCAAATCAAACAGACCTCTCTGTAGTTGAAAATAATGGTTCCATTCTTGTGAAGGACTGCCTGGAAAGTGAAAGGTCCTTCAGACTCTCGGTCCTTTAACCGAACGCTATCCCACTCCACCACAAACAGATTACCTGAGCGGAGCAGACGGGGGGCTGATCACAGGAAACCAGGCAACATGCAACACCAACTCGACTGTGGAGCTTCACCTTACCGTTGTCTGAGTACCTAATTGTAGAGTTTCTGGAGAAACTGGGGTCAAAGTTCGCCATGAGGGGAGCAACGTACTGTGTGGCAGTCAGCATGCGATGAGTGATCTCCCCCATGAAAATAAACCCTGGGTTAGGGGGGGAGGAACAGAAACTGCAAATGTTAAAGATGACAACCTGAATATTTTTGGGCATTGTTCAAAAGGTGATGGATACTAATTGAAGTTTTAACTGGAATGTGATATCAACTCTGCATGCAGCAATTCAAACGAACAATGGATTTTCCTGTTAGAGTTTGTTTTCAAGTTGTAAACATCATGACTGGTTTTACGTCTGTAAAACAAACAAAATTACGTGCAAGTGAACTTGAGTCTTTAAGTCCATCTTCTGAACATTCATTTGTGTCCTAGCATTTCTTTGCAACTGAGTCACTGTTGAAAACAACATCTTCTCACATCGCATCTGGGGGTTAACAATGTAGGACATGTACAGCGAGCAATTAAGCAATGCAAACTGAAGGCATTTACTGTCAACCAGGTTTATTAGAGCCTAATGTGCTTGATTATTTCCCGAGGGACGGATGAATATTCTCCTGATGTACACAGTCTCCTGATTGGAGGAGCAAAGTGGATAACAAGTGATGTAAACTCACCACCGGTCGCTATGATAATTTGTCTCAGGTAATGTCCATAAAACGGGAAATCAAAAGAAAGGGCTACCCTCTGTGGAAAAGGAAAAACATATCAGGCACAACCGAACATTAAATGGCGTTTGTGTATCTGTATGTGTGTGTGTTTGTGCGTTCGCCACACCGCTGCCTGTCTGTGAGCGTTGGATAGAATGCCGTGGATCTGCACTTGGCTCTGGTGCAGGGCGTTCAGATCCACCCACAAGTCTTCAGTACGTCTATCCGTTGGACCAAAACTCTGCCATCTGTAGTACTTCAGGGAGTCCTGAGAAAAAGAGGGCAGTTTTCATGAAATTATTAACAATGTTCGCATCATTTTGCAAAAACAGAGTCTACTGGTAGCAATTAGGACAGATGTGATCAAGATAAATAGATTTTTATCTTGATTAGGGCAGAAGAACTCATTTCTGGGCATGTGGAGGATGGGATCTGGGGTAAACACTTCAGTTTTATAATAATGAAAGTTTCAGTTAGAGGGTTAAAAATGAAACTGTAGATCCATCCATACACTTTCTTTGCACATACGGTTTCTCCACTCTTGATGGTATTATTAACGTCTGCCACGGTTCAAGGTGACAGAGAGTGATGGTTCCAGGGTTTCACATGGGTTCGGAAAGTAGAGCAGTTAAAAGCAGCACACTCACTGCCTCTCTGAATGCTCCATATACAGCAAGTGACCCATTTCTAGTCTCCCATCTCCGCTGCTCGACACCAGCTGGTGTTATCTTGAGGATGTGGGAATAGGAGAAGGAAATAGTCATAGTTTTCCCTACAGCTGACTGATTCATTGAATGAAAAAACTCCCGTAAGAATGAAAGTAAAGGGTCTTGGAAATTAGGATCCCGCTTCATCTGTGCTGAACATTTTCTCTCCAGGGCGTTTTCATTCGTGGAGTTGAGGTGGTCAACTAAATTTACATTTACTAATCCAAACTGGATTGTTGGGAGAGTTTAGGATTGGTTGAACGTTGGTGAGTTGAGGAACTAGAAAAGAATCTGTTAAAAACAGGAAGTACAAATCTGCAGATTTACAGATCAAAATGAGGAGGGTTGACTGTCAGAATAAAAAAAAAAAAAAGATGATTGGAAGGGCAAGTGATGAGCAAATGTATGATGGTGGGCTGTAAATTCAAAAATGTGTTCTTCCGCTGGCTGATCTTCACGTGCTAAATATCACAGGTGGACTAGATCACATCCAGACGGTGACTCTTTGGGCTTTTCACACAAATCACACAGCAGCCCATGAGATTCAAGATCTGATAGGAAAAGAAAAGAAGAGCTGGACATTCAGCCGTTCTGATCCTCATCATATCCTCACCACAAAAAGACAGACAGACAGACTGGCTGTGACAATTTTGTTGAGATTGATTTTGTGTTTGCAGCGAGTTAACAATAAAACCAATAAAAGCAAGTATGGGTTGGTTGAAGAGAGAAACTTTAATTCAGAGGTTGCGTGGTTGAAATTTTTGTGCTTAATTACATGTTTGAAATTTTGAAAAAAGAGCTTCACTGGTTCTGTGTGGTGTTGTTGTTGGATAATAGTAAAAAAAAATGTTAAAAAGCTCAGCTGCCATGGGTCAAGACATTGAAAAAGCCCAGGCATTTCCAGTTGATTCGACATGAGATGGAATTTTGTACTGATGGAAACATAGATCCTTAAAGTTTAAGTTTGGTACCCAACAATACAACAAATTTGAGACCTACTGTGGTGCTCGCAGATTGGAAAGCAAGAAAAGAAAGAAGAGAAACTTCATAGCTGAGACGGGTGGGACGAAGGACCAGTCGTTTGGATCTCACCACTATTTGGGTCGTGTTGTCGGACAGGGGATTGATATCAAGTCCTCCTCGTCCTCCTTCCGCTGGTTTCTCACGGGTTTCCCTGCTTCTGTGTGGAGTCTGCTGGTCCCTCCTGGTCCTGTGAAACCCGGACGGATCCACATCTGTCTGCAGGGGAGTACCCCTCATGGCATCTAGAACAAGACGGGCATTGTGGAACAAGGTCAAGACACATGGTCCAGTATGGACACACATCCTGCAGGATTACTGGCCTTCGGTTTCTCCATAAATAAAGCACCAAATTCTACATGACAAACCTTCGCAAAAAAAAAAAAAAAAATTCAGTTCTACTTTTATTTTCAGAATATATGAAAAGAGCTCCAGAATTATCTTGTAAAATGATGTGTTTGCATGAAATAGAAGTAGTTCTGCTGTTGAGCCTTGTAGTCACATCTGCTTTTTATTTATTAGCATGATTTGGATCATTAACAGACCGACATGCAGAAAATGGACACACACGCACGCACACACACACACACACACACACACACACACACACACACACACACACACACACACACACACACACACACACACACACACACACACACACACACACACACACAAATGCCATTCACCTACATTTGTGATTTGAGTGAGTCATTTCCTGAACAGATCATAGATGAATGTTTACATCCTGAGGAATCAACTTCTTTTCTTTTTGGAGGCTAAACCGATCTTTGACTCATTGTTTTGTGCAAATCTTTGATCAACGAGATTGCAGGATTTATAGAACTCACTGGTCATAAAAGAAATATTTCTTGATTAGACTGTTGAAATTAATTCCTTAATAACAGCAGCATGCTGACAGCTTTGTGGCAACAATTGGGGGAAAAGTCATCCTTTTTTAAAATATCCTAAATCAATGTTTTCCATGTTTAAGGCCGGGGTTAACCCGACCTCAGATTGTATTGGACCTCTCTAATAATCTTACGACTGAACAAGAAAAAATTCCTAGAAGCAGTTTCCAAAATCTGGTAGAAAGGAGGGAACCAGAAAAGTGTATTCAGTTAGCAGCAGATTAATGTGTTTGGAATGGGAAGACAATCACAAGGGTGCGTAATGTTTGGGTGTCTGCACATCTTTGATTTAGGATTATTTCCTCGGTAATCAAACATGAAAGGGCTGTGCAGAGTTGTGGTTAAGAACAAGAGAGATGTGCAGAGTTGTGGCAACTACAGAGGAATAAGGCTGATGAGCCATACAATGAAGTTATTGGAAAGAGTAGTGGAAGCTAGACTAAGGGCAGAAGTGAGCATTTGTGAGCAGCAGTATGGTTTCATGCCAAAAAAGAGTACTACAGATGCAGTATTTGCTTTGAGGATGTTGATAGAGAAGTACAGAGAAGGCCAGAGGGAGCTGCATTGTGTTTTTGTAGATCTGGAGAAAGCTTATGACAGGGTGCCCAGAGAGGAACTGTGGTATTGTATGAGGAAGTCTGGAGTGTCAGAGAAGTATGTTAGAACGGTGCAGGACATGTATGAGGACTGTAAGACAGTGGTGAGGTGTGCTGTAGGTGTGACAGAGGAGTTCAAGGTGGAGGTGGGACTGCATCAGGGATCAGCTCTGAGCCCCTTCTTGTTCGCTATGGTGATGGACAGGCTGACAGACGAGGTTAGACAGGAATCTCCATGGACTATGATGTTTGCAGATGACATTGTGATCTGCAGTGAGAGTAGGGACGAGGTGGAGGAGAAGTTAGAGAGGTGGAGGTTTGTCCTGGAAAGGAGAGGGATGAAGGTTAGCCGCAGTAAGACAGAGTACATGTGTGTGAATGAGAGGGACCCAAGTGGAAGAGTGAGGTTACAGGGAGAAGAGATCAAGAAGGTGGAGGATTTTAAGTACTTAGGGTCAACAGTCCAGAGCAATGGAGAGTGTGGAAAAGAGGTGAAGAAACGTGTACAGGCAGGATGGAATGGGTGGAGAAAAGTGTCAGGTGTGATGTGTGATAGAAGAGTTTCAGCTAAAATGAAAGGAAAGGTGTACAAAACTGTGGTGAGACCAGCGATGTTGTTCGGTCTAGAGACAGTGTCACTGAGGAAAAGACAGGAGGCAGAGCTGGAGGTAGCAGAGATGAAGATGCTGAGGTTCTCTCTGGGAGTGACCAGGAAGGATAGGATCAGGAATGAGTACATCAAAGGGACAGCACATGTTAGAGGTTTTGGAGATAAAGCCAGAGAGGCCAGACTGAGATGGTTTGGACATGTCCAGAGGAGAGATAGTGAATATATTGGTAGAAGGATGCTGAGTTTTGAACTACCAGGCAGGAGGCCAAGAGAAAGACCAAAGAGGAGGTTTATGGATGTAGTGAAAGAGGACATGAAGGTAGTTGGTGTGAGAGAAGAGGATGCAGAAGACAGGGTTAGATGGAGGACACTGATTCGCTGTGGCGACCCCTGAAGGGAAAAGCCGAAAGGAAAAGAAGAAGAATCAAACATGAAAGGGCGAGATGACATTATTATCTTATCGGATGTTATGAGTTTAAACTTTGTATGTAAAAATAGCAAACACTCAATGATGGATTTGTTGTTTTCCATTAAAGCAATAGTGCTGCCTTCAGGACAAGATATCGCTCCCATGATTGTATGGTAAATACACAATTAGCTTAGCATAGACACTTGAAACATTTAGCGTGGCTTTTTCCTACTGGCACCTAATTTTGCTAATTTTTTAACCTGTTTTTTAAGATTAATTGTGACTATAAGTTAGTTTAGGTACAATTTAAATTCTAAATATCCAACACAGTGGGCATCCTATTCTTCCACTCTCTCTGAATGCTGCTGCTGTGATCGCGTAAATTTTCCCACTGTGGGACAAATAAAGGATTATCTTATCTCTCTTATAATGGGTGTCAACCTCTGGTCGGTAACATAATGCAAGATTTTATTACCAGGAAATGTTATTTTACTTCAATGAAAGTTGGAAGTCATCGGGGCCTACGTCATCCATAAGGAGTGAATTAAATCTAATTTCTTTGGCTTGAGAAAAAGAATGACAGCAAGATTTGGGAAGTAAAAAGGGAGAAGGAAACGAAGAGTGGCAGGACTCCTCATCAGAAAACAGCTGAGGAAGCACCAAATAGCAGAGGAACGAGAGGAGGAAGTGGTCTGAGGCAGGGGGGAAGAAGTCCAGGGACTAAGCTTCAGCCAAATCCAATTTGTTGTGAGAGTTCTTGCTGCATACAATGTGTGTCTATTTCACAATGTTAATATATTCTTTCCTGGATGATTTGCTTGTAATTTCAAATTTGGTGTTTGCATCGGGGCTTCAGTTTAACTATCCTCTGTAGCATCGGGTCTGACAGACACACGCAGATCGGGATCCTGCAATGTGCAAACTGGAGCAGAAAAAGATCAGGTAAATTTGGAAGACCCCCTTAGAATGTGACGATTAAAAAGACAAATATGACATATAATGGTAAATGGACAGCGGTTTCACAGTTGGGGTAGACTTTACCTCATCTGCTTGAATAAATGCATAGAAATCATTCTGGCAGTTCTCTATATTTCAAATACTCCTGATGACATGGAAGGATTATGTCAATTTACATCTGTGCACATGCACAATGTCAGATTTCCTGCTGTTTAATCCAATATATCTTGCAGTAGCAGGATTATTTCCTCCTGCAGGCTTATTTTGCACGATTAGCAAATATGAATGGGCTGTTTTGGGGTGATAACACCTGAACGCCAGTAGTGTCCACTCAATCAGTTTCCCCAGACAAGCCTGCATTGCAGCAGTCATCTCCAGTGGGTGTTGGGAGTTATATCAAACTAGGACACAGTATTGTGTTCATTCATGCCACATGCATTAACTCAACACTGAAAAATGGAACATTCCCCTGGCTTCCATGGTGAAGTTTTACTTGTTTTTATATCTTTAAAATTCAGACTACTGATCCATCATTTCCTTAATAATGATCACAGGCATGTAAGAAATATTAAGTCACATTTTTGCCATTTGAATGCAGTTTCAGAAGGCTAGACAGCGATTGGAGTCACACTAAACCAAACCACATTCCCCAGCTGAGAGGAAAGACTCAATGGTCTTTCAGTGTGTTCACCTGGAGGACGTCCAGAGTTGAAGAATAAATCTTCCCTGAAAATAATCTCTTTCTGAGTGAATGAACAACACCACAAAGTTCGACCAGAATCCAGGATCCACGGATGGCATGAAGGATGGAAGAATTACGTACGCTACAAAACCCTGACCCGATTGCCCTCCGGTTTTTGTGCTGCTGGAGATGTTGTCGTCAGGACGAGAGGGGATTAGCTAAACACCTTCAGTCTTGTGGTAAAACAATTAGCAGCGGAACAGGAATCACGAAGCGAGATCACTGCAGCGAATGTCAGTGTTTGTCAGTGCAGTTTGGCACAGCGCTTTTGTTGGGGTGGATTTTAAGGGGGCAATGTGTTAACACCAGCCTGGAGCTTTTGGCGTGGGAAGGAGTCATTTTGCACTTTACAGTCAGGATCAGTAACCATAACACACAATCACAGTTTTTGGCACCCGGACCGATTAAAAAACAAAAAAGAAAAGGGAAAATGTAGTGTTTAGGAAAAACATAGACAGCTGGATCAGGTTTAGAGTTTAGGAAACATTTAATGTCCGCTTGTTGTCATCGACTTTTGTTTCTCCTAGGAATTTATTTTTAATGCGGCTAACATGCATTTCCAGCAGTATTTTAAGTTGTCATAATAGATTATTTTACAGCAAGGACTGTTAATCCATAAATAAGCTGTCTTTATATTTTTGGAGGCTGTGTTTACATAATGAGATTTTTTTTTAGGCTGTTTCAGGTCTCAGATGAATGGTATTGCAGAAACTCAATACCGGCCTGTCAAAATATATTCACTGGGTAAAACAATAGATTGCTGAAAATATTCTCTTGGGTGCCAAATTTGATAGATTCAAGCAAAAACATAGATGTTCTGACATTTTTAGCTCATTTAGATCAATTGTCTCCAACCCCTGGCCTAGTTTGAGTATTGATTCGTCCAGCCTGCCAGATGCTGTAAAGTTTTTTTAACCATATCATGCGAGATTCTCTGGCTATGCTGGTTGACTAAATCTGTCCACCGAAAGAAGAACACCTGGAAAAGTCCTTAGAACCACTTCTACGGCAGTTCCTGCTACAAAAAACTCACACCCACACAGACACGAGGTGAAGAAACAACTCCAGTGGGTTCTCTGCTAAAATTACAATCACAACAGCAATTTTTTAGAATTAGTAGATCTGCTGAACTCCAACGAGCCATGCACATGATTTTCTTTGTAGCTGCTAGAGAATTGACTGCAACACCTCAGATGAGAGGTGACAAAGTCTGCAGCCATCACTTCATCACTTTGTTCCACCTCCTGGTGAGATTATGCTGAAGCTATCCGAACTGAACTGAGGTCAGACAGTCAATTTGAACAGCTTGATCTTTTAAACATGCGTTAGTGATGCACGCGAGCTTGGACAGTTTCCTGTAGATTGTCTCATGCTAGCGGGGATCCGTACTCTCCTGTTCTGTTGGAGCGTCCACTGCAGCTCCAGGCCCCCAGATCAGAAAAACTGGGACCACAGGAGAGGCCAGAGAAACTGGAGCACCGCTGATTGTCAGAGGAGGAGCAGCAACGGAAGAACGGGGGCTGTCTAAAAATAATTTTTCTCCAAGGAGAACAAAAATACATACATTTGAACACATGTAGATGCATGTGCACATGGAAAGGCAGGGAAGGATACAGCATAAACAAGAGATGTATAGAAGTTTAGATGCAGTTTGACTTGAGATGAAGCTTTCTTTTAAAATATCTCTTGCTGCTAACGCACCTTGTTATTGAAGTCAGTGGTGAACCTCAACCATTTCTGAGTTATTTATGAGGATTTCAAACCACATCCTTGTATTTGTCAGGCAACTGCACACCACAAGTTTAGTTTTTCAAACAGGAAGTGCTAAGGTTTTTGAGTGATATATGATGAAAATCCATTTCAAGTGGCTGCTAGATGTAGATTCTTCCTCAAAATTCTCTCCAAAACAAATTTCAAGTTTTCTCCTTGCCACAAATGGAGGCATTCTAGATCACATAAAAATTCCTCCAACCTGAATTCAGATATTTGGAAAGTAATAGCTTTCAATGAATACCTGTGTGAGAACATACCTTCATGCACTTCAGCCCAGACCCTCACCAGCTCAGCCTGGCAGAGACAGATGAGGAGAACAGCACAAAGCCCCATGTCTGCCCGACTCTGCTCCCTCCTTCCTCAACTTCCTCAGCGCTCCTGTCTTCTCCTTTTGTCTCCCTGTATCCCGTCTCACTCCTGCAGGAGACCAGGGCTCCTCACTCCTCCGCTCCCCTGTCGTAACGCCTCTGCTCTCCCACACAGCTGCCGTTTCCGTACCTCAGGAGAGGTCGGCTGCTTTTTTCCTCCCTCGTCTTGCCACACAAGTCCGTCTTTGGCTCTCAGAGGAACTTCTGGGATGATGGATCCACAGTGGGAACAAGAGTCAGAGAACACATGTGTTGCATAGTGAGGTGTTATGTTTTTTGCTTTTACCCCAAATTTTATTCTGATCCATGGAATACCTGCTCACTCCCTCCTCCTCTCTCTCTTTCTCCCTTTCTCTCTCACTCTCTATCTCTCACTCTCTCTCACAGTACTATTAAAAATCTTCTTTTAAGTGAATTTTTTTTTGCTTTCTGTCACAACCAAATAGAAAGGAGGGTGTTGGGGAGGAGCATGTCTCCCCCATGTGGGACGTTGAACCAAAACAAATGTGATGTTTTTAAATGGTCACCATTAGAGAAGATAATCCCTTGTGGTCTCTTTGAAGAAATATTACATGTACTAATAAAACAAATACTCAGGTTTTTTTTTTTCCTTCAGTTTCCATTTTAATTTCCTATAATTGAATTCAGGTTTGCTCCAGAACATGTTTTTCTGATTCTAATAACCGAGTAAAAATGCAGATAATGCATTTTTTAGAGCTGCTCAGACACTCATTTTTGTGTCATGTCATGGATGCTGGAGAGGTGTTCATGTTCATGCAGGCTGGGATGTGTGGCTCTTTCCTGATGAATACATTTGTTTAATTTCAAAAGATTTTTTTCATTTGTTCTTCAGTTTTAGCAACACGAAAAGCAGAGAGAAATATAACAGTCAAATCTCCGTTTATACAGGAAAGAATGCTTTGTTTTGCGTCGTTGACACAAACATGTGTGCATGTCTTTCTCACTCATTTTCTAAAACGGCTGGTGTATCGTTGAACAAACATTAGTCAAACAGGAGTAAGCATTGCTTCCATTGAGAACTACTTTTGTCTAATATGTATTTAGTGCTCTAGTGAGCGTTTACAACAACAGGATGGTGTATGTCTGATCTTTTTTGGATAGCTCTGATTTCACACACAGTTCATTGTTGTTTTTGGTCACAGTGGAATTTATTCACAAAAAGGAAACATTAAAGATGCAACCAGCCTTATCTGTAAACATTTACAGCTTGCTGCTGCTACGGTTTTAATTATGAACATCCCAGAAAGAAAGGAAGATGACAGAATATTAGCTTCTCAGCACTGATAAAAACTCGCTATTAAAAAGGATTAAAGGAACGTTTTGTTCTTTCTTTCTCGACAAAGTTGCATAGTTTGCAAAACTGCGACAAAACCGTTTAGATGCGATCTAAACGACTCAGTAGATCTGATTTTTTTTTTTTTTTTTTTTGGTTCCTTGTGAATGTAGATATTTTTTTCTGATGTTGTGACTCACAAACTAAATTGTTTCACTGCCGGGAACAAAACCGCAAGTTGACATTTTTTTAAATGACAATCAATCTTGTTACAACACAACTTTCCGACATGCTGATTATTACAGATGTCAAGTAAGGAAAGAATCAGTCTCTGCACACACCAGAGGCTGTGAGAGGCTTTTCATGATGATGATGATGATGGTGATGATGGTGATTCTGAGTAACAGTAATGAGTATAGGACCTGGTAAAAGTCTTAAACTGTTATTAATAATGGATAAAGAATGAAGAAATATAATGATGAGGAACTAGAAAACAGAACTGTCTTGGACAGGAAGTGAATCCATACTTTGCAGAGTTTTTCGCACGCCCAAAAAGTCCCTTCTATAAATCAGAGGTTTTGGACCAGAGGGAAGGACAGCCGGACCGGTTCCTCCTGAACAAAGGTGACACCGGTGGGGATCTGACACGCATCGTCTGATGAAACCATCATTCTGATTTACTTCAACCACTCGTCTCTCCTGATTGACGGTCAGCCAGGCCTCACTAAAGGAAACCTGAACAAATGAGATGGTCGACAGGTGAAATGTGTCGCTTAAGCATAAATGGTGAATCTTTGGCTTCACCAGAGTATTGTCAGTCACTAAGGAGCAGACAGGAAGAAAGAGACAAAAAAAGAACAAGTATTTCTGATCTCCTCTTTATGTGCTTTTTTCGGCTCTTTTAAGTTATCATAAAAAGGTAATAATGGAGAATGTCTGACTTCTATATTGGTCGCCAGTGACCCTCGCTCCAGTTTCTTCTCTTAACTTTTTATTTCAAATTTCAAACTCGGCACAAAGAACACATAGTTCTGTTTCCCATTACAGATCGACTCACACTCCTCCTTTTTGTTCCAGCTGCAAACAGCTGATATTATTTATCCCGCAGCACAAATGGAGTGTTCACGTCTGAAGACATGTCAAATTTATTTTGTCCCTGAATTAATTAGTAACTATGCATTTTCAAGTACTTCCACACCTAAATAATCATAAAAACACAAATGTGAGCAGGTTAATAATCCCATTGAAATGAGATTATTGCTACCACTGAAAACTTGTCATGTTATGTCATTGGTTGCATTTTCTCCCTTCAGTTCTATCATTGTTTCATGGTTTGTATGATTCAGAGAAACAATTATAGCAGAGTCTTTGTGAAAGGAAAAGCTTTTAAGACCCCGGGTGAATCTTTAGATCCCATTTAATCACCAACAAGTAGCTTTGTTTGGCGATATCAACCCCTAATATACGTAGATGCATCATACTTTCTTCTTGACTATAGTCCTCTTCGTACGTGTTTTTCAGTTTTGACCACCAATTTACTTTCGGTCACCAACAACCAATGAAAAAAGCTGCACTGTGATGACGGTAAGGCCCGACTATTAATACCATGTGTTGAGATCGTCAGACCCAATTCCATCAAAATACTTTTATCCTCCCTGGTGTATATCAGCTCATTAACTTGATGACTTCCTGTCTTCAATCTGAGAAAAATAACACCCCTGAGTGTATTTCATTGAGCAGAATAATACCGACACTCGATTTTAAATCCTAAAGAAACAACATTTACCTCCTGTTTTCACCAATTCCCAGAATACATGTTCACTCGGTGTGACTCATTGACATTCATCCATCCATTTCTCCTCCAAACTTGTGTTATTTTTTTTTTTTTGGTGGTGGGAAGGCAGATTCCTCTGCCCTCCACCATTCAGAGATCCCTGTGGGGGTCAAGGTTCATTACAATGGACAAAAATCACCCAGCCCATTGTTTTTGTTAGTCCTTAATTGCAAGACCTATGGCAATGTTGATTGCGACAGTGAGCACATTCATTACGAGCGTCATTAGCGGAGTCAACAGTGGGGGAGCATGTTAAGGACTGTTCGGAGACAGTTATCTGCTGTTGGCATTGGGTAAATAAAGGGTGGTGGGGGGTATCCCTCAGTCAGAACCAATGTAGAACAAGAACACATGCTTGAGGGAGCGTGGTAAACAACACAGGGAGTGTTTAAGTCACAAAGCACACTTCTGGGAAGACATATAAACTGCCTCATTGGGAAGTTGAAGCGAAAGCTTCATTGTACAGTAATAACGCTGATAAATAAACTGCTGATAGTTGCGTAACTGTGATAGAATACCTGTTTACTTATCACTAACTGATTGCGATGCTCCTGTTGTTTCTGCTAATTGACCACCAATTATGTCATTAGTATGTGTTAGCCTGCATTGATAAGGTCTTAACTAACCTAGAGCTGCTGTATCTACACTACCGATCAGTGCTGTCTGCTACCAGGAATATGTAAATTACTGATGGCTATCCAGTCATCCAAGTCTGAGAGAAATTCTAATAAAGCAATGGATGCAAATGTTGTGTAAAGCTAACCACGCATGTCAAAACAGAAGTTATTACAGAAATCATTTCAAATGTGCCGTTACGCAGCGCAGCGGTGGAACCAGAATGGGTATGATGTTGAGAAACGATGACTCAGCTACACATTCAATTCAATTAATTCAGATTGCAACGTAAATTATACCAAAGGCTTTTTACGACAGGAGTCGTTTTGAACTGTCTCTTCAAATCAAAATAAAAATCAATATTGCTAAATATAATCATAAAAATATGAAGTTATAAACGTGTGTATATTAGTACAATATGTCAAAATTCCCATTGTGATGAACACAAGTTGAAAGATGTTTTTTTGTTCCCCTTGAGCAACTTGCCCACCCCACCCCCCTGATGGTAATTACATTTAATGAGATCAGGGGGTCGTCTGCAGGGTGCGCTTCTGCAAATTGCTCTCAGCATGGGGTCTGATGTGGCACAGGGTAGGGGCCAATGGGGCAGTCGAGGTCGGGGTGACGAGTGTTTGTCCAGTGTTTTTGGAGGGGGGCCGCAGATGCTTTACCTGTCAGTCAGCGAGTAGTGAAACATGTCAGGCATTTGTCTGCCTTTGTCCTCCTCATTTGTTTTGTCTGGCAGAGATAACCAACTGAGGTGGTGCTGGTCTCCCCTCCAGACCCCAACTCCCCTCTATCTCCTCATTCCCCCTGCTCCACGACTGGTCATTTTGCCACTATTTTCTGGCCGTAGGGGGTAACCTGGGCAATTTAGTTAATCCATTAACAACTGATTGTCTCCTCCTACCTTGTTGCTTGGACAAACAGCCTGCTGGGGGGCCAGGCCACAGCAACCTATAAAAGTCATTCTGGAAGAGGAGGCAGCCTCTGTCACTGAATGGATCCCTGCAGTCCTCTTTATCTTTACGTTTACCAGCACTTTTAAGCTTTCGATTCTTATTTAGTTGGAGACACCGTTTAATATTGTTCTCTTCGTCGCGGCCATTTACAGTACAATTCATAACTTTTTTAACTTAATCCGCTTGCTGCAATCTGTGGAAATGTTGGGGAATCTGTGGATGTTCTGCCTGTGTCTCTGCTTCTCCCGGGCTGAAGCTCATATTTGGGCCTGGATGCTCAACATGCCCCACAACCCTCCGAAAGAAGGAGCGAAAGCACTTAGAGAAAGCCCTCCTGCAGCCAGAGCTATCACGGTAAGAACACTCCTGGATCATGTGCTGCTTCGCTTGGATTAACTTTAGTTTAATCATCAGTACATAGAACATGGGAATAGCTGCACTCTGGGTCACTGTAACTTATCCCACATGCATGTGAAAAAATTTGTTAATCTGTTAAATTACTCTAATTTAGTCTCCATGTTCAGGAGTTACAGCGACAGAGGATGTTCTTTGGCGGCTAAAAGAAAAAAAAAAAGAAAAAGTTTTCATTTAAATTTAAAATTGGCCCTCTTTTTTCCAGGCTGTGTGTGACCATGACAGACCCTGTGGGCGGGGGTTCTCCTGCGATCGACACTTTGGTCTCTGTGTTCCGTTGAGAGGGGAGGGCCACTACTGCCGTAGGGATGCCCAGTGTGTCCGCGGACTCAACTGCATGTTTGGGAAGTGCCACCGCAGCATTCCCAACGGGCAAGAGGGTAAGCGTGCAACAGAGAACAGATTACTCTCCTTTGTTTTCCTTTTTATTTCAAAATCGCGAAGGAAACTCTTAAACCCGGAATGACTGTTCTTTCCTTCATTCAGGGGCCAGATGTAAATTTGACAGGGATTGCGGGGCATCCATGTGCTGTGCCCGACACCACGGTGAACAGGTGTGTAAGAGGCGTCTGATCCACGGCGAGAGCTGCTACGTTCCTGACGGCGGCCTGGCGTTCAGCATAAACCAGATTTGTCCGTGCGATGAGGGGCTGCTTTGTCGTGAAAATGGAGCACTACGCCGCAGAGAGTGAGTACATCACTTAAAACCGTGTAAATTAACCCACTCACAATAAGACAAGAATGGGTGAGCAAGAATTTGATAAACATGGTGCAGAATTAACTTTTTTTCTCAGATAGTTAGATAGTTTAAAGCAGTAGCTGGTGGTTAACGCTAATTTTATGCCCTGATTGTAAATTAGGACGTGAACATGAATCCCTTATATCCAGGCAGGTAGGTAGGGAGGTGAACCTGCTGACTTCATGTAACTTAATCCCAGTGTGTTTTCCTTCCAGGCGAGATTTTATTTACCACCCAGAAAGAACAAGCTGGACCTGCCAAGAGCCTAAACCTTGACGACAGTATCGACTTTAAAGCTATTTATTATGTAAATAAGTTGTATATGATTGTATGATATGAACAGGTATGCCCTGCCAAATATGATGTATTACTATATGCTGTTATTAGGATATATATATATATATATATATTTTTTTTTTCGTTTAGTGAATTGTGACAAAAGCACTACTGTATGCAGCTGAGATCAACAGTGCCATTACACCTCATACAGTGTATTCCTTTATGCGTTCAGCTAATTTTGAGTGCATCTAAAAATGTTTAGAACCCCTCAATTATTGTGAATAAAGATTATTATTTTCTGAAAGATTCTACAAATCCTTTGCCTTTTTAATAATATAGTAAATGCACATAAGCCAGATATTATTTAGACTCCTTTTGCCTTTTTGAACACGTGCACATTGTGCCCCCATTTATCAAAAAATTCCGAAAAATTTAGGAAAAAACTCACATTTTCAGACGATATTTTACCTGAAGTAACATAAATGATTCATTCACAAAAGACAGACTTTAGTTACTGCATCAACACCGTACAGTCACATGCACACTGTCTCCCCCGAACACGTTTCTTGGATTGCATCCACTGTTGCATAACGCGAAGGAAACCTGTGGCCCTCGACTGTTAGCATCACCAGATGTTGTAACGCTAGATGTCCCCTGGCCCGTTCTCAGATTGGTATCTTCCTTTGGCTACTACAAATTCCCCTTTCACTCCATTCAGATGCTAATCTTCTGCGGTTTGCCCATTCCATCTCTGGGTGACTGGAATTGTTCTGTTTGGGACATTAGTCTTCTTCTTTGCTATCGTTTTACACCTCTCATCATTGAGTCTCTGCAAAGAGTTCTGATTGTCCAAAGGAAGCGTCATGTTAAAGACAGATTTTATTTTACATTTTTAGCTGCATTAGCATCGTTTTTAATGTTTCAGATTTGGCATCAATGCCGTGTTGAGAACGTGTTTCACACACCTATGAAAGGCGATGAGACAAAGGTGATAGATAAGACTCAGAGAAACCTTATATTTCTGAATGCTGCAGAACAGAGGTCCATCATCTCCCCTTCTGGACACAATATACCAGTGTATGCCAGCTCTTATCTGAGCTAAAATCACATTTTGTAGGGATCCATGCATGTCTGTTTGCCCTACCCAGCTCCTTAACTGCTTTTCTAGTCCTTGACTTTTGACCTCTTTGGCCCAAAGGCCAACTTTCATGGATATAGTATTGATACCACTCTCTGTGCCGTTCTTTAAATAAGAGACTACAGCAAGCACGGTGTTAGCTTAGCATGAAGAATAGACAATGGTGGAAATAATGAGCCTTACTCTGTCCAATTGCATGCATTAACACCTGAAACTAATTGAAATTTTGAAATTAAATTTAAAAATGACTCGTATATAAAATGACTTCTTGCTTCCAAGACTTGATGCCAAGCCAAGACAAAAGTACTTCCCAAAATCTCAGGTGTCTCCTTCAAGTAGAATAAGACATGTTCAAGGTCAGAAGACTTTTGATAAACTGTAAGAGGGGACTGGAGACAATGAATCTCCTCAAAGAGTCGGTCCTCTTTTCTTTTTTCTGTTTTGGCAGTTATTCCCGTTACGTCATGTGAGTCTGTGACCGGCTTTTGAAATTGAAGTTGTGGAAACTGTTGCACTTTTCCAGCACAATGATGTGACAGTTGTATATGATATAGGCAAATTTCTATGAGTTTAGTCCTCACTATAAATTGACAGATTTTTTTGTGTCTTTAGAAAAGGTAATTTATGAACCACCCTGGGTGCTAACCCCATGAGGCTCTGGTCATTTGAAAGTCAATGTCCGAGCAGCACAGAGAGCTTTTGTGAGCGGCGCTACAATAGAGCTCTTAAATGAATCCTACCAGGGGGAAAAGTGATGAGAGAAAGGAAGAGAGTCGATTACCATCAACTGTGACATTATAAAATACCTCAAGTTGCCGAGACGGTTGTTGCAGAGTCACTGGAGCTGGTACAGGTTGAAGTGCCATGATGACCCTCTGACACATCTATGCTTTTTCCCCACAGGTGAGGTTTTTTTTTTTTGGGGGGGGGGGGGGGGGGGGGGGTTTGGACAAATTTTCAATTTTAGCTCAGGCTTTATCCTTACAGATTCTCTCATTGCTGAGTTACAATTTTTTCTGCAGTTTCCCAGTATGGCTTCTGTCAGTGCTTTATTAATGTTTTTGCCCATGGCATGGACATGCATTCCCCAAAAAGCAGGTAACACTAAATTACCCATAGTTAGTACTTCAGTGTTGGTGTCACAAAATAATTTATATGATTGTTGTATTTCAGACTATGTTATGGTGTCATGCTTCCCCAACACCATCATTGCCAACGTCCCAGAGTGTCCTTATGGCTGGGAGATTGAGCAGCTGTCCCTGGGAGGAGTCTGTTACAACGGGGTACACAGTCTGGGATACTACCGCTTTGTCATCTCAGACCTGACACCCAAAAACCACTCGTACTGTGGTACTCAATCTGAGGTGGGACATTGGTGTTTAATAAAATGTAAAGTAATGCTTATAAAGCTCTGCGACAACTCCTCTGATGTTAGCGTCCATTATTCTCCACAGTATGTGCCTGGCAAAGATTCCAGGTACATCTTCTATAACTCAATTGTGTCCAACGATACTTTACTGACAGTCAGAAACCAGCCGGTCAACTATACCTTCAGCTGCACCTACCGATCAGCCTACCTGGTAAACAATGCAGTCTTCAGCCAAAGGTAAGCATCCATCCAGGATGCGTAGCGGCAACAGCTTTCGTGTTGGAGATGTGTGCATTCTAACCCAATGACTTGCAGCGTTTTTACTAAACCCTTTGCTTTTTCCAGAGTGGCAACAGTTTTTGTCAACAACGGGAGTTTAGGCACATTTGTATCACAGTTGTCTATGAATGCGTTCACGGTGAGTAGCCGCTTGCTGATTCAGTTTCTCCAGTGGAAGCCTTTCACAACATTAATTAAGTCCAGTGCAGAATAGCTGTATGGACAGAAACAGGTATAGTAAAAGAAATAGTAAATATAAAGTTCTTTCGTTTAAAGGACAGCAAATAAAAGAAGCCGATGGGAGCATTTTAAAGAATACTAAAAGAAATGATGTTTTGTGTAGAATTCAAAGTTCCTGCAGGCGAAAGATGCGCCCTATGTGATTGACACTTTTGAGATCGGCTCTGAGGTTTTCATTGGCATCGAGGCAAAAGGTCTGAGTAGCAGGTGTGTTAAAATATTTTCAATTTTTACATTTATTGGAATATATCCCACCTCCCGGTGGAAGCGACTGAATTTCCCGCCAATCTTTTTTTATTTATTTGCTGTGTCTCAGATTCAAAGTTGTTATAAACAACTGCTGGGCCACTCCCACTCCTTATGCAACTGACAAGAAGAGGTGGAGTCTCATCATTAACAGGTACTCTATAACATAGGTTCAGCTGGGAGAAATGCAAGTGGTTGCATTGATGATAAAAAAATATTTTTCCTTCCTACAGCTGCTCTGCTGACAAAACCGTGGTTATTTTCGAGAACGCCAAAGACAGCCGCTCCATGTTTAAGTTCAACTCTTTCCGCTTCCAGTGGCTGGAGAAGGTTTCCACAGTGTGGCTTCACTGCGAGGTCCAGGTTTGTGATGGAGAAAAGCTCAACTGCCAACCAGTGAGTTCAACATTTATTTCAGCAGACATGTAAAATTTATCGTCATTATGTGGGATAATTGTGTGTAAATTACTGAAATAATATGTACACACACCCCCAGCCCCCCTGCTCTCGTAGAGCTGTGGTATCAGAGGCAGGACCAAGTGGGGGGATCCTCACTGCTCAGTTTGTCTTGAAAGGTAAAGTGTGTGTGTATGTGTGTGTTTTTATGAATATGTATACACTTCAAGTAAAGATAAACTCAGGCATTAAAAAGTGTTACTTTTGGAACCTAATCATGTGTATCTTTACAGGAAATGAATCCTCCAATAGCGCACACGTAAAAGGTAAATAAATGCGGCGATAACCGTAACTGAAATATTTGACTGAAATTTCGAGGGCAGCAGCCAGAATTTTAGAAATACTTAGAAATACTAAGATAATCACAAATAATCCACAGACCATTTGAACAGACCTGGTTTGATGCTCATCTTGTTTGTTTTTCATTAAAAATTGATCCACTGCCTTTTCTTTGTCTTTTCCCCCCCAGGAACATCTCTACTCATTGTGCTGGTGGTCATAATAAATATATTTTGGGATTTAGTTAAGGCATTGAGAAATTAGATTATTTTATTTAGTTTCAATTTAACACTAATCATCCATATAAAAGCACACAAAACAGGACTGCCACCCAGGAGTCAAGGCGCATATGACTTCATTCCTCCCCCCACATCCACAGGGATGAGTTTCTGATTTTCTCACAAATACACAGTAATTTGTGATTTGGGGATGTAGCTCAGTGGTTTTTACGCATCTGGCAAACAAATATGAGCGTTCACACTGTGGAAACCCTAACAGGACAAGCCGAAAAGGAAGTTTTATGATTTGTAATTAGCACATTTCAGATAACTGTATTGTCCTGTCAGTGAATCATCTTATAAAACATGACGAACATTTCTCTACTGTGTTCTCCATTAAAGATTATTTGAAAATAAAAACATATTACCTGATGTTTCCATTGGAGTTATTGTGACAAAACGCATTCTTACCTTGAGTTAAATTACCAGGTTATGATCATTGTTGGACGCATTCAGGCTGATGTAATTACACTACTTAAGAAAACACATAACTATCACCCAGTCATTTTATTAGGCCATTGTGATGCATAAATGTTTCACACTGCTAGCTCCACCTATCATATAAAACCAGTAGCCAAATTAGCATTAATGAAGCTAAAGTCTCTCCAACTTCCCTGACTTTAAATTCTTTACAGCTAAAGGAGAGAATAATAATAATAATAATAATGATAATAATAATAATAATGATAATAACAATAATAATATCATGATGCAGACATGAAGACGTTGCGTTTTCCAAACCGCACAGATGGGAGATTAAAATTCTCACAACATGCATTATTACAGCTGCAAGAACAATCATATCCTTCTGTTTAGAATGAATCTTTAATATATTGTCCCCAAAACAACAAAGAATTATAATTCATCAGCATTCATAGTTCATTTTCTTGTCTTTGGTTCTCATGAGGCCATCGGCTTACATTTTCACTGCTGTCTCATCTCCAGTCTGCCGTAACCAGAGGGAACAAACCTTTTCTTTTTTGAGACTATACATTCCTATTAATTTATCCAAATCGGTACATCCATTTGCTCTTTAAATATTCACTGTCGTTAACGTGGCATCTGTCACGGCTTTGGGCAGGGCTTTGTTGGCCTTTTTCTCTGCAGGTCTGGCTATTCCTAGTTTCTTGAGCAGACATATTGCAAATACAGGTCAAAAAACATGGAAAATTATATTAAAAATTATGATTACGTATACGGTCTTTGCTGGCTGGTCTTCCCCAAAATGGACTGATTTATGTTACCTTCGGCTGTGGTTGGAGAGCATCAGATGGTGGAGAGCTGTGAGCAATAATAGGAGGAATAAATCCCCGTTTGCTCAGCAGCCAGTACGTCTTATGGCACCCTTTGCCCTGTCATGGACACAAATGCACACTGGTTAACATACTGCAGGCCTTATATTAACTATAACTACAAGGACATAACTACAAGGAAACTGGAAAACATTCAAACACCAAAACACATTTCACATTTTTTTAAATTCAAAGAACAGAGGAGAACAAAACATGAACACTCTGAAGTCACCTTCATTTCTATTTCCCCTCTTTTCTCCAGCTCAAACGATCCATCTTGGATGAGGATTTCAGCAGTGCGCTGTGATATGTGAATCTTCAGGGCTGCATAAAAACACACAAATATAAGCTGAAGATTTTAATTGTTTTGCGCTTGTACACCATTAGTGTTTATGTTTAGCTGGTAATTTTAAGTACGTATAGGTTCACTTTAAACACAAAGTACCGGTGAGCTGGATGAGATTATTGGTAATATCAAATATTTACTCGACATCTACACAACATGCACAAATCGTTTGAACAGATTTCCTCTGCAGGTCACTCACGTAAGCTGTTGCTCTCCATGCGAGAGGCCATGTTCACCGTGTCACCAAAGAGACAGTAGCGAGGCATTGTGGTGCCGACCACTCCAGCAACCACCGGACCTAAAATAAAAAGCAACATGTTCGTATTGGTGCACTTGAAGGCCAAAAATCACGTAACCAGTAAAGGAACCGTAAATTCTTGCTGTTATCCTCTTTATTTATACTAGACCATGAACAGCTACAACAAAGACACATGATTGGTTTAGTTGCTGCCATCAGTCTTGTCTCTTACCAGAGTGGATCCCAATGCGAATGGCGAGAATCTCATTAGGCATGTGGCGGATTCTGAAGACCTTGATGGAGCTTAAGAAATGCAGCGCCATCGTACAGATTTCCAAAGCATGGTTGTTTTCATTGCTGATGGGAACGCCACTGGCCACCATGTATGCGTCTCCAATGGTTTCCACCTGCAAAGATGGCAAAAAATGAAAATTGCACTGAAAAGGATCATAGAATTTAAAAAAGTATTTAGTCTTAATATAATCCATCAATTAAATGAAACAAAAATTTAAAGGAATAGTTTTCCACTTTAGCAGGAAGTCAAAAATGGCAGTGCGTGACTCACTTTGTAGACATCGTACATCTTGATGATGTCATCAAAGAGACTGTAGAGGTCATTCAGGAACGTCACTACCTCCATGGCGGAGCTGACGGAGCACATGGAGGTGAAACCCACAATGTCACAGAAGAAGATGGTCACGCTGTCGTAGCTCTGTGGCTCCACTGACTTCCCTGCCATCAGCTGATCTGCAATGTACCTACCAATACATTGGTAGGTATGAAAAGCTGACTGTAAGGGACCCATTTAACTGACGGTCCAATGATTAGGACCAAAAAATACGATACAAAAAATAAAATTTAAATTAAAAAAAGAACAGAGAAAATTAACCCCAGAGACAAAGTCCTGTCTTCTCGGAGAGAGTCAGCTGATTTGAGGAACCTAGTTTGTAAAGCTTTTGAGATACGCTCCAGACGGTCGGACAGGCAGACCAGTAGTTACCGTGGTAACATGCTAGAGAGGAGTTTGTCTGCACGGATTTTCTCTGCTGTAAGCTGATTGGTCCTCTCCTCCACCACTTCCTCCAGGTGATTTGCATATTTTTCCAACTTCTCCACCATGTTATCCAGAATACTCGCATGACTACAGTACAGAAAATCATGATCATCGCCGTGAAGGGGGATAATGAAATTAAATTTGCTGTCAGTTAATCAGTGTGTCAATGAAGACCAGTTAAAATTTTAAAATCTACAAACAATGTCTACAGGCCTGACCCGTCTGGACTGGTCTCCCTCAACTGTCTCCGTATTGACCCAAAAGGGGGTCGGTAATCAGGGTTCTCATTCCAGCAGGCTCTCAAGAGAGAGTTGATCATGTCATTGCACAGCTGGTCACACAGCGCAGGTCGGAGGGGTTCACCTTGGAAAGGTGTTCGCAACTGCATGATAATCTCTAAAGAAAACATGAAGCAAACACAAAACGACAGATAGAATGGAAACCATTTCTTGCCATCTATGCTAGTGTGTAAATGAATAAGCAGCTAATAAGTGAGTACCTTTGGGTTCCAGGTTGATGTCCTGATATGGGCCAACCTTAGAGTTGTACATCAGTTCCCACAAAATGAGGGCAAAGCTGTAAATATCCCCTTTAGGCGTTCCGTTCAGCTGGAAACCCGGTTGTCTCAGAAGCTCGGGGGCTGTCCAATACATCTCTACAGCACAGCAGCAAAGAACGGGTAACTGAACAACACATTACATCCCATGCATTCCTCCTCCACCATGCTGACGACACCAACTGACCTTCATAATTGAGGTTTTCTGCCGGGATAATCTTCTTTTTGCACCCGTATTTAAACTCCCACAGTCCAAAGCCAGACAGTTTAATCTGGAGTCGACTGTCAACGAGACACGTGCTCGGCTTCAGGTTCCCGTGAAACTTCAGGTTACTTTTGTGAATGAAATCCATTCCCTGGACCAATAGTAAACACAACACAAAACATGGAAAATTGTTTTCCGCAGGTTTTAAAAGAAAAACTTTCTCTGATGTACTGTATAGATTATTGTTGATTATTTCCAGCCACTATATAGTGAGAAAAACTTGAACACATCATGTAAATGAGTTGACTTGCATTGACAATATCATAAGCAAAGGAGAGCTTAAAGATTCCATCCAATTCATCATCTGAAGCCCTCAAGACGTCCTGAAACAAATAAATGAGCAAGGATAACATAAATAAATAAATTAATAGACCCAAGTTTGGGTCAATACAGTATCCATGCAATATGAATTCATTTTCATTCAACTAAATTACAGTTATCTTGAGCGTGGGTACATTACATGTTATACAAATGGTTTCATTTCTGGTTAAACAGAGCCAGAGTGGCCAAGAACTGGTTGGAACAATTTTAATTTGGACTAGTAACCCAGCAGTCAATGCAAATAACTCAACACTGACCTCCAGACTGCCTTTCCTACAGTACTGCATAACCAAGCAGACATTCTGTGGCTCAAGGCAAACTCCAAAGAACTGCACCAGGTTCTCGTGTTTCATCTCTTTCATCTGTCTTAAAGCATTTAGGCTGGTTAGGTATTCGGCATATCAATTCACGCATGACAAATGAAGTCCTTGTTTAGTAGGATACGATAAGAAAAAGAAAAACTTCACCACATTGAACTCCATAATAATGGAAGGTGTCTGGATATTAGCGGTGACGGGGTCCTTGAGGTATTTGATGGCCACTTGATTTCCCTACAGAGAATTAAAAAATAGAAAAATAGATTAAAAAAAAGGGTTAAATATGTTTTCAGATATAAAATTGTATAGCATATGAAAGAAGAAATACAAAAATATTAAATTTAATATCTTAAATCCATGAGACACACAATTGCTCAATTCAATATTCACAAGAATATTGCGGCTACATCAATAGCTTGGTCATCGCTGTTGGTCTATGTTAGCTATTGTCAAATTGTCATTAGCCACTGAGTTTGTTGACTTTATTGCACCTTTACCACTAAAGATAACCCTAACCCCTTTGCCATCAGCCTATAAAGGGAGGTCGCATTGGCTCAACCGACTCTCTGAATAGAGTTGTACCTGGTAGAGACCAATGGTGATGTAGACATGCTCCCTCCCTGTTTTGTCCCTCAGGCCATAGCTGGTGCTGGAGAAGTTTGACTGGGAACCGTTGCTCCCAGACTGACTAGCCGTGGTACTCAAAGATATACACCGAACTCCCTGGAAGACACACAAACATACCTAAGAACCATAGCAACAAGTAAGCCAAGGCACTACATCATGGACATACCTGGATATGCCCTCATGCACTCCTCATAATATGTTTTAGCACTCATACTGAGAACTCCCTGATGATGGAGATGTCGCTGTAGTTGATCAGCCACCAGCAGGAGTCATCAAGCCTCGTCTGGAGCCGGAACTTCTGCAGAATGAGGATCCCAATGCACAGGACTGCCAGCACACCGATGACAGGGAAAGCCACCAGCAGAATCAGCAAGGTGACGTCTGTGTCCCATCAAGACATTGCGAAGGCGTTATGGTTTGGTTTATTGGCAGGTTCAGTTCAAGATATTTGTGTCATAGGTGTTACCTTACCATTAGCCATCCATTCACAGAGTTCGTTATTGAAACCACAGTCTGGTATGTCAGGAGGGGGTCTTCCTTTTGGCCAGACCACAGAGGCAAATGTAGACGTTGCCCTGAAATAGCATTTTTTTAAAAAATTTTGGGACTTTCAAAAACGTATGTATCAATCAAAAAAAAAAGTTGAATTCATTGACAATTTAAAAGTGATTTCTACCGGATAGATTTTGTACGACTTTCAAAATGGAGGATGGGCACAAACTTGTTGACATCTCCTACGTATTGCAGGTCATAAATGGAATAATCTAGATTTCTTTCCCCCTCTTCGTCAAAGTGGACCAGTCCAGAGGCACCTGCAATGATGTGCCATAACCTCAAAAAGTGTTCAAATTATGTGCTAAACCAGTGCTTTCGTGTTTTATAGTACAGAATGTAAAATAAAAAAAACTTTAAAGTAAAACAAATTCTTTCTAATTAAAAAAAAATTCATTTAATGTACCAACCATAAAATTGAATGCCACTTTTATTTTTTAATCTCTGTTGCAGCTGCTGTCCATTATGAGGGTCGTGGCCATCTTTGAGGATTTCTTTCACCCCCATTGCATATAGGAGGACTGCATCGTGTAGATAGGCAGAATAAGGGCTAACCTGAAATAGATTGGTTGTATCTGTGATTCTCCTTTATGCAGACAGTGAGACATATTTTTGTACAATTTCTTCTCACCTCTCTTTCTGAGGACAGGTAGCTCTGGAATGGGTGTCCTTTTAGTCTTTTATAAACTTGCCCATAGAAATCATAATAATCATAACTATTGTAGGCTCTCTGGCCAATAATAAAGGTCATGTCAAAAGCTCTAAGGGCATCATGGTTAATCGTACCATTCAGGCCATGCTTCCACAAGTTGTCCTGGAGAAGATAGATATGCAGGTGACTGAGATGCAGGTAAGTGCGATCATCTGATCAGCTGACTATGTGCTCAGCTGTTTGCGTGTTAGAGGTTCTACTCACCACACAATAACTGACCTCAAAATGCTGCACCAGGAAGAAGACGTAATTACCGTTCATCAGGCCCTGTCGTTCAGCCTCCAGCAAAAGATGCATCGAGTCTTCTTTATTTGTTAGCACCACAATCACTGGAGGAAGGAAGTCACAGGAGGTGTGGAGTAAAGGGAGGAACATTAACACAAGGTTCTAAGTTGATCTTGTTTTCCTTACCTCTGGAGACAGTTGAGATGTATTTCACGTTTTGATGCACAAGTTGAGGATTGCTGGTATCAAACTTGACCGCAGCAGCTAGTTTGAAATTAGCTCTCAGGGGAATCTCAATGGTTTTCCACAAAGCGTCGACTTTATCCCAAGTGTTTGACTCTAATCCTCCTCCGATCATCCCGACGTGATTCCATCCAAAATACTCCAGGGTTTTTACCAGGACCTCAGAGCTTCGTTTTAGCGGGGGCACGATATTGATGTAGGAATCATAGATCTTGCTGTTGTCCATTTTGGAGGATTGTCCAACGAAGCCAAACATCGGGATGTTCCAGGTGGATGCAATGAGACCTGTGACCTGAAAAGCAAGTTTGGTTCAATTCCCAATGTAGAAAAAAATCTCAAGGAGCTTTTATGGAGAAACACCTTAAAATAGCATTTAAAATTTAATTTAAATTATTTTACAATATTTTATGCCTGAAGCACGTTGGAACTACGTTTTTGAGAGGTGCTATATAACAAAAATGGACGATGCTGATGATGATGATGATGATGATGATGATCCATCCATCCATCCATCCATCCATCCATCCATCCATCCATCCATCCATCCATCCATCCATCCATCCATCCATTTTTCTTATCTGCTTTTTCCATTTTGCATATAATAATAATAATAAGAAGAAGAACAATAATAACAAGAACAATAATAACAAGAACAATAATAATGATAAAATAAATAAAATAATAAATATTATTATTATTACTATTTTAGTTTGATATTGTTAAGTTCAGCATAGCTAAGCTTTACATATTTCATTTCTTACGCAGATGCGATTACATTATCAATGCTTGTTGTAGAAGTTGACGGTTTAATAATCATAGATATTATATAATAATATAGAAATAGTTGATTAATAATCATAGAAACATGTTTCATGCATATTAGTAACAGACAATTTTACTTTGTCTGGTGCACCTTCTGGCAATGTAAAAACAATGTCCGTCCCCGTATAGATCATGTGATGAACTCAGCAATGTCAAACAACTACATACTTCATCTCCCCTTCTGACTTTAATTCTGGTGGTGTCATGGTCATATTTAAATCCTGATATTCACCACGGGAGTCACTTGCACACGTGTAAATCACAAAAAGCCCTTATGACAAAGACTGTCATGCATCATTATGTGGCAGTAACCCTGAAATCAATTTTAGATTTTTATGGTCAGAAAGGTTTAAAAATGCCTCATGTGGCATTGAAATACTGCACCCAGCCTCTAAAGTCCAGCAGAGCTGAGCAGGAAACAGGTTGCTAAGCAAAGCAACACTTGCAATGTGCACTATCATAGCCATCTTCAGCATACCCTGCTGATAACAGTGGAGGAAACAAACATGATTAAAGCTTTTCAGTGCAATGCAATGCAAATCAACAGCACCAAAACTCACCAGGAAGTTTCATCAGTGTGTCTCTCAAACAGTTTCAGCCAACACTGAACCTTTGTGTCAGCCTGCATTATTTTCAGCATCTAAGTCTGTTTCTACTAACAACAACATCTTTTAATAGCTTGATATTTATTGTTCTAAAACTGGCTACCAAATGCACAAAATCTAAAGTTGTCCCATCACATGAAACGTACCTCTGCTTCCTCAGGACAGGCTGGACCAAACAGCGCGGACACATTTTCCTTCCACACCTGACTAATAAATCCTCCCAGGGAAGCCTTGGGATTGCAATCCGTATCCATGTACACAAAATCCAGGCTGTAGTTGCCCAGGAAGGAGGGATTGGTGTTCACCTTATCCACAGCTATCTGGATGGCTGAGCCCAGGCGCAAGGCACTGAAGGGCAGCGACATATTCCAGGGAGCCTGGAAGCCAATTATCAGCTTGTTAGACCCCATGGTGCTAGTGCTTAAAACGACAGCTAACACTGTAAAAGGAAGCAGAGATACGTGCCTCAGGCCAGAGCCACTCATCGTCCTCGACAGCACTCTCATCCTCATGTTGCCTCACTTCAAGGCTTAAATACCCAACTTCCATGGAGATGATTGACAGTTGGATTGGGAGGAGTAATGTAAATACTCTTAAGAGAATGACAGTGACAAATTTAGTCATTTTCTGTGTGAAGAGGCTTTTATTCTTCAGACAATTATCTCAGGTACCGGACATCATTAAAGCAATCTGGAAGAACGAATTGAAAAGCTTTTCCAGAAGAGAAGACCCATTAGGTCCATTTATAATGCTGTTAGAATCACAATGCACAATCTGTTTCAAAAAATGTTAATTACAATAACTTAAATTTGACTTCACTTCATGGTGGAAAATGTCCTGATACAATAACAGGTATAATCATCATTTGAATTTATCTGATTCTGCTCAGGCTGAAGCCGGATCGTGTTCACAGATCCAGAACAGGATCTTTGGATCAGTGGGAGAAGGAGCTTTCAAGCATTCGGTTTACATTACTGTGAGCAGAGGGTGTTACTAAATTAATTTGGTAAGTAGTGCTAATATATATTTTTAAAAAGCATTGTTTTTAAATGCATTTCTTAAGACAGTAATTGACTTTCACTCCAATAAATGTAGTTGTTGCTTTAAATCCAGATGTAGCTGTCATAAGTCAATGATTAGATTTTATCAAGCAGAGATTTCAAAGTTGCCACATCTTGTTCACCTTGAGATATCGCTTACATTCATAAACCTGGTATCAAAGTTCAACCTAATCTCTTCTGTATCTATCAGGACTACATTTCCAGTACATGTAAACAAAATGCAAAGAAGGGAAGTAGAAAGTGTTGTTTCCAAAAGATGGGATAATTTAATTAAGAAAGGCAGTGCAGCAAAATACAGGTGAAAACTGTGACGTGTCTCCTGGGAAACAGGTGATCTGCTTGTGCAGGTTGAGCCTTGGCTGTTTGCAGAGACGCTCTCACACCTGTGTGCAGTTTAAAGTGTTAATGACCACAAGCAGGCAGATTGCAGATTAGAGGTGTTGCTGGCTTCAGCTGCTTTTTCCCAGGGGATTACTGCTTGGCCTGGCATCAAACTACCTGTGCTAATCCCACCAGGTAATTCTTTAAAAAAACTTCCTCTAATGAATCCTTGCCTTGACTTGAGTTGCACGAGAAAGTATTGTAGACGTTAGGTGTCGTCTTTGCTG
This sequence comes from Antennarius maculatus, assembly GCA_013358685.1. NCBI lineage: Eukaryota > Metazoa > Chordata > Actinopteri > Lophiiformes > Antennariidae > Antennarius > Antennarius maculatus. The sequence continues at coordinate 13,592,209 of CM023626.1, read as the reverse complement.
AGTAGATCTCCAAAGATGAGACTGGAGAAAACTGGGTGCTCATTTTGGAGAGTGTAGTTTGTGGCTGTGTTGAATCAAATCAAAGAATCACTGCCTGATGATGTAACAGCATGTTTTTAAAGAGGTGTGATTGTTTTGCACACTTTACATGTAAAACTGGAGATAAGGCTAAATTTTAATCAGATGCATCTTGGGGTTACTCTGACGTTTTGGATGAAGTTTATCTGTATGGACTGAAAATCAAAGCCTTCTGTCGGTCCTTAACTCCAGGAGCTTAATAAATTGCACAATATAGATTTTAATATTCTGACATAAAAGACCGCAATCTTGATGTCTCTTCATTTTCTTTATCAGTAGAAGTGATTTCGAGTCAAGGTTCAAAGGTTTCTCTTGACACTGTCTGGCTGTTCTTTACTTCTTGCATTAAAGTGCAGAGCGGAGGCAGAGGATCTGCGGTTCACACAAAGACCATAACCACCTACCAGCCTGTCAGCTGGGACTAGCGTGGAACACCTGAGAGGACCACCACCACCATCAGGTAGGACAGCCACCAGTTAAGAGTCCGTTTATGTGAAATCATCTAAAAAGGGTGGAAAGAAAATGGAAAGAAATTTTAATACTAATTCTGCCACTGGATGCATTTGTTTCCATTGCATGTAAATACTTGGATATGTACTGGACTAAACATTCACTGGGTCAGACTCCACCAGCTCCTGTACAAGTCATGTTGACTTTGACCTTAAGAAGACTGTGCATTGTCAAGCATCTCTGAATTGCACTATTTATAATATTTTTAAATTCCAGCGCCATGGACGTCCTTTTCCAGTTACTTTTCTCGCCTCTCCCAACCTCGGCCATCATCTCCCTGTTGGCCGTGGCTGCTGCTATGATATTTTACCTCAATACTCGGCCCAATCCTCTCCGGTCTCCATTTGACCTCCACCAACAGACTCTGGGCATTAAGGTAACATTCAAGTTAGGTCCAACTGGTAAAATCTTACACATCTTTTCATTTAGTTTAGAACAGTTTATTGACAAAGTTTGCAGCTGTTTTATTTGTTTTCATTCCCCCCAGGATGGAGCAAGAAAGACTGCTCTGCTTGAGGATAACAACAACCTTTTATCATTTTGCTATGACGATGCAAAGACCATGTATGAGGTTTTTCAGAGGGGTCTGAAGGTTTCAGGTGAAAACTTTTTCTTTAACTGATGCTCAAAGCAGCTTTTTCATCCCAAGATGTTTTTAGGGTTAGGGTTAGCTCTGAAACAAATCATGATTTGTGGGTGACAAACTGGTTGGTGGCCTGAACTCTCTGAAAGGAGTTGAAAGAAGTTTGAAATTACTGTAGTTTCAAATTTGATCTACAATGTTTTGGTCTCTGTGTGGATTAAATAAGAGATGATGGCAAAAGGCGTGGTTCGGTGGCGCCATCGCAAACAAAAACCATGTTAGCTGTGTCTCTCTAAAATCACTGCCAAAAACGGCATCTAAGTCTCTAAAAGAAACCAACATTAACCAAACCAATTACCAGCCACAGTGTCAGATGTTGAGTCAGTCTTTGACCCATTTCTCATCTTCAGGTAACGGACCATGTTTGGGGTACAGGAAACCAGGAAGGCCCTATCTGTGGCTAAAGTACAAGCAGGTAAAACTGCATCCACCAGCATTTAACATGGTTAAGATTGTCCAACTGACCTTTCCTCCACTTCCTGTTTCTACGAAGGTGTCTGACAGAGCAGAGCACCTGGGGTCAGGGTTTCTCCACAAGGGTCTAAAGCCAAACTCGGACACTTTCATTGGCGTCTTTGCTCAGAATAGACCAGAGGTGGGTCTGGGGGACGACGGGGGTGAATTCGTGATGTTAACCTGGGTATTCTGTGGTCTGAAAATGTAAACGGTTTCTGATTTCTGCATCATTTGCAGTGGATTATTGGCGAGCTGGCCTGTTACACCTACTCCATGGTTGTAGTTCCCCTGTATGACACCTTAGGTCCAGAGGCCCTTGTGTTCATTATCAACCAAGGTAATTGGAGCTTCTCTTGTATAACTATACTAATTACAGTAGAGCTGGAGTCCGGTAGCACTGGTTCCCACGGGGATCCATGCCGAGTGGGCTCTATAATCTCTTCACACTTATTTTATCACAGCTGCTCCTTCGATCATGCGCCCATCCTGGGTGATCCAATCACAAGAGGACAATTGCTGATTAAACAAGTCACATGGACGAACAAAAGATTTTTTAACTTTATCAGCATGTAATGTTTGTTAGAACGAAAGGGTCCAACTGATTAAACAGATGCCATGGATAGCAAGACAAACAGATTCTCACAACTGCACTACTTGCAAAATGTTTTTTTTGTTTGTTTGTTTTTTTGAGGGTGGGGGATGAGTGGGGTTTCCTCATGGGTGACCAAGAAATTGCCTGTACTGGCTATTTATATATTTCTGACATTTCCTGTCAGAATGTGGTCTAAATAGTGAAACCTATTGAGAAATATGATTTGACAAGTGGATAAGACGCAGCACCTCCGGGTCAGTGGTGTGTGTGTGTCCTGGATACGTCTGTTTGGTTCTGGAGGTCCTGTGTTTGTTGTTTTTCATTTTAATTGAATCAAACCATTTGCCAGATGGCAAAAGCCCCACACAACTTTTCAGTGCATCTGCATCTTGGGTTCATTCACATTTGTGCTCGGAGCTGTCCACTTGTCACCAGATAACTCTGTGCAGATGCTAATACCAGATCCTATCAAGGCCTTGTTTTCATGTTTATCATCTGAACATCTGTGACAGTTTATCACAAAACAAGGAGGATCTATTACAGGTCTGCTGCCATCAACTTCGGTCACCCCACGCATTCCTCTCTAGTTAGCATTAGCGTCTCAAAACACCGATGCTGATTCTCATTTTCTGCCTATTTTGTGATTTTCATGAACTTTTTTTCTTTTAGCGGAGATCTCCGTTGTGCTGTGCGACAATCAAACCAAAGCAGAAACGCTGCTGCAGACCCGGGAGAAAGGCCAGACCCCGGTTCTCAAAACTATTGTCATCATGGACTCTTTTGACCCTGAGCTGGTTGAGAGAGGAAAAAATTCTGGGGTGGAAATCTTGTCCATGCAGGATGTGGAGGTATTGCTCGCTCCAGAGGCCTTGCTTGTGTTTTTCTTTTTTTTTATATTTGTTTTTTTCCAGACATGTTATTGGAACAGTCTTCACCACCTTCATCTCATTTGCAACATCAACATTTCAATCTTTTCAGTTATGTACAACTAACTCTTAGAAGCACAGAGGTGATTGTTGATTTATTATTGCTTTCCAGACTCTAGGGAAAAATAATCTTCAGAAGCCAATTGTAAGTTTGTTTCTGAAGAATTCACATCATTTTAAGTATAAAATTTACCAATATGGTTCTGATGTGCTGAAATCATGTCCCAACAGCCTCCAAGGCCAGAGGACCTGGGTATTGTTTGCTTCACCAGTGGAACTACAGGTGATTCCTTGACACTTTTCGGGATTTATTAAAAAAAAACCCAGATGACTCTGAAAGTTAAAGATGCACTAAACTAAGGAGGGAATTCCACTTTTATTCCAACTGGAATATCAACTACTGGATAGAAGCATGGACGGTTTTGTTGAGCGTTAAATTGTGTCGTAACTGAGATGGTTCATGGCATGTTAGCACTTAGCTCAAAGCACCACTGTACAGTCTAACAGACCAGTCTGCATGTAACCGTCACGTTAAATTATGCCTTTACTTTGTGAAAATTAGAACTGATCGTTTCTGCCGAAGGTCTTTTTGATTACACGAATCTCTAAGGTATCGCCTGACATGAAACTTTTTTAAAAGCTGACATGTCCATCTGTTCTTCAGGGAACCCCAAGGGAGCGATGTTGACCCATGAGAATGTGGTTTCTGATGCCGCCGGAGTCATCAAAGGCTTTGAGGTATGAATAAGGAGCCATGAGACGTAATTAAAACATTTTCTGATGTGGAAATGTGAAATATTTGAGAGCATGTGCCTTAAACCTGTTCCAGACATCCGTGGTTCCGACTACAGATGATGTCAGCATTTCATTCCTGCCTCTGGCGCACATGTTTGAGAGAGTCGTCCAGGTCTGGTCCAGACTTTATGCAATTCTATATTTATAAATGATACTCATGAGGGAACCCTTATACATGTGCTTTTTAAATGGCTTTTTGTCTTTCTTGTAGACAGTGATGTATGGTGTTGGGGCTAGGGTGGGATTCTTCCAGGGTGACATCAGACTGCTACCAGATGACATGAAAGCCCTGCAGCCCACCATTTTCCCTGTGGTACCTCGACTCCTCAACAGAGTCTATGATAAAGTAAGCAGTGCACAACCGTCCCCCTTTTTTCCACCCATGCAAAAAACAACTCCATACTTCCACTTCCTTCAAATGGTGCAAAATTGTCTCAACAGGTCCAGAGTGGAGCCAAAACACCTTTCAAGAAGTGGCTGCTGAACTTCGCTGTTGAGAGAAAATACGCTGAGGTGAAGGATGGCATCATCAGGAACAACAGCCTGTGGGATAAACTCATCTTCCACAAAGTTCAGGTGACGCCACCGTTGAAGTAAATGCAGATTACGTTGTAGAGACAGTCACTGAATAGAAACCCATTCACTCTGACTGTAGGATTCCCTAGGGGGACGTGTGCGAGTCATGGTGACGGGCGCTGCACCCATATCTCCATCTGTTCTGAACTTTCTCAGGGCTGCTCTGGGTTGCCAGGTATTAAAATTGTCAATTGTCAAATGAAAAATGATAAAAATGCCAGTTTGTTAACTTCTGCCAGATGACTAAAGATATGTATAAAAAAGAATTTGATGCAACTTCTGTAGCACTCATGCATTTGAAACAAAACACTGGTAAAGTGGGATTACTGTATGCTAGCGTTACGTAAAGGCCTCCAGCTGGAACCGATCACTTTGTGTTGTCGTGATAAGTCATTGCCCATCTTTTCGCTTGGACTCTTAGATCTTTGAGGCATATGGTCAGACGGAGTCCACAGCTGGATGCACTTTCACTGTGCCAGGAGATGCCACCTCAGGTATGCAGTTAAACCGTCCCATCTTTACAGCCAAGACCCAGATTGAAGTCCAACAAGTACTTTCTGATGCCTGTTTGTTTTAACGTGCATAATTGGATCAATATTGCAGACAAATGACCAATAGGAATCTATTACAGGACATGTTGGAGTGCCACTGCCTTGTAATATTGTGAAGCTGGTGGATGTGGAAGAAATGAACTACTTTTCCTCAAATGGTGAAGGAGAGGTAAGATGAAGAGAACCAGTGAGGTGGGGGGTAAATTCAATAGATTCTTTTAAAAAAATTTGAATTTTGTGAGATGTCACTTAAGACATGTTTAAAGTTTTTAAAAAATGTCCCTTGAGCAATATGCAATGTGATCTTTCCAGGTCTGCATCAAGGGCAGAAATGTTTTTAAGGGCTACTTAAAAGACCCGGAGAAGACCGCCGAGGCCTTGGACAGTGAAGGCTGGCTCCACACGGGAGACATTGGAAAATGGCTTCCAGTAAGAACCTCCCGTTTATTAAATGTGACTGAGTTAAGCTCTTGGTTTAAATGGCTAAATAAATACAAGATTTTCTGCACCACATGCTTTTGTGACAGACGGAATAAGAGGTGGAATCAAAGTTTCGTAACCGACACTGGTTTGAAGAAATGGTAACGTTTAATTCAGGAATCATCAACTTGATGGAACTATGAAGACCTACATTCCAAAAGGCATACTTTTACTTTTTTTTTTTGGTTGAATAAGACAATAAATATCATTCTTGTCTTCCTATGATCTCATTGGGGTTGATTTTACAAAGTACGAATCAACTGTTTGTTGCTTTGGTTTTTAAACAAACTGACGCACAAGATTAATGGCCTTTAGAGGTTCTGGCAGGTTCTTATTGCTACAGTAACTATCATTTTTTGTCAAACTAACCAGCTGTCTTCAGGATTCATGCTCAAGTTTCTTCTTGACCACACAGATGCAAGTGATCTGTATCTTAAAATTCCTCTAGAAAGTGAAATCTATTGGCAAAACTCTGCGTGACTCATTAGATTTTAAATTGGCTCTGGACACGTTTCCCATACTTCCAACAGGAACAGCAGCTGCTCTCCCTGCAAAAATGCATTGTTTGCCAGAGTTTAACAAGAAGCAAAAGTTTATTAGTGTTTCTGCCATCCTGTTTTGTCAACAGAGTGGAGTTCTGAGGATCATCGACCGCAAGAAGAATATCTTCAAGCTGGCTCAAGGGGAGTACATAGCCCCAGAGAAGATTGAGAATGTGTATGTGAGGAGTGAACCTGTGGCCCAAGTATTTGTTCACGGAGACAGTTTGCAGGTAAAACCAGCAACTTTGCAGTTCAAGCATTAAATGTCTACAAATGGATCCGATTAACCTTCTTTGTCTGCAGTCCTGCTTGGTCGCCATCGTGGTTCCAGACCCAGAGGTCCTGACGGGTTTTGCGAAGAACCTCGGATGCTATGGCTCCGTTGAAGAACTCTGCAAAAATATGGTACTTTTTCTATGTGGTATGCTTTTACATCACATACAGTGGGGGCTTTCCTCAATCGGTAGGCTCAAGCAGTCCCACCAGAGTACAGCCAAGCATCTCAACCATTGTTTTCTACCTAAGCTCCAGCAAAGCCTCACTGCAGTAAACAAGTTCATTAACGGTAAAATAAGCCAGCTGTGCTTTGGTGGTCTTCCTGTAAAACGGATGGCTGCAAATCAAATTCGGTATTAAGAGTGGCACAGGGTTTAATTTGCTTACAGTCTTTTGTTTCTAAAAATGACTGTTTTGTTTACAGGATGTTAAAAAAGCCATTCTTTCAGATATGACAAAACTGGGAAAAGACGCAGGACTAAAGTCCTTTGAGCAGGTGATGACCCCTCAGTGATGCTGACCTTTGGAATTAATCTAGATTTAGCAAGATTCTGTTTTATCCACTGCACTTTTTCATCCCTCTTCTCAAATGTTGCAGGTGAAAGATGTTTACCTCCACCCGGAGCAGTTCACCATTGAGAATGGCTTGTTGACTCCGACTCTCAAGGCCAAGAGGGCTGAGCTAAAAACTCTTTTTCAGCCACAAATCGACCAACTGTACGCCAGCATTTAAGAAATGGCATTTTTTTAAACCTAAATCCATCTACTTTGATTTCTTTAACAACATGAATTATTTCATGTTCAATAATATTTCTGAACATTCATTAAACTGCTGATAAACGCTTCAACCTCTGAATCCAACTCAGCATTACAGCGTTCAAGACTTTAAAACTTCCTGCAGAATAAACATACAGTACCAGTACAGACTACAGGTTATTAAAAGAATCAATTCATTTGCCATGAAGCAAAGCATGAGTCCCATTTCATTTGAATGCATCATATCTATTTCACATTGTCCCAGAAGCCTTTGTGCATGGTAAAGTGCAATGCAAATGAGATCAAATAGTTTTGATAAATCCATCATTGGATTGCACTTTCAGATAAACTGTACTGTATGGTGGAGCTGTGAAGACATGCAGCGCCCTCATGTGGTTCAATACAAATATTGCAGTGGTTGTGCTTCACTCAGCAGCAGTATTGGTAAATAAGTGATCCCGAGGGAAATTCTGGGTATTGAGTAAGTGTGTGGCATCACTGAAAAACAGAAAGCAATGAAAGTTATTTAAATCACTCAGTTGATGTGAAAGACGTTCCATGAAACAATAATGAATGCATCACCATCAGTATCTACTTCTGCAGCAAAACTCTGACGTCATCTGCAGGGAATGAGACCCAACTGTTGTGATCTTTGTGAACTCAACCACTGTGTATTGAGAATTGTCATTAACCGTGGTCTTAAATAATAAGCTTTCTCAAATCTGGTGAAAGAAATCACTCCACTGCAAAGTGGTGGAGTGGAAATGGCTTTGGTTATAAGAATGAATGAATGCACGAATCTGAAATACTCAAGTACTTAAAATGGAAAAAAAAAAAAAGGAAAATGACAAAAGGATACGTTAGAAATTTTCAGTTGTCAGCGAAAGTAAGTAAATATAACTGAGTTGTTAATCGTATATTTAATAAACGAGTGTTGAGTGAACATCAAAAACATGGAAATATCAAAAAATCAAGTATGTTGAACTACAAAGACATCTGAAAGTCCAAATCAAGTAGCTAACACGCTTAAAACACATTTACCAAAGGAAATAGACTTTATTTGTAAATCTACTAAATTAAAAAGTTTGTAAAAAGATAAAATGGTAAATTGAACAATGTTAAGTGTTTCATGCAGCGCAGTTTTATCTGTAAGGTTCAACCGTAGAGGACTTCAATTCTTGGAGCGAGTTCTACCCACTGTGTGTGATTCACACGAGGCAATACCGCCACCTAGCGTCAATTCCTTTGCTATTACAATTGGATGAGGCTAAAACGGGGCAATGCCTCCACCTAGCGTTCATCTGCTGCCACTACAGGTGGATGCGGCTCCGCTCCAGCAGGGATTTCCTCCTGGACTAACTGTCGCTCGAACTCGGCTCTGCCCAGCCGTTGCGGGTCCCGCAGAGCCACAGCTTCCCCAGTTCGCCGCAGAGTCGGACTTTACGCGGATGTCACCTCCTCTTACGCGTTTATGTAGCAGCTGTTTAACTCTCGGTGCGAGGATCGCGCTCCTCTTCGTCTCTTCTCCCGGGATCAGATCAGACAACTGTACCTGAGAACCGGAGCAGCTGCGCTGTTTACCTCGTTAACATGGCTTCTTCCGCCACAGGTGACCGCGAAGAGCAGGTAAGTGGGACTCCCACATGTTCTAGAAGTAAGTTTTCCACCTCGCCGTCAGGATTAATCTCCTGGTTTATAGTTCTTTGTAGTTTTGACGGGATTGTGAAACGCAAACGCAGGGGAGCGCGTTTTGTTGCCAAGTTCCTGACTCATGGTTTAAAGGTTCCTCTGCGGGAAACATGAGAAATAGAAAGTCAGAAAGATATTAAATATCTATAAAGTTCAAGTGGGTTTTTTAACGCACATAATTAAATCCTGTCATTGTCTTCAGATTGATATATCAAGTTTTAAAAATTAAGGCCGATCCATTCATTCATATCACAGAACAGATTTGATTTAATCTGTACTTTCTTGACCAGAATAAACTGATTCGCTGTAATTTAACTTCCACGCAGCCCTTTGGTGACACCATTAATTGCAGTTTATCGCAGAGGACTCCTTATTGCAGTACTTGGTGGCACATTGCCCGTGGGGTTCTGATGTGTTACAGGATTCGTGTTTCAACATGACGTGTTCAGAGGAGTAAATTCATCATGTCTTCATTATTTGAATATTTTAGTTTAGTGATTGACTTGTCAAGAACAAAAACAATAGGATTATTGTCTTGAAACTAATCATAATCATTTTCACACTTGTTCTTCTGTCTTGGCCTGGAGTTATTATTACGTCAGAGTAGTTTTTTCTTTTTTGGCATACAGTATTTGTGGTTGGGCCTTTTTAAGATCACTATGAACGTTTTCACTTTGTGTCTCTGCTGAGCTTGACTTCTATTTCTCATCAGTCTTGCAGAGTTTGACACTTGTTATTGTGTTTTTCCTCTTTCTTGACAATGACTGGCAGTTTTTCAGGCGACTTCAGCCCATTTTTTTAAAAGTAATTGCAAATAAAGTGTAAATTGGGCTTTATAGTAATGGCATTTTCACTGGGACAGAGAATCACCTCTGACAGTAATATAGACAAGGAGGCAAATAAGATGTCAAATTTGATGATCTACCTGATAATTTCAGTTCTATTTTGCAAATTCTGCAAACTTTGCAAGCTCCTGTAACCCCCACCCACCATCCACCAAAAACAAATGAAAGTCTTGCATTGTAACCTTGAGGTTTGACTGTAAGAGAATCTTAGAAAGAATGTTAGAAAGAGAGGACACAGCCTTTTTATAGAGAGACAGAATGTTAGAATCAGAACTGAGAATCATGAAGAACCAGGACTGCCTGACTGAAGTGATCCCAAATGATCCAAATGATGCCCAACAGTAATTATGATTTAGTGATGTGGGGGGATGTAATCATCGATCTCAAACAAGCCTTTGACCTCAGTCTTGATCCAACAGTTTTATAGGAGTTAAACCTCTAAACATAAAAATGTTTTGTCAAACCAGGAAACAAGCGTTCCCAATTCGATTTACCCAGCAGACACAGTAAAAAAATAAAAAATAAAAAAATGCACATAACAGAGTTGTATTTCAAATGCTTCCTGGAGCTAAGTGGTAGTGGTGGCATGACACTGGAAAGTGCATCAAAGCTCAAAAACTGACCTGTGGAAACTTACAAATAACCAAAATGAATAAAATGCAGACCCTCAATCTGCCATTATATACTTTGAGTTAATTTGAGGATATAAAATACAAGTTTTTTTAATGTAAAAATGCTCAAAATAGTGTTCGAGTTCGCCTCACACCAATTTCATCCATCCTTTCAGAAAACAATAGGTGGGTCGATGTTCTGGCGGCCGGACCGTCTGTGTCTGTTAATGTGTTTGTGCACATTTCTGTCTGTGGTTCCTCCCTCCTGTCCATTAATGGTTGACCACAGATTGTAATGGCAAATGGAAGGCGCTTCAGTCCCGCGGTGGCGGTAGTAATGACTGTTGTCAAGACACCGTGTAGGAGGTTTATTGCGGCAGAGCAAACACAGGCTCCACCTATGCCCTCGTGCAAAGCAAATGCACAACAGTTATCAGGCTACACCTGCAGAGATGTTCACAATGATGCTTTTTCAGGTTCTGATGCAATGTTGTTTGGTTTTTGACACAATTTCAGCATCGTTTTATTCATTCTAATGTGTCTTTGTCTTTTGCATTCATTACAGCTGAAACTCCAAACACACAAATACACAAACAGAAAATCACACAATGCAGCCATAAACAACAACTGCGGGAGGTTGTGAGAGTAAAAAACAAAAAACAAAAGCAAAGTTGGCACGATGGTTCTGGTTGTCTGTGTTAATTTATACTGAATGAGCTTTTTTTTTTTTTTTTCCATAGTCCCTCTCATTGTAATGAGAACAGTAGAGTGGTGCTGACTCAGCAGGTTTACTGGTTCACTCAGTCCAGCTTTCAGCGCAGGGTTTTTCTGTACGGCGAGTAAACATGACCTCAGTGGAGATGAGGTAACATTAAGTCAACGTGTTCGTGTCTGTTTTTACAGATCATGACTAGTTAGTGGGTAAACACATCAGACCGAAGTTAGAACTGTTTGATATGAGCCGGCATTTATTATTATTTACCAGCAGCTAGAGATGGGATGTCAGCAGCGTTAGCTCGACGTCACTGTGAATGTGTTCAGTGTATGTGTGTGTGTTTGTGTGTGTGTGCCTGTCTGTGACTAGCTGAGACAGACACACACTAGGTCATATTGAAACAACAGAGCCTGTGATCAATGAATGGCAGCTATTGATGAAGACTCAGATGGGAGGAAGGACTCCAGCTCAACAGAGTTTTGCTCATATTTGTTGTCTCTTTTAGAAACTTTTTTTTTTTTTTGTGCTCTTTACAAATAATTAGTCTCTTAGTGACTGATTTGGGTCATGGAATATGTATTATAAAAATGCCCTTGTCTAGAAATTGTTTTGCAAAAGTAATTTTCCCGTCAGATGCAGCAAAAGAAATTGTGATGTGAAAGCTAGATCTATAGGGAACTCATTTCTCCATCCTGACCCAAAGTGACCTGCTGGGGGGTGATCAGGTGGGTTAACAAACATGCTCAATTAGCTATTAATAAGAAACTAGTCAATAAAAACTTATAACACAGGCAGAATTTGGGGAAGTTTTGGCCCAGTCCTTTTGTCTCGTGTTTCCAAATGGCACTTGTGGCCTAAAATAACCACGACTTTGTAGTTAAAGTAAGTCTCAGGTGTCTCCTTTCAGAAGAGAAAGGACTTCTATACGAGCCGGATTTTTCACGGCAGACCGAACGCTTCTGGCGCAGGAGGCTGCGTCTGAAATGCAACACATTCGTGCAACTCAGGGGCCTGGACTCACAATGAATATTCCAGTCATGAAGGGTTTTCATTCATAACAGGCTTCATAACAAATCCTAGCATTAACTACATGTGTTTTAGGGTTAACGGTGATGAGGACACACATTATAAAAACATTAAAGAAAAGTATTTATATCCTAATAAAACAGTAGTAGCTAATTATTTATGGAAAATATTGGTGGTAAACTGTTTAATACAAGTTTAGTCATAAAGTTATATAACAATGCTGCAGATAAACTCATTAACAATCCTAAATTAATTTTTAAGTATAATGTCCTGAATGCTGTAATGTCCTGAAGGTATTGTAAAGTATATCTCAATGTCTGATTACTATTTTGAATTTATAACAGCAGGGATCAGTGGCACATCGATATTTTGAAGCAATAAAGATGTAAGTAGGGGCAATTGTTCTTTTGTTATGATGTTTATTAAATATTTAATCTCTGCTGTTGAGATGACTTTTAACAGTCGGTCCTGGTTTCCAGAGGAGGAGCGTTTGCTTTAGAATGACTATCAGTGTGCTAACAGGCTAATGGCACCAAGGCCGTTACTGTCTGAACATCTACGTGGTGAAAGAACAGACAAATCGATGAATGAATGAATGAATGAATGAATGAGTACCAGGCTGTAAGCGGCGACGACTGAGGATCTGATTGTCACGCGAGGTTTGTCCCTGTTCCAGAAATGAGGGACGACACGTCATTGAACATTCATGGGATGGAGGAGGTTAGGGGCCGGGTTTCAGGAGGAGCTAAGGCCCCTCCTGCTGTGGGTGTGAAGGATGGTGATGCTGGTGACATCATGTGACCTCATCCAGGTGCAGCACTTTGACATCATGAGTGTGACAACAACACGCTGAAGTATTTTTTGCTATTTTTTGCTGGTTGTCCTCTTTGTTCTTCATCTTCTTTCCGTGTTTTGATCAACTTTTCTATAGAGACGACTCTCAGGTCAAGGAGTTGAATAAATTTCAGGCGGATCCAAATCCATAATCAGTGGAACCTTGATTTTATTCATCAGTGAGTTTAACATGTCTTATGTATACTGAATGACTGAATACAGTTTTATTACAGCTGATTGTAGTTTTGCTTTACTTTACCGATCACATATTAATTATTCATTGAGGAGAAGTGGATGCAGAAATCATCTGTGGTAGGACATGAGTCGGGATCCAACTTTCCAGCTCCCCTCATGCCACCGTTCACGTCTTAGTGGTTGGCGACTGAAACCATTTTAGGCGTGGATCCACATCCTTTTTGCTGCCATTAGCTTTGTGCGAGTGCACGGGTCCCGGGACAAAGACGGATTGTAAATCGAGGGGAGGGTTGGAGAGGCCGTCTCTTTGTCATTGGTTGCCTGCGCATCTGCTCTTTCTCAAAAGTTCTCCTTTACTTTACGAGTGTTAGTAAACCTTTTCATCCCACACTTTTGTGTTCCCCAGGGCGGTGCAGAAACAGACACATCTGATTGGCCAGTTCTAGTCTTAGGGTGAAATAGTTGGGTTTGTTTATTCTTATTTTATTTGTGTTTCTTGCTCTTGGGTTAGAAAAAAGGCAAAGCCAGACAGAGAAATTATCGTTTAGTTTGATAGAATTTAAAATTAGTGTTGATTAAATATGATAAAAACTGATAAAGATATTCGAAACAGGACTGAAACTAAACCTAGGAACAAAAAGAAAAATCGTGACCTGGTGTCAGAAATTTCAAATTATTTCAAGTGTTTGTTTTTTTTTTTTTTAATTTGTGGTTGGATTGACATGCAAACACATCAGGGACCTGAAGAGGTAGAGCAGAGATAAATACAGTCAAACATTATGGATTCAACACCAAACAGGTTGTACCTGTATGAATGCATAAAGTATGTGTTTTGCAGGATTGTATGTCATGCCTTTTAAAGAGACGACCTGATCTGCATCCCATCCTGTCAAGATTCATGCACACAGACGAGCTGTTGAGTTTTCTGACGCTTCGCTTTCTGCACCTCGAGTTGAGATCCATCAATTTCCGTTCAAGAGAAGACGGAAGCTTCTACAGCTGATGTCACCAAAACTCACGCCAAAAAAATCTGAATGGATGAAAACAACCAGCGGGGGAAAGAAGGGATTTTTGATAATGGGGGGTTGAAGTTTCTTTAAAGACACTTAACGCAGACGTGCACCTGATAGTCGTCACTCTGGTGAGGAATGTAACATGCAAATCTCCAAGTGTAAACATGGAGCTAAATATAGACTCTTCTTCACGGCTCTTTCCTGTCTGATCCGTCCCATCTGCCTTTCTCTCTCTCTGAGACTTCACAAAGACTGAAAGTTGCCTCTTCAGCCTTGGTCCAAAATGTCCAGATGAATTAAATACTCGTATTGTGTATCTCAACAATTGAGCTGATTGCTTTGAGTCCATTAGCAACCCTCCGGTGCCCACCAACCTCTATCTCCTGTAACCACCGGCTCTCTTTGCCTATTATAACTCATAATTATGGAGCCCTCGCTGCGGGGTTATAAAGTCACTCCCTTTTCCAGGAGGCATTTAATGGCTGCCTGAAAGAGGATATTCGCTATAAAAGTATTGGATTACCTCTGCGTCCACAGACGTAACCGTTTTGGAGGCTTGTTATTGTGTTTGCTGGTGTGCGTTTGGAGCTGTTGGATTGGATTTGGGCTGTAAGATGAGGACATGCATCAGAGAGACAGGAGTAGAGGAGAAGAGGCGGAAGAAGTGGAAGAAGGAAACAACACACTGTCAGGGAAACCCAAACTGAAATTTAACACAAACCAGCACAAAAAACAAGAATTTTAAAACCTGTTTGTCCTCTCTTATGTCATTTCATGTGGAAAATTATTTGACTTATGCATATTTGTGGTTCATACTTAGGACTCATCGGTTACTGAGGATAAACACTTGATTTTTAATGTTCGAGTTTGAGTCCAGGGTCACGCTGTAGATCTATGTAAAGAGTCATCATCCTGGTGACATCACAGTCTGGGGCTGATCCTGAGTGTGATGATGTCATACAACAGATGATTAGTGTCAGGGGGTGTCACAGGTTCACACTCACTGTTTTCTGGCTGCGGATGGGAGTGACATGACTTGTATTAGCAATGAAAATAAAAAAATTTTGGATAATATTTTAATAAATTTAATGTTTAAATGCACAAAATATCTGCTATGGGATTTCAAATTAAATGTGATAATACCTTTTATAGGTTTGTCATTCAAAAGGTGGTTGTCATAGCGAGCCGTGGCCACCAGATGGCAGTCCGGATTCTTCTGTTCTGAAAGAGCCCATCTGTCACATACTGTATGTCCCATGAATGCGCGTGAGTGTGTGCGTTGTGCACGCGCTCATCCATGGCTCTGCAGTGAGTGCACTTCTACAATAATAGTGAATAGCCCTGAACACAAGGCTGGAATCCCAACGCTGCACAATGGACGATACAGTTATAATTGTATTGGGTACACTAACTCACATTGGTATAATCCACACACACACACACACACACACACACACACACACACACACACACACACACACACACACACACACACACACACACACATTTACAGACAGCACAACAATCCAGTGTCACCAGGGGTTTTCATCTCTTTGTTCATTATTGATAAGGGGGAGGCAGGGGGACGTTTGATGGGGGGTGTTGAGGTCTTTTTGTCCTGATGTGCCAACAGGATCTCGTCACATTTTTGTCCTGTTTTATTCCTACTGATACTCACACTGACCCATCTCTTACAGCCTTCAGATAGAACTCGCCAGGCGTATAGATTGAGAAATGAGGTCATGTGCTAAGAACAAAACCAGAATACCAGTAACACTATTGACAACTTGTTGCCTTTTCTTTCTAATTATGTCAGTTTATATTTTTCTATTAACAGTTTTGACGTTTGTTAATAGGTGTCTCCTTAGGCTCTGCATCATTATGACAAAATGTGTTTTTAACCTTTGAATCAGTTGATAAATGGTTTAAATAATCATCAATCATGAATACATCCTCCATAAACAAACATATATTAAGTCATTTAAATCACTGTTTTCACATTTTAAAGCTTCTTAAACAGTTATTTTGACGTTGAAATGATTTTTGCAATCATAATTTTCACTATAGGTCAGTATGATCATGGCTTTCTTCAGTTTGAAACTCATGTTTATTTCACAGACTTTCATTGAATAAGAGGATATGCACATTAAAAAATCAGAGGATTAATCCATGAAAACGACAATTTGTACTCTTGTCATTTTTAGCCAAAAAAAAAAAAGTTTTTAATTCAGAAATATTTTTTGTGCTTGTTTTGATTTGAAGAGCACAGTAACACACACACACATACAAACACGCACACTCAAGTGCTGATGAGTTGATATTGATTGCTATTAATATTCAAGCCCCCGTCGCTTGTTGCTGCTCTGCTCTCTGTGTGGGAGGCATGAAGCGCTGGAAGGGAAGAGTGTGAAGGAGAAAGAAAAGGAAAGATGGAAACACACACACACAGAGGGAGAGAGAGAATGTGTGTGTGTGTCCCCATCCCTCCAGTGGGGCAGCTTTGTCGGCTCCTCTTCTCCTGGTGCGTGTGTGTGTGTGTGTGTGTGTGTGTGAGTATGTGTGTGTGTGTGTGTGTGTGAGAGTGGGTGTGAGCAGCTGAGCGAGTTGGTTGCTGTGCACGTTGCAAGTGGCCGCCACTCCACTCCTCTCCGTCCGTCCATGCTGGATTAATAACGGCGTTTTTGGACACACGGCTGCTGACATGAGCGAGGAGGTTAAAGAGAAGGCTACGGGGAAGTCGGCTCATCGCAAGAAGAAAGAGAAGAAGAAGGTAAAAGAACTGAATCGGCCCCAGTTGGGGATCTTTCAGCTGAAACAAAAATGAATTCTGAGACATTCAGGCAGAATGAGGGCTGTGATTGACAAAAGTAAACACAAGTTATAGAATATTTTTTAGAAATTTGTCCAAAGATGATTCTTTTTTTCAGCTGTCAGGTCATTGGAAGTTGTGTATTGGTGGATAGTGTTGAGGGAGAGCTGGTCTTTTGTCTTGGTCGTCCTTTGTTAACTGGCGCTTCAATGACAGAGCACTATTATTGAATAGCAGGTGTTTTGTTTTTCACTCATTCTGTAACTTAATTTGTTCTAAATGTACTTGTTTTGGTTCATATATATTATATGTAGCAGTGATTCTTTTTGTGATGTGGGAATATTCCCATGATTTTTTTTTTTTTCTCAAGTCAGTAGTAATCTTGTCTCTTTAATCCAAATATTCCCTCTTTTTTTCCGATTATGTTCCTTTTTTCTTCACCCCACCTAGAACGACCGCCGGTATGAAGCACCTGTTAACCAGGTAATAAACCCACTGAGAGCATAAGAAGAGACATGAGAGATCAGATTCAAATTGAAAAATAAAAGAGGGATGTGGGAGAGAGACATTACGTAAGCAAAGGAGGACGAGGTGAAACAAAAGGTAGAAGTTTAGAGAAGAAAGAAGGGAGAAGAGGGAGGGAGAGATAAAATAGGACAGGAGGTGACAGAGACAGTCGTCTCTATGTGACTCAACATCCTTCAGATGTCTGTTTTGTTTCATCTGCCTTTATTAGATGTATTTGAAATTCATGCTGAGAGAAAAAAATGGAAAATTCCAACCGTGATAGATCCACAGCAGCATCTTTAATGAGTCCTTATGGTATGATGTAATGTGGTTTGTCATGATGAGAATGCAGAAAAGTCCTTCTCAGAAATTATAATATGAAATAGATTTCCTGTGCTTCGAGAAGATGGTAGAATTTATAGTTGTGTGTGTGTGTTTGCCTTTTGTCTATGTCGCCACGATTGCATTTGCAAAGTGGGTTCATTTGTTTGGCATTAAATGTTTGGAATTTTGTGATTTTGCAAAATGGGTTTGCTATTAATGTAAATTTTAGATGCTAATGTTGCCCAAATGTTGGTAATTTTAATTTATACCTACTTCTTAATGTATTTTATACATTAATCTTACAAGTGGACAGACTGTTGTTGCTGATTTAGTCAGATAAAATAGCTTAAACAGTAGCGACTATGTTCCAGTTTTATGTGCAATTTTACGTTGTTTCTTTCAACAAAGAGTTCAAATATAGAGTAGTTGTGTTGCCTCAAAAAAAAAAAAAAAACAACGACAAACTGATTTAACTCCAGAACTGATTTAACTTTCATCCTAGCATTCAGTTCTTGGCAGAGTTTGAACACATTAAATCAATGATGACCAAAAATATCCCCCAGCCTTCTCCAAGAAGGTTAATTGATGCAGTTGTTTCTTTGCATTGATGGGTGTTTGTATGCAGCTGCTTACAGTACGTTTGTGTTTCTATTGCTGCTACACACTCTGATGCCTCGGCATTTTTATTCTATAACATTCAGCCTTATGTTTAGTCAGCTGTTCCAAATGGTTTCCTTGCATGCAAACGGCAGTCTTCTCTGTTTGTCTTGTGTTACAGGTGCTTTTATCTCTACCAGGAGACAAAGATGACAACACACAATGTGTTACTGCCTTTTTAAATATTTGCACTATGTCCTCTTGGAAGGGCTTTCAGGATTTATGTCTGTGTTTTGTTTTAGAGGAGGAATCCAAAAGCAAGGGATGGAGAAAAGTGGTGGTGTCAGAGTGAAGAGAGTGGGTGGTGCAATGAGGAAGTAGAAGTATGAAGTAAGGAGGCAGGAAAGAGAGCTGAGACTACAACCTCACAATTCTGTCGAGACGGCGTCCCGGCTGATGAGAGGTGACTGTTGAGTTGCTGTGATCTTGTGTAGAGGAGACAGCTGGAGAGTCGGTGGACAAAGAGACGAAAAAGACAAGTGTGGAGTAAAAGAGCTTGATGGCTCTATTTTAGGGAATACACTTCGACAAAGAATGAAGAAGATGACAAATAGCGGACGGTTATTAAAAGACTGAAGCGGAGACATTAGAAGAACCTGACAAAAAAGGAAATTAATATATTTTTGATTTGTCAGCTGATATCTCTTCACCTGTTGCATCAGATTCAGAATATCTCTGGTGAAAAAACATTTGCTGTAATGTATTCAAGTAAGATTGAATTCATTCTCCAAAGAATAACAACAATGGGATATGGATGGTTAAGCTTGAGATGATACCATATAAAAAAACTTTCTTTCGTCTTGTCCCCTGAGGGGTCGTCACAGCTTGTCATCCTTTCCATTTTAGATAAACGCTCATATTTGTTTTGGCAAAGTTTTTTATGCTGGATGCCCTTCCTGCCGCAACCCTCTGCATCGATCGAGGCTTGGAACCGGCCTCCACTTGACCCTAGCTTGGCTACAGATGCCGTGAGCTAATGCCATATAATGAAATTATTTATTGGAAGCATCGTGTCCAGTTATTCAAACAGGATTGGTTAGCTGTAAAAAAAAAAAAAGGCATGCAGATGGACAAAAATGACACGGTTGTTTTTTTTGTTTTGTTTTGTTTTTTCTCCCATCACCAAAATGATCCATGAGTCACAATCCAGCAACAGCAGGCTTGTCCTGGTTGGGTTCATCACTGTTTCCTTGCTTCTGTTTTTTTTTCTGACAAACTCTCTGAATCATCATCCATAAGAAAGAAGAGCTCCAAGAAGAGCAATCAGCTGAAAGCATCTTCAAATTGGAGAGATGGGGCGAAGCCCAGCAGAGACTGACCATCAGACCAGGCCTTTTTTTTTTTTTTCCTCTAATGATGAGTTTACGTACAAAGTCGGTTGTTTCAGAGAAATGAGGCACTCTCTGTCACATCCGGCCTGTTTTTCCCTTTGTTTACCTTTTGTTTGTAATTTCATGCCATCGGTCTTCAGTGACTTTCAGAGAAATGCGAGGGAAGTGAAGGGAGAAAAACAGAGAGAGATGTGGAAGGCCTAAAAGCTTAGCAGGTGTGTTAATGGATGTAACTATGACAACCAAAGATCCTCTGGGAGAAGGGGGAAATGAGAGATGAAATCATCAAGTGGACAGAAAGCATGCGGTTCTGTATTGAATATCATTCGGAGCTGGCAGTCTCGTGTTAACTGGAGTTCTTCACGTAAACACTCAGAGTGCATCACTGGATGAGCTCGACTCCAGGAACATGAAAATGCGTTTATACGGGCTGTCATGTCCGACACCGTATGTAAATATATTCAGTATACAGACACACGCACAGGCTTGGTCTGCATTTTATATTTTTGCCATGTAACTTCAAACCTGTCTGGTTGGTTCTTGTAATCGAGGAAGGAAATAAGAAGACGAAGACGGAAGAACCTTTCAGGGAAGCCACTCGTGGAAAAAGATACCCTGAAAATGTGGAGTTGTGTATGACACCTAAATGCCATATTGTTTACAGCCTACAAAATGGCAATTTCTGCAACAACTTCAGAAATATTTTGAATTTTTACTCCATTAATTAAGAGCAGCAGCTCGCTGCCTTATAATAATGGCATTCCATCTGTTGAAAAGATGCGAGCGGCAATATGCATGATGTGTCAGTGCTGCTGTGCTGTTTTAGTAGAAGTGGACTGTTGCTTATGTAACATAGCTGCCCACATTCAGTCATTGCCATCCCACACCCTCTCTCATGTCAATGTTTTCAATAGGCGTGATGATTCTGCTTCAGAACACCGGGTTCTAAAGTAAGGACGCAAACTTATACGTTGAATATATACATTCAGATCAAAGCAGACGTCTTTAAAAGTGTACGACTCTCGTCTTTTTGTATTAGATCCTCCTTTCTCACAGATGTGAGTCAGCGTCCTTCTGTAATTACAATCAATGCGGTGGAATTTCCTTTAAATGTGTCCCTTGAGGGTTCAAATGGATCCAGGTGACAAGAGGGGTAACTCCACTCCAGTTTCTTCTTCTTCCAGAGGGTGGTGCCGGGTGGGATCACTATACCAGGGTGTAATCCCTGCCGGAATGCCCGATGCGCAGCATTTCTCGAACATGGATCTGGCTGGCCCTCCTGTGCAAGCCATTACTCCTGGAAGACGTTGCCAAATGAAATCCGATTACTCCTCTGGCTCTCGTACGAGCCTTTGATACAGTTTGGCCGGGTTGATGGAGTAAAAACTGTTGCGACATTGCAAATGCTTCTCTGAAAGCAGGAAGTCTTGGCTGTACAGTGTAACATTAACTGATTGGATTCCCATTCTAAGATTTTGCTGGCTCGCTGAGAAACTTGCTCAGAATCTCAACCTACAATGTTATCCTCAAGTAGCTCCTCAGCTATGATGTGTTGCTGCGCAGTTGTAGAAACCACTGAACCAATTGGAACCTTTGTGGGGCAGACGTTGGTCAGTCTAGAGTTAGTAATCATGTTAGAATCCCTCATGGTCCTTGTGACAAACAGGGGTTTAACTATTCTGCCATAATCTATTATTATGCTTAATTTTCATTTAGTTTTTTAAATTGTATTTAAGCGGAGTAAAGAACAATTAAAATGCATTTTGATGGTCAGGGGAGCAGGTAACTTATTTTAAATATACGTTATCCTTAGATCTTTGTAGGAAAGTTCAAACGCAAACATGAAATATCTTGGATTTTAATGATCAGATTATAAAAAAACAAATCCAGTAAAGTAGGAGCAAACTCAGCGTTAATAAAGAGCACTGCAACTCCTTTCTATTTATCATGCAGTCGTTACGTGCTCCTCTCCTGTTTATTGTCCCAGTAGAAACTCTGTTGCAATGAAGATGAAGATTTTATTTAGGGTGAGAGTTCCTGCCAGCTCGGTCCTCCAGGGCCAACATATTGTGTTTTTGCTGAAGCAGCCGTCGAGCAGAGTGCTGTACTTGGCTCTAATTCTTAAACAGTATGGCGCGCTGCTGGGTTAACATGGTTTCTAGAGTTCTTTACCTTCTCCTCTCTCTGATACTCACATACCTATAGATATGTATTTATATATACTGTGTAGAGAGAAATGAAGATGAGTCCAACAGTGATGATGAGGTAAAAGGGCTGAGAGAGAAACAAAGTGAGATGGAACTACTTAAAGGCCTGGATAATTGGGTTCCGAGTGTACTCTGCAGCATTTGCCTTGCTCAGCAGTTGACTGGGACACAGGACTACCAACCTTTTTTTTTTTTTTCTTTCCAACTAAGAACTGCAATCGCATCGTGATCCCCAACTAGAAAACATATCTGTCCAAAATGCATTTGTAATTACAAAGATTTTGTAATCCTTCTGAGGGACGTTCATTCCGGCTGCTCATCTGTAGATGAATGACAAGACAATTTGAGGTCCGCAGCTCTGCCAAACTTCACTGGTTGTTGTTTTCTCTATTCATTTTAAAGTTTTTACCTGTTTTTAGGTGTTTTAATCCTCAGCACATATTTCCCTAATTATCTCTGTTTGGTATCCCGGAGTTGACTTCATGATGTTGTTAATGTTGCTCTCTTTATTCAGGGGAAGGTCAAAGAGTAAAAGCGTGGAGGCGCAGTTCCTCCTGATTTTATATGTACGGTAAATGGACCCATTTATTTCAGATGAAGTGACAAGAAGAGGCAAATGACTGACAGTAAAGTGCGTAGAGGCAGAAGTTTGGGGACGGGGCTCGGGTGAAGGCTAAGTGAAGGTGTCAGACAGTCTTATGATTAGGCTAATTGGACTGTGTAGCCATGGAAACAGGAGTGTGCAGAAGATGATGTAATCATTTTAGGGGAAGCATCTATCGCTTTCTCTTCATATTTGAATATTTCATATTCACTGTACGCTTTGGCGGAGTAACGGGTCTGAGGAGAATGGCTTTGAAATGTGGCACAACAGTCGGATCATCAGGTATGATCAGTAACTCATTCACTTCTTAAACTTGTTTCCAATTGATGCTGGAGATGACAGCGAAGCGATCCATCTATTAGCTTTGTGTTTCACATTTCCCTTTCCTGTTTTTTTTTTGTTTTCTCATCCTTTGTGTTCAATTTTTCCTTTCACTCCCCCATTTACAATTCATCTTTTTTTCTTTACCCTTTAGCCGCCTCCTCTTCCTCCCTCCTTCTCCAGCCGGTGGCCACATGCAGGCTTCTTGATGTGTTGCCATGACAGCCTGCCAAGGTGTCATCGCCGGGGTGGTTTGCGTATCTCCACTGAGCATGCCCGCCAGAGTTAGGTCAGGATACCCATCCTGAAGTGGCTGCATCCTGTTGAGCTCACGGCTGCGTGTGTGTGAATGCACAGATTACGAGGAGCTATCAGCATCTATAATAGAAAGTTCATGATTAATTAACCTTTATAATGTCAGAGAGGATCAGCGTTCCGTAGGGATTAGAGCATCACTTTCATACAGACTCATAAACACCACGCAGGCCAGAGGAGTGTGATGGAAGCAGCAGAATTTGTTCTCCAAAGATGACCAGATTATTTCACATCATCATTTTGACTTTTTTTTTTAGGTCATAACAGAACGAATCATGGGGCATTAAACATTTATTGAATGTAATGACATCTTGTCACGAGGCTAAAAAATAAAAAAATAAAAATGTACTAGCTTGTAGTCTTGTCATGGGGGGGGGGGCAGACAATCTTTCTTCCCATATGTTATGAAACTTTGATATTTTTCCATCAGAGGAAAGACTGTGATTGTCAGACATCATATAAACATGAGTAACACAGATCTGGAGCGACACAAGCATTTTAATTTGTAAATTCTGATTCTACTGATTTTGTTTCTTGTTCAATCTTTTAGCCAATTAATTAGTATAATAAATAGTAATTAACTCCCCAATGTTCAAGGTCACCTGTTAATATAACGGTTAATATTATAATAAATAATAAATAGCCCAGTGCTGGAGTATGTAATAGAAATCTATGTATATTAAGTATTTGGCGTATACCTGCTGGTTGTGACACTGCATTGACCGTTCTGTCATTAATAAAAATACACAATAAACAAAAGAGTTACAAACTCCGCAACGTAATTTCTCCCATTCCATAATGAGATCTATCTGTTGCTGCGAAGTGTTGTGAAACATGAAGGGGCGTGATTCGGTTTGATATGGTCCCAGCTCGGCGGAGGGATTCTCTGCTCGGAGGAGCTATTTGTGGGTGTATCTGGTTGCCTTGGAGACAGTCGGCAGAGTGCCAGCAGGAGCCCAGTTGACCTCAGACAGACAGTCAGACAGACAGACGGACAGGCAGGCAGACAGATGGGCAGATCAATAGAATTCAATAAAAGTTATCTCATTTTCCAAAATCAGGTCTAGACCAGGTTCTAAATCTTACCCATCCAACATTTCCCCGTGAGATGGCAATAAAAGAGCTAAGAGCAGATTTAGCTCATCTAGCAATGTTTCCCAAAAAAAACAGAAAGCAAAGACGTCTCTAGCGAACAATCACTATACAAAAGCAGTGAGAAGAAGTGTGTGTGTGTGTGTGTGTGTGTGTGTGTTGGTGTGTGTGTAGTGTGTGTTTTGAGTTCTACACTGTAGATGGTTGTGTTTGTTGACTTGCATCCAAAGCAGCTAATGAGAAATCTGTGCTAACATCTATGAACTTGCCAACCGCGTTAGCAGCCGAGTGGCGACAGATAGCGTCACAAGCCGCTTGTCAATACCCTCCAGTGAGTGATGCCTCTTTGAAAGGGCCTCATGAGACTGTGTGTGTGGGTTCTCCTCCAGCCACAACCCACTAACTTGAAATATAGGTGAGTTGGGGGCTCTAAAATGCCCGTAGGTGTGTATGTGGGGGTGAATATTTGTGTGAGGGCCTTGTGCATAATGCTCTCTCATAGTTTGGTGTAGACCAATTCACTTAAGCTGCAGGCAAGTAGGGGATTTGTATTCAGATGATTATTTGGTTGTGTTTTGACATTTGAGAAGTGACCGCCTGCTGCCTTAATGGAGGTATGCTTGATGGCTACCGTTGCAGCAGTCTGACTGAACCAACTCAGCCGTGTTGTTAATGGGTATTTATCTTTTTTTATGGCCCGTCTGGGCCGGCCACACCCAAACCCTCTCTCATCCTAATGTGATCTAATCTTCCAGACCAGTCCTGCAGGGACAGCCGCCTGCAAAGTCCGTCATCCAGCAGGCACTTTGAAATTAGACGCATCGTCATAGAGAATCTCAGTCGATTTATAGTCACATCTCTGGATTCTGTATTTTTAGTGTTAGAGCGAGAAGGAAAACAGCGCGTGAGACAGCAGGCGATGTTATGTCTGAACAATAAGAACACTTCTTAGCCATGACAGCTGAGTCACCCCAAGGCCTGGTTGCTTTTATTTGTATATATTTTTGAAAGAACTAACTAGGTTAATTTTTTTTTAACCTATTTAATCTGCGAGTGTTTTTCAGATTTATGGTCATATGGGGCCAGCAGGGATGTCTGGAAGATTAAATATGGCATGAAAAGTTTTATAGTTTTTGTTTTGGTCCCCATCTCTGCTGTTTTTTAGCCACTGAGTAATCTATGATACTTACTAGAAAACGTCTGACTGCAGTCGTGACCCTTTTTTATGCCATGTGGTTAACAAACATTGAGGATTCGCTGGACTTTTTAGAGGTTTTTATGAAAAGTAATTTATTAATAGAACTGATGGTTTTGACAACATTGGCACTGGTTTGTTAAACTAATATAAGGTAGGAATTATACTGTCACCTGCTGGTGGGATGAAGTACACAGATTTGACTCAGATCCTAAATCTGGATGAAAAGATATTTTAAGAATGACTTCCTTTTCATTATTAAGTGTCCATGTTTCCGTCTTGACATGGGAAATGTTTGGTTTAATTAATTTTCAGAATAAAGAGGCTCACTGGAAAAAAATTCTGACCTGATTAGATGCAATTAATTTTATACACACAGAGAGAAACTTTCAGAGGATGAATATCACATGTAAAATAATAAATAATAAGGCAGAAACTAGCCTGACACTAGTATGGAACGATGCATTTTCATGGAGTGTAACCGAGTCAGCTGAACAGAGTGAAGTAAGACTTCACTTTGTAGGTGAAGCAAGTGAACAACTCACTTTTTTCTCTGTGTCTCTGCCCCCAAGTGGTCTTAAAAAGAATTACACCCTTTTTGTTCTGCTTCAACGGAGAGGAATTGTTGTTTCAATGACGGACCAAAAATCGTCACACTCTTACAGACAAACCTCACTATATCTGTTAAGATCATCTATCAGCATAAACCATTGTTGTGTACTGATCCCAGATCACTGTACAGTAGTTTCCTTGGTACCCATCTTCCCCATGGAGGACTGTGAGCTGTTAGTCTTTGCCGCTTGAGGGCGCCAGAAACCATATAATAATTTACTCGATGTCAGTATTTGAGCAAGTAAAGGTATAATCTCATACAATCTAAATACCTTTCCTTCCCCTTCCTGTTCTTTTCGTGTGAAATGTGTATTTATTTGTGTATGACCATTATAATAATAAATAATGCATTACTCTGTTGTAGCTTCCCTGTCTTTTCCCATATGACATGAAAACAGTGACAGTGGCAGTAACTGTATCTGTGATTTCCACTGATCCGATTAGTTAATCAACAGGAAGGTGATGATTGATTGATTGAAAAATTATTTGACAAAAATACTAATGTTTGCAGCGTTTTTGTGTTTGTATTTTTTGTAATTGTGTTTTGAATTTCATCAGGCAAGATAATGATGTCATCTTGAGCTTTCTGAAAAAACAAACTATGATTTGTCTTATTCATCACATAAATATTCCAAAATCGATAATCACGGTAGCAACGAATGGGATAAAATTCCTATTGACTTGGGCTTGTATTGTGCCTTCAGGTCAACACGGGGATGCTTTTTTACTCCTTTTAAGTTTTTATGGGCAGGTTTTCATTTAAAGAATGGGCCTTCTCAGAAAAGCCCTTGAGGCTATGCTGTGTTCATCCCTCAACAATGCAATATTGTTCCTGCCTGTGGAGGCCGGTAACACACTCCTGCCAATGACTGATCAACTGCAGTTTGCAGCAGACAATGAATAACACATGAGCTGCTGTCGGATCAGCAGCATGGGGACAGAAAGGTTGATAAAAGGAAAATGGAAATCCAGAAATGATGTAGAAGACGAGGAAGATGATGAACATGTAGACAAAGAAATAATGCAACTGACTGGCATCTTCGCTGCAGACCCACATCCAGAGCCTGACATTATTCCTGAGTGTGCCGTTTTCTGCTGCCGAACAGACATACGGGCTGTTAAATGAAGGAGATTTACGTCGCTGTGGGGACACCGCAAGAGACGGCAAGCCGAGCTGTTAAACCTTTAGACATCTTCATCTATTGTTAGGATAGTTTTAAATGTCTGATCCATGTTCAGGGGAATCAACTGCTGTTAAGCCCAGTTTTAGCATGAAGAGAAGGCCTTTAAGGGATTGAATGTCCCATTTATAAGCTCCTTTTACGTACTGAGATAATTGAGGAATTAATCCAGTAGATCCTAAATCTGAAATCTGATATAAGAGAACACAAACTGGAGTTTGGTTTGTGATTAGCCTCTGTTGTAAGGATGGGCCGGATTCTCTAATTTATGGAACATTTTACTTAAAAAAGAAAAACAGAAAAGAAAAATCAATATTTGTAGAAACATATTAGAAGTCATTCACTCTACAGTAGACTAGAGGTTGTATTTACTGAGACACCGTCTCCTCTCTCCCCTTTGTTTATGTCATTTTGTGGGTTGGATCTCCATGCAGCCAATTATAAGTCCATCATTTCCCAGGCAGCCAATGGCAAGCCTGCCCTGATGTCACATGCTTCTGTCACAGGCTACAATCCCACCCCCTCTCCAATGATCTTAATATTCAAAGGCTGCAGTGTTCCACCATGAGCTCACAACATTCTAAGAATATTGTGGATTTTTTTCTGTCTGCTATTAATCAGTCGGGATTAATCATCGTTTTTATCACCCGTGGCAACAAACTGGATTTTTAGCTCCTCCTGAATTAAAATCTGTTTGGTGACAGCATCCTTGAGAGTTGCTTAAGTGTTAACTGAAGCATCCCTTTAAAGGTATAACATTACCATATCTGAGTGAATCAGTTTATTCTGAATAATACATTAGCATCTCAATAATTGATTAATTTGTGAACAGCAGCCTTTCTTTTGTATTTCTGAAACTCAAATGAAAGTAGTTGTGATTTTTCATTGTGAATGTAATTATTATTGCAAATGAAAACATATAGTGTGTATATTATATGCCCAACACTTTACAAGCAGCATTTTAAAAGTTTGTTAATGATTTATTATACATGTACAAAACATAACTATTGTGTAACCAAAGCTAAAACTAAAAATGTATTTGATGCACACAAAATATTTATTTATTTGAGAGATTTTACTATGAACTACAAATGTCACCTCATGAGACCACAAATGGTACCACATGGTGACAAGTTCCATAATTCCCCCGGGGTGAACTGTTCATCTATTCTTCTTTCTAAAACCAAGTTGAGCTGATGCAGTATGAATATGACTACAGCTTCTTCTGATTTAAATGTAATCAGACAATCACAATAATCACAACAATTTAAAAAGTCACGATTTTCAAATGTTAAAATGAAGTGAATGAAGATTTATTTCTTGTGCTGCCTTTTTTTTTTTTTTTGAGTTGATTCCAGTATGATCAGTTAAATATTCTGGTCTACTGGACTCCACTTGATCCTGATTGGCTGCTTGAACATATGGTTAGCTCTGCATGCTGTGCGAGGCCGGACACCAAACGTGTGTGTGTGTGTGTGTGTGTGTGTGTGTGTGTGTGTGTGTGTGTGTGTATGTGTGGGTACTGCATGTACCATACACACACACTCTCTTTATCTCCGGTCCTTGGATGAGGTATCCATCCCTCCCTTTACTTCCTCCTTTTTTCCTCCCGCTGTCCCACTTGCTCTCTCCACGTCGTTATGCCCCCTCCTTTCTCACCCTTTCCTCCTCCTCTCCTCCTCCTCCTCATCTCAACCTCCTTTTCACTGTCATTTCCGTCCTATTCATACATTCTGCCGAGGCGTTCCGACTGAACATGTGTGTGTTTGCACATAGAGGATGGCTCAGCTGCAGGAGGCAGGATCTGGGAACCAGTCAACCGGGCAACAGGACCAGTTAAATTACCCAGAAGACCGAGCGCTCTACTGGACTGGAGCTTGAGCACCCTCTTGGACATCCAACACAGGAGCTCCTCCAACAAACCTGTAAATGAACTGTTTTATACGTCAGTCTTGATCAGGAGGACAATTTCCCCCCTGACTTTGGACCCTATAAATAGTCTTTTTTGTATTTGCTCCAATCATTGTGCACTTGGAGTATTGATCAATGAAGTGGCAGCTGAGACAGACAAATATGTAAGTGTCTGTCTGCTGCCCCGAACTGGACCTTTGCATCTGCAGAGTATGAATAGCTGCTGAGGGAGATAAAGGACAAAAGAAGGAGGGAAATATTGAAAAAGAGCAGAAAGAAATCCCGTCTCCCACACACCTGTGAGGCTCCCTCCGCGACAAAAAGTGCAGCTGACTATAAGAGGAACAAAAAGATAATTAGGAGAGGAGAATAAAAGGCTAAAGAGGAGAGAGTGGGTCCACGCTCCATCCCTCCATCTATCCGTCCCCCCCCCCCCGCTCACACCTGTGAGGATTAATTGGACCGGAGCAGCATGGCGCACGCCGCCTCGCAGCTGAAGAAAAAGGCGGACGAGAATCTCACCGCTGCAGAGGAAGAGAAGGAGAAGAAGAGGACGAGGAAGCGTTCCAGAGAAGTCAAGAAAAAGGTAGAGTGAGAGGAGGCGGAGGAGCCGATAGAGGGAGGATAGACGTGACGGACAGCTGGGGGGAGAAAAGAGGGGCAAATAGCGGAGGAATGGGAGAGGAGAGCTGACACCAGAGAAAGAGAGGCTTCAGACGTGTCGGTCTTTTTTCGTGATGCAGACACACACACACACACACACACATACACACAGTGACATGCACATCCACATCCAGGGTGATAATCGGAGTGTTCCCGTTGGGAATAATGTGTGTGTGTGGGGGGGGGGGGTGAGGGGTGAGAAAGATTGATGAGAAAAGCTCCTGGACAGGGTGGAAAAAGCAAGGATAGCTGGAACCAGCTATCGAGAACAAGTTGGAATTTTAGGCAGCAGCGATTTTAATGTGTGTGTGTGAGATCTGGTATTGCTGAGTTATCAAATATTTTCCACAAAGAAATTAGCAACTCTTGCTCTTTCCCTGGTAATGAAACACTTTTACAATATACAGTATGTATAACTTGTATAAAAACATGTGCCCCAATGCTGTCAAACCTCCCCCGTCATCAACCCCCCAACCCACCCCCACTGTACATAATGTGTGTGATTGTGATTCAACATGAGTGTTTTAATTTGAAAGGTGTCTGAGTTCATGGCAGGAATCTGAGCTTGAGTCAAAGACGTCAGCAGTCACACCCTGCGGTTAGGTTTGTGTGTGTGTGTGTGTGTCTGTGTGTGTGTGTGTGTGTGTGTGTGTGTGTGTATACATGCGTCATTGTGCAAGGACAAATCTAAGAAGTGGTCTCCGACAGGTATTGATCACCTCATGACTTATGACCTCATGATCATCCTCACTTTGGTGACAAAAACCGTTTAGCTGAAGGGGACGATGATGTTGACTGTTTGGATAACTTTGTTGATGTGTGTGTGTGTGTGTGTGTGTGTGTCTGTGAGGGGGGTTGCTGACTAGCCCGAGGCCATCATTAGTTCAGGGTTAGCCACCTGTCACAAAGAGTCAATGCCGGTGACCTCATTAGCATCAAGGTCACAGTGAATAGAGAGGTGACTTCCTGTGGTGGCAGGAAGTTGTTGGCACACAGACGGGTGCGATTTCTTTGGAGGATGATCTTTTACACAACAATTCAGCTTTATGTTAAACTATGTGGTGAGATCAAATACAAAATGGGGTGAGTCTCTATCCAGGCGTCCAGGCGCCCATCCTGGGCGACGGTGGCAGCAGACAGGGTATTCCAGAATATTCTGCTCCCTAGCAACACTTTCCAGTTCCTCGTTGGGTATCCCGAAGCATCCCCAGACTACATGAGACATGTAATCCCTCCATCAACTGTCTCCTGCCAGTAGGATGCCCCCAGAAAACCTCCAAAGGGAGGCATCCAACCGGCTCCCTGGACTAAAAGTTGTAGCGCCCCCTCTAGACAGTATCGTAATTTTTATTTATTTTTTTCGTTTGGTTATATTATCGAACAATGGAGTTAGCATTCTCACGATATTGATGTAATGTAAAAAAGAATTTCCTCATTGAGAGATCAATAAAAGAACTTTCATCTTCTTTCTTGATGCCTGCAGGATTTGTTGGCTTGTCTTGTAATTGATATGACTCCCAAACTACGCCCAAATTTTAACACCAGTGTCTATTTGGGTGTAGGCAAGGGAATTATTGATCCTCCTTCCTGTGTTGTGTAATCAATCCACTGCATGACGACGTGCTTTTATCACACCTGAACTGGTCGCCAAGTCTCATTTTGGGCGTCGGGGAGTCACAACAGCCTCAGTGTGACGACAAATTGAGGAGGGAGTTTGACCTTCACGATGCAGAGACTTAAACCTCTGTTCTCTCAAAGCAACAAGTGAACGGGACGTGTTGCTGTGGTATCATGTGTGTCGGGTGACATCAGCAGGTTTTCTGTGTTTGTAGTGTAAAGTTGTCAGAGGGGTATCAGCTATCCTGGGCTCGCTCAATGTAAATCTATAACACCGTCTGTCCTGGGCCCATCCCTGGCACCAGGAGGGAGAAAATTCATCTCCCTCCTCAGATCACACCACCTCAATTATCTTTCCTATTTTTTTCCTTGCTTCACTTTACCTCACCCGACTACATTTTGCTTGGGTTTTCATCTTCTCAGTCTACGCTATTCTGAACCTTAGCATCTCTCCGTTTGACTTTTACGCACCTCCTCTCTCTGAATTGCTTTCAGTTTCGTATCTACAAAGTCAAATATGCACATACAAAACTTTTCAAATATTTACTCAGAATAATGGAAATTTGGTCTATTGCGATTAAATCCAACTTAATTTTTCTTATTGTTACATTATTTAAGCGATTGTGAACGTGTTGATGTGATCTGAGCGCTTCACTTGGAATGAATGAATGAGATCCTTAAATACAGAAAGCATATAGTAGATGACTTCCCAACATTATCCTTAAGAATTACACAACAGAAACTTGCTTTACTATAAAAACATCTTCAGATAATATATGATTTTTAAAAATAAAAATTAATGTTAGATTATAGGGTAGGCCCCAAAGGCTCCACAATGGTTATTAATTTCATCTAAAATTAAAAGATATGATAGCAGTTGAACATTTTTAAGTAGAAACAGGTAAAAAATAATTATAGTGTAGCAGCAGCCCATCACGCACCAACCAGTTAGCTTTACAATTTGCGAGCTATGCAAGTCTACAG
Source organism: Antennarius maculatus (assembly GCA_013358685.1). Classification (NCBI taxonomy): domain Eukaryota; kingdom Metazoa; phylum Chordata; class Actinopteri; order Lophiiformes; family Antennariidae; genus Antennarius; species Antennarius maculatus. The sequence goes on along the minus strand of CM023626.1, from coordinate 13,559,770 downwards.
CTGAATTTTTCATCCATGCCGTGGTTTAGCTCCTCAGACTGAGCCACAATAGCAGCTAAACATGTATTAACAGTCATGCTATATAAAGCAATGTGCAGGATTGCATGAAGTGAAATATCATATGCATCTTGTGCACAGTGCCGTGGATAGTGCGATATGTTTGTTATTCTTACAGGAAGTAAACAACAAAAATGCATTATGGGAAACAGTGGGACCAATTTAACATGCAGTTTCCATTAAAGCTCTTAGCTGCAACCTTCAAGCAAATATCGAACTGCGGTATAAACTATGCTTTTAGATTACAGTTGGTCATGCTTCTCAGATTGGTTGGTAAGCGACTTCCACATGGCCTAAAGCTGTGTCTTTGATTAGATTGGTTACTGGATAATTATCAGATGAGTCTGGTTGAGAGGCTGCTAGTCTGCCTGATTAACTAAAACTGGAACGATGCAAATGTAGATGTTTGTATAAAGTCATCTGTGGACTGATTTTCCATTGCAGGAGATTTTTATTTTAAGCAGGGATTAAAACTGGCAGCAGGATAAAAAAATAAAATAAAATAAAGAGTGTGTGTGTAATCAAATGGATTTTAAGACGGGCAAGTTTAATGACGACCCTTCTGTCGCTGAGAATTGCTGCCATCATTTTATCGTTTTACTTGTTTCCTTTTGAATCTTATGTTTTAAGCGGTGGTGGGACTCTGAAGAGTCAGGATGTGCTGTGGTTTCTGCTTGTTAAAGGGCAGTTTTCATCCGACTGCTTGCTCATGGGGCTAATGTTCAGTCTATTTAAAAAGTCGTGACATAATTCAAATATAACCTATATTTTAAACCTGGTCTGCCGGTTCGCTTATTTAACGGCTATGTCCAAATTTTCTTTTACTATATGAACAAATTAATGATATTCTAATGCTAAATAGCAAATATTAGTATGCAAATACAATAAAGCAACAATAGGGCAGCTAAACATACAAGCAAGCATTCTCATTCTAACCAATTCTACTGTCTTCAATGTTTCATTCGACAACTGGTATTTTAATGTGTTCCAGGAGTTTAAGGATAATATAAATTCAAATCAGGTGAAAATGTTGGAGCTGTTTAAGGTATATTAAGATAGATTACCATCATTGATGATTATCTGGAGCCTCCTCTATGCCCTCCCTACTCTCCAACCCCACCTCCCATTTCCCTTTCCCTTTCTTTCAATGTGTCCTCCCCCCCTTCCCTCCATCCCTGTCAGCTGGCGGAGGGCTATATTGTTCTGTCACACTTCTGCTTCTGGGACTTTGGGGGAGGAACCACAGATCCCTTGTGACCAGGCATTGTACCACATTAATCCCTCGACGCTTATTTAAGCCAAGATTCGTATTACAGGCCTCCATGCTCTAAATCCAGTGCGTCTGTACTTCTTTGTTCCCTCATGCCAGATCTTTTTATGTATACACAACTCTTTGCACTATATGCTAATTTATAAGGTTGCATGATGGTCCCAAGAATGGAAATTATGTCATTTTAAAGATTACGGTATTTTCTTTTTTATGTCTCCATATAAAAAGACGGTACCATGCGAAGCAACAACCTGCTGATTAGGAGCGTTAGCTATTCACGCTGTGTTCGAACTATAATGATGTAATGATAAGCAGATCAATAGATGGAAAAGTCATTTGCATCAATTTTAATAATTGATTAAACAGATGCACTATTCAAATGAGATAACTTTGTGTTTCCCTTTATTTCCATTATTATTACCAGTGTTATTAGATAATTGATTGCTGGAGAGCTTTATAAGAAAAAATCATTTATTGTAGCATAATGCTGTTTCTCTGCTTCTGCACCCATCCAATCCACTCTTTAGTCAATCAATTATTAACTCAGCTCTTTTTTTTCTGTCCATAAAAGGCAGTTAGTTGGTCATGCAAAAAAAATATGGAAACACAGGACAAAACACAAATATGTTGGAAGAAATATATCCAATACACCATCAGAAATGTATAGTTTTGTTGTCAAGTGTGACTCTCTTTAGTTACCACCGCCTCCTGAAGAACTTCTCTATTTAGCGCTTAATCTGCTAAATTCTCCACTATGCACAGGACATAAACACTTAATTTGTGCATCTGCTGTTTTCACACTACCTGTCCAGCGGGTTTATTAGTTTAACTTCTTAGAACTGCTGCCTGAAGAAAGGAATTTGATGAGACGGATGACTATTACGTCTCCAGAAGCCATAACCATGAGCTCAGGCGTGCGTCACTGATCTGCTGCTTTGATGGGGAATACTGCCTGAGTTTACAACATTATGTGACTCCTCTCATTACACAAATAGAAAACTGTGTAATGCAGACAGTGACGGTACAAAAATATCCTAATTGCTAAAGAATAAATGAGAATTGATTCCGTAAAGGATCTAAAAAGAAGGGGACATGTCAGCTGTCTTCCTCTTTGCTTCTCCCTCCTTCATTTTCTCCGTCGTTGCTGATTATTGTTGTTGGTTATTCTCATCAAACACTGGCAATACTAAAGCAACCTATGTCTGTCATTGCAGGAATGCAAAAGCATTTGTCAGATAATTATAAGATGCAGTTTTGAATAAATGCATTTCTTAGCTGAGGAGAAATCGCAGCTGGAGAAAGAAGAGAATATTATGGCTATTACTGAAGCTGAAAGAAAAGCAAATGAATGAAGGATGGATGGCGGAGGAAGCGAGAGGGACCGGGACGATCAAGTCCATCCGCCGCCACCCTTGTGGCACCGGGCTGTAACATTCACTGTCACACGGCTGTCGGAGGGGTTGCTGGGCCGGAGGATTGGTGCAGAGCCTGCCAAGCGTCGTGATTGGTGGATCCGGATAGCGATGAGGTGGTTGAGGAGAGCGGGAGGGTGGGTGTAAATGTGAGGGGGGGGGAAAGGAAATGCCTCCCCAACATGCTGCGAAAGGAATTGGAGAGACAGGAGGGAGGGGAGGGGGAAAAAAATCTAATTAAAATGACGGGGAATTAGAGAAGGCATGGAGAAAGAGATGCAGAGTTAGATCAAGGGGAGCGATGGATCGAGTGGGAGAACGTTCTGGCACAAAAAGAAGAGGGAATTGAAGAGTGGTGGGGGGAGAAGATGAGGATGTTCTCTTTCTCTACCTGCAGCTCTCATCTCTCCTCTTTTCTCTGATCCGCACTGGAAACTGGGACAGTCGAGTCATTTGACTGATTCACCCACACACACTCGATTATCAGCATTTCACCGAAACATCCCACTCTCTTCGGGTTATTTTATGTATTTTGCCACAGCAAGATTAGCGTTGAGCTCAGTGGCCTCCAGATGCATAGAACTCTTCAGGCTTTGTATGTGATGCCTTTACAGGCAGAGGTTCTGTCATAAATAGCAGGACTCCCTCAACGTTTTTGCTGCCTTTGAGTTCTTTTGTTTTGAACTCTGCAGACGTTTGTCGTCAGACAATGCAGTGGTTCTGTTCATAGCAAATCTAAAATCATGGAAATTCTGAGCATCACGAGGTAAAAAAAAAAAAAGAAAAATGCTGCGTCAACCCTGCATCTCAGTGGGTGATGTGTTGATCCACGACATCGGTCAGTGAAACAGACTTCTTACAGCCGCCAGCTGAGTTTTCAGGGTGTAGCGGACATTTTGAAGGTGAGCAGCAGGGAGGAGACCAGACAGACGATAGAGTTCACTGGACGACTTATTTACAGTCACTTAAACCTGACAGGAGAGAGAATGACAGAGGCTAGTTGTACACGGCTCAGCTTTGGCTTCCAAATAACTGCAACAGACAAAAACACTCATCTCTAAAGTCATATGTGTAACTCTTGTGATCTCTAGAGTCTAAATGATGTTCAGCTCCCTGAGAAAAGGAGGACAAGCAATGAATGTTGGATTTTAAAATGGCAAACCACAGCACAGCGTTGGTGACTGGTCGTGGCCGTGAGACCTTGGAAGTCAGCAGGAGGAAATAGCCGTGCTGATGCATATGGCTAAAGTGCTCTATTGATTTTTTTTGAGCGATTGTTGAATTGCGTTTGGGCTCTCTGAGCTGTAAAGCTGATGACCACACCTCATACGGCTCTCCTGTTTACTATATTTACTGGAGATGTCAGAATTTCCTCATTTGGTTTTTGGTTTGGACTCACTGAATGACAAATATTCAGTATGCAAGAGGTGTAGTTTCAGTTTGTCTCATCGTAATTCCCCAGTTTTTCTATTGATTGTGCAATTTCTTTTTGTTATTATTATTTTTAAGTTAACCCTTATACTACATATTAATTAATGAAGCCTGTGCTTTAAATATTTTAGAAATTACAGGAAAATGCAAGACGGCAAATAATTGCATTTATTTAGCCAAAATAATCAAATAGCAGCCACTTTTTGTAAAATAAGGATCAAAACTTTAATTGTTACTTAAAGCAAACTGGCGTTCCCATCAGCCTCAGCTGCACATGCAGCACCTTGCCGCACTGACTGTTTGTCCTGTGTGAGTTTGCTTGCTGATGCTGATTTGCCTGTTTGTCTCCCATCTCTACATTGTGAGATGAAGTGGATGTAGCGAATGCTATTACAACAGAGCTTTTGAATGCATTCAGGGGTGGTTGGGAGGTTCATGTTCACTACTCACTCGCTGCACATCCCTTTTTGGTGCAGTGTGTGCTGTTTGTGCTTTCGGTCTCGGACAGATGTTAATTTATTCATGACCAGGGTTCTGTCTCCATCATAAGAAGTGATCCAAGCAGCGGTGCTGTAGCGGTTGCTTCCTCTTCTTATTTATTTTTTTAACATTATTCTGTATTTCCTTTCTGCATTCGAATTGAGCACTTTTATTCATGCCAGCTTCCTGCTTCTTTGAAAAACCTGAACCAAAAGGATGTCAGACTTTCTTTTTTATTCCCTTTTTGCCCTCTGGGCTTGCCAGTGTGTGTCTACCTTAACAGTCAACAGACACACACACACACACACACACACACACACACACACACACAAATTAGACACACAGCCAGCAATTGGGATAGTGAATGTAATCTGCAGCAGTGGAGCAGCATCATTTGCTCTCATCCAATCAGAGGACTGAGGAGCAGATCTTCCACCCAATTGGAAGTCACCCTAGTGAGGGGCAGAACCTGCACACGACGATGAGATATGGCTGTGTGGAGCGCCTCCTGACACACATGGAGCTTTATTTAATGGGAATTTGTCCAGATTGTGATTCAGTGCTGCGAAACGTAAAATTAGTGACAGAGAGGGCGAGTTGAGGAGTTGGCGCACCGTGTTGTTATCCTCCTCTCTAGTGTTGTGAGAATACTGAGACTGCAGTAGCCGAGCAGCCAATCACATTTCAGCTCTCAACACAGTCTCACATGGAAACCCACACACACATAGTCTGGCCTTTATCTCCCATTATGTGATGATTTTATACTATATAGAAAAAAAATTGACACAAGCCTTTTCCTGATGGTGAAACACTGCTTGTTTTGTAAGCTACTACTATTTTATTATAGCGGTATTGCTCTGCTTTAAAAATGTGTACTTGCATCTGTTTGCTTGACAACAAACCAGGGCTGATAGCACTGATTGATTACATTTAAAAGGGATTCATCAGTATAGGAAAATACTTGTCTCTCCTGCTGCATTTGATGCAGTACAATCGACAGACCACCAGGGACTGATAAAGGACCTGAGAATTAATGGCTGGGCGAGCTGAGACAGTTGTGTGTTAGTTTATGGCTTTGCATTTCCCTGCATTGCATCGTGTTACCAAACTTCTGTCGTCCATTTCTTGAAAATCTGTCAAGTAGTATTTGTGTAATCCTGCTAACAAATAAAACCCATCATCATCCAGCAAATTCCTGTTACTTACAGCTGTACAACATGAAACCAGTAAAGCCTCTTTTGGACTTTTGCTAATGAGATGCATTTCTCATAAGCTGTCATTAAGTCGCACACTGACACATATAAGTATATAAAACCTTTGTTATAGCAGCTGATGGACATTTATAGTAAATAAACAACTGTTAAATGCAGCAGCAAAATTGTTTTTCTACCACTCTTGTTTTCAAAATTTAACAACCCTTTCCAATGCTAAATGCCTGCACGTAAAGTCACACAAGAATTCTGCATAAATAAATGTTCATTTTAAAAGTAAAATTAGTGAAAAGTAATAAAGAAGTAAATAGATAATTAAACAATAGATAATAATAGCGATTAATGGACTGTTTGCATCTCAAAACATTTTAAGAAACCCGGTGGAGTGAAAATTTAGGTGCATGGGTTGCCATGGAAACATCTCTCCTATCATGCTCCTCACCCCACCCCCCAAAAAAAGATGTCATAAAGCTCTAAAGACGGATCATTAAACCGGAGTGCGGGTTCGTGTGTCTGCATCTCGTGCCTTTGCCACCCTTATTCCTGCAAGCAGGATCAGAGGCCACAACTCGCTCTCATTTATTAAACAGACCCAGCAAAGACAAAAAACTGCAGCAATTGTGATGATCAAGAAATCAATTTTATTTAGAACATTTTGCACAGATGTTTGTGCATGAACTTGATTTGCTGCTATTCTGGTTTCATATCAAAAGGAAAACCAACTATTGTCAAATTTCTACTTTTGACACTGAGAACTGTTTAATGATGCTCTATAAACTTGAATGGTTTAATGTCATTGACTCAAGGCGGTTGTTTTGTGAAGGATTATTTTCAGTTGCGGATTAATACGCACATGGAGCTTTAGTATCAGCAGCTTGGTGTATCTGAGTTATCAATGACAGCAGTTTGTCAAAGGAAGATGTGCATCTCTCATTTTTGGTTCATTTTCGTGTTTTCAATATTTTTCTATTTTTTGTGACACAACAAGAAAAAATAAGCAGTAAAATCATTTCTGGTTTTCCGCATGTTTGCCTCTGATCAAGTCAACCCATCTGAATCTATGATCACACATAATCGGAGCTTTTAAGTTAAAAATTAAATTAAAAATTACACTTTTAAGCAGTAACTGGTCTGATCTTCATGATGATGGTTTTTAAGGAGTTCTCAAGGCCTTTGAAAGTGGACCAATGAACACCAACTATAGGTGGTGAAGAGCCCCAGGTGTAGACCCCATTGGGGTTGGCACTAAAGCATGCAGCGTACCAAAATCCTCCGAATGCCAACCTGGCGCAATTTGCATTATGTGTGTCTTGATCTTTGTCAGTGGTGGTGAATTTCTGTCCATTGTGCAACTTTAAAGAGTCTCCTAATGGAAAAACACAGATTAATGGTAATACATTTGTTCTGCTCCTGTACAGCCAGTCAAGAAGAAGATAGTTTAACAGTCCTGATGGGATAAAATACCTGCTGCTCCCTTGATGAAACTTCCCAAATTTAGCATGTATCCCTCCACCTCCGGACCGACGGAAAAGGAAGAGTATTGGGCAAAGACTTTCTGGCTCTCAAAGTCTTCCATGTCCACCCTCAGCTCGTAGGTCTTGGCCTGTGTCAGCAGGTGCATCGTCTCCAAGCCTGAGTTGTAGATAGACAGCTGAGTTCAGCTGTAATAAACTGGTGGACATTAACTCCTGTTACTGCTGAGGAACCTGTGATCTGTTTAAGGACCTATACTTTCACAGGATTCTTTTTTTCTCATCAAAAAATTAGCATTTTTCTCTCATTAATAGTGATGTACTGCAATCAATCAGACCGATGTGCGGAGCTGAGATTATTTCATGGAAAAATAAAAGATTTGAGAATTTGTGAACTGGTCTGGTTGTTAATTAAAGAATTACTGTCGTACCGAGCCAGTATTCGCCGGCGGCGCTGCCAAATCCAGTTTTGTAGTGATCCCACTTCATGTAGAAGTTCACCGTGCCATCTTGTCTTCTTTGAATGACCTTGTTAGATTAAAAACATTACAAACAACAGGGAAAATATCTTTTTTCTATCTCAACATCTGTGCCCGGATCGTTCTTCCATCCTCACCGTCCACTTTTCTGCCGAGTTGTCGACGCCGTCTTTGCTCATGTCGCAGTAAACCTGCACAGGAGAGGTGGGACCTGCTGGGTAGATGGTGTACACTCCATCCAGACCTGATCCGGATCTGTAGATATCACTGCAATCTGTGGGGAGGGGGGACTGATGAGCTGCTAGAGGTAGCAGCACTAGTAGCAGTATGCTGAGCTGTGGGCTGTACTCATCATCCTATCAATGGATGATGAGTACATATATCCCTGTCCTGTTTTTGAACTTGAGTTCTCACATCCGGTGGTGGTGGTTTGGGACGGTTTGCAGATTCACAAATCTGTTGGGGAAACTAGCTGCAATAGCAGAATTGAGGCTAATAGCTGAGTGTTGGAAAGCTCTTTTAAGACGCTAGTGAGACAGGAAAGCAGCTTATCTATAAACAGTCTCAATCTAAATATAATGTCTACGAAAAGAACTCAGAAACTGCAGCACGGGTACTAAGAACCATCAAAGTATAAAACAGTGGCCGAAAGTTATGGATTCTTTTATTCTTTCTAGCAGTTTGGTTGATAAAGTATTTAAAAAAAAAAAAAACAGACAAAGCTTTCTATAGGTTAAAGTCCTGTTGTTATGGACCAGAACAAGGGAAGCTGCACCAAGAGATTGTTGAATGTTTAAAGAAACTTTGGTAGAAATAAGGTGCAGTTATGGTTTTTTGCGACTTTTATTGCTTCAATCCATTTTCCAAACCAGTTACTGGCTGAAGTTTTATGAAATTTGATGGAAAGCAAAAGAAGAATCCAGTCAATTATGGAGCTGATCATAAATGGTCCTACGATGGTTCGGCTTCGTCTACCTGACTCAGTGATACCGCAGCAGGTGAACAAAGCGAGTGGAGCACGTTTGGTGAAAACAAAGTGGAGAATCTGGGACACGCAGTTATTTTCTGAGTGTTTCGCAGCAGTAAAGTTTCATCAAAGACTCACACCTCTCTACGAGTCTACAGGAAGATGCCACGTCGCAGAACGAAATGACAGCAAACACTCCAGCAGCTCTTTATACGTGCAGAACACAGACAGAGCAGAAGAGACTCCTCTGGTTCTATAATGAGATGGGGGTTTTTTTTGTCGAAATAACCGTTCCCACTCACAAACACACACACCACTAACACACACAGTTTACCCAAACTGTCGCTGTGCTTACCATCATTCTGTCACCAGTGATTTGCAGAGAGGAGGCGGCGGAGTTATCCTGAAAAGAAAGCAAAGATAATTTAAGGTTCGCTAAAATGAAAAAGGGTCATAAATTAATTTAGTGGCAATCAAAGTGTGTGTCTTTCTCTAACAAGCAGATCCTTTTATAATTGTGAAACATTTTTTTGCTCATGTAATGGGTAACATATTATTTATTTTCTCCCTGTTTTTATCTCTCCATTGCACAACAGCTGGTATTAGGACATCAGGTTCTCAGCAGTCATGCTGGATTATTTCAATTTGCATAATTCTGCCGTACAATTGAGGTTCACATCAATTGTAATCATTTGGTTCATACATTCAGTCAAGCATCGTTCTTATATTTGGCTCTTTAACATTTATTCATTATTACAAAACATTTAATCACCATTTCTTGCAACTCTGACAATAGATGTTTAATAATGAAGACCCCAGATTTTTATAATAAAGATTAACAGACTAAATATCCCTTTATTAGTTCCCCGTAGGGGAAGTTATTTTTTAAATGAATGTCTCTTTTTCACACAAGCTGCATTGTTTCCTGTTTGAATCTAAATGATCTGTCTCTACACTAAACCAAACCAACGCTTTAGCACTGGCTAAAATGTTTTCTTGTTTACTGTGTCTTGCAGTTTGAACTCTGACTAGACGGCTGGTTTACAGACTAACTGACTGGTTGGCCTTTCCTGCAGGAGTTAGCTGATGCTGTCTGGCTCCTTAAGACTCGAGGAACTGTCCAAATGTTGTTTATCTGTCTCCTGGGCTCTGGGCCCTGAAGCCAGTTCTGTTTGAGTAACCTTGGCTTGGTGCACCATATAGACGTCTCTGCTGTGTAGAGAAGAACCAGAAGAGAGAGGTTTGAGCCTATCTTAACATTTTACTTCCATGGTACGGAACATCCTTGACAACCAAGGTGTCCGGCTGGAGTTTAAACTGGTTCAGCTTACAGTTTTTTCCGCACTATAAGGCGCACCTAAACGCCATTAATCGTCTCAAAAACTGACAATGCGCCTTATAATCCAGTGGGCCTTATTTGTGAAAAAAGTTTTGAACTAGGCCATTCATTGAAGGTGCGCCTTATAATCGATGCACCTTATAATTAAGTGTGCCTTATATATGAAAAAGGTTTAAAATAAACCATTCATTGAAGGTGCACCTTATAGTCCAGTGCGCCTTATAGTGCGGAAAATACTGTAATTAAAGCCTGACTTAAGCAAACAGGAACTTTTTTTTTTTAAAGGTGACCTTCAGTATATATATATTTTTTAAAATTCATATCAATTTATCATTCCTTTGAGTAGACCTCCTCAGGGGAACCACGTGAATTTTATTTTGAGATAGAATCAAACTAGAGAGGAACTTTATTTCGTTTTATTCTATCTCCGTGGCGTGCTCACACTCAGGCCGTCCCATTGTCCCCTGATCCCATGTCATTTCAGTGAGAGTTGGTTTGAGATTAACGCCGGAACTCTTCGGCCTCACCCCCCCTCTCCTCTTCCTCCTCCACGCTCTGGACTTTCTCACTCGCTGCAAGCCAGGTATTTTTAGCTGTGACATAATGCCCCTAACCGCCCTCCCTCTCCCTCTCCTCTCTATCTCCATCTCATTCACACTCTGTCTTTCCCTCACCCTCTCTCTCTCTCTCGCTCTCACTCACACACAGATTGTCCCTCCTCTTCTCCCCTCATCTATTACCCCCCCAGTCTTCTCTTCCCTTAGCTTCCAGGCTATAGGGCTAGCTACTCCAGTAACCAAGTGCTCAGGTTTCACCACTTTGCAGGGCTGAGAATCATGGCAGTGGAGGAGGCAGCAGACTATTTGGCAGAAGTAAGTCTTTAATGTCAAGTCGAGCTGAGCTCGCCGACTTGTCTCTGCTGCTACATCAATGCTAACAAGATTGTGGAATTTATAGCCAGTGGGATTGAGTGAAGTGAAGTTGTGGCGGGACGCTGCTGGAGGAGATGTAAAGGGTCGCAGTGGCAACTCTGCTGCACCGTTCTGCTGCAGTATGCATGGATGTGTGTGCGTACAAACTCATGTATACAAACCAGTGTGTCTGGTGAATGTGATTTTTTTTAATTTTTTTTTTTTAAAGTTCCTGTTGATTGTGAGCTGTACATACAAGCATGAGGTTCTGTGGATATAGTTTTGGTGTTGCAGAGAGATGTGAGTGGAAACACCTGACCTTGGATGGTGGCGCATGCTCCCTTTGTGAATGTGGAAATGGTGAATGAATGAGCCCGAAGTAGAAATAAAAAATAAAGAGGAAGAGGAGAGAGATTGGTGTACTTTATTTATCACGTTAACTTGAATCTATGAAGTAGAAAGAGCAGCAGTTCCCTTTTCCTGAACATATGTAATCTATACCCTGCACCGTATGGAGAGGGGCTCACTGCAGTTTTGTGTTACTTTAGGAGATTCTGACTCAGATTTTCAAGTAAAACCAAGTTGGAGGTTGTGAATCTAAAGCAGCATCATGTTAAAAAGAGAGGTTCTGTCTTTCAGGGATGACTGGTAGATCTTCCTTGTGTAAGAAAGCTACACTAAGTGGTGATAAGTGTGACTTTCATTGTCGTTCGGGGGCAGCACCCATGTTGGAATGTGTATGACTGTTTGCGTGTGACATAGTGTGTCCTGGGAAAAGACTGTAGCGGCCTTAGCATACCTCCAATGGATAAAATCAAGTTACACTGGAATGACAAAGGCTCCAAACCGCTGGTACAACCCCTGAAATGTCATTAAACCCACATGACACAAAATTAAGTCAACTGAATTTAATAGAATTTCTTTCCCACACATCTTGAGTGTGCTTGCTACTTTGCATCAGTGGACAAGGACAATTACTTCTTTAATCTTTTTAAAAATGCCAGATAACATGAAAAGCCTTAGTCATGTTCTCTAAACCGGCTAATTTTTACCTTGTAACACTGCAGCACCGTCCCTTCAGATAAAGTAACGCAGCAAAAACCTCATAAGTGAGGAACTGGAACCGGTGGCTGTTTGGACCTGGATAGTTTTCCAATCCTACTTCATTTTCTGTTGATTTAACGATAAATGATGGTATTGACTTTAAAATGGATGCAGGAAGTGTGATGAACGAAAACTGCATTCCTGGCTCAAATCGCCCAGTGTGGTTTGTAGGACTGCAGCAACCCGAGAGGCGCGATGATCAATACGGCAGATGTCAGTGGTCCCGGTTTAACAAAATAAAATTTTGAGTGCGCATGAAGGTACATGAACATGCTTAATTGCAGGACTGTAGAACTTTACCTTTCTTTATCTGCTTTTATGCATTTTTGCCTTTTCTGAGATAAAAAACTGGAAAAATAACCAAAAAGTGCACAATTTGACATTAATATGGAGAACGTGATGCTTTGAACTGGAATTCTGCTAATGCTCTGAGTTATGAGACTGGTGCCACATAAAAATCTTGGTACTTCTCCAAACCCCAACCGCTTTCCTAGAGCAGAGGTAAAATAAATCCTCAGGAAAGATTTGTGGTTTTGATATGAAACATTTAAAAGTTGCTCTTCCTATCCCATGTTTGTTGCCTTTCTTACTAAACCTGCATTAGTAAATTGTCACTGTAAATATTGAAGGATTTTATGCACACCGCATGGTAGTCTAGAAAAAATGTTGTTCACATTTAATGGACAAGGTTCCATGTTTGCATCATTTCTAGTAGTTTTTTTACGAGGTGAGCTATGCTATTCAGATGATGATTTGATCGCCTAAATCTCAAGTAACCTCAAGTATTTTCTCTTTTAAAAAAAGTAGTCAAAATCAAATGGAATTTATCAATTGCACCAATTTACCAAATTATAGCAAAATCTACCCCTCCCTCATCTCTGCTCCACAGAATTGATGCTGACACCAGAAAAACTCCCTGCTTTGGTGTGTGTGTCTTTGTGTCAGTGTGTGTGTGAGATTGTGAACTCAGATAAGATCCATTCACTGAGTGGGAAATGAGCTCAGCGATCAGCTTTAGCCAACAATCTGTCTACGATAACAAAGATCACGGCTCGGTGAGCACCAGAGGGTTTCTGTACTCAACCTCAAAAACTTTCTCTAAAGTTCTTATTTTTCCCTTCAGCTTGAAAGCTGATGTTATATCACGTTATGAAGATGTTAAAACTGTACTTGAAGCCTGGATCAAATAAAGTGTGAAGGCTATGGTTGATAATATCATTAATATAAGTGACAAATAATTTATCAATGTACCATTTCTATGTCAACCACGAACCTTTAATTGTTTCTTTTTTAAAGAATTGTGCAATAAACTGATTTGATACAACTACCTGGCACATTTTTAGGATTAAATACAGTCAGTGGTGAAGCTAGAAGATCTTTTTCTGTGAGCAGTGTCTCCTCAACAACCTCAACCAGTGACGGAGGTCAGCATCTATTTTGCCTGACAGGCAAAATCCAGGGCACAAAAGACATAAAACCGCACATACACACATAAATGCAGTAAATTCATTTATAATGAATTTACTGCAAAATATTATTGATTCAGCTCCTACTATTGTCAGTGATAATTTTAGTTAATTCAATATTCAGTGGGCTTTGCAACATAAATTTCTTTATTACACATCAAATACAGAATTTGTGTGAAAGTGGGTTTGTGAATGAGCCCATGTGCGAAAACTAAGATGAAACCATCTGTCATTCTGCACGGATGCTAAAGCTATAATGCCTGTTTTTGTGTAAATGAGAGATGGCGTTGTGTCCTGCGTGGGTATCGGTTTGTGTCATGGGTGTGGCCGACTGTAGCACTGCACTGCAATCACGAAATCGGAGACACACTCTCAGAGCCGGCCTGTCTGCTCGTCTTCCCCACATTTCTCCACCCTTCATCCCCCTCCCCATCACTCCTTCTACACGCACCCCCTGCCTTCAAGCACATATCTCAGAAATCCTCGCACCCAGCATATTTAGATCCCCACATGTCTTCAGTTGTGACAGCTTAAGTGTGAATTGCTTTTGCTGCTGCTGGTGCAGTAGGTGTGTGTCCGTGTTTTGTCTGAAAATGACACTAGAGTGTTCATAAGCAACGATTTTTTTGATGCTGACAGATGATGAGTCAGACTTGGGGGGCAGAAAAACTTTCATTTGTCAGTCAACTGGATGTGATCTAGTGCCCATAATTTTGATGTTGTGTTTTTGTTTGTTTGTTTCTTATTAGAATTCCTCTGAGCATCTTATTATATTTCATTTGAAAAAAGACAGAAGGTGACAAAAATGAGTGTAAAGCAGTTATTTTCTTTTCCAGACATACATTAGATTGCATTGATGTCTATGGACTCTTTTCTTTCTCCACACAATAAAAGTAAATAAAGAGCCCGAATCAAACAGTCCCGGTTTTGACTGAGCCCGCTGCTCGATTGGAGCAATAAAATAATCTCGCCGCTGCTGTTTGATCGGCAGAAGCTGATTGGCTAATGTGAATGTCATTCATTTATATCTTGAATCAGCCATTAGTTCAACAGCAGCAAAGTCCTGCTGAGATCAAATTTTCTGTTGCTTCAGAAAAACAAACACGAAAAACGGATATTTCGCACACAAAATTTGTTCTTGCTGTTATTATCATGATTATTAGTTATAGTAATGATTTTTTGTGTTGCTATGTGACTCAGCGAGGGCGGGGCTCTGATGCCCTCTATCTTTAAATGATTTCCTTATTTCTGTGACTTCACAACAAGCTTGACAGGCAACATTTTCTGGATTTTATGCAGCTAATAGCAAATAATCCTTAACGGATTTATTCGACTTAACTCTTGTTGTGTGGATCCGAGGGGAAGCTATTACACATGATGCTTTTACTCCCAGGCATATTTTTTACAGTTTCCAAAATAATAACCGGCTTTGATTAAACTCTGATGATTGAAAAAACGTCGTTAATAATTTTGTGGATCATTTGCATTCAGACAGTGAAGATGACAGATTGACCTGTTCCTCTTCTGTTTTCCCTCAGACGGATGTAAATGCTTGTTATTTGCGGTCAGCCCGAGCCGGCAACTTGGAGAAAGCTTTGGACTACCTGAAAAACGGCGTCGACATCAACATTTGCAATCAGGTAAGGTGTCAGCAACAAATTCTGACCCGGTTTGAATGCTGTTATTTCAGATTTTTGGGCGTGACGAATTTGTGGAAAATCAGAGATTAAGAGATGCACAAACACCTGGATTGTTTTGGGGTTTATTTGTCTTTATTTGGGGTTTAATATCTGGTAACATTCAGTGTGATTGAAGAATAGAGAAACTTTCTACAAGGGCTTCATCTCTTCCTTTGTCTCTGTTTTCAAACTGGTCTCTTCCCCCTCCAGAATGGTCTGAACGCTCTCCATCTGGCCTCCAAGGAGGGCCATGTGGAAGTGGTGGCTGAGCTCATCAAGCATGGCGCCAATGTGGACGCAGCAACCAAGGTGTGTGTTACTCAGGAGTGTCACACACACACACACACACACGCACACACACACATAAAACCACACACATGCTCTCTTTGTGCATGAAGTCACACACACACACACACACACACACACACACACACACACACACACTGTAGTTTGCTTTGTCAGCTCCCTCCCAAAGTCACACTGCAGCAGCGCCAGAGGAGATGAAAGGCTGTGTGTTAGCAGAGATGTTCAGGGACCGGATTTATGGGAAGGAAGATCTGTCTGTTTTTTTGGTTGTTTTTTTTTTTACCCTTTCATTGATGTTTTTATTGGTGATTGAACTACATTCACACGGGCTGCAGCTGCTGTACAGTTAACAGAGAGGGGTGAAGCACGGGAGGAAGAGGAGCTGCAGCAGTTCAGATTCCGGAATGAAGGGAGGAACGTATGCGGAGGTGTCAGTGGCAGAAAAAAATGACAGCATGTCGGCAGCTGCTGCTAACGCTAGCGTACAACAGGTGCATCTATTAGAGGCTCAGTGTGAACTCATACCGTCTCATACCAAAACGACCTCACTGCTTCAGCATCCCAGATAATCATCTGTTTACACACAATCTAGAAAAGTATTGGTTTTTAATAAGACTTTATAGATCAATTCAGAGCTTCTGCTGCTGTGGAGTAAATAAGCGCCTCGTCTTCATCCATGTAAACACACTTCTGCTCACACTGTAAAAATAATTGGGAAAAAATTGGATCATTTTCATTTTTTTTTTTTTTTCAAAGCAGAAAGGAAACACGGCCCTGCACATAGCATCTCTTGCCGGGCAGACGGAGGTGGTGAAGGAACTCGTCACCCACAACGCCAACGTTAATGCACAGTCTCAGGTGAGTCACACACACACACACACACACACACACACACACACACACACACACACACACACACACACACACACACACACACACACACACACACACACACACACACTTATAGTAATGATGCCAAACTGGTTTCTCCTGCTTTCAGCTTTGATGCTAAGCTAGGCTACCTGTCCCCTGGATTTACATACAGTGGATGATTTTCAGCTTTTCATCTTTCTCCCAGCAAGAAAATTTATTCCCCAAAATATTTTTTGAAACACAAAGCAGCTTCATAATTAATACTGCAAACAGGTTACATTAAAAAAAAAAGTTTTATATCTACTGAGTCCTTGGTTGTTTGAATGTTAAACAATCAAACATGAAAAAAAAAAAGCTTTTGGGTGCATTGACATCAAAATGAATACAAAGGAGAGAGGAGGTGGACGAGCTTTTCACATGCTGAAGTGATTTTTGCATCCTTCTGTTGCTACGGAGATGCAATTTCTCTTTTCCCACAGTGCAGACACATTTCACTTTAGCAGAGCTGCAGTCCAGCTTCTGTCTGTACTGTTATCAGGTGTGAACTATGCACAGAGGTGACAGTGTGCACTCTATGAAAGCTCTGCTGCACCAGTGTGTGTTCTGGTCAGGAAACACAGCAGGTAATATTGGTCCTGTATGCAATAATGTAAACTTTCTTAAAATTAAATGAAGACATTAAAAAAATGGAATAGTGTCTGTTTTTGCGCACACATAACAAAATACAAAGAAAAAAAAAGAAAAAATACCTAAAGAAACATAAAGAGAATACCTAAAAGGAAACAAGTTCATGTTTTTAAATTTTGCTAGCTAAAAATCACAAAAATGTAAATATGCAACTGAAAAAGAAGAATTAATTTAAGAGAAAAGATTTCAGAATTAATACTTAAGGCTTTTTTTTTTTTCCATATATGAGAAACAAGACCCCATTTTTCTAATTGCTCGACGAGCGTCCCCACATTTTGTTTTTCTGCTCACAGCCTCAGACGTTAATTCTAATGATAAGCTACGACTGAGAGGAGGGTTTAATGCTCCTTTAATGGCAACCTTCATGATCATGATTGTAGGTCTGATTCAGTGTTTTCTGTTCCAGAATGGCTTCACTCCGCTGTACATGGCGGCGCAGGAGAACCACATGGATGTGGTGCAGTACTTATTGGACAATGGCTCGAGTCAGAGCATCGCCACTGAGGTAAATAAACAGGAGCAAGCAGCCACTAACAGTTAGATAATAAAAGCCATTAGAGGTAATTGTTTTCATGGATGAATGAGAGGAGAGCAAGATTCAGAGCGACCTTGACTTCCCAACAGCCGAAACAGTTTGATTGTGTTGGGGGGTGTGCTTTCCTTTGTCCCCATCAGATAATTTAATCACAGTGGCTGCAAGAATATGAAGCAGCAATGATGCGGCTCGTAATTACATAGTTAAACCTGCATCTGTCTGTATAACTTAAGTACGTAATTCATTCTCCCTACTTCCTTTTATTTGCCCATTTCCTCTCATCAGTCAGAGCAGCAGTGAATTATTCATGTGGAGAAACATGTATCCCTTTTTAAGCATCTCTCGGTTTTTAATAATTCAATTTTTAACCATTTCAGCTTAATATAAGACAGACGAGATCAGGCAGGGTTTTTGTTTCTTGTCTGCATTATAAGAATATCCTGCAGCCAGAAACACGTCTGACTTCATGTCAGGTTGGTGCTGTCTGAATGTTCCAATTCCAAAGTTTTTTTTTAATCTTGTTATGTTATGGTGAAGCACAATGATGCTGTCATTCACAGATGTAGAGCCGGATGATCAAAAGCTCCTCTCTTAGTGTTCTTTTTATTGTCTCTTGACTTATTTTTAGGACAATAAAGAATCTTTGTTCCTTTTGCTCGATCCAAAGTGAACCAGAAGAAAACGAGCACAATGCTTTGGGAGTGTTCACAACTTTGAAATCCATAAAGAGGCTAAAATTATTCATGTTTTGGCGCATGTTTTGGCGCTTGTAGAGACGCTTGTGTGTGTACATGATAAGGAATGTGTGTCAGCGTGTATAAGTGTGTGCCGTCGTGGGTGTGTTCGTTTGTTTGTTGCCTGTGCGGGATCTCTGGGGGAGGTTGTGTTTTGACGTGTGGGTGTAGAGATGCTGATGAGTTGGTTTTATCCAGACAGTCGGCGCCCTGCGTAAACACACGCCCCTTTAGCGTGCACATAGACACACATACACACACACACACACACACACAACCTGACTATTATTTGTCTGTAGCCTTAATTCATGGGTACCACTGCTCCAGTAGCTCCTCTGCTGAATTTTGCTGCACCGCCTCTGTGATGTGTGGATATTTGTGTGCTCTCTTGGTTTTTAACCCAGTTGCATCTAAATATCCTTTTTCCCCTGAGAGATGCTGAACTTCCGCAGCAGAAATGTCTGCATTGCCGAAGGCTTGTAAAATTTATTCCATATACGTGTCTTTTCAGGTTAATCTGATGACATCTATCTGAATATGCGTCCTGTTCGCTTTCTAAAAATGCTGTTCTGTCAACTCAGTTTTCACGATTTACAAACAGAGGAAGCGCTGTGCAAAGACTGCAAAAGATGACTGAAGGGATATAAAAAGTCTTAAATTCCCAACATTTTGTGCAACAAATTCTGTCCAGCCTGAGTCCCATGCATGCAATGCTGTAGTTAATATTTACTAGACATGTTTAAAAAAAAAGACAATTGATATTAAAGTCCTCCAGTCTGCTGAGCTGTAATTTACTGCGCTCGATTCTCTTCTACTCTTTGGAATTAAATTAAAATTAATGAAAATTGAAATTAAAAATTATGAAGTTTTCTACAGTGAAAGTACGTTATGTCCAAAAAGTGACAGAAGTATTAGCCACAAAATTCTGAAACAGATGAGGAAGCAAAAAACTAATGTTTAATTTGATGTTTTGATTTAAAATGCAAAAAACACAAATAAAATACAATGGATTTTCCTTTTTGTTTTATTCTTTGTGCAAAGAAATTGATAGATAAGAGAACCCAGAAATGGTCCTTTTGTTTGTTTTCTGTGACTGGATGTGGTTTGAAAAATATTTCTGCTGGTCCACAGGATGGTTTTACTCCTCTGGCCGTGGCGCTGCAGCAAGGACACGACCAGGTGGTTTCCCTCCTTCTGGAAAATGACACGAAGGGAAAAGTGCGCCTACCCGCGCTGCACATCGCTGCACGGAAAGACGACACCAAGGCCGCCGCGCTCCTTCTCCAGAACGACCACAACGCTGATGTGGAGTCAAAGGTAGGCGCTGAACAACAAGAGTACAATTCCCATTGTTCAGATACATTTAGTTAGTTCCCTTTCTGTTTGAGATGTTTTATTCTAGGTCACCTTTTGTCAGCTGCTAGCTGACTGAAATATATGAGTCAGTTCATAAAGAGTCCAACAAATGCATTTATTTTTTGACTTAAATTATTTTTTGTTTGAAAGCAGTAATACGAACATGTTTGACTTCAATTCCTTCTGTGTGGAACACATGACAGTCCATCAGTTGTCTTTAGCTGTGTTTTAGTTATTTGCGTTACCTCTACATTCTCATACACCCATCCGACAGCTGTGTGCTACCATGGTGATGGTGTTTCTGTTGTAGCTGTGGTGCACTAACCACCCCATTTTGTCCTCCTCCTCCTCCTCTTCCCTCTTTTCGTTCTTTTTTTCTGACCCTATCGCTTCCCTGTTCTCCCTTCTAGATGATGGTGAATAGAACAACAGAGGTACCTCTTCTCTTCTCTTCTCTTCTCTTCTCTTCTCTCTCTTCTCTTCTCTTCTCCTTCTCTTCTCTTCTCTTCTCTTCTCTTCTCTTCTCTTCTCTTCTCTTCTCTTCTCTTCTCTTCTCTTCTCTTCACTCCTCTCATTGTTCACTCACTCATGGTCACCATTGCGAAGCTAAAGCCTTCTGCCTGCTAGCATGAATCCTACATGCTGGCCTGAAAGCTTTCGTTGCTAACGGCGCCTCTCTCCTCTGGGCCTGTTTTTTATGCATGCGTCACATTTTGCTTTGTGTGCATCCAGTAAGTTGCTGCTTTTGTGAACGGAGGAAATTCAATGAAATTAGAAACGTATTTGCCATGAATTTGTGTCCCATCGAAGGCAGACGTAGGTCTTTGTTTCACCAAATATTGTGTTTGATTCTGCAAAAATGCTCACAAACATTGGATTTTAAAAAATGCTTAGCGTACTCACATTTTGCCGCACCACCAAAGATCAAAAGTCTTTTATTTTGTTGAGTCTCACGTTGGTCCTGACTTTCAGCCCCACCCTTAAAGGTTTGTGTCATGCATCACCATCCCAGGCAGGTCATGCAGCATCAAAGCCCTATGAACCCCCACCCCCCCATAGAACAAACTGATAGAAAGTCCTGATGCATTCATTTAAGAACTATAACATCAAGCTTACCTTTAACTAATAAAGATGCATGTTCTCCTGCATGTCTATTAAAGCCTGTCACAGAGAAGTGAATGTTTTAGGAATGAAGATGAAAATGAAACTAGAATGGCACTCAATAGAGAACGTACCGCTGCAGGAGCCCAACAGATGCACGCCTCCATCCAGAGCTGCACCCTCCACGTTTCATGAAAACCCATTTAGCAGGTTTTGTCTAATCCTACCTTCAACCAAACTCAGGATTACTCAAAACTTTGTCGAATAGTGGCTCGTCGCCTAAAATATCCACAATAAACCTTTGATGTTGATCTGGATAAAAAGTGATTTGGTGGTTTATGCATTTTCTTTCACTCCTCTGTGAATTATGCCTCAATTTTGGTGAACGTGTGTGTGTGTGCGTGTATGTGTGTGTGCAGTTTGATGTGGATCCAAATAAACGCTCATGTCCAGTGGTTATAAATGATGACTGATGGGTTGCGGCAGAGGTGTGTGCTCTGCTGAATGTCATTCTAGTTAGAGTAAGTAAAATAAATAAAAAATAGAACTTAAAAAGAATTGAAACCCGGACATTTAAAGCACGCTTGGCTCACGCTCAGTCCTGGTCTGCTGTGCTGTGTTACCCTGCTGTGTTACCTCCCATAATGCCTTGCTCGTGTTTTATTATGGGTGATGTTGTCCTTCTGTTTTTAATGTATTCTACTGTCTCTCTTTCCGTCTTCTCTTCCCTTCTCAGAGTGGCTTCACTCCCCTCCATATCGCAGCTCACTATGGAAATATCAACGTAGCCACGCTGCTGCTGAACAGAGGCGCAGCTGTGGACTTCAAGGCGAGGGTAGGTACAAAGATAGCACAAATGCTGTGCTGCAAGCGTTCACTGAAAGGACAACAGGATGATATGCATGTACTTATGCGAGCCCAGGAATCCGATCCTGACACGTAATTCTACAGCTGTGCTTGTCAATCTACCGGAGGACGCTTAAGCATGTTGTTTGTATGTTGTATGATCCTGTGTATGGACATGTGGTGGAAACTGTGTGGGGTCATGGATGTTAAGTAATACCAAAAATTAATTCAGTTTAGTTTGAAGATAGTTTTTTTGTATCAGGAATTTTTTTTGTCACTTCTCAAAATCGTGCGGTTTTACTGTTCAGTCAAATCTGAGGAAAAAAATTATAACTTAAAGGTTGACATTGGTGTGAATTGCCCTTATTTCAACATATAAGGTAAAAGATTTTTGTTTTTGTTTTTGAAAATTCACAAAAAAAATAAGTCAAGTATATTTGTCAGGAAGCAGGAAGTAGGAAGTAAGTAAGTAAACAAGAAACCTACGCATCACATGTGATGATCTTCTGCGTGACTCATCCCCAAATGGCATAAAATAATTATTTTACATGTCAAGAACTCTTATAAAATCTTTCCAGTCAAGAAATAAGTTAGAAAATATATTTTTAAAGACAATAGATGTTTCCAGATTGTAGACCTGAACGGTGCAGCTAATATTCCTGGATTTGCTCCACAAGAGGGCGCTATTTCTCAATGTTCCTCCAGCACCAACATTGTGACAACTCTGGTTCATCTGTAGTTGCAGGTTGTGTATCAGTAGCCCACAGTGTGTAGAAAGTCAGCAGTACGATGTTCTATGATAATTCTCTGCTGAATGCCTCATTTGCTCCTCCTCCTCGTCCTCAGAATGACATCACGCCGCTGCACGTAGCATCCAAACGAGGAAACAGCAACATGGTGCGACTGCTGGTGGAGAGAGGAGCCAAAATAGATGCACGGACCAAGGTGATGTATGCGCGCGCAGACACACACACACACACACACACACACACACACTGTCCTTTTCATTTTTATATGGCTACTGAGGATTTTTAGTGAGAGCTTTTCAGTTGGAGGAAGTGTAAAAACTGGAGTCTGACACCAGTCGCTGTACCTTTCCTGTTTGTTGTCACAGGACGGTCTGACTCCTCTCCACTGTGGAGCCAGGAGCGGCCATGAACAGGTGGTGGGGATGCTGCTGGATAGAGGAGCTCCAATACTGTCAAAAACCAAGGTACTCCTCCAACCTGTCGCTCTCATTTAATCATCATTGTCCCTCTCCTTTCTGGCTCTAAATACCGGTTTCCCTCCCCCAGAACGGTTTGTCTCCCCTCCACATGGCGACTCAGGGCGACCACCTGAACTGCGTCCAGCTGCTGCTGCACCACGAGGTGCCCGTGGACGACGTGACCAACGATTACCTGACAGCGCTGCATGTGGCCGCCCATTGTGGCCACTACAAGGTGGCCAAGGTCATCGTGGACAAGAAGGCCAACCCCAACGCCAAGGCGCTGGTGAGGATGAACGGCTGGCATCATGTTATTCATTTACTTTTTTCATCTGGTGAAAATAAGTTTTGTCAGGGTCCAGCTATGAAAGCAGGCGGAAACATGTTTGTGTTATGTTTGTCTCTTTTTTTTATAATAGGTAGCTGTTTTGTTTTTGTAATACCTATGTTAGCCACAAGAGGCTGATGTGAGCTAATGCAGGATATAAAACTCTGCACTGGACTGTGTTGCTTTTTTTTACCCGATTCAACAGATGGAAAAAGTACATTTAAATTTCAAATGGACACCCTTTGGCTATTTCCATTGAGTCTCACAGAAACCAATGAAAATGGATTTTTATACAGTAATAAAAATATGACAAGAGACTCGTTCACAGTAAGTCATTGATTTATTTTGACAGATATGATTTATTTCTATAATAAAGTGTCACCACTCTTAGAAAATGAAACACAATTGGTATTTTCATCCATGGAGCAACCAGAAATATCTTCTTTCCTTTCAAATCTTTAATTTCCTCTCCTCCTCCTCCTACTTCTCCATTCTTTCATTCCTTTTTTTACCTCCATCTTTGTAATTTTAGAACAAAGAGAAAGATATTTTAGAATTTAAAAGAGAAGAAATGACACAGATCGGTGAAGGAAATAAGAAAATCTGACTTTGTCACCCCGGCCGGTGTCTTTGAGGAGGATGGCTATCTCCCTTTTGTAATGGGAGAAGTCTGGGTGTGGTTAGAGCGCTGGGACTTTGTAGCCACAGCGAAAGAGAAGGGAAAAAAATGACAAACAGAGGAAAATGAAGTCATACGATTAAGCCAGAAACCTCAAAGTCAAGCAAGTAAAAGAGGAAGGGAGGGAGGGGGCCATGTCTACGTGTTGGCAAGAGAAGAGTGGGTTGTAAAGAGAAGTATCTGTTTCAGTGCGGCGTGCTTTCTTCATTTATTTAGAATTGAGTCGATTATTTCCACACATGTTCGTCTGGTTTTCATGCAGAGGGGTAAAGAGAAAAAGTGAAAAAACAGAAGGGAAGAAAAGGACTGCTCTGTATTTTCCACTTGCCGGTCCAGGTTTTGTCTTCCGCCAGTTCTGAGAGACCTGCAAAAGCGACACACACACAGAAAGAGTTTCTGGAATATCTCACCCATCTATTCTTTTGTTTCTGCTTTTCTGCGTTGTAGAATGGTTTTACTCCTCTGCACATCGCCTGTAAGAAAAACAGAGTCAAGGTGATGGAGCTACTCCTGAAGCATGGAGCATCTATACAGGCAGTCACTGAGGTTAGTGTGTGTGTGTCTGTGTATTATCAGCCTTCACAGCACAAGACCTTTGTGAAATGAAAAGACATTTCACAGGGAATAAATCCATAACTAGTGTATAAAGTCATTTTCTTTTCTTGCAGTTTAACAGCATATTGAAATAAAAGCATCATTTTGTGAATTTCATTCATTTATTCACTAACCTCTCTCTTTTCATGATGCAGTCCGGTCTGACTCCGATCCATGTTGCAGCGTTTATGGGACACGACAACATCGTCCACCAGCTTATCAACCACGGGGCTTCACCAAACACGAGCAATGTGGTCAGTTTTTTTCTCTCACTTAACTTTAAATAACATAAAATTGCAGCTTTTAATATATATGTGCTGAAAGTAAATGTGGTTGCTGTTAAGTCATTAAAATGTAAGAAACAATGATGTAAAGAAATGTGTATGGATAGCCAAAAGTTTTACTGGTTCTTCCTTTCAACATGCACAAGCACAACCCTTAATTTTAATCAAAATCCTTCAGAGACTTTATGAGTAATAGAAGAAAAAGACCCATCTGACAATGTCAAACAAATTTAAAATTATTGGATCTATGTGAAAATCGATCAATCACACAGCGTTGGTAGTTTCAATGACGCTGAATGTTCGCTTTGTGTTTCTGCCACCCCCTAGTGGCCAAATATGTTCTAGTCAGATTTTTTTTGAAGAGGTGAAACATTTAGCTTTCCTTCTTGTGCCACAGATATCTGATATCTGAATTCTATGCTTATGTGATGAAAGGAAATTTACTTGGTTCATCGTTGATCTTCTACAGGAAAAAGGCTCAAGTGAAAGAAAGACAGATGAAGGGGAGAACTGAAGGAGAGGAAATGAGCAAATAGTGGGGCAAGAGAGTGAAAATAAGAGGGGAGTTAGAGCTCCTCATTTAACTCTTCAGCCCCAAAGTATTTGGTCGCCCACGCTGCGTCTGTGGCCAGGTTACCGTGGTAACAGAGCATTATAGGACGTCATTATGGTTAGCTGGGTGTGGAAAGCAAGGGGTCTCTCATTCTCTCTCTCTCTCCTGTGCTTTTGTCTGTATCGTAAATCACAAGTTTGGAATACTCATCAATCCCTTTTCTTTGTTGTTTGTGTTTGTGTGTGTGTGTGTGTGTGTGTGTGTGTGTGTGTGTGTGTGTGTGTGTGTGTGTGTGTGTGTGTGTTCCAGAGGGGGGAGACGGCCCTCCACATGGCAGCGAGGGCAGGACAGTCAAATGTGGTCCGATATCTGATCCAGAACGGAGCGCGGGTCGATGCCACAGCCAAGGTACACCACATGTGACATTTGAATCCACACAGGACTCGTCCCTTTAAATAGAAAAGACCTGGAAGCCATTTGCCTGCAACACTTACATGTATGTCCATAAACAGTCTGGTTAGAGATGGAGAAATGAGTGTGTGGTTTGGTTCTTTGCTGAGGGCCTGCAGTCACTGCTCATTTCATGACTCATGTTCTCAATGTAAATTTAAGTTTTTATAGGAAATCTGTCAGAAATTAATCATCAAAATCAATTAATTTGATGCATAGGTTTGCAAAAACGAAATAATCAGAGGTTAGAGCGTCCTTTTCCTAAAGCTGGGATGTCTTGGTGATTAAACAGGACGACCAGACTCCGCTGCACATCTCCAGCCGACTGGGGAAGCAGGATATCGTCCAGCAGCTGCTGGCTAGCGGCGCATGTCCGGATGCAACCACCAGCTCTGGATACACACCTTTACATCTGGCTGCCAGGGAGGGACACAAGGATGTAGCTGCAGCGCTGCTGGACCAAGGAGCGAATCTGGGCATTTTTACCAAGGTAAATATCACACACACACACACACACACATACATATGCAATCTAAAATCCTGTGTGTGGAGGTAGCACTGATTATCCACTGATTGTCCGTTTGTTGCTGTTAAACTGTTCTGGGATTGAGGAACACAAGTTACAATTGATCAGCAGGGAAGTTAGTCCAGAATAACTTCTCTACCGCTGCTGGGGAGTCTTTCTTTATGCATCACTCTTTTCATAAATTCCATTCAAACAGTAATAGAGATTTTCCAGTTTCCATTCTTGAGGAAAGTCCCTCCTGTCTAAACAGAAGAAATGTGTCTATGTTGTAACTGGATATTGGGAAAAAGAAAGGAGGGAACAGACTGTAGCTTTTACCTTCAGAGAACATCTTAAGTTCCTTTCTGTGGCAAAGGAGCCACTTTATTCACGTAGCAGTAAATCGGAATCTTGTTTGTTTTTTTTTTTCCATTTTGCTTAATCATTAATAGCTGCTATAAATGTGAGGCTCTGTGTCTATGCCTGCTTAACATTAGCTTAGAGTTTTACCATTCTGAAGGTTGCTGATTAGCAAGGACCCAAAGTAAAGCAAATCCTGATTGAAGTTTTACTCAATAGGAGAGCTGTTTTACCTTAAAGGACTTTTGAAACATAAATTTGTCGTAACACTTCATGCTGTTAAATAACAAAAGAAATCCAATCAAATAATTCGGAGCTATGCAAACTTGTCTGGATTTTGTCAGGTCCGGTAATCGTTGGGCACCTCTCAGTTTGTGAGCTTGCAAATAATCTACACATGTGCAAACATACAGAACTGTGTCTCTCACGCCAAGAGTGGTTATCGTGTCTGCATTACCTCATAGGTGAAGAATCTGATATAAAACATGCCCACATGGTCTCTCCACACCCCCAAACCTTTATTTCATTTAATCACATCTAATCAGTTTCTCATGCAATCATGACACAGCCCGACTAACAGCTCAATTATAAGTGATTGAGTACATGTGGGTTTCGTGGAGCCGCCATGTGTGCTGCAGGATCACAGGAGATTCCAACTGTGAACTGAAGCCTCTCGAACAGCCATGGATTGTAATTTTCTGTTTCTGTTGTTGTGTGTCTCTCCAGAAGGGTTTCACTCCTTTGCACGTAGCTGCAAAATACGGGAAAATCGAGGTCGCCAACCTGCTGCTGCAGAAAAGTGCTTCGCCCGATGCTGCTGGGAAGGTAACGCGTACCCGATCGGTGGTGTGCAACAGTAGAGCTAGACTATGAGCCCCCACAGATTCACACTACACACCATCACACCAGTCTAGATGTTTTCTGCACTCCTCTCTACGTAAAGCACCATCTAACAACGGTTGTGTGTGTTCAGAGCGGATTAACTCCACTGCATGTGGCAGCACACTATGATAACCAGAAGGTGGCGCTGCTCTTGCTCAACCAGGGAGCTTCACCGCACGCTGCCGCCAAGGTAAGAATTAGTCAATAAGGTTCTATTGAATTTTCCTTGAGCCTTTATGCACAGAAACATCTCTGTCTCTCTGTCTGAAAGGAGGCTGACCCAGTTTCAATCACCCACATCATGAAGGGCAGCGCCGTGATTGGCTAGCCACTCCAATGGCTTCTATTTAGATAAAGCTGCCACTAAAATTAGCCAGGCCTCAAAAGCTTTTATTCTCATATTTAATATTGAATAAGTCACAGAATAAAGGATTTCGAGCCGCGTCTAATGGTAGTATCTTTGGTTTATGGTCAATAAACCCAAATGTGTTGGGTTGACCGAGTTGAAAAAAATAAATTATGTACATGTTCTTGAAATTAAACTTATTTAATTAGTTTTAAATTGGACTTTTAGTGAGACTTAAACATATATATACTGACTGTTTGGAAAAGGTGATTTTTTTTTGCCCCCTTGCAGAGGTGTCACTTCATATCAATGAGGGAGATACAAAGCAGATCTAGTAGCTAGTTGGAATTAGCTTGGTTTTCAAATGGCATTATTGACAATCAAATTGGTGGAATTGGTGAATGGAGTAAATATGCTGATGACATTGCTGTTTACTTGTGACAGAAGAAACAACCCTCTCTCTTCCTCTGTGCCCAGAACGGTTACACGCCACTCCACATCGCAGCTAAGAAGAATCAGATGGAGATCACCACCACGCTACTGGAGTACGGCGCCTCCACCAACACGGTGACTCGTCAGGGGATCACGCCTTTGCACCTGGCAGCGCAGGAAGGCAACGTAGACATCGTGACGCTGCTGCTGGCTCGAGACGCCGCTGTGAACATGGCCAACAAGGTACGGGTTCTGACTGTGACGTCCGGAGGTACTTAGGGTGTGTTTATGCGTGGTGTAAACCTGGTGTAATGGCCAGCCTCCGCATGGCTTGTGTCAGATATTTGTGTTTTCTGTATCCTCAGTCTGGTCTCACTCCACTTCACCTGGCTGCCCAAGAAGATAAAGTCAAAGTTGCTGAGGTCCTCGTCAACCATGGAGCGACAATAAACCCTGAGACGAAGGTAAATCTTTCTAGTCTCAGTTGAGCTCAGATGACAGATAAACAAGATTAACTGAATTGTTGCATTTACAACTGCATCATCTCGGTTCCCATGGTAACAAGTTGAGTTTTTCCTAATTTTGTGAGTGGGAATCTTTTAAAAACTGATGTAATGTTTCTCCCCACATGCTGGAGAGATGGATTTTGACTTTTTTGATTTCTGTGCCATCAGCTGGGATACACTCCTCTCCATGTGGCTTGTCACTATGGCAACATCAAGATGGTGAATTTCCTGTTGAAAAATCAAGCGAAGGTCAACAGTAAGACCAAGGTAACCACAGAGTGTCTACAGATGTATTGTTTTCTTTATTTCTGTGTGCTAATTTGAATCATTACACATCTATTAGACAGTATATTTTAATTATCCATCAGTAGGTGTGCAATATACGTATTTGTCTTATTTTGTACTCTGCAGAATGGCTACACACCGCTCCATCAGGCTGCACAGCAGGGACACACACACATCATCAACTTGCTGTTGCACCACGGAGCGCCGCCCAACGAACTCACTGCTGTGAGTAGATGCAGACAAATGATAAATACAACATATTTAAAGTCTCATTTTGCCTCATGGCTTTTACAGCTTTTTGTGTCCCCCCAAATATTTGACACAGAATAAGATGTGGAGTAGGGTTGAATTTTAAGATTTTAGTTTAACTCCTAATAGACATGCTGTTCTTTGTTTTTTTTTTTTTTACTTCTCCAGAATGGGAACAGCGCTCTGTCCATCGCCAGGAGGCTCGGCTACATCTCTGTAGTCGACACCCTCAAAGTGGTCACGGAGGAGACTCTGACCACTCACGTGCGTTTGTTTCCCAGAATCTGAAATATTCTCTTGTCAAGGTCACATTCTTCCATCATTTATTAAAAACAAACTCAAAGTATGAAGAATCTTGATAATTTCCTTGATATTTAAGACGTCCTCCAAAAATTCTTTGGATTAAATTTGCTCGAAGGGCACAAATCTTTTTCTTTCATATTTAGCATCTTGACGCTGATAAAAACAGTGACAATTAAAGAGAAAATGAAATATCACCATCAGCACCGAACTAAACATCAACCATCAACTCTCCGTTACACAGACGGTGACAGAGAAGCACAAGTTGAACGTTCCAGAGACCATGAACGAGGTGTTGGACATGTCTGATGATGAAGGTAGGGATTCGCTTCGCAGCTTACTGTTGTGTAAATCTGTATGTTTAACGTTTATACAGTATTTGGCATTTGAGCAGGTTGATCTTGCGTCTGCCAAATTTTCACATTTTGTGAATGAAGCAGCTTTTCTGAGTCGTTCATGTGAAAAGGTCCATAAAATGTTAAACACTTTTCATTTAATTCCATCATTTCACATTCTAACTTTAATTCAGGTGACATAAGCTTTTATTTCCAACTAACCAGCCAATGAAAATGTAGATTTATCTCTTTGTCAGTTCTTTATTTATCTATGATTTTACTGTACACCTGATTTTTCCATACATTTTGGTTCCCTTTCTGTTCTAACCCTCTCCTCCATCCTAATCACACAGTCTGTAAAGCCAATGTCCCCGAAATGATCACAGAGGACTATATATCTGATGTGGAAGAAGGTATCTGTCATCTTTTTTCCATTTTTTTGTTCTTTTACTCTTCAGCTTCACTTCTTTGTGCCAGTTCCCTGTTAACATTTCTAGTTCCTGGCTTCTCTTTCATTAAACTCTTTGTTATTAATTTAATTAAAATTACCTTATATCAAGATGGAAGTGGTAGTATTCTGCTCAGCTTGTGGCTCGCCATATTTAAGCTTCTGCTTCCCTGTTCAACTGTGCTGTAAAACCTGCAGCGCTGTCATGCATCAAAATGCAGGGAATGTCTTTCTGCTGGTTGCCATGCCAACTGTCTGCAAATGACATCGTAGAGCGTCTAACACATTTCTTTTTCTGGCGTGAAGTCGACGCACTCACACTCAACCCTTTGTCTTTGGAGGCTCGTCGGTGATGCTTTCATTATAGTTTCACACATGTGGGAAGAAGAAAAGATGGTGCCAGCTGGTGCAGTGTGTGTGTGTGTGTGTGTGTGTCGGGGGGGGGGGGGCATGTGTGTTTGCTTTGTGTGTCTTTTCAATCATGGTTTCTAGTAAAATGACTAAACTTGAACTTTATACAGACTGTCACAGACAGGGGGAAAACTAGGAGTTAATACAGTGGGATTTTTCAATCAAGTCTTTGTTTGATTTTCTTTCTGCTCTCGGGGGCCTTTTGTAAACTGTCTGCATTGATGGTAAAGAATAGCAAGCTTTCATTTTCTAGGTGGTCACATGTTTGGTTTTTTTTGCCTTCTGCAGTTCCTGATGTTTAAAGCTGCTAAATGCCAAAAAGCCGCCTGCAGCTGAGGAGTTTTTTTTATTTTCTTTAAATATAAAATGCAGCTCATCTAGAACAGCCTGCGCACGGTGTCATAAAATGAACATCTGTGCTATAAATGACGGCTCAGCCTGAATATTTAGATTTCTACGTACCGAGCGTCCTTAGATGGGATGAAAGAAACAACTGAAAACTAGACGGGAAAAAAAATAGAGAAGATTAAAGGAATTAAAGGAATCTAAAGGAATTAAAGGAATCTAAAGGAGATTAAAGGAATGAAAAGATGCAAGTTATACTAAAAATTTAAAGAAGGAAACATTTTATTGGTGGCTTCATGTCTCAGATGCAAATATTCTTGTGGTGAATATCCACCAAAAGATTTCAGATTACTTGTCTGAAGGTTTATTTTTGCTTTCGTTTGAACAGATATGGATTTTGGAAATGTCTACATCAGCTACTCTTGTAAGTCCAAAAGAAATGATGGTGTCGCCGTAACTAACCGCATTAACCGATATGAAGTGGTGCCAATATGGGTGATTGCCAATTGTTGTGTTGTTTGTATACTGATGTGCACGTGTGCCTTCACACTGACGTTGTTGTTGTTGCTCTCGAGCTTTCGCAGACTGTCCATGTTTCATTTCTGATTAAGGAGTACATGAGCTGTAATTCTACACACACACACACACACACACGCTCTTGTAAGCACACAGACATACCAGCTGATCTCTAAAATATCAGCTATTTCCGTATATTTAGTATACGTTTTATTTTTGTATTATATTAGAGTGAATGCGTAACATAGATGCTATGCTGCTCATGTCGCCATCATTTCAAAGCAGATGTGTCTCACGCTGTAATTTTTGACCACCGTTTTTTAGACTAATTTCGATGGATTTCCTTCCCTTTTTTTTCCCCCTCATTTGTCCACCGTCCTGTATAAAATGTTCTTCACGCCGGCGGTCTGCAGATTCAACCCCCAAGACGAGCTCTGCTCTGTGCTGCATATTGTATTGTAGCCGGTGTTTCTTGATTTCTAAACGGAATTCAAAGTTCTGAACATCTACGCTTCTAAAAGTTAGCAATGTTATGGGACGTGTTGGAATACAAAGATCATTTGGTAGATCTCTGAAATTTTGTGCTACTTCGATAAAGAGATAAAAATGCAGACGGGCAGGTCAGAGCAAAGTGAAATGAATGAAAAACTAGATGGTAAATAAACAAACTAGTGTGGAAACAGCATTTATAGAGGTAGAACTCATAAAAGGGTGAAGAAGAGCAGTGGGGACATTTAGTAACTGTTAGACAACTTATCACTCACCCACTTACTATTTCTGTCCTGCAGTGAGTCCTAGGTATCTGCTCTGAAACTTTCCCTCTTGTACACTCACACACACACACACACACACACACACACACACACACACACACACACACACACACACACACACACACACACACACACAGGATAATCCCGGAGCAGGGTGGGGAGGCGGGAGAAAGCTGATCTGTTTGTGTGAGTGCCGGGCTGAGAGAGAGAGAGAGACAGAGAGAGAGAGAGAGAGAGAGAGAGAGAGACAGAGAGAGATAGAGAGAGAGAGAGAGACGACAGAGAGAGAGAGACGAGAGAGAGAGAGAGAGAGAGAGAAGAGAGAAGAGAAGACCAGAGAGAGAGAGAGACGAGGGAGACGAGTAGGAGAGAGAAGAGAGAGAGAGAGAGAGAGAGGAGAGAGAGAGAGAGAGAGAGAGAGAGAGAGAGAGAGAGAGAGAGAGAGAGAGAGAGGAGAGAGAGAGAGAGAGAGAGAGACGAGAGAGAGAGAGAGAGAGAGAGAGAGGAGAGAGAGAGAGAGAGAGAGAGAGAGAGAGAGAGAGAGAGAGAGAGAGAGAGAGAGAGAGAGAGAGAGAGAGAGAGAGAGAGACAGAGACAGACAGAGAGAGAGACAGAGAGAGAGAGAGAGAGAGAGAGAGAGAGCGACAGGGAGTTGAAGGAGTGGAGGGAAGTTTTCTCGGGGGGTTAAATCCTGCAAACGGGACTGAATGAAGTGCTTCAGAGCAGGGGGTGAGTCTCCACACGGCTCCAGTCTCAACCCGGAGAGTGTGTGTCGGCAGATGGAGTCTGGAAAGGGTGAGTGTGGGGGGGGAGAAAGTTTAGTGGGGTGGCAGGGGGTGGTGGTCTAGCAGCAGGGGACGAGGGGACAGGAGGGTGGAGCAGAGGGGAGTGGGTGGGGGGGGGGGTCTCTGGTGCTTTGTGGTTGCTGGAATGCCTTCCTTTTCTTTTCTGGTCATTCCCCCTCCCCGCCTGCATGCACTTGCTTCCCTCTCACTTTTTTGAACCCCTCCTCTCCTCCCATCTCTCTTTTTTACCCCGGCGGTCACTCAGGGGGGGCTTCAGACCTGCTGCACCTCTGGGGGGGGAAATAACGCTCCGCTAACCGTCGTCCTGCTCGCTCTGTAAAGTATGTTTCAAACAATTTCTTAGAGCCTGAACGTCTCGTTTGCTGCGTTTTGCTTTCACATTTGTTGTGCTGTACATGAAAGTAAATGACTTGAACTTAAATATAAAGCTGTTGATGCTGAGATATAACACGCTATACTATTTATTGTTTGCCAGCTTAAAGCACAAAAAGCCTTTGTTGACAGTGAGACTGGTTGTTCAAATATGAAGTGGAAAACATCCTCTGGGCAGAAGCTGCATTGATCCGTCTGAAAGAGATATTCAGTTGTGTTCTGAACGGACAACACAGGGCAAACACTTTAAAATGTGTGTGAATTAAACACCCAGGGAAAAAAACAACAAGTGTGTCCTGCATCACATTGCGGACCCTGATGGTATGAATGAGTGAGAGGAGAGGTGTCCCCATTCATTCTCTTTCCACTCAGTTTCCGCCGCATTCCAAACGTTTGAACTGACCCACTTTTGGGACACACCTCCCACAGATGAGATAACCAGCGTCTGATAAAAGTGTAGAAAGAATTCTCTCACGTTAACCTTCCTCTACCCCCCACCCTGTGTTGTTCTCACCCGGCAGGTGATGACGCAATGACAGGGGACACGGACAAATATCTGGCTCCCCAGGACCTACGGGAGCTGGGGGACGACTCCCTCCCCCAGGAGGGCTACATGGGCTTCAGCGTTGGAGCTCGGTCGCAGAGGTAAGCCCCCGTCACCCCGTCCGGTTTGAATCAATTACATCGTTTTTAAGCTTGTTAAGGTCAGTCGATCAGAATCGCTCGTCTGGCCCAACTTCCATTAAAGGTCAGCTTCAGGGTTTACTTCCTGGTCATGTGGCTTGCGGAGTATTTACCATGGTGCTCCCCACTCCACCCCCCCATCCACAAATTTGTCCTGAACCCAAAGACTTTTCAGAAAGAAACGTCTCTTTTGCGCCCAATCTTTAAAAAAATGAAACCTCCATCAATTAATTTTTTGCAAAGAGCCGTAATCGTCTTTGTTTGGTATCAAAATTAAACGCAAGACTGGTCATTTGGATCAAAAAAAGTTTTTTATCATGCTAGAGTATTTTAGAGACAATTTAAGAACTTCTATCTCACTGTTCTGTTGGCCAAGATGTACTGCCTGGTATCTGTTTTTTTTTTTTAATAAAGTTAAACCCTGAGATCAAAATGAGGAAACAAAAAGGAAGCTTTGCTCGTCTCTGGTGTCAACTAGCGTTAGCACGATCCTGATTGGACATCTTTAAGCAGTTATCCCACAAACTACAGTAGCAAACGGCCCCCTGACTAATCTTTCCATTGTGAGGCTTGTTAAACTGCTTTTAACCAAAATGCGATTCATGGTTCCACTTTTGCTTTAGGCGGCGTCCAAAAAGACAAATTCAGTTGTTGTAGGGATCGAAATGGAAATGACACATTGCACAAAATACAGAACAGAAAAGTGATTGCTTTTCTACCCAGAGAAGAAACCAGTTTACCATTTAAACAGGAACCAGCAGACTGGGGGAGATGTTGTAACCAATTCACAATTATATGATATCCTAAATGTTTGCCTGCTAAGGAGTGATTTCCACGGCCCCCAGCAAAACAGGGATTTCTTAACAGTCGTCCTGTCTACATTAGAAAGTGGGGTCACGCTGTTGCCGCGCCAACCGGCCCATGAATTTTTTTCATGTCTTGAAATCTCCTGATTTCAAGATATCTCCTGAAAAATCCAGACAGATAAGGATAAAAAAAGAAGTGAAGTATAGGAAGGCCCAATAAACAGCTGCATGCACACACATTTTCCTCTAACCAGTGGGGGGCGGGGGGGGGGGTGTCAGGGTGAAACTACTCAAATATATTGATTCCTGTGCAATCCACTGAAGAGGGAGGGGTTATTGAATATCTGAGGGGTGACACACATGGACGCTGATCCACAGGAAATGAGAAACATGTTCGATTCTCTGGCCTTGAGTGCCGGGGTTAGATCAACAGTCAGTGTGGGTGAGTGGGGCGTGATGTGTTAGTGTGTGTGTGTGTGTGTGTGTGTTTGTTTCAACAAATTGCCTGTCGTAATTCAAATCACTCAATGGATGACCTACGGCATCAGTTTAAGCAAGCTGAAAGAACATGAACGTCATCGATGTCGTCTGTGTCTGACATCACTCGTCCTTTTGAAAAAACTCTCAGCTCGACTCTTAAAGTGAGGTTACGAACGCCGCATCCCTGCTTTAGCTTTTTCTCGTCTTTACATCTTTCTGTCCACTCCTCTGTTTGTTCATAATCTTTTATTCTCTCCTCATCTCCGTTCTGTTAGTCCCAAAATCAGGTAAGGCCGAAGGCATGAGTAGGTTTCCCTACGTCTCCCCCACTGCTCCCATTTCATCATTTCCCCTCTCCTGGCAACCCCAGGCTTCATTCACAACTAATGTGTGGTCCAGTGTAACACATATTTAGTCTTTGCGTTTGACTACTAACCATAATAATTCTTTTATTTCTATTTCTGTGTACTGTGGTGAAGCTGAGGATAGTGTGTTGTGTTTGCTTTTGTGTCTTCTGTATCATTCAAGCCCAGGTGTTTGTGAGTTACTCACAAAGATGGAGCTTTTGCATCATTTTGGTTTCTGTGTGGATTGTTCACATCAAGCTTCCAGGGACCTGAACTGATATACTTGGAGGCAATACTGAAGTTATTGCCTCTATCAGTTTGGAGTCATATGTAGACTGCAAACAGCGGACAGTATTCTCCCTGCATGTTAGCAAAATACTGAGAAATAAATGTGAATACCATACAAATATACAAAGAGTCAGAATATATCTTTTATTTTGTCGTATAGTCAGGGATCTATAAATCCTACCGGTAATTTTATATACTATATCTATTTACCTTTGCCTGACAAAGGAGCCAAAAGCAGCTATCTTAGCAAATTAAATTTTCTAAATCCAAACAGCTGGGAATTAGAATTAGACTTATTAGAATTATGAGCAATTCCATTAAAAATTGTGAAAATGTCAACATTTTCTTGAAGAATCCCTCCATCTGTACCTCCTCAGTGGAGGTATTTATTCTTTTTTTTAAATATGTTTCTACTGTGTTATACTTAAGCGAAAAGCTTCTTTAAAAAGGACAATTATACAATAATTGAATGGAACTAGACACATTTATCTATAAAGCTGCAGCTTTAGCCGTGTTCTTTAATCAGAGACACATTTGAATGACTTGATTAAATTATGTTTGTATCTAAAAGTATCTAATTTCACTTATTTTGACTCACAGCCTTTGGTTTTTGTGAGACGATAACCCCTACAGATAACTGTACAAGCTGGTTTGTCTTGCGGTCCAGCCTCATCCTTCAGATTTGACTCGTGTGCTATAAATAGCAGTTTTGAAAATGTGGCTTAGATTTTGGACACAAACATTCCTCCCATTTCATTGCTCAAGAATGCTCTTTATTTGCCTCATACATGTTTTTGTCTCAGTCACCCTAACAAACGACAAGTCACAGTTATCTTTTGAAAAATAAAGCTTTAATGCACCGAGAATAATAATTTAATCCACAATATCAGCCAGTTATGTGCAGTGTTTTTATGAATATGGCTAAAACCAGTTGTGTTTCTAGCGAGTGATCTGCTTAACTTTCATACGCTGCTCTGCTCTCGGCGTTATTTTTTCTCCACACATTCACCCTCCAAGAGGATTTTATTGATAAACCTGTCGACTGCATTTGAATCTGGAAGTTTTTAGGTTGTTATTTCCCACGTAGTAGCCTTTGTGCAGCAGTTATTTCCTTCCGGCTCTGGATTTTGCCTCGAATGCCCTCTTAACGTGCATACCGACTCACCTTGTGATTGATGCTGGTGGCAGACGGGTCAGGTTCCTGGAAGCTGCATGCATTTTAATGTGTTTTTGTTTGTTTTTGTTTTTTTTTTTCTTTCCACTTTCATACCACAACCCCCCCCCCCACCCCCTTCCTCTACCCACCCCCCCTCCTTTCAACACCTCCTCATTGTGACTCTTGTCTTGGTAATCCGTGACACCTACGGCAACCAAGCCTCCGTTCCTTCAGTTCTGACAGGTCCAACACTCTGAACCGGAGCTCCTTCACACGGGACAGCATGATGATAGAGGAGATGCTGGCATCCAATAAAGACATGGTACGTCTTCTTCTAGCTTCTGTCTCTATATTTCTCTCAATCCTTAATCTGCAAGCCATAAACTTTACAAGACACTCAGTTCTGGTTCTAAATTTGCCAATCTATCTTGGTGCTGTTCCAAAAGCCAGGCTATCGTCAGTCGTCTTACTGAATTGGTGCTGACATGAAGGTGACCAATCCTGTTATATTTTACTGAAAGAGAAAATGAGATTACTGGCTAGAGCTGCTGTCTAAGAGCGGATGGATCACTGCAATGCCCCCCCTGCTTTCAGGATGCTGTCAGGTGGAAGTTCTTCGTAGCTCCTTATCTTTTAACAATAGTTAGTGATTATAGTATCAGAATAAACCTGCCTCCGTAGATGTAACTACATTTGAAATCTGTCTTGACAAGATGTGTAGAGAGGGTTGGGTATTAAGTGGTAAAATTTCTGAAGTCATCGCCAAAATGATGACTGAGTTTAGCTGTGTGGTTTCAGCATTGCTGTACAATGAGAGTGATTGTGAGGAAAATTGGAGTAGATAGAGATATCCTGAAGCCCTAAAACAGGTCCAGATCTATCTGTAAGAACACTGTGTCCCAGATTTCCTGGACTGCAACTCGATAGCAACTTGTATTAAACCACTGCTAACTCATCTTTGAACCTTTTAAGAGTCTAATAGCCTATCAGATTCAGTCAAGCAGAGGAAAAGTCAGGAAATTCCATGTACTTCATATATAAAAGCAGTGAATGCTCCATTAGGATTTACCATGAACACCTACTAGTAGCGGAAATCTAAGTTCCAGATGTCCCAAAACTAACTGACACTTTCCAGCTTTCCATTTAATTTTCAAAGCTTTGACAAATTATTGTCCTGTCTTTAGGAGCTAAATAAAAACTTTACATAGAAGGCGCGTGATAGCATGACTTATGGGTGTAACAGCTGCTGAATAACAGTTTGTCTCCTGTCATGCTGCTCCAGATTCTCCGTAAGGAAAGGTCTTTCATTGTAGAGCAGCACAATAAGGTAGATTTTCCAGTCATCGTGCACTCCTTCATCCAGTGCATGCGGAAATACGTCATTCAGACTTTTTCTCCATTTTTTTAAACTTCGTGCAATATTTTCTGTTCAGTTACGACATCATTATAGCATGTTTTTGTTTTATATTTATGCAACATTATGTTCAAAATATTTTTGACAAGTACACCAAAAAATGTATTCTGGATCCTACTGCTAGATAAAAACTGGACTCTATTGTTATTTTAATGAGTATGTAAAAGTACTATTATGCAAGATTTCATTATTTTATCATCATTGTCAACCAATATGTTCTTTACAAGCAAAGTCCTTAAAATAATTCCTTTTATTATGTGTCTTTAAGTGTTAGTTTATTAAATTTTTGAAACGATCAAGAATTAAAATATTTCATTACACTTCAGCCATGTCAGACCTTTTGAAGAATTTGATGCAGTTTTATGTTTGTTGGTCTCTTTTCTATTCCCAAAAAAAACCAAACATTTTTTTAAAGGGGTTCTTTTTGTTTTTTTGTAAGTTTTATGTTATGAAAATTGACTTTTTTAACATGAGCTGCCTTTTCTATATTTATCTTCTTGTTTATTTAAGTGCATGAAAAATGCTGTGCATTGAACATGGGTCACATGTACATATCCTGTTGCCCATGCTAGATTTCTGTTGTGCACTCACTCCCACTCGTGCATTGACATGACCTTGTCGTCTCCTCTGCAGCACCTAGCGGTGGCTAAAGACAATGACAACGACTCTCTAAGGAGGTACAGCTGGACTCCAGACACGCTGGATAACGTCAACCTTGTCTCCTCACCAATACACTCTGGGTAGGTTTAAATGGATGATGAAGAGGAGGACAGAGGGAAGATGAGAAGGATCAGGGAAAATTGTCAGCCATGCTTTCTCAATGAGGATAGAGGGGAAACTAAAGGAAAGAGGGAGAGGCAGGAAGAATAAAGATGAGAGCTTGTCTTTGTCTGCATCCACTTCTATATATTCTTCGTTCTCCTTTGTTGATTTTCTTCCTCATTGTCTTTCCCCTTTAATGAACAGCTCCTATCTGCTCTCCATCTCCTCTTACTTTTACAAATTTTACAGCTAATTTGATAACATGGTACCAAACATACAAGAAACATTCTTTCAGAAACCGGTCAAGTAACCAAATCATTGACATTGATCAATGTTCAGCTGCTAAAAATGATCAGGTAAATCCTTCATCCTGCCGCAGCAGATCCTCACGTATCTCACTTTACTGTGGAAATGAAGGAACTGTAATTTAAATCAAAATACACTGATGTTATGGGAAATATGATTTCTGGTGCATACGGAGTTAGACGAGCAGATCGACGCCACTGGAAGTCGGTTCGCGTAACTGGGATGAGGGGAGTCGTTACCTTCGCTCCGTCTGCCTACCACTACTGCCTTTGCTAAAATTGTCTAACAGTGAAATTGTAAAAACAAATGTGGTCTTGCTGCTATGCTAAGCTAAGCTAAGAGACTTTTGGATGTAACTCCGACTCTCTACCAGAAAGCAATCAAGCCCTTTTCCAAAAGTGTGGAACTATTCCTTTTTGGTGATCAGTGGTATTCTTGATGAGAAAGCTGTTGTTGACCTGTCACTCCTGCGTTGCTTTGTCGTCCAT
The DNA here is from genome assembly GCA_013358685.1 of Antennarius maculatus. Taxonomy (NCBI): domain Eukaryota; kingdom Metazoa; phylum Chordata; class Actinopteri; order Lophiiformes; family Antennariidae; genus Antennarius; species Antennarius maculatus. Next base: position 13,519,357 of record CM023626.1, on the reverse strand, counting down.
CCTGCAGTTTTTCCTCTCCGCTCCCGCAGTACGACAGCAGGTGATTGAATGTGATTGGTTGCCGTCTTGATCCCCACCTCGATCGTGTTACATCTTGCTTCCCGGAGACGTCACACGCCCTCCGCTCTCTGTTCACTCATAACATCTGTGTTTGCTCTTCTCACACCTGAACTGTGTTACAGACTTGATATGTAGTGGTTCGGATTTTGGGCTTTGTGTTGGTTACTTTTATTTGGAGGAAACTTGTGGGTCTCAGAATGAGTTTGGAGGGGGCTACACTCATGAGAATGAGACTGACATTGCCTTGGATTGCCAGCTGACAATAGATTCCTTAAATACAGTCTTGTTTATTGCAACCACAGATAACATTCATATTTGCTAATCATGCTAATCAACGGATTCATTTATGCCAAATGACATCAAGTTGAAAACATATTTTCAACAGGCAGAAACTAACATGACATCTCATTCATTAGACAGTACATGTGGATCTGTGTGTGTGTGTGTGTGTTTGTGTGTTCTCTCTAAATCAGAACAACATATATACAGAGCAACACTTCTTTCTAATATGGATAAAACAGATTACACTGGAGGCTCCTGTGTTGGCATGTCGATTCATCCGCATCTAAATAATAGAAAATTTAAGGTCATTTCTGCTAAACGGGTTGTAAAAAATAATAACTGTTATACCAAAGTTTGTCATTTCTTGGCTGCTATACGTCAGAAAAAACAGTACCTACCCTTCCTGTAAAGGAAAGGTCATTTTAGGTATTTAAGTTACATTAGTTACAGTTAGAGCTGACACACCGGGTTTAAAGAATATTTATTTTCTGGAACTGCAATCACTGCCAACACAGAAAACTCCCCACATTTCTTTTCTTTCTTTTTGGCAATTTATCGTCTACTTTGCTCACACTTACTTTGCTTGTGTTTTGAAGATCACAGCATGGGAAAGGATCTCACCTCAACTAAAGCTCCTCTCTCTCCATCAGTATAGTCGTTACATTTGTACATTTATTTTCTTATATCCTTTCCTCACATGCTCCTTTCTCTTTCTCTTGTTTGTGTCTCCTGTCATTCTTTGCCTCTTCCTCGTCCCCCCCCCCCCCCCCCTAAGGTTCCTGGTCAGCTTCATGGTCGACGCCAGAGGCGGTTCCATGAGAGGGAGTCGCCACAACGGCATGCGCATCATCATCCCGCCCAGAAAGTGCACGGCTCCCACCAGGATCACCTGCCGGCTGGTGAAGAGGCACAAACTGGCATCGCCTCCTCCGATGGTGGAAGGCGAAGGCCTGGCCAGTCGACTGGTGGAGGTCGGGCCAGCAGGAGCTCAGTTTCTCGGGTAAGACATTTTTTTTTGTTTTTAAATCCTCACAGATTTTGCTTCTTAATTGCTTATTTTTCTCCCCTTTTGTTCCACAACTTGACATCTCCTTCCTTCTGCTTCTTGCATTGCCATCTCCAAGCTATCTGCCTTTATAATTGAAAGCGTGTACGCGTTTACTTTAGGTGCATGTTGAGGTGCATCACCGTTTGAGATGTCGTATTTTCGTGTGTATTCCTAGTGGATGTCAAGAAGTGCATCAAAACCAAAATTTGCCTCAACTAAATGGCAACGCCCCGATTACCTTTAATTTATCTCTTGTGTTTATATCTTTGAATCAAGCATTAGAAATACATTTCAACAATGAGACGCAACATCTTTTACTTTATTCATAGCAGAGGTTATTTCTGGAATTGCTGGAGGATATATGGAAAGAGAAGCTCATCTAATCTGATAAGCTGATGCATTCTGAGGTTTCAGTTCACGGCGAGATCTACGGTGTACGGGAATGATTCACGTGATGAGTGATGAAGGTGATCACATCAGCGGTTCATTGATGTTAGATCTGAGTCTTTTTTTTCCTCTCTCTCTGGTTCTGGGATGCACACACACATAATCCATTGTTAAAACGTCACACCTCAGTCCCTTCCTATCGCCTCCCTGGGCTCAGTCCATCCCTCTGCTACTGTCTCCGAGGCGTAGCGACAATGAGCTCCATTAGCTCTCCATTGTAGCTCTAATTTAGAATGGTGAATTAGAGCTGAGTATATTGTTCTACTGATACAAAACTAGGGCTCAAAGGTGTGTGCTTTTACTGAAAAGTATGTTTTGTGTGTATGTATGTGGGTGTGTGTGGGTGTGTGTTTCATTATCTTGCGGACACAGTAAACTACATCTTCCCAGAAAGCTGCCAGCCCTTAATGAAGGCGAGAGCCTGGTTAGTCCAGTGCTTCAGCTGGGACCCAGAGGAACTAGATTTGTTGGGTAGGAACCAAACATAGCATCCCCCACCCCCCCCTCGACTCCTCTCCCCTCTGTGCCTCCCACATGACTGAGGCTGATCCATGCTAATGGATATGATTTCTGTCACCCACCTCTTTGACTTTGATTTATTGGATACAACATTACTTTTATACCGAACAGGTTGTCATGTAGTTTTGGGAAGAAATCAGCTACATATTAATGACTGATGTAAAAACTTATGAAGAGAGGACAAATAGTTTTACCGCTTGGGTAAGGATAAACTTTTACCTCTAAAATTCTTCCTAAAACTACACAATGTAACGTAAAATTCATTACAATTACTTTCCGGTCACTTTCATTTAGAAGACATTGTATTTTTTGAGTTCAGAAGCTTTCAGTGGGCTTCTGATGTCACTGAAAGTAAATGTTTTGATTGGCTGTTTGGACTGGACTGCGCTTAATGGGCATGAGCCTTTTCCTCCTCAAGCCGAGCACCATTCTGCTTCCATGACTGTTACTTTACTTCACCTTTGTGATCCGTTTTACGTCATTTCGCAGTTCTTTTGTGTAATTCGTTCATTTCCAGAGCCGGTGAGTTGGACTGAGATGCAGTGATCCTCATTACATGAACCTGAAGCAATGTGAAAAGGTCTTTATTCCATGAAACTAATCCAGCGTTGATACTTCAAATCAGCTGAACTTTGACATTCATGCTTGGTATGAGATAAATTTTGATTTATCACCTTGCAGTAATGACAAAAATGAAAATTAATACATTTAAATGAACAAAACAAAGTTAAAAAGCCTTTAGATTGCTTTTTGGCCATGCTAAATAAAATGTAACTGGAGTTAAATCTCAAATACTGATTAAGTTGTGCAGAACTGCACATATTAATCTTAAGAGAGAGGTATACATTTGTTGGGGTCCTTTGATTTGCATTTCCACAGGCCATTTAGGAAAGATAACAAGCTATTAAGAGATATGTCAGTCTTAGATCAGGGCGGTATTTACATGTTGATTTGGCCCAAGTGTGTCTGCTGAGAGCTTTTGTGGGCAAAATGCCTGAAATGTATGTCCTATAAATTTTATTTAGTCTCTTGTTTTCTTAGGTTGATGTTAGCTGTTGGGGAAGTTGATAACAGATAAGTTGTGTTTTTGAAAATGGTATTATAAAACCAAAATCCTTTAGTCTTTAACCTTGTTGTAAAGTTACAGCTGGCGTTTCCAATATTTAAAATAATATGATTACATTATAATGGAACATCTAACTGGTTTTAACCAAAGAGCTAGCGATCTAAAATCTGTCTTTTAAGTAAAGTGCACAGCACTGGCTTGTCAATTTCAACCTACAATCCCAAAATTGTGCATTCATGATGGACAATTATGTGGATTTTAGAAGACTATTGAAGTCAGTAAACAATAAATGTAGTTCCTCTGATATCTCCACAATGGTTTCACTCTTCTCTGAGTGACTGAAAGAAACCTGGTCCTCAGATTAGAGTGTGTTCATCTTTCTCTCTTGTGTTGCTATCATGCCTTCTTTGAATAAGAGCTGTGCAGCTTTCTCCTCCCTCTCCTCATTCCATTTTGTGCGTCCTGTCGCGTCACACCGGTCTATGACATGCATTCTGAATGTTCCATCGAGCTGCAGCACGAACGCATCTACCGTCTCGTTTATAAAGCAACAGTGTCATCAGCAGATGTCTGTTTTTGACTGAAAGGTGTTATTATTTTGAGATCTCCAATATTCTTTTTTCATAGTTGAGTTTCCCTGAATTAAAGCAACTTTTATTAGTTTCGTTCCACTGCATATAGTTAAAGCTTCAGGAACATCTAAATAATATCCTGTCTTACCTAGTCAAGGTCGAGTTTGAAGAACAGAATGCTGGAATGAAGTTTTTGTTTAATTGATAAAGTAATGGAGTAAAATAAAGAGTGATTAAGTGACCCATAACTAATGAAAGCATATTTCCATGACCTGTACCTGACCAGACCTGTGATAGTGGAGATCCCTCATTTTGGCTCGATGAGAGGTCAGGAGAGAGAGCTGATCTTACTGCGCAGCGAGAACGGAGAATCCTGGAAGGAACATCTGTACGACTATAAAGGCGATGACCTCCATCAGCTCCTCGGTGGAATGGATGAAGGTAGAGCTGCTTTGATGACTTAAACTTCGGGATTCAGGACATAGAATTGTACTCTGCTCCAAACACATGAAGTTATGTACAGTATTTTCCGCACTGTAAGGCGCACCGGATTATAAGGCACACCATCAATGAATGCCCTAGTTCAAAACTTTTTTCATATATAAGGTACACTGGATTATAAGGCACACGGTCGGTTTTTGAGAAAATTAAAAGGCTTTTAAGTGTGCCTTATAGTACGGAAAATATTGTACTCGGTGTTAAGACTCGAATCCACAGACAATACAGGTTTTTTTGTTAACTACCCACGAGCAACCAGGTTTTTCTGTGGACAGTAAACATCACTTCTTCTCCAGAGCTGGACAGTCCTGAGGAACTGGAGAGGAAAAGAATATGCCGGATCATCACCAAGGATTTCCCACAGTACTTTGCTGTGGTATCAAGAATCAGACAGGAGACCAATCAGATGGGACCCGACGGTGGGACTCTGTGTAGCCAGAGCGTCCCATTGGTTCAGGCTTCCTTCCCGGAGGGGGCGTTAACCAAAAAGATTAAAGTTGGACTGCAGGTGAGATCCCTTGTTATTTGGGGGCCCTATAAAACAAATATAGTCATGGAAATGTAGGTACACAAAGCGACTCACAAAATGACATCTGAGGAAAATTGGCCTTTGTGCGATCTGTGTGTGAATTCATCGCTGCCTCTTCTCTGCCAGGCCCAGCCAGTGCCTGATGACACTGTGAAGAAAATCCTTGGTAACCGAGCAACATTCAGCCCAATTGTTACAGTGGAGCCGAGGAGAAGGAAATTTCACAAGCCTATCACAATGACCATCCCAGTCCCGCCGCTCTCAGGGGAGGGGCTTACCAACGGCTACAAAGGAGACTGTACTCCATGTCTGCGCCTCCTCTGCAGCATTACTGGTGTGTATTCTTCTACTCATGTACATCTATTCTAATGAGGAACAGTTTCAGCTTGGGACCTTGAGAGTGAAGAAAATTGCTTGAGTGTTAAACTTTGAAAAAAAAAAAGATTTTGGATGTTAAAAGTGGACATTAGGGGTAGATATGATGATGTTTTACGCATTGTTTTGCAAAATGATTTGACTTTGAACTCTGAAGTGACACCAGATATCTGCAAGGGAATTAAAAATTGACTTAAGTTGGAAGTATCAAATGTTCCTCTGTAATGCCCATATATTATATGAAAAAGAGAAATATAACAAAAATATTTTTTTAATCTTTGTAATCTGTTTCCTGTTTGACTGTCTACCAGGTGGGACATCTCCGGCACAGTGGGAAGACATTACCGGAACAACTCCCCTCACCTTTGTCAACGACTGCGTCTCCTTTACCACCAATGTTTCTGCCAGGTGAGACACTCTACATCAGCTGCGTTTTGCGAGTGAAGCCATAGTTAGTTTGGGAAGTTATCATTTTATGTGCCACCTGTGCAGGTTTTGGTTAGCAGACTGCCACCAGATCCCAGAGACGGTGGGCTTGGCCACACAGCTGTACAGGGAGCTGATCTGCGTGCCATACATGGCCAAGTTTGTGGTTTTTGCCAAGATGAATGACCCGGTGGAATCCAGACTGAGGTGCTTCTGTATGACAGATGACAAAGTGGATAAGACCCTGGAGCAGCAGGAGAACTTTGAGGAGGTGGCCAGGAGCAAAGACATAGAGGTGCGTCATTATTGGTTGATAGTTATTCATTTCGTAAACTTACATAACTTTAACTTTATTTTTTGTTATTAAGTTTTTGTTATTAGAATAAAATATTCAGCAAATACAAAGTTGTTAAAATACAGATTTTGAATGTGGATTCATGTCATCTTGCTTGTTACAGTAAGTACTTGAACGTATGTAAATTTTGTCAGAGGGCAACTTCCAGACATTATTTTCAATGTTTCTCAAAAACCATAAATGGGTATGAAAGAGTGATGGTTTTATTGCCGATTATTGTTCTCACCTCTGTGGTGTGGTCCATCAGGTTCTGGAGGGCAGGCCCGTCTATGTGGATTGCTATGGAAACTTGTCTCCTCTGGCCAAAGCTGGTCAGCAGTTGGTCCTCAACTTCTACGCCTTCAAGGAGAACCGTTTGCCCTTCTGTGTCAAGGTACTGTTCTCAGGCTGGATTGTGGAGATGGGAAATCCATGAATGAAAATGAAAAAAAGAAATAAAATACACTTACTGAAAGTTAATAAAATTACAAGACGGTTATCATGAGGCCACAAGAGACAACGATGGAGATCAGCAGCTAATACACCTGCTTTAAAAAGCAGAGCTTTTAAGCAAAGCTTAAAATACTATAATTTTAAGCTTTATTCACTTTTCCTCTCTTATTTCCCATGCTCTTTTGGCAGAATGAAGGCAGTCCACATACAATAAACTAGTTCCCCTTTCCCACCTAGATAGTCTCATATTATTGATTTCCCCATGAACTTTATTTTACAATCAGTTCTCAATCAATCATTTGGTTTTACGACCATTAAAAATATCCTGGCTGGAAGGAAACCAGATAGGCCACCAGTGTTTTGCAATGCAACTGAGACCTACAGTAGAAGGGCAAAGTTCACATAGTACAGTACATTATGGACCAATTATAGAACTGTTAACTTGGTCATTATATGACTGTTAGGGATCCTCCTGATACTCATTAGCTCCAGGATGTCTCTTAAATCCAGATAATGGACACCTACTAAATAGTTCCATTGAAACTGCCTGTCATAACTGAATGCGGTGGCCACACAGCATTACCCTCTATCTACAGTGAGTACCAATGGCATCAGTTGCATCAATTTTCATATGTATTACCTCATTCTTTGACAGTGACTGTAGCACACGAACTGTAAGAAATACATGCCCCTTTGAACTTAATGGCGCTTAGTATCACATGATCAATCATCGTGGCCTATCATTTGTTCTAGGACGTGGCTGGAGAGGAAGGTATTTACTGCCAGCTATGCAATTTTCTTGAACTTACTAGCCTCACATTATCTTTCTGGCTCAGCCGAAGGGTTCAATGAGTGCAGCAGGTGAAAAATATCTCCTGTTGCCAAGTTGTATCTGAGGTTCATCCTACTCACTGGGGAAGTAGACACTGAATACCAGTCTCATAGGATGGGAATGATTGTTGCAGGTACTGCATGCAATCATGAAGTTGGTAGTTGTTTGATCACCAGTTACTGCTTTCAAAGTGCCACTAACAAGAGTTTCTTTCTTTACGACTCAACAGGTGGCAATCTCCCTAATACATTTTTGTTCATTAGGAAAATATAATAACCAGATGCACAACGTTGACATGCATGTTCACAGTGAAGTATATACAGACTACCAACTTGTAATGGAAAAAGCAGGATAAAGAAGCACTGTCTTACATCTAGGTGAGAGATCCAAGTCAAGAGCCCTGCGGACGTCTGACATTCCTTAAAGAGTGTAAGACGGTAAAAGGCCTCCCACAAACGGCCGTGTGCAACCTCAACATTACACTTCCTGCAGTGAAAAAGGTAACATGTACTCACCATTCCCTGTTGTCACCTCATAACCATAATCATAGTGAGGGTTAGGCTTTTTGCCCCATTAACGATAAAAGATGAGCGACGGAGAAAACCTTTGGCCAAACTACCTCCACTGTGTCTTTTATCTGTTTAAAGCTTCTCTTTTGTGTATTGGTTAACTTTGTAGTGGGTCCTTGCCATTGGCTGTTTCATTATTTTCCAACCTACCTTTTGATTTGGATGACTTGCTTTTGGCTGAGGGGTTTTATGCAACAGGCTTGTTTTATTATCTGGCTGGCTTTCGTGGCTTCAGTTTATTTGACGTTTTTGCTTGTGAGAGTTGGCGGTTTTGTTTTTTATTTGCTTAAGTGGCTTCTCCGAGCTTCTATCAATCACTCCTTTTTCACACCCTGATGTTTCTTTCCCCCCTGCTTTCCATTATGTTACTCCCCCCTGTTTCTGCAATGCATCTTGGGAACCAGGAAATGGAGTCAGATCCTGAGGAAGAGGTAAACCACACCCTCCCCACCATGTGCTGTCCTCTTCACGAAGACCAGCAGCTCTGCTCTGCTCATCATAGCTTTATTTTTTCTGCTTTTACAAGGCCAATACAAGCTGCTTTTCTCAAAGCAACCTTTGCTCAATTTTGCATGATATATTCCAGATATGAAAAACTATGTGCTTTATATCCGATTCCAGCTCCTGTCACTTGTTCATGTAATGCAAGTGGCCTCGGAGTTATGATGTTATTAAGTTAACATTAAATCACCTTAAATCCAAATTATTACATATGACTTAGAAAGTAGAGTTTGTTGGCTTATTGTGATTAACTTACTCATTTTACTAGGTTGACAGAGCAACAATTCTTATATAAAATGCTATCAGTACTAACTAAAAATTGTGCAGCGCACAATTTAGGTTAATAACACTAATGCCGACTTTTGGCTTTGCCTCAGTTTGACATTTTAAGGTCCAAATGTTGCTCATTTGGCAGTACCATATAATGCAGGGTAACCTAGAACTGATTTGTTGTTTACTATTGTTGCAGACTGAAAAGCCAGATCGACGTCATACCTTTGCATCCCTAGCCTTACGTAAGCGCTACAGCTATCTGGCCGAGCCTGCACTGAGTGAGTTTGACATTTTCACTAACAAACCCTTTGATGAATATAATATTGGCAATTTTATTGGATAAGATAATTAACAGTTTTAATTAACCTGTAAAATGCGTGATCAGTACATAGACGGATGTAACATACGTAATGAAATAAATGCATATTTCTCATTCCACGTGACATGCACCGTTCACATGCTTGTTTACAACATGGTACATATTTTTGCATGGATCAATGAGTTGTGGTTTTTTATGTTTTTGTGCTGTGCTTGCCCACATTGTGAGTTGTGCTTCTTCTGGGTTTGGTTGATTACCTCTGGAGAGTTTTAGAAGTTCAAATGCATCAGTGTTTTTCTTTGACTACCCAACACAACGTTGTACAGGTTTGGCATGGTCAAAGGAAAATGGTATGTACCTCCTCCTCTGAGTTTAAAGCGTTGCGATGGTGAAGCAGTTTTTTGTGGAGCGATAAAGCATGTGAGGAGGTTTGAAAACTGAGTTTTGCTTTGCTTTGATGTGTTTCTTTTCAGTTTTTCATACACTGTTCTTTTTACCAAACCTTCTCAAACGTACATGACAAGATGAACTAAAACATAAGGTTTGAGAAACCAGTTTTGTCATATTTTGTTTCTAATATAATAAAAGAAAAATGGAAACCTCTGCAGCCTCTTGGCTCTATTGTACCAGTGTCTAAATTGTCTATGGGGAATTGTTCATTACATTTTGTTTTTTGGCCAAACAGATAAAAGGCACTTCAAAAAGCAAATTAAAATTAGACCCAGAATTCATTCATAATTTTAGAACCTCTGAAGACCAATAAGAGAAGTTGTATTTGTGTTTATCCTGGTGCATTTGTCTTGCCATTTTCTGTTGTCAATTTGCGTCAATGCCATCGTATTTTAAAATTTAATTTGCTGCTGTATGTGCTTTGTCCATTTAAATCATTTTTTTGTTGATGTTGTTTGAGTCCTCTCCTAAATTACTTAGGGTCACAACTTCTTGTATTCATAACTCCATCTTAAAAATACTCTACATTATGTCACATAATACAACTACTGTTTTTCCCTTCTTTGTATCAGGACTACTTCACTGACCAAATCTTCCTCCTCTGATCTCTTCTTCTTTCACATTTTTTTTCTTCCTTTTCCTTCCCCGACATGATTTCTTTTTACCTTTTATTATTCTGTATTATTTTGATTTTCATCATTTGCACACCTTCATATGAAGAAACAGCAGTTGAGCGAAGTACAACAGCAAGAACACTGCCTACTGGTCACCCTCACAAACCTGTCTTTCCAGCCAGACCTTACCCACCATGGTCGACTGCTCCTATTACCATCCCTGGCCAAACAAGACCCGCCGGAGTGGGGTGTTCCCTCACCTCTACCAGTTCACCGGCAGGCTCACCAGCTGCTTCTCCATTGAAATCTGCCTGGCCCCTCTCCTCCCCTTCACATGCATGTCCTGCAACAATCAAAGCTACCCTTGGAGGCCCATCACCAGGACTTAACGGGTCATCCCCAGTGAAATCAGTTAGTGATATAATATGCTCATCCCCCAGCAGGTCTTACAGGTCTATGCCTTCACCTATCAAAACTGTTGCCCAAATGGGTCAGTATCCCGTCCAGGCATCTGCCAGCCTTGTGTACTCTGGAAGCCCTTGTAAACCTGCCACAGATCCAGCTTCTATCAAAAACTTTGCTTCAGCTTACACATCGTCTTTCCCCCTTCACTCATTAACCAATGGATCTATACAACCGGCTCAAGCCACTGCTCCAGCATCACCAAAGACACCTTATCACATTTATAATTCTAACCTAATTAAAACTGCCCTTGGGTCCACCATAACAACAGATACTGGGACACCTAACTTGTCTACTGTCAAGAGCATCTCCAGCCTGTCTTCTTTGAAAACCTATGTAGATTCAACACTTTCATCCAGAGGAGGGAGGACATCCCTGTCTTCTCTCTCCTCAACTGGGCAGACAACCATTGCTTCCTCAGAAATGATGAACGGATCAGTGTCGCCTGTTAGAAATTCAATGTCCTCTTCCACGCCATCTTCCCCTTCTTATCGGCATTCATCAGAAAGAAGTAGCAGCCTCCAGGAGAGGATCCAGGCCACCACACAGTCAACAACTTCCAATGTCAGTGCAGCCATAAATGAAGCGATTGACTCGAATTCTGTGTCTTGTTATGGCACTCTTAAGTCCCTGTCCACTTTGCGTAGGGCTGCAACAACAAGCTCTCCTTATAGTTCTCTAATATCTGTAAACGCCTCCTCCGGTTCAGCAGTTTCATCTAATACTATAACTGTACCTGTGTATTCGGTGGTCAATGTCATTCCAGAAACCCCTCTTAAACCAGGACCAGGGTCTCTCAAAATGGCACTGCCTGATTCTCCTCGTGCCTCATCCTCACCTTCTTCCTCTTTGTCTTCCTGTGTCGCAGCATCAAAAATTAAGTCCCAACTGAAATCCCCCCCATTTATCACACCGCCCATCATTCACTCGTCAGCAACTTCCAACCAGGAGATACTACAGGATGTAGCAGATATGAAAGAAGATCTGATCAGAATGACAGCAATCCTTCAGACAGACACACAGACCGCGGCTAAAACTGTCCAAACATCCCATACCGGCACTCCTAAAGAGACTAAGCTGGAGGATGAGGAGCCATTTACGTTAGTGGAGAAAGTGAAAGAAGATTTAGTAAAGGTTAGTGAAATCTTACAGAAAGATATAATTAGTGACTCTAGGGCAGGCAAGGAGAGAGCCTCAGAGGATGAGTGGGAGGAATTTTCCAAAGACGAGATTGAGGAAGCACAGAGAAATGCCCTCTCAGATTATTACCCTCCTTTTGATGAACACACACACCTGCTCAAGCACCAGTCCATGTCAAGCAAAGACTTAGAGCTGGCTAAAGTGGTAGATTTCTTAACAAATGACATTGGCGCTAGCTCACTCTCCAAAATGACCGAGCTAAAATGTAGATATGAGGAGGAGGTAAAAAGAGAAGGGGAGGAGAAGCAGAAACGGGTTCTCAAGCCATCTATGTCGATTCAAGAGCACAAACTTAAAATGCCTCCGCCAGCTTCGGGCATGCTAAGGTCTCCCTCAGAGAAAGACCTTAGCAAATTTACTGAATCATATCAGGGGACGGACACTATTTTAGAATCTCCCGAAGACCTGTCTCATGAGCAGGATAAGAGTCCCTTGTCTGACAGTGGGTTTGAGACCAGGAGTGAAAAGACACCTTCTGCTCCTCAGAGTGCTGAAAGTACAGGACCTAAGCCTTTATTCACAGATTCACCCATCCCACCTTGTGTGACTGAGACGAGGACTGAAGTTGTTCACATCAGGAGTTATGAGCAGCCTGAAGATTCTTGTGAACCAGCACTCATGGAGGAGGCAACACCTGCTATTCCGTCCATTGACCCTGATGCAGCTTCAACGAGTTCCACAAATGCCTTGCAGATGAAATTGCCGGAGGAGGACTCCATGCTAAACAAAAGTTTGTGTCTCAAAGAGGAAACACATATTACTACCACTACCAGAATGATATATCAGAAGCCCCAACTGACTGATGGCGCAGAGATGATAGAGGAAGGTATGTCAGTTAGAGATATCATGAAAGCCTTCCAGTCAGGTAGGGACCCGTCTAAAGAGCTGGCAGGTCTTTTCGAACACAAAGCTAGTCAGGATTGTGTCAAAGGTGACGAACTGACTCCTAGATTTCTTGACAGAGACATTAAATCCAAACCCAAAGTAGAAAGAATCATTGAGGTTCATATAGAAAAGGGTCACAGCACAGCAGACCCAACTGAACTTATTATCAGGGAAACCAAGAAACACCCAGAGCTTTATGTCTACAAAGGCGACCATGGTATTAAGGAGCTCACTGATTATGATGAGGCCCATCAGGAAGAGGAGGAGCTTACTGCTGAAGAGTCCCTACCCTCTTTCCTAGAGACATCTCGTGTTAACACTCCGGTGTCACAGGAAGAGGACAGTCGGCCAAATTCTGCACAGCTAATGGCAGATGATTCGTATAAAGCCCTGAAACTGTTGAGCCAACACTCCATTGAATACTGTGATGATGAGTTGTCAGAAATCAGAGGTGAGTCATACAGGTTTGCTGAGAAAATGCTTCTCTCAGAGAAACTTGACATGTCATTGTCTCACTCTGATACGGAAGATTCAGCAGTGGTGACTGACAGAAACTATCAGCTTGTTTCTGAGGAAAGTGGTAGCCATAGTATTGAGAGCATGGGTCAGCCACAAAGCCCCAAAAGGGAGTTTGCTTCAAAGTCATCAAAAGATGGTTGTCCTAAATCTGGTAAATTAATGCACCGTGATGAGTCATCTCAGTTTGATAAAGTGACAGTACTTCATTACTCCACAGAACAGGGTAGCCCCAAACATGCTGTATGGATGCGATTTACAGAGGATAAACATGACCGAAGCAGAGATAAGCTCCTGTATGAGGATAGGGTTGACCAAACCGTAAAGGAAGCCGAGGAAAAACTCAGTGAGGTATCACAGTTCTTCCGCGACAAAACAGAGAAGCTCAATGATGAGCTGCAATCCCCTGAGAAAAAACCTGTGAGACGAGACCTAAAGGAACCCAAGTCGTGGCCCAACTCACCCTGCAGTAGCCCTCAGAAAGTACAGGGAAAAGTTAAAGCAGAAGAGGGTACCATTAAAAGCAAACTTAGGGAGCCTTCTGTTGTTAAAATGTTTGGTAGCACTACGACAACTGAAAAGAAAAGCTCTAGCTTGCCAAGCAGTCCCCAGAAAACCATCCTCTCTCAAGTCAGTGAGGCCAACATTAAATCAGTGAAAACCAGTGCGTCTGAGCCCTCTTCTCCTAGTCATGTAAAATCAACATCCAAAGTCAGTGCTGTGAGGATGAAGTTTGAATCTGCCGCACAGAATCAAAGTCAATCAAGTCCAACCAAAATTCCCCCTCCGGTACAGCCAAAACCTTCAATTAAAAAATTACAGGAAAGCAAACTTCCTGTTAATCAGACTTTTGCAGGAGGAAAATCTTCGAAAGTGTCCGAGATATTGGAAGAGAGAATCTCAAAAATAGATGCTGAAAAAGACATATCTGCCACCACAGACCACAGTATTACAACACTGATATCATCTACACCAAAAGCCCCAAAATATACGGAAGAAAAGTTGCCAAGCAAAATCATTCCAGAGACCTTATTGCAAACACAAACAGTAACAGAGACTCACACAACATTGGTGAAAGGCAATGATATTCATTCCAGTGATATTCATGAAATTAAAGATAGTAACAAAGGTCAGAAAGTTCAGAGACATGTTGTTCATGATACTGCTAGACTACAAGAGAAAGATAGTGATCTTAAAACGTACCAACAAGCTACAAAAACTGGGTCTGCTTCCAAAGAAGTGACAACTTCTGTATCAAGAAAAGACACAGAAGAACCACTAAACAAAAATCTTAGAAAAAAGTCTGAGTCCCAAATTCCTGTAAGATTATCTAATTTAGATAATGATCTCACAAAGAAACAGACAAGTAAATCCTCACAGTTACCTGTATTATCCAAGAACAAAATACAGACAACCCTTGACACAGCGCAAAGAAAAACAAATGAAAAGCTTACATTTGAAATTCTAGATAATGCACCCAAAGATTCCAACTCCAATAACCTTCCCAGCCCTAGAGAAACATTGGAGAAGGTTATAACCCCTCCAGTTGCCGTAACAACCAAAGAAAATTTTAAAGGCATCAAAACATTACCTGTATATGTAAGTGTCCAGGTAGGAAGGCAGGCGGAGAGAGAGGCCAAAGGGACATTTTACACAGTAAAACAGAAATCAAACTCTGCAATTAGCCCCATAAGTCCTGATGATGACACTCTGGAGCAAGTCTCTTTCATAGATAGCTCAGGAAAAAGCCCCATTACTCCAGAGACTCCCAGCTCAGAGGAGGTCAGCTATGAAATTACTTCCAAAACACCTGATGGCTTTATGGGATTAATACCAGGGCAACCTAGCCCCATCATGGAAGTATCTGAAGAAGAGGAAGACGACCACGGCAAAATTGTTTTCTCTTTTAGAGAGACCAAACTTGAAAACAAAACTAGCGTTTACACCACCCAAGAAGATCTTGTCAATGCCAATGAGGAAGATACAAACACAAATGATAACCAGCAGAAATTAAGTAATAATGTCAACCAGCAAGAAACAACATTTAACGGTAGGCATGATGAGATGGATTGGCAAGAGCAGCAAAAAGTTTCAAAGGACAAAGGTATTGCATATATTGAATTCCCTCCACCTCCACCTTTAGACTCCTCAGAAAATTCAGATGTAGACAGGAAAGGGTCTTGTGCTTCTTCAGAGACTGAGACAGAAATGATGGAAGTGAACCTGCAGGAGGAACATGATAAGCATCTGCTTACTGAGCCAATTATACGTATCCAACCCCCTACCCCAGTGCTTCCTGGAGCAGATGACAGTCAATCAAATGACGAAGAGGCAGATGAAGAGGAGGAGTCAATCTTTCAACCAATTCCTTGTAAAAAATATCCTGTCACTGTTCCTGAGGAGGAAGAGAAGAACAAAGAAAAGGAAAAGGCACCTAAATCTAAAAGACATGACAAAAATGGAAACAGTAAAGACACTAATGGAGGGACCAATGGATCCAATGGTTCTAATGGTTCTAAAGGTTCTAATGGAAAAGGAGACGACTATGAATGTGAGCAAAACGGAAATGATCAGTCAATAACAGACTGTTCAATTGCAACAACAGCTGAATTTTCTCATGACACAGATGCAACAGAGATAGACTCATTAGATGGATACGAACTTCAGGATGAGGATGATGGCTTGTGTGAACAGGCAGATTTACGACTGTTTGGTCTTCCAGACAGTCGGAGAGATGTGTGGGCAGCAGAAACATTTAGGTCCTCTGACCGCTCTTTTCCCCCAACCAAACTTGAAGTCATTGAAGAGGAGAAAACCCCAGAAGAGTGTCAAAAAGACACTTTCAAAAAAGAAACCCTCTCAAAAGTTGAAAAACTGGATGATGTTAGTAAGCATGGGGTTGAAATTCAGGAGCAAAAACAGATAGACAAAGAGGGATTTTCAGACACTTACTTTAATTATAAATTAGAAGAAGAGTTAAACTCTCCTTTTAAAACTGTTGCCACAAAAGGGCTGGACTTTGACCCCTGGTCTAGTAAAGCAGGAGATGATGTCATTGACATTAGAGGGACACAGGGAAGCAATGGTGAGCCTAAGCCTTTTGGACTTGCTGTGGACGATCAGTCTCAGGCCACAACACCAGACACTACTCCAGCCCGAACACCAACGGACGATAGTACGCCGACAAGTGAGCCAAACCCATTCCCCTTCCATGAAGGGAAGATGTTTGAGATGACACGCAGTGGTGCGATTGACATGAGCAAGAGGGACATGGTCGAGGAGAGACTCCAGTTTTTTCAGATTGGTGAGCATTGCTTCTCGGCGGCGGGCAGGTACAGGGTCAGGGATTACGAGGTGGATACCTCTTCACAATACAGGGGTCAGTTGGATATTCAGAATTCCACAGATATCATAACAGTTCCTCAAGTCCCTATTCAGACAACCACAGTCCCTCTAGAAATCTCAAATGTGATTGGCTGTAACACCACGTGCAGAGACTCAACATCTAAAACTGAGCCAAAATTCTCCACTTTCAGATCAGGACTAAAGTTTTCATCTGATGACTCAAATGCTTCAAACAGTAATGTTGAATATAGAATATTAGGCATAATTGATGATTCTAATGACATAAACTCAGACATAACTGCTGGTAGTTCATATTCTCTAACCTCAAGATATACAAACTATTCAAATTCTAATACATTAGGCACTGCAAATGGATATTTGAGTAATAGACCATCAGACATTGCTGATCACTATTCAAGTCAGAGCATTCTTTCAGGTACATACACACATGGGGAACCTCTTCAATGGACCTCAGAAAATCAGAACCCTCATGAACATAGCATAGTCACATTTTGTGCACCTTCAGTACAAAGTAGCAATGCTAAAACATGGAGAAGCAAAACAAGCAGCAACATCCATGACTCCACGTTAGTACATTCAGGCAATACTCGGGCTGGGAGTATTGTGCTTGACTTGTCTTCTTCAGGACTCACTCCACAGGAGTTTGATAGGAAAGAGGTATCCTTCAGCAAGTTAGAGGAGAACAGCAAAGAAGACAGGGTTTTTGTCAACGTAGCAATAATAAAGACAGGAGCCAAAGATATCAAGGACAAGATATGCAAGTCAAGGTTGCCAGTGAGGGTGGCAAGCCACAAACTATGCTGTCGAAGTCGACCAATAGTGAAAGACAAGACACAAGAAAATTCAAATGAATTCCATGTCAAGAAATATTCAGTGTTATTTATCAAGGAAAGATTAGATCCTCTTGAGAAATCACATCCTAAATCTAGGATCCCAGTAATAAAAGCCATTAAATATTCCTCTTGCTCCAAGGATCAGAGAGAGACTACAACCAAGTCTGTGGTTAGTGATGGAACCGTTAAATCAGTCAGGGCCAATAAACCACAAACAAAAGTCAAAACCAATACTGAACTGGGTAGTTCAATAAAAATTTCAGGTAAATGTAGCACAAACGGAAAGGGGAGAAAAAGCAGTGCAGTGTTCTCAAAAACACTGAAAACAAGATCTGCCACCAGCATTAGAGCAAGTCTTTTTGATCAAACTATACCCAAGAGGGCTGAAATAAAGTTAGAGGGAAAAACATTGTCCACTGAGGATGAAGAGAGCTGCAGCATCAGCACCACCAGGAACACCTCCTTATCAGAACCATCTAGATCTTCTAGACGTTCCTGCCCTTCACGCACCTCTACCTCCACCTCCACCTGCACCACCACATCAACACCATCTGCTAGAGATGTGAGAGCTGAGGTTGAGCAGGCCAGCAGTGAAAAGATGAGAAGGAGGAGCGGGAGGAAGATTAGGCGGACATTTGGAGGGACGGAGCAAAAGCACAAGGCAAAGGAGGAAGGGAGTCAGGTTGATCCACCAGTCACGGCTCTTGTCACGGAGAACGAGACTAGTTTGTAAACTCTTTCTAAACACTTGTTATACTTTATCTTTCTCTATGAGATGCATGTAGCTGTTGTGGGTGTTTTGTGATGTGATGTGAGTGTAGCCGTCACTTCTTCGTGTCATTCTTGTCTCTGTCTTGTGCTGTTAGATTTTGACAGTGGGGTAAAGACTAAGACACAGAATATCGTAGTCAGTGCCACTCATTTCGCTTAAATAGCTGACTGCCTTACCGGTCATTGTCAGAAATACAGCTAAAGGTTGTTTGATGAGATGATTTACCTCAATGGGAGTGAGTATATAACAGGAACTAGTTTCAGTACAGCAAACGATTTTTAGTCATTAATATCTAGCAAGAACGCACAATTGATGAGCCAAGATAAGACTTAGTGTACATCCTACAAACATTCATCTCACATTACAGACTAAGTTGGCCTTACACCTCACCACATGACACCACACCATTAACATGCACTCCTTTAAAAGACTGGGGCGTATACCCTTGTGATTGCTTTGGTCTGCTTGCCTGGTTTGTACAAATCTCGGTGGTCCTTTTGCTCTCTGAAACTTAAAAAACAATTCATCAGCTTCAACTTGACATCTTTGTGCGAATGAGCTGCACAGCAATAGGATAACGCAGTCAGTTATTCACAACATGGAGGAAGATTTAGTGCAGTTTAGTTTTTGATTTCAAGCTGAAGCCATGAATTGCTTTTGTGAGTGGGAGGGAATGGTGCCTGATGGGAGATTGTTTGTTGTTAGTGATGTGGTACAAAACTCTCTGAACGCTTTGAATGCATAGTACTAATATTTCTGAATATCAAACTGTTCAGTGTCAGATTGTGTTGGTGGGGCTATTTATTTTTGTTTGTTTGTTTTCTGGCCTCACAGATCCTCATGTTTTGATTGTTTACCTATCAGTTAGTTCAGGTGTTCTTTAGTCTTAAAGTTAGGGCAATGATCAAATTACATTATTGCTTCACCTTGACTTTATGTAGGTGTCCTATGAAAGTTAGTCCAGAAAACATTTAGAAATGACAATTATTACAGTGCAGTAGTCTTCATATCTTTTACAATGATAGACAAGACATAGAACAAATTTATTTATAACTTAGAATCAAACCAGGCTTGCTGTTTTACCCCATTACCAGTCTTTATGTTGAGCTAATTACCCTTTCATTGACACCTAATCTCATCTTGTAGTGTGCAGCAGAAAGGTGAAGGTCATTTCCCAAAGTGTTAAACTATTTTTTTCAACAAGCGTTCATTATCAAAAATTAAGCATTGAGGAGTCTGGCCAGAATTTGTTTTATTATTTTTATACAGAATAATGGGACAGTGAGCTAAAGTTAGTCCTTGTTTGTTCAGTTACCAGCACTGCAAAGTTTAACATAGATCCAAACAGAAAATGTCAGAAAGGAGATAAAAACATTTAGTATCATTAGTAGATAAACGTTTAGCTATCTATTAACTAGGTATAAATTACATAATTCAGTCATATTAATGTCTCCAGTCTGAAACAGACAAACTTTCAGTTCACAATCCCAATCTGTGTCTTTCTTTAAATATCATTGGTCCCTACTATGGCCCATTTGTTTTGTGTTTCTCTGAGTGAGAACCACATTATTTATTCTGGAGATTACTGTCATGATATCCTAAATTAACTGTTTGTCTCCTGCCACCCCACCCCCACTTTTTCGCGCAGGCCCTCAGAGTCCGTGTGAGAGAACAGATCTCCGCATGGCAATCGTAGCCGACCATCTGGGACTCAGCTGGACTGGTGAGCACACATCACAGTATTGTAGACACACTCAAATACAAGCATGACATGCGTAAATACCATCTTCACTTTGGCACAACACAGTCAGAGAATATTTGTCTGACTGAGGTGTGGACAGGTACGATAGACGTGTAGAGAGGATTCAGTATGCATGGCTGAACGAGCGACACTGAGTCCAGCACTCAAATCTTCGGTTTTCCCGTGTTTGATGCCATCTGGTGGATATGGATTCTAAAAATCCCTCAGCTTAGCAGTGTTGCAGTGGCATTTTACATCAAATGCATATCAACAGTGTGCATTTGAGACAACATGAGAATATAATATTTATTATTCACTTTCAATTATATAACTGAGTTCTAAAACTGAAAAAAAAAAATGCACTTCATTATGAGACATTAATCAATGGGCTAATTTAAATGCAATCAATATTGTGTGGCTCTTAACAGCAAAAACCCTTGTATTAATATTATATTCAACAAGCTTTGTATCTTAGCATTTGTGGTTCATACTCTTTTTGTAATAAGGGTGTGGCCTCTGCAATTTGATCTGAGCCCAACAGTCTGCAGTGCAGCATTGCCCCACGCCTGTCTGCAAGTGTCAGTAATGATGTGCACACAGGCCTCCATCTCTGTCCGGTGTGGTGACTCAGCCTAAGTGCTCGGCACAGAAGAAGGAATCTAATCCATATTTAATGGGTGTTGCTATTGCGGAGCTGCAGTCAAGCAGTACTTCTACTGAACACAATGTCCTCGTGGTTCAAAGTTGAAGCCAGTATTCCAGTCGGGCAGAGCAGTAGTTCACTGCTCCTTTAGCTTTAGACTGTAATAATAATAATAATTTCACAACTAAGTGCAAAGAAAATTAAAGTATTGACACAAATAATGTCCTTTTTTCATAATCTAACCTGTTATATCAGTTTACTCACACTTGTTTGTGTGTGTGTGTGTGTGTGTGTGTGTGTCTGTGTCTGTGTGTGTGTGTGTGTGTGTGTGTGTGTGTGTGTGTGTGTGTGTGTGTGCGTGTGTGACAGTAGTTTGTCTACAGCTGATGTTTCTGCATGTCAGAAGCTATTTATGAATTTTGATTTTAAATTGGAATTTTGAGACAAAAGTTATAAGTCCAAAACAATAAGTTTCCATTTTTAATATCTTAGTTAATTCTCAGAGTTCTAATTTTACTCTCAAAAAGCTGAGCTCGACCCCTTGAGTAACAAAGGAGTGCATTTTGAAGATGGCTGTTTTTTTGTGCTGTCTGCTGCAGAGCTGGCCAGGGAGCTGGATTTCTCTGTGGAAGAGATCAACTTCATCAGAGTGGAGAACCCCAATTCCCTGACAGCACAGAGCTTCATGCTCCTAAAGAAATGGGTGCACAGGGACGGTAAAAATGCCACAAGTAAGCAGCGTGTCTATAGTGTCTACATTTCACTTAACTGACAATGACAATGACAATATGGAGTGTTGTGTTGTGACATGTGAGGTTAGGTTCCTCTGAATGATATCTCTGTCTCTCTCCTCTCCAGCGGACGCTTTAAGTGCGGTGCTGACTAAGATCAATCGGTTGGATATTGTGACTTTGCTGGAAGGGCCCATATTTGACTACGGTAACATTTCAGGCACACGCTGCTTTGCCGATGATAACGCAGTATTCCCGGATCAGTCCGATGGTAAAGTGTAGCCCACCCTAGCTGAATTTCTCAGTCTATCTCTCAGTCTATCCCTTCACCCTTCTTCATCTCCTCTCTAAAACAGATAGACTTTTTTGAAACAAATAGACAACCAATCAGATTTGTCCAAGCATTAGACTCATCTTGATCAAACAGTCACCCTATTTGTTGCTAGTTTTCAAACTCTGCGGCAGCACAACTCAGTCAGAGCACTCAGTCATTTGATTAATAAAACTTTTTTACAGTGATTTTTGGGTGATTATTAATATATATTTTATTATATATATTAATAATATATTAATAATCTATATAATATGTTTACCATTTTATATGAATGAGCTTTTTCAGTATTTGTTTTTATTAACTGTTAAAAAGCATGAAGCTGCCAATGGATTTGTGTCTCTGTTCTTTCTGATAAATGTATTGACAATCTATTACAGAAGCATGTTTTTCAGATGGTTCAGGGCACTGGTTCACAATAGTTATGTTTATTATGTATGTTTCAACTCATACCCAATATTTTTTCCCTGTGAATCATATGCTCTAACAACAATACATAAAAACATAATTATAAAAATGATCTATAATAACGGCATGCTTGCTTAAAATAGTCTTTCTCTCTTTCTCACCATCTCTCTGTCCTCTTATAATGAATTGTGGCAGCTACCAGTATTTTCTGATTCGGACAGATCCAATGAAACCCATTTCAAAATTTTGATTAAAGTGTATGATTCATGATGGACATGGTTCTGAAAACACAGTCAAACATTCTTTATGTTCAAGCACTTTTTATTAGAATCAGTTTAACCAACTCCAACATTTTACGTCAAATTACTCCTCACAAATGAGACGACTAATCAGAATTAACCTGTGTTACCCAGAAGCACTTTGAGACAAACTTTTGAAATGGACCGGATCTGTCTAGTTAGGTTTTTGAAATGTATTAATGTTATTCAATTATTATATTTCACCAAAAAAATGCATGGCTATGGCTTTCTGTGAGAGGCTGCCTGCTGTTGGCTTTACAACAATACACTTTCAACACATTTTAATGGGCGGAGCGTTTTCAACACATTCTGATGGTGTTTCCTGCGCAGCGCATGTCGGTTAGGATGTGCTCTGTCCTGGATGACACCCGCAGGCTGGTTGGAAATGAAACCCCTTTTTTTCCAAAGTGTATAATTCTGCTCCTGTGTCACCGCTGTTAGCTGTTTTGTACCTGTCATATCCTGGGTTCCTCTGAGCCTCCCAGCTTCTCCTGCTTAGAGACCTCCTGCTTCCTCCTCCTCCTCCTCCTCTAACCTCCTGCTTCTGAGTGACTAACTCCTACACCAAATTCCGCTGTCAGCACTAAACAACTAACTCCCAGCAGCTACCACTTGCAAATTCCTTCTAGACCCAATCCCAGCCTCTGATTTTTCACAACAGCACCCCATTTAGAGTTGTCCACAAGTCATGCAGGGATGTAGCATCGAGATATGCCAACCTCCACGTACACTGGATTATCATATACGCAACCGTATGTTCATTTCAACAGGGCTGTAGGTTTGAAAATTATTAGATTGGTTTTTAAGTTTTCTTCCCTGCAGACAAATCATTGATCCAAACAATATCTGTCAATATAATGAGATCCATCTGTCAAATAATCTCCACCTTCAAGTAGCACAGAGATAATTAATCTTTTAACATGAACAAATTGTCTATGTCTCAATGTGGGCTCTCTCTTTGTGACATTGACGGTCCGATTTAGAGAAGAAACGATGTTAGAATCCGAGATATTCTTACTATTCCAAACTACATTACCGACAATGCAAATCCACGGCTAACTGTTGGCTTTCAGTCTGGGTGCATATAGGAGATACAGTAATGCAGCTAAACAATCCATAGACATCCCAGATACCAGAACCCGTCCCCATATTTAAAATCCCTTGCTGTTGAAAACGACACAAAAGCAGGAAGCCTGTTCCTGCTTTTCAGCTGCGATCAGCAATCACATGACTCTGATGTGTGACATCAGTGCTTCTGCAGCTTCTAAAACACTGATCGCTCAACAACCACTGTACCATCTGTGCATCGATCCGTTTCTTTTCATCCTGTCTAACTGTCTTTTTTGTTTTCATTGCCTTCATCTCTTGTATTAAATGTAGTAGCTCCAAAAATTCTTAGATCTTCCACATTTCCCCGTGGTCCTCAAACGCCTCAGCTTGCAGCACTTCTCAGGGCTGCTCCTCCCTCCTCTACCTCCATTCACCCTTCATCTCCTCCCTGTCATCTCAACTGTATCAGCTCTTTCTCCTTCCCATCTCCTCCTGCTATTCCCACTGCGTCCTCTGTCTTTCTCTTCCCGTCTCCTTCTTCCACACCCCCCATTTACCTCCTGCCAGTTGCTCCTGTTCTCTCACGCTTCTCCACCCTTCCGCCTCCCTCCTCCCCTCAAAGTCCTTTAAGCAGCTCCTTGTTCTTCACTCCTCCTACGACTGCTCCTCATGACTTCCCTGCCTGTTCCTTTTCCTTCTCCACTCCCTCTTCCTCCATTCCTCCTTTTGTTCTTCACTCTCCTCCCTTTTCTTCCTCTCCTACATCTGCACAGCCATCTCTACCTCCTCCTTCTCCTCCCACTCCTTGCTCCTCCCTCTACATGTCTGCTTCCTCCTCTCCCATCTTTCCATCTCCTCCTGCCCTGTTACCTTCTTCTGTTCCCCTTTCTCCTCCTTTCCCTTCTCCTCCTGCTTCTTCACTATTGTCACCCTCTCCTCCTCCTGCTCCACACGCTCCCATTTCTACACTTCCTTCCTTTTCTTCTCCTTCTTCTCCTTTTCCTTCACCCATTCCACATTGTCCCCCTTCTCCTCCCCAAACTTATCACTTTCCTTCTCCCCCTTTGCTTCCCACCTCTCCTCCATCATCTCCCCTCCCTCCTGGCGTTCCCTCTTATTTCAGGCGAGATCATTCAGTTCCAGAGATCTACATTTAAATGTAACCTGTTGCTTGCTTTGCTCCCCTCTAGAACTGAAATCAATTAACCTACCTGAATTATTGGATAAATAATCAATTGCCAATATTAGACAAAGAGCTAAATTGAGGCTCTTTTTTGAAGAGCTATAATGACGACCCATTCACAAATTTAAATACTCAAGCAGCAGCAGTTTGAAACCTGACCAGAAACTGACAAACTCTGCAGATGACTGAATGTTCATGTAGAATTGATGTAAATATTTTATATATTGAATATTCTATTTTATATTCTGTCTGTTTCCACCTCTTTGTGGTCTGTTCATGTGTCTGCTCTGTCGTGCTGGTTCAGAAGTCACACAGTTCATCTGTTTTTGACGAAAAACAACAAAAGTCCACTTGGGGGCAGCAGAGAGACATGTTGTCAAAGTGTTGTTTATTCAGCAAATATGAGCCAGTGTGAGCATGTTAGCAATATATTTTAATGGATTTTCTTAACTTTGAGTGATATGGAATTTTATACCTCATCTCTTATTTCTGAACAACTATATCATGGTGTGTGGAATAAGAAAGTTCTGACATAATAGTCTCGATCTAATTGATCAGCATATGTATTTTTATGTATATTATGGGTGTAAATTCTGCTCAGAATAAATTACAAAGGTGTTCCATATCTACTTGAATTGTCTAAATAGTCAAGTCTTATCAAGCAGGGTTATTGTCACAGCTTTATGCAAGGATAGAACATCTGTATTGTGTTTGCATCTCGTTCTGCTGCCACCAAGTGGTCAAAAAATGAATTACTGCACCATCAAAACTTTTGAGCTGAGCCTGTGTGAGTCGAACATGTGAAACTTTATGTGTTACAATTATGTATCATTTCATCACCTCCACCACATTTCATCATCTCTACCTCTCCTCCCCTGCATTTCCCTCTGTCTTTCCTCTTTCCCTTCCTTTTTCGATCCTTTTTACTCTCTGATCTTTACTCCTGCCATCCACCCAGGATACCAAAATATAGATCTGGAGCTGCAAACCCCCTCAGACCTGAACTACCAGCCCCCTACCCCGCTACGCTCAGACGACTTCTTTAGTGAAGGTGATGCTAGTGCAGAAACCAAGTCCCCACTTATTAGACCTAGTGACCTCTCCCTCACTCAGACCATCAGTACCTCCAGCAGTGAGCCCCTTACAGATGCCCCTGCCCCCAGCTCCAACATGCCAGCGCCCCCCATTGTTGGGTGTGAAGATACAACCGAGACCAACGATGAGACGGGCTTAACAGCAGGAAAAACAACCCGGCTGGTTTCTTATGAGACGCCAGATAATGACAGAAGAGCAGTAACACAATTAGGAAAGGGACCAGACGGTCGTGATGTGGCCTCAGAGAAAGAACTAGAAGCAGGACCCGGCGTTGTTCTAGAGCGTCGGGGAGGAAACCAAAAAGAAGACCACCGTCGGACAAATGGAAGGCAAGAAGAAGAGGAGGAGGATGAGGAGGAGATGACCCAGGAGAGGCTGCGGAACCTGCTGGAAGATATCAAATTGGAGGGAGGCTTGGAGGACGTGGAGATGTCAGAGGAGGGAGTGAAAGCCATTCTGGAAGAAGTGCGGCAAGCAGAAAAAGACGTTTGTTCAGTTCCAGGCTGGAGCAGTGAGACATCCGGTGCGACGGCAGAGCCGACAGCCCCTGGCCACAGCCCCCAACCTGCGGAGGACAGGTAGGACGTGTTATTTGAAATACCTGCTCTCCTGCCAACTGCAATCCAGGGTTCTCTCTATTTTCTCACCTCAATTCATTTCCTCTCTATCTTCCCCCCAACCCTAACTAAGCCCGGACAGTCTGGCTGATTCCTTGGAGCAGCCCTCAGCTCAGACCGACAGACCGAATGGAGATCACAGCGACTCGGCCAGAGAGGAGAGGGCAAGGGAAGACAAGAAGAAGGAAGACGGCAGAGCAGGAGGACCGAGCAAAGGACGAGAGGAGGGGGGTGAAAGGTCCCAGCACAAAGTCCAGGTGAGAGTCACTCATCCAGATGGGAGCCTATCAGCTCCCACTCCCACTCCCACAAAGTCATGGATGCACTTCCTGTCACACACTGGGGGTGTCTTTAACGCTACCGGGCTGCCTTTGTCAGGGGAGCGTAAGACCTGATGAGTCCAGCTCCGACGAGGAGACCACTGTCACCACCAGGGTGTACCGCAGACGAGTCATCCTCAAGGTGTGTGAGGCCTGCCGGATGGACCAATCAGGGCAGGGCGAACCGGCACGGAATCTGTAAATGTGTGCAGAAGAGCGAGTCACAGAGATAAGAGCGTGACTTTGACAGCATTTTGTGTGCTTCATGAGTGACGGTAGAGCACGGTTCTGTTCGTGTGGAGTTGTGTGATTTATGGTTTTCTGCTGGACTGTTTTTTTTTTTTTAATGCAATTATTCAATTCACACGTGAATAACCGGAGTGGAAACGCTGCATATTACAGATATATATTATGGTTTTGCTTGAATGAGGTGGGAAAATTTTGGTAAATAAAAGCACACAGATCAGTGCTCGTTTTACATATCAATGGATGAAAACTAGCAGTAACTGCATTTTCTCAAAGGATTGGAGAGTAATTGAGAACAAATGAAGAAAACGTCATAGTGCAGTGTGTGTGGACCTTTAGCCTACCTTTAGCATGTCGTGCTACTCACTGCTTGTTGGTTGTGAGCCTCTAGGCCACCAGCAGTGCTGTTCTGACGGTCAAATGTTGATTGTGCTGAATGTTTGATCCATAAATACATCCAGGAATTGTAATGATGAAGCTGCATTTCCACACAAAAAAATCCACACTTAAATTGAAAGAAGAAAAAAAACAACTCAAATGATCAAAAATGTTCATTCATCGTAGATTTATGGGTTGTTGCTGCT
Organism: Antennarius maculatus; assembly: GCA_013358685.1. Lineage (NCBI taxonomy): Eukaryota > Metazoa > Chordata > Actinopteri > Lophiiformes > Antennariidae > Antennarius > Antennarius maculatus. Next base: position 13,491,908 of record CM023626.1, on the reverse strand, counting down.
GTATGATACAGATGGTCTGTCTTTGTGGAAATGAAGCTTTTTTTTATTGTGTGGTGGTGTTTTTGTTTGTTTATTTTAGACAAATGAAGGAATTACTTCCTTTTGAATGACGACATCTGCAGATATAAGTCTTGATCTAATTATTTTCTTCCTGACAGTGACTGACAGGATGTTATGAATGGAACTAAAATTGCTTTCTCCAATGCATTATCCTCACCGTTTGTGTTCCTGCAGTGCTGTGGTTCGTGGGGTATTGAACAGCCAGTAGAAAGCATAAGCTCAGTTGGGTTTCCACATTGGCCCAAAAAGTGTTAAATATGAGTTGTGAAGTAAAATGTGAGCCTGAGATGTTTTGCAAGGTTTGGTTTGGTTTGTTTGTTTTTTATTCAGCTCAGAATTTGCTCTTTGGAACTACTTTTTTTTTAACTCTCATTCTTGATTTTAACAGTGAGGAAACCCCTGAGCTCTGACTGACAGGCTGACTTTCTAAATAACCAGATTAAAAAAAAATTTAAAAAAAACTTCCCAACTTGTACCACCATCTTTTCCTCTCCTCTTTCCCTCCTCCATCCACATTTATTCATCTTTTTAAACCTTCACCTCAGGGAGAGGAGGCCAAAAACATTCCTGGAGAATCTGTGACGGAGGAGCAATTCACAGATGAAGACGGGAATCTGGTCACGAGAAAAGTAACCGCCCTCACCCCTCTCCTCTACACCTTAATCCAGCACACACGCACACACACACACACACACATACACACACTTTTCCATCTTTTGACGTAATACCAATAACTCACAAACGACATCTCATGACATCTCCTACATCTACCTTCCACCCCCCCCCACATCCCTCTGTTGTTTCTTTTAACAAAATGCTTTGTCGGTTTCCCGCCCCCTGTTCCTCCCCATGACATGCTTCTGCTCCACACAGGTGATCAGAAAGGTGGTGCGCCGCGTGATCAATACAGAGGAAAGGAGTGAAGGTGACGCCGTCACAGAGGAAGGAGACTGTGTTAGTGTTGGTGGTGGTGCTGCTGCCACGGGTGGAGCAGATGCTGATTCTTCAGCTGCACCAGGAGGAGGAGGAGGAGGATCCTCAGGGGGGAAGGGCAAGAAGAGAGGGAAGCGTTCCCGACAGGGCCACAAGGCGGAGAAGTCTAGGGAGGAGGCCCAGAGAGGGAAATCAGAGGTTGGCGTTAAAACCAACCTTCTATTTTAGTCACGTGACTTGTGTGGCCCGGTTACACCTGCATGACGCTGTAGTCGTATCTGAACACCGAAACTGGTTCAGTTCAGCTTGTGTTCTTTTGATCACGTCATCAAGCTGCATCCTCTTCTTCTGTAGTGTTTTTATGGGGAATTAGCACCAACCGCTGTTTGAGTTTGTGTGAGCGCAGTTGTTGTTTTTTTCTGCTCTCAAGTGTGTCTCTGTAGCCCCGTCTCCTCGATCGGGCTTGAGTTGCTACTAATATGATGTTTTCTTTCTAATATAGAACAGATGACTATTTCTGCTTCCTCTTTTTTAACACTTGTCGATGCATGTGTGATTTTGCAGCAGTCATATTAACAGCCAATTTCTCTCTCCAGCATGTTGCTGCGATCTCCAGAAAATCAATAGTCGAGCTCAAACTCTGCTTCATTTAACATTCAGATGTCGTATTGAGCATGAACACAACACTAACTTTTTGTTTCTCCACCAAGACCGTAGATGGCATCAGCAAGAAACAAGGGAAGAAGAGTCAATCATAATGGAAGAGCTGCTCAACTGAGCCAGGTAAGAAAAATAAAAGAAAAATGATCAACATGCTAAATTTAAGGATGGAGCGATTTTAAAAAAAATAGCAGTTAGCAATAATCTGCACTTTTCACAATCGTTTCAATATTTTTACAGATTCTGGAATCGCTCAGATAAATGGAAGGTCAATGGACAATTATTGACCCATTCATTAATCTAAACGTGTAATTCTTTCCAGCAGGTCCACCTACATCCACCTGCAACATCACCACAACCTCCTCCCCCAGGGAGGAGGAACCGACCCAAAGCCTCGTCAATCGGACAAGCGTGTCTGAAGACTTCACTTACAAATGCATGGTTTCTACAGCAACACAACAAACAAACGAATAAGTTGCTTCTCGTTGATTTCGCATGAGCATGTCACCAAAGGTCATTCAGTTTTGGAAAAGCAGCGTCGAAGGACACGTACGGATGGAAACTGGAACTTTTTTTTAAAATCTTCAATGAATGAAAAGCATCCGTGACCAAAGATGGCACAAAAAAATGAAATGACAAACTGCTGATGAGGGAAAGACGTGTGATTCACTCTCGGAGACACTCATTATATGGTCTATTTTTTCCTCCTGGACCCACAGTATTGGAGGGTGCCACGTGGTTGTTTTTTAAAAATATATATATATAATAGCAAAGGGGTGATTTTTTTGTTGTATATAAATGACACTGTTTAAAATCGGAATAAATCGGTAGCTTCACAGATTATTTATGCACTGGTTGGTTTTGATGAAGCTTTGCAGAGTCGGTGCATTTGTAGTGAGAAGGCGTTGCCGTTCCGTCGCCTCGAGCGACCCTACATGCTCTTCCAAATGAATATAAAAGATTAAAAAGAGGCGAGGGAAAGTCAAAAACCTGTCTGATTTTAAAGAGAGGATGTTTGATGACAAACAGCTCGTGCTCAGACTGCGGGACTTTTCTTCAGAGAAATATTTTGCTGCATGTGATGTCACTTTATTTTTTGACTCCTTTTGGTTTTTCCCCTCCTAATTCAAAAGCACTGAAATACAATAAGAGACAGTGGTGGGACTCATCTCTGTGGGTGTTCAAGTTAACCCGAACCAAGGTCATCTCTTGCCGTTTTTATTGTTTTTTTTTTTACAAAAATCAGAACACACTCAAGTGGCGCAGATAGATAACGCTTAATTTCCACGCTTTCAGGAAGGTCCCTGAATGTAACCTGCAGACTAGCACAATATGCTATCTTCAAACTACTAGCAGCCCTGTGTGTGTGTGTTTCTGTGAACCAATCATGCAATCTAGAAGTGTATGTTCAAGCTTTTAGATCTGCTCTGAATTCAAAAAGGGGTTTAAAGACATCTTTATTTAAGAATTGCATTTTTAGCTGCATTATTCAAATCTAATCCTTTTTACTAAATCACAGTTCATCACACCTTGGTAAAAAATCTAATATTCTCTTCCTGTGTATTTTTTTTCTTCGGTTTTGTCCAATTTTGCTTTTATTTTTTCAGACAAAACTACCCCAAGCATCCATTGTTGAATAATCTGGTACTGACATGTATGACAACCAACATAGCCTACACTGGATGATCCAAGTAATTATTTAAACAGAAAAATAAATTGTGTTTAAACCTACATCTGAGTCGGACATTTTTCTATATTTTCAGGGTAAAGCTTAAAGGGAATGTTATAGCTCATATAGCAATTCAGATCTTTAGAGGTTCAGAGCCCACATATTCATTCACATGGCCAGAAATGTGTTTCTACATGACAGGTGCTGTTCTCAGATTACATCTAAAAAAAAAGTCAGTTTCCTTCATGTTTTTGATTACATACCTTCAGACTGAAAAACTGTTGTGGCAATATGACTTTGATAGTTTAATTTCTTGTTAAGAAAATGCAAGACCTCATAAGAATTTAAACACAATCATTGTAGTTCTGCACAGAATTTTTTCTGACCGTGAATACAATCCACTTTTAAGTATAAAAATTCTGTCAAGCAATGTACATTTCATACATTTTTATCTGTTAAAAAAAGGGACATAGGAAGAAACTTTGTGCTGACCATATCAGTCATTCACAAATGACTCTGAATACACTGTACTGTATTTGTTTTTTTCACTGCTTGAACTGACTTTGTTGGTATTTACAGCACAGGTAGCGGTTGCAAAACCAGAAAAACCTGGAGCATGATCGACATGGCAGCAACACAATAATATAGTAATAACCACATTGTAATGTAAAATGGCAATTCTCTAATGCCAGTTTTGAGTGTTTTGTCTAAACACCCTGAAATGAATTGTCACAAATACAAAAAACTGAGAAACAACTGTCTAACCGACAGCATCAAAACTCAACTGACTCATCAGCGGTGTGGGTTGGTTCCCTAGAGTGTGAACGTGTCTCTCCGGGTCCTCGTTGCAGATATTTTCGCGACCCCTCGTGGGCGCCCATGTGTTTCATGAGGGAGCCACTCGCTGCGAATCTTTTCCCGCAGACGTTGCACAGGTACGGCTTCTCCCCCGTGTGGAACCTCATGTGGATCTTCAACGCTCCGCTCTTGTAGAATTTTTTGTCGCAAACGCTGCACTGGTGCGTGGACTCGCCCGTGTGGATCATCATGTGCGTTTTCAGGGTCCCCCTCTGTCTGAATCCTTTCCCGCAGACGCTACAGAGAAACGGCTTCTCCCCCGTGTGGATCCTCAGATGAGCCATCATGTATTCCTTAAAGCTGAAGCTCTGACCGCACACACTGCAAGCATACGGCCTCTCCCCGGTGTGGACTCTCATGTGTCCCATCAGGTTCCCGTTCTGTGCGAAGGCTTTTCCGCACACGGCGCAGACGTACGGCTTCTCTCCTGTGTGGGTTCTCATGTGCATCTCCAGCTGTTTGTGGCCATCGAAGCGTTTGCCACAAACTTCGCAGTCGTTTGTTCGGATGTACGTTTGCAGATGAAGTCTCAGACTGTCGTCAGAATCGAACCGCTCACCACACACGCCGCAAACATCTGCATCCTTCTCCTCTTCTTGCACATGTTTCAGAAAAGATGCCCTGTAACAGAAAGCCTTGCAGCACACTTTACATTGATATTTCATTTCTGATACATCCTTATTTTTTTGGCCACTTGGTTTTAATTCCAGATTTTCCGCTTCTGGTGGCTTCTGTAAACAGGTCCTGTGTCTCTCGCCTTCCCGACTCTCAGTCCCTTTACTGTCCTTCCAGTCGGCGTCGGTGTCTGAACACTCTGATCGTCTCCAATCCCTACAGATGTTCTCCTCGTTGTGGGTTTGCAAATGTAGCTTCAAGCTTTCATCAGGGTCCAAGTGCTTTCCACAAGCTCCACACTGATCGGAGCTCCTTTCATGCCGAAGTACATGTTTCAGGAATGAACGTTTGTATCGGAACACCTTCCCACAAACTCTGCAACAGCTCTGTCCTGTAATTTGAGAATTGTTTGTTGGAGAAATTGTCCTTGCATCAAGTATAATTTTCTTCTCCTTGTGCTGAGATGCTCCACACATTTTGCAACACTCTGAATCGTGAGTTTGTCTTTCAAATCCTATTCTTTTGATTGATTTTAAACCTTGGTCATTAAGCTCTGTATCACAATCACCACTACCTTCGCTCCCAGCTTCTGAATTGTCAGATGATGGAATGTTCTGGTTGCCTCTTTGTGTCTCAGTTTCCATCCTACCTGAGGTTCCTTTTTCTGCTCTTTGTGTTTGAGGATGTGACTTATTGTATTGGCTTAACTCAGGGTTTGTTTCCGTGGATGTGTCATAATTCTGTTGTGGGTTTGCCGTTTCCCAGATATGAGTGGAGAGCCTGCTCCACCCACATTTCAGCATCTTAGAGGTAGCATCCTGTTGACAGTCAGACCCAGGTAGTCCATCTAAAGAAAAGATCCAAGAGAAAAGACAGCTCAGACCTGTAAAATTAATTTTTAAAAAAGCTGAAACGTGAGACCTCCTTTGATCTCCTTGTGAGTACCAGAAATGTCTGCCTGCTACTCACCCATCGCCATCTCCAAGATCTTAAAGATGTCATCGGCGACAGCAGTCAGTTGCTCATGTACAAGAGACTTCTGCTGTTCAGGTGGCATTTCTGTCAGAGATGAGATGGTACAGAGTAGATTTGTGTGCAGTTTTTAGCTCATGGTGTGCATCAAAAAGCTTGGCCACAAATAAATTTTAAAAAATTAAAATTCAGCTTGAAGAATAAGCCTAGTTTTAAAGTTTTAACTGAACTGTTCTTGTTTTGGAAATTTTCTAAACTCCAGCATTATTTTAAAAGAAAAAAAAAAAAACTGCTTCAAATACCTAAAATAGGTTCTAAAAATGAATAAACCAAGAATTGTTTGACTCTGGTGTACGGAAAAGTTAAATTGCGTCATTTTTATGACGAAACGTGCTAACTTGAACACACCAGGTGTGGTGAGCGTCTTCTTCTCGGTTATCATCCCCTCCAAGGCGCCGAGGATCTCCTCCGCAGCTGCCGCCAGTCTCTGGGTCACCAGCACCCTCAAAAACTGCATTTTAGGCATGGCGGACCGGTGAGGTCCTTATTTAATCTGTGAGCATTTTAAACCCACAACCACAGCCCCCTCTCAGCCCCCCACGGCACAAAAACACCGCCGACACGGGAAACTAGTTTCTTAGGGGTGGATGTAAACAATATTACTTCCGGGGTCATCTCCTTCTGTTCTTATTTGGTTAAATCTTCCCCTCGCTCGGAAATGTCGCCACCCTGTGTTCAAAACTGGTATTACAACCACACGCAAATAGCCGACGCATAACGATGTCTTTACTTAAATAAAGGTACAATATGTTCAATACATTTTACATTCTATGTAAAATTCATGCGCACAAGAAAAGAAGAAGGACGTCGAGATATATTCATGCTGATATGTGTTTAAGTAAAAAAAAAAATAGAAAAAGTACTATCATTCAAAAAATACCTTAAATTGTTTATGTTTCTAGAAGAGTTTTTGGGGTTTTTTTGCAATATGGTGGGATCACGAAAAAAATATCTATTAGCCTTTCATGAAACACGGTGAGTAAGCATGTGGTACATATGAACTGGTCACGTTTTGTTTATCTCGTAGGATGTCAATGTGTGGAGGAACTCACGTGTCTCAGTTTCACCTTTGTAACTTTACATTCTGCATTCCACACAAAACAATGCTGCAGAACCGGTTTAAACTCAGTCTATGAACGACGAGTGTTTTCTATATGGATTATATTATATAAGATCCAGTTTCATTGTCATTACGCGTCACATTCAGAAGGCAACAAAACTGCACTTCGCATCTAACCAAAAGTATGTTATGACGTAATGGCAATGAGCTGCCTTGACTGTCTGAATGCGGTCAAGTTTGTATGTCTTTGACCACAATTACACAGGCAAGAATTTACAGAGTGGATTCGGGATCTATCTATCTATCTATCTATCTATCTATCTATCTATCTATCTATCTATCTATCTATCTATCTATCTATCTATCTATCTATCTATCTATCTATCTATCTATCTATCTATCTATCTATCTATCTATTATAAATATATTATATATACATATATATAAAATTTTCAAATAATTTCCTATATGTGTAAAATGTAGGAGTGCAAGATTCTTTAACTGCTTTTTAACGGTGTTGCTGTGAAATGAAGTTGTGATTTTATACCGATTAATCATGCAGTCTTAAGCAGTTGCCATGACACTCGATGTAAGAATTTAAGTTCTGATAAGTGTTATGTCTGAAAATGATCTGTGAGGTAACCTTGACTTTGACCTTTGACTTCAATTTACCTGTAATTAATTTATCTTTGAATTCAGGTGGAGTTTTGTGATTTTCTTTGTTTTAATGAGAAATTTCTTTTATAAAAAAGTACAACTTAAAACCATAATGTATTAACGATGAAAAAAAGATGATGTAGTGTGCACACATGTAGCAGTAAATCCATTGAAACAACTGTGTCAATATTAAGCATTGAATACCAAGCATAACAGCACAGAGGGGTGGGCAGCGATGGAGACTCTGGAGAGACAGACACACACCTGGACTTCACAAAACAGCATCCACAAACCGGCCTTTAGATACCTGACAAAACACCACGTGTTTAATCTCACAGAAGTCAATGATCAACCACAGCACAGAGCAGATTGTGTGTCCATGGCGATAAGCATCAGCCGGAAAATAGCAAATAACAAGTGAGCAAAGTAGTGCTTCAGGTTGTATAGATTCTTTGTATTTTTGACACCAGCCCGCTGACTCTTCAATGCATGTTGGTGGATTTAATGCTTCAATATTTCTTCTTGCTGGTCATGATGGTGAGGATGGATATCACCAGTGTAGTAGAGACCCGCCGCCCCCATATAACGTAACCAGAGGGGCTGCCCGTGTAGCACAGAGTAATATCAGTGACAGGTATTTCTGTTGTCCCTGTTAATATATATTTACTAAATTACAGTCAAGAGAAGTAAGTTTCTCCTATTTCAAATCACTACAATTCAGAGGAAAATATTGCACTTTATAATAACTAATTCAGTCATTTGAAATTACTTGCTTCTTGAAGATTATAAAATGAAAAACATTATGATCTTAAAAATAAATGGTTGAAAATAAAGTTGGAGCCCTTTATTTCAAATTTCAGACATCATTTAATTATGAGCAGTTACAATAAATTAAGATTTCTGGTGTAACATCTCTGTGAAAATGAAAGATGACCTATTTCAGAACTATGGAATTAAATGACTTAAGTATATATAAATAGATAGTATTAGCAGATGTGGACCTAAAAAAATCAATTACAAGGGGTAAGCATTTTTACTTTCGTCTTAAATAAAGCGCAATATTAATGGATATTTTCAAGAACTCAATAGGAGTCCTGCTTCATCACCTGATGTTCAGACCCTGTGTGACAATGTGGACCTCATCTTTCTCACAGCAATGCAAGTAACACCAGAACAAGAGGAAGGAGTGACGGTTATCATCTGACCCCATCTTGCCAGACCAGTAAGGCCTTTCTACAAACAGAATCCTGAGGAGCACATCAGAACGTGTAAGTCCAAGATAGTGTTCATCTTCGCCCTGAGACAAAAACAGCGTGGGGGTCTCAGTTTGAGCAAGACAAAGATGACTGGTGGGCTTTATTTACCAGAGGGTCCCACTACTCAAATGTATGGTCACTGTGATCTTTTGACCTTGCACAAATATAATACAGCACTGAGAGTTATTGGGATGTAAAACGAGATGTAAAACAGAATGACCATCTGTCGCAGCAAATTCCAGCAGCAAGGAAAGGAGGTCAGTTCAGTGGCTTCAATTCACAAATGTGACTGAATATATCATTAAAAAAAAACTGGCAAAATAAAATATCAACCATCCCATTGAAGTTCTTGGAATAAATAAAAAAAATATTTTACAGATATTCTTCATTTCAGGCTCAGACTGATTTCTTTCGTTATTGAATGATTCATATATTTATTTGACCTTCATTCAGCCACTCAAGAGTAAGATTTGAGTTACGTAATTGTTTTTTATGATGATTGTGGGACCTGGCTTACATAAGAAGTTCAATGATTAAAAGATCTGGGCGTAGTAGACACGAGGGGAAATTGTCGGTGATAAGGTTGGAGGTTGTGTAGGAGTTGTAGTTTGACGTTTCTCACAGCGGGGGGTGAACTAACGCTAACGGAACAGTAGCAGAGAGTATTTCGTTCACACCAATCGGAGAGATTCATTTGTGATCCTTCAGCGGGGTGGGGACTGAGTTCCGTGACGATTAGCAGAGGGGGGCCCTCGTGAGTGCAAAGGTCAGGAAACCTGTCTGCATGCTGCCAAAAGCAAACAAGTTTCACAGCCTTGATTAAAGTCCATTGAGGCTCATATAGAAAAGGGGTGATTATGAGTTAAAGCACAACAGATTCTTTGCATCGTCCTGAGGTACAGGCTGTGGTATCATGGATCTTCTCCACGGCTGGGGGGTTGAAGTACTGGTTTATTTGCAGAAGAATTACAGCTGGTGTGAGGATTTTTTTGGTCTGGCGACCACAGTGGGCGATCTTCGCTTCACGTTCTTTTACTTCTTCCCGGTATGGTTCTTCCTGAGGAGGGACACGGCGCTCAGGCTCGTCTGGGTGGCGGTCATAGGAGATTGGCTCAACATGATCCTAAAATGGTAAACCTGCTCAAATGAAAACGATTAAAGCACTAGAGAGAAGATGCATTCTGAATTTGATTTGTGTTTTTGTGGTAGGGTTCTGTTTGGGGAGAGACCATACTGGTGGGTTCATGAGACCAGCTATTATGGTGACGGACCACTCCCGGTTCTGGAGCAATTTCCCATCACATGTGAGACCGGACCAGGTAAAAACTAGATCACAGCAAATGATCATGGCTAGATAATATCTAGAATGAGTGTTGTTTCAAACATGATAGTGATATTATAAACCCCAGTAGTGTTTTTATCGTTTATAGGTGTAAAGAAATTCACAGTTTAGAGAATCTAGTATCTCTTTCCAGGGCATCCTGCAGGCATGCATTTGTAAAATATATAAATAAGTGTTTTCCCACAGGTTGTCATGTTTCTCTACAATTCTGTTCAACCATGTTTCAGGGGAAAGTACCACACTTGTCAATTATTTTAGAGGTTTAATCATGTTACAGCTTATATAAAGAGATCATATGTAAATATGAGTTGGCACTCTCTTCTGAAGCTTCAATAAATCAATTCAATTCAAAAAATTTGATTCATTTAAAGAAAATAATCTTCAGATTATAAAGGGTGAACACATGGTATTGGATGAAGCCTGAGATGAAGTCTGTCCTTTGCAGGAAGCCCGTCGGGTCACGCTATGGCTGTAGCTGGTGTCTGGTATGTGATGGTCACGTCGATGCTCTCTATTGCAGCAGAGAAGAATTGCCACCCTCTACTGTACAAGTGAGTCCGTGGCACAAAATCTTTTATTTCTTTTCAGTTTCGGTGCCAGGTAGACTCAAGGTCAACCCCTTCGGCCACGTTCAGTGTTTCATCTGTGTCAGACTCCTGCAGGTCGGCCTGTGGACGCTGATGGGCCTGATGGAGTTGGTTGTCGGAATGTCCAGGCTCTACATCCTTGCACACTTCCCTCATCAGGTCATTGCTGGAGCAATTATAGGTTAGACTATTAAAAAAAAACTCTATATTGTAATGATTAAAGCTTTATTTGTGAGAATTTATGGTATATCTGACATCTAGAAGATATCTGAACCCATTCTGGCATGTGATTGGGTGAGATTTTACTAGTTATTCGATGCCATAAAAACATTCCTCACCATGTAGTATATATAGGAGCAAAACAAACCTGCTGGAGTTTGCAATATTTGGATGGCTGCCATTACTTCATGAATCTTTTTCATCTGTTTTCGTGTCAGGTCTGCTCGTTGCAGTGATTGTCTCAAGGGAGAAAGGGATCTACAACGCTAGCCTTCAAAAATATATTTTCACAATCGTCTTCTTGACTGCTTTCGCGTTTTGCTTTGACCTCCTGCTCAGAGCTATCGGCCTGGACATGTTGTGGTCAATGGCCAAAGCCCAGAAGTGGTGCGTGAGACAGGATTGGGTCCATTTGGACTCCATGCCCTTCTCCAGCTTTGTGCGTAACATGGGCGCCATGTTCGGCCTTGGCCTGGGTCTGCACACGCCCCTCTACACTGGGAACAGGATGAAGAAAATGGGCACCAGTTTCAAGCTGGGATGTATTATTTTCTCCTTGATTCTGCTTCAGCTGTTGGATTTCTGGACATTTTCAGCTGGAAATCACATGAAAATCATTTTTTACTTCCTGTCTTTCAGCAAAAATGCAGTTGCGGTTTTAATCCCGACCTTTTTGGTTCCTTGGGCACTTTGTCGGATTTTTAAAGGAAAGAGAGAACACAAGAAATTGTGATTTAGGTGCAAAATGCTGTTTAAAGTCTGTAATTAATTTAATTTTGTATATTTACGAGGATTGTTTCCTCACATGTTCATTACATGAGGGAAATGAGACTTTTTCCAGACAATGTCCATGAAATTATTCTGACAGAAATCAGTTCCTTACAGGGACATGTACTGTAGTTTGACTGGGAAATATACTTTTCATAGCTGAAAACCTATCGGTTAATATTCCATGTATGTTGTTTCTTCTCTGCCTTGTAGGGTAGGGGTGTGGGAGGAATTCTAGGCTGAGGAAACTGATTATTTCAGAAAAATGTCTGCAGACATTCCGTTTTTCATTATGACTACAAGTATAAACTGCATGTGTGAAAAAATATTTTTTTACACGGATATGGTTCAAACCTCAGAACAGTGTTTCAGCTCGATGGTACTGCTAGTAATTTAAATAAACGTGTTTTTACAACAGTTCACTGTGGATCAAGAGTCTTTCTTGTTTTTGTGGTTGTTCTAGAGGTGCCTTGTTCCCCTCATTGATTTTCTCAGAATGTCTCAGACTGATACTGATTAATTCTCTGGTAGGAACAACCATTAAATATTAACTAGACCACGCTCCCATCACTCGGCAGTCCCACATAGTGACACTGCCTTTCACCATAACTGTGAACTTTCAAAAGAGACATGGAGGGTCAAGGGGCAGGATTGATTGCAGACAACACGTGTGCCACTCGAGGCTAGGCATGGCCCGAGTCAGAGTACTGTGATCCACAGCACTGACAGCGAATCAGAGCTGTAGGTGTGGGTAACATCAAGTGATCAAAATATCAAAGTTCAGTGCTTTAAGGTTGTTAGATTTTTATATATCTGAATCTTTTCTTCATAAAATTATTACCAGCAGTCAGTCAAGATGATTTAGAAATTGAAGAGTTTCTCTGATAGTCATATCAGCGTGATGCTGCTCATGCGTACTGTTGAGTAACACTATGCTGTTTACATAACCTTATTTTGAACAATCAGCACCACTAGTTGTTTTCATCACTTGTGATGGACAGATCTTATCAGTGACGTCTCATCGGGACAACAACAAGAACCTCAGGTTGAGAATGTATGTCAGTTTCTGTACACAGGGGCTGCAGTCTTTTTTTTTTCTGTCTGCATTGAGTTTAGATTTACAGTCTGAAATGTAAGTGAAGGTTTGGACTGTATTAAAAGGCAACAGCGCCAGAAAGTGTTGTTTTGCAGCTGAATCTCGGGTGCCTCTGCAGCCTTGATGCTTTTCACAATAAAGGTCTTAGTAGATAAAAAAGCTGCCAAAGGTTTTTCATTGTGTGTAGGTGTGGATCTGTGTGAGATGCCAATATTTTCAATTCTGCATATGTATCACTGCCAAAAATTAATTACATACTCATATAAATTTACAATCACAACAGGGTTGTTTGTCCATGTGGTGTCTGTTCCTTAGACTTTATACCGTATGGAAATCAGCTACTGTACTTGTATTGTAGAAAATTAGGTGCAACAGCGACCCCTGCCGGTCAAGAGAGAGCACAGCTACATAATGAGATCTACAATTACATATTTTTTATTTAGCCTATAAATCTTTGAATGATTGAATGAGCACATACATTTGCCTACTAATGAAATATTCTATTGTTGACCAACATTCCTAAACCAATATTGCCAAAATTTTTAAAAATCTATTACTGTAAAATGTGTTACCTGACAGCATCGTACTTGGATGCTTTGATATTTGAAATTTAACAGAAAACTAATGAATTCTGCTTAGTTTTCTTATCTAGCATGACTAAATGTGTCAGTTATGTCTAATATTTAGTGTAAAAAAAAAACAACCAACAACCCTGTGATGCACATACTGCAAATCACCATTCTCCAGACTCAGATCTAAACAAGCTCACAATCAGTGATACTGCGTGTGAGAAAATAAACCACTCTAGTCTAGTAAGGCAGGTTCACAAAGATCTGAGGACGAATGTTTAATTAAAATTAAAAAATACATAGCACTTTTAGTCTATGAGCTATCTCCCCATTTTCCGAGACAATATTTATGTCTTCAAAGGTTTTAAAACAAGAAAAATATTTTACAATTAAAACAAAAACATGTGCATTTTGTCCATCTATGGAAGCCATTGTTGTAATGGGCTGAGTGAGATTGTACTGAAGTAGATGAATGTCTAGATGTAGTCCTGTCTCACTGAACAAGGCAGGGGAACCGTGGTGGAGATGAGAGGCAGAGGCGGAGATGGATCAAACATCAGTACAATGCGTCGGTATTACTGCTTCGTGGCCTCTTGATTTTCTCAATGTTCTTCAGGATCATGTCATGTAACGTTACCTATTGTCAAGAAGAAAAAAAACACATCTAAGTGTGTAGAAATACAGGTAAAAGGGAAAACGTTTCCATTACACTCCTTATTAATTAAGAACCTTTAATAATAAATAAGGATCATCACGTACGTATTGATTTCGGAGCTCCGAAACGATGATCTTCAGACTGATGTATTCCTTTTCGTCGATTTCTGTTACTGTGCGCCGATAGTCCTCCTAGAAAAACAAAACACACACATATTTCAATAAATGTTAGCTAGTTAACAAGCAACCTCAAAAACTTTATCCACTGATGGGTAGTTTCCATTCCTTTCACACAGTAATTCACGTACCACATGTGGATATTTTGCTATTTTGGAAACCAGTTTTGCCCTTGTGATGTAGTATCTACAAAGAAAAAAAGTAGAAACACATTTTAATATAAAATGTGGCAGTGTCAAGTGTCATAGTTCATTAACAGTAATACGATCATAATTTCTTCAAACCTTGATATCTGATCGAGGTAAGATGCTGCCTCCCCTTCAACCGTCCTGAGTTCAGCTACAGTCTCCTCCTGGATGGACACTCCGAAGTTATTTCCATCCTCTATCCTGGGAATGAGCAGCTGAACCCACATTTTGACCTGCAGATAATGAAAAAAAAAAAAAAAAAATATTAACACAAGAGCATCTGCAAAGTAATCATCCAACATGTATGACCAATGTCATATCAGCATCACCTACTCATAGCCATCTGGGAAGTGCAGCTAGTTTTTGTACACCTTGAACCAATGGCACATAGTTAATGACAATACTTACTGTGTTACATTTCTCTATGAGTGTCCTGATCTCTGGCTTGACCTTTTCAATAAGATCGACAAGGTTTCCATTGCTTTTCATCATCCCACCAGGCATGACAAAGACCTTGGTGCCAGTCACTGGATGATAAGAGGAAATTAGTAAAAGTGACAGGTTTGATGATTGCAAAATTAAAAAACAGCCTACTTTTACTCACCCATATCCTGCTCTGCTCCATCCTCTAGCTTCCTCTTTTTAGCATTTTGCTGTGAATGAGATAAAGTTTGCTCTTACCTCTGTCCACAGAAATTGTTTTAAGTACTTTAAACTCAAAAATGGAGCCTCACCCCTTCTAGTCCATCATGCAGGTTCGAGAGCAGGATGGGGTCCGGCACCGTCAGGTTTATGTCCGAGTGTATCTCCTTCAGTTCAGTGATATTTATGATTGGATCCTGAAAATAATAACACTACCTTAATTATTTGCATTTTTTAATCTGTTTGAGATATTGTATTCTGTAACTTGCGAAGATTAGGCATTGGCAATATGACAAACACCTTGTGAGACCAAAAATGTCCTTTTTTTTTTTTTTTAACCTAAAACATCTGTACTGCAATATCGCAGGATTCATATAAAACTGCATACAGCATTATAGAAACTTTAGTCCAAGCCAAGATTTTGTTGTATTCAATAGAATGAAAAAAATACTAACCTTTAGGAAGTGATCAAGTTCCAGCAACTTCTTTGGGAAAAAATTGGCAACTAAGTCTTCTGCCTGAAATAAAGGTAAAACTTAAGTTGAGTGTTGCTTAACAACTAAACAATTTTCAGCTGCATATGTTAACGCACATTTTTAACATCTCAGCCAATACTTACTTCTGAAGTTATTCGTTCTCTGAAAGCATCAACCTGCAAACATAGAAGAGCCCAGGTGTCAGACTGGCTTCAAGGAGCCACAGGCAAAATCATTAAAGCTTTATGTTTCACTGGCTTTGACAAGGGATGATTTAAATATCAAGATGGATCCAATAAATGTCGCTGGTAGATCTTTCTAATAAGTAAAGGCTACACTAGATAAAAACGCTAACCACAACTACAGCATGTCGAGTCGGCTAAAATCACACCTAAGGCCTCTCTTTTGTTCGCGTTGGTTTCAATCAATAGCTATTATCTCTACGCTCAGCAACGTGACGCCATCCTCACTTCTCTTAAAACTTAACGTCATGGTGACACAACACTTACTGGAAGGTTTGACAGGTGTGTGGTAACAGGCGGGAAAAACACCGGTTAGCTGTTGCTAGCTGCTATTAGCCTGGCCTTATTACAGACCTCACATCATGCTACAAAACGTGGCTAACGTGCTAGCAAGCAAATGGCAACAACACGTCGTGTTAGCTTAACAGGGGTTTCGAAACAATCCTACCTTGGTTTTAATTTCATTGTCCACCTTGAGGAGTGAAGACATCTTATGTTATCAAATATGCAAAGAACCGATTGTCCCAACAGCATTAAATTCACTTGTAAACGTGTGGCTTACTGCTTGTCAGCCACACTTGTGAGCTTAAAGATGACGTCTGTGACATGCGACACACTCGGTGCCTTTAGTGCGCATGTGCGAAACGTCACCGTATTTTTCTAGACGCAGCTGACGATGTAAACAAGAAAAGACAGTCGAGGGCAACAAGGATCAGATAGGCTGGTGTCACAACAAATGATAGCCTTCATATATTCATAAACGGCTGACATGGGGCTGCCTGTGACCATTAAAGTGAATTTTCGGGGGAACGTAAAGAGGTTCCTGGCGCAGGATTTGGACAAATTGGAGTGGGAATCCGTTGAAGCCTGGGTAAGCTGCTAGCAGAGCGTGTTGGCTAAACGCTGGCGCAGTTTGGTGAAAAGCAGGCCCAGACATGGCCTAACCACGTAAACAATAGACCACCTGAAGGACATTCGACATTTACTCTAAAATGTGTGCATAATTAGTCTGTTTAAGCTAGCAATTAATATACAGCGTACAAAGAGAAGGGTTCCTTGCTAACGTGTCTACATTCGCTAGCCGTTGAGGTAATTCTCATTGTGCCTTTGATGTCATAACACGTGTGAGGAAAAAAGTGGCTTTTATAAAAAAAAATTTTTTTTTCTTTGTTTCGAATCCAAACTCATTCAAATTTAATTTCAGATCAAAGCATCTTTCGGGATCAACCATTTTCAAGTCAAATATTACGATGAGGATAATGAAGAGGTAAGAAAGTGTAAATAAATCCACCGGCTTCTCTATAGCTGTACGACTTTGTTATACTCAGAAACTTACAGGATTTAGTTACGTGTAAAATTACTGATTGATTTCAATCGTATCACTCTTTATTTCAGATTTGCATAAACAGCCAAGGTAAGAAAAATACTTAACCCTAATTTTATCTTTTAATATCTTTTAAGTAGAAATCAAGCAACTACCGACTGTAACTACAGATTGTAGAGGTTTTAATTGAATACCAGTCAATTGTCCAAGAAATTTACTGTCGATTTGTTTTTGTTTTTTGCTGTTTGTTTGTTTTTTCAGATGAATATGAAGAAGCCATCAAGGTACTGGAACTGAATTTTTGTAAAATAGAAAAGCATATTTTAGCAGCATACAACACAAGTTTTGTTAATCAAAGAGGAAGTGGTGCAGAATATGGGCAAAATTGGTAAACAAAGAAGAAATAGGAAGTTAACCATGACAATGTAGATTGAAATGTATGTGCCTTTACTTGCATGAGTCAACCTGTTTTCATTTGAAAACAGCATGTACTGTGTGACTGCACTCCTACCAATGTAACAGCATTCCAGTCATTTTTATCAGAGAGGCTCAGTATGTTTTGTTACCATGAGATGATGTCATTGCAGTTACACCCACTCAGTAGCAGAATGCTCCTATTTATTTTTAAAGACTGCCAAAAGCTAAAGTAGAGATAAAGAAATGGATTGCTGCAACAGTTTTGAGTTCAGGCACTGATCAACAAATCTTCAGAGATTTGTGAGGAAGCTTATCGTAGGTCAGATTACGTTCTCGCAAATGGCAGTGAAACAGTGTGTTGTCGCACGTCTTCATAGCAGACATAACTGCAAACAACAAAGCTGCCTGACTCTCCAGGTTGTAGTGACATTATGTCTGTACATCCCTATCCACCTACATCATGGATATCCATTCATGACATTTTTACTTTAAGTTCCCCCACAGACTCTGCCTTGAAATACAGTCACTATCAAGGCTTTTATGTTCGTGCGGGTTTTGTTTTGTGTATTTCTTCATCATTGAATTCATCTAGTTAGAAATGTGAAGAAGGTTATGCCCCATTTTGCTATTTCCCCCTGCGTAAGGTAGCAATTCTGCAGGATGTCCAACTATGTGCAACTTATTGGAATTGCATTTTTGTGCATTGTCATGATTGTTGTGTAAAACACTGTTATTATGTATGCAGAGTGCTGAGAAGCAGGGGAACCAGTTGCACATGAATGTGTACAAGATGAAGGGACAGGCCTGTGGAGGCCCACTGAAGACTGAAGTGAAGGAGCTGAAAGGAGATCTCCGCCCTGCTCCTCCTTATCCGTCACGTGTCAAAACAGTGGACAAAGGCACACAGGTCACCCCGGAGAGAGAAGCTGTAAGGAACCAAACTGATTCACTTTTTTTTCTCTACTTCCTCTTCTTTGTCCACTCACATGTGCAGTGTTGATGTATTTGTTGACAAACAATAATCTTTCATTTCAATTTGAAAGGATTTGTCAGTTTTCACTGTTAAACACACATCAGTCTTTTGTGTCTAGTGACTTAACTTGGGTTCAACTCAAAAGAGTCTGAGAATTGACCTACGAATACATGGATTTAATGCAAGTTTGATATAATTTGACATAGGTCACGATTAAGGACCCCAAGGGGAACAAACCTGAGGATGAGCCACCTCCCATGTGGTTCAGATCATATATGGAAAAGGTAAGATTTCAATAAATTTTTCAAACAATCGGTTTAAAACCAAAACATGCTTGCTTTTAACCTTTTATATTTAATTATCAATTTTTCAAAATTACGGTAGTTGTTAATGGCTTTTACTAAAATAGATGTGCTTTTTTTATGTAGTTCAAAGATGAAGTGGTGAAAGAGGTAGTGGAGAGGATGTGCAGTGACTTTTCCGGCCAATGTTGCACCCACAAATCATCTGATGGACTGCGTGAGGACGGCGGGGCGAGTGGTGGACCTATAGGACCCAGACCGGGCCCTTCCACCTCAAGTGGATCCCTTGGCTACACCCCAAACTGCAGTAGTTGCAACAAACTCACGTCAGAAGGGGCCTACAAGTGCAGGTAGACATTCTGCATACAGTAATAAAAGACATGCTTTTTTCTGGAAAGGTTTATGGAAGAGGTTTATGTATGCAAAAGGCTTTAATTTCCAGTTGTGAATATTTTTAAGTATAGCACATAATTTTTGAGTCTGCCAGAGTTTTTTCTTTGTTTATGACCTATTTTTTATTCGAGTCTATTATCTGATATATTTGTTCTTTCCATGCTAGTGTATGCCCATCCTGCATCCTTTGTGAGTTGTGCAGACATAGCCATGACCCCAGCCACAACCTTGTGAGAACCAAGACACCTCTGTCCATCCCTGAGCATGGAATGTCGGGAGAGTTTAGGTAAACCCCCGAAACTGAGGATAAATCTTCCCGCTTCTGGAAACACGGAGACATTTTTTACTTAGCCATTTTTGCTGTCGCTTCTTCTATGATAATGGAACTAAACATGAATATAATTAGATGCGAATCAGTATTGACAAAAATGTTTTAGCAGCTACATTACTGTAAATATGGAGTTATGAGTGTGTATGTGTTTGTTTTTGGAAAAATAAACGTTTGATAGTCAACAAATAGGTGTTCCTGATGACATTTCAAACCAGGTTCCCAAGGCGAGGAGACAGGACAGTGCGCAAGGCCGAGCGACAGCGCCTCAAAGCTGAAAGGAGGCAGCTAAGAGCTGAAGTGAAGGAAATCAAGAAGAAACTGAGACTGGAGAAGAGGGGGCTACAGTGGAGTGGGCCCTCTACCTCAGGCAGAGCTAACCTGACAAACACAACCTCCGCATCAACCCAGGTTCCAGCCCTGCCCCCCCCTGCTGCCTCAGATACAGCCTCAGGTCCAGCCCCAGCCCAAGGTCCCATCCCTGCCCCGGTCCCTGATCCCCAGGCCTCCAGTCCAGAGTAAGCGCCACCTTGGAAGGGCGTCCGACAGTGCTGGGTACCTCAAACCCAGCATGGATGCAATAAAGTCATTTTTCCAAGACAAGAAATCAAAATATGCCATCTTTGTAATCTAGTCTGTATGAGTGTAACGCTGGCTGCTCTGGGGTGGTGGAAAATGTTGGAACTACCTCAATGTGAAAACTGCTGCTGCTGCTGCTGCTGCTGCTTCATAGATTTTCTAAGAAAAATTGCTTTTGAGCTGCAAAAAAATCTGGGGTCCTGCTTTTTTGATTCGTAGAGAGCAAAGAGATGGGTGTTATAAAGAAACCAGGGCTATTTTCAACAATGCTCTGTACACTTGAAACTAGGGGTCCCGGGCTCTCGCACACGTCCTTGGTGCCCACTATGGCTGCCTTGTTTCTGGATGAAAATCTGCCGGACGGAACCCGTCTGGAGCCTGGTACCAAGTTCATCAAATACTGGAAGATGAGGAACTCGGGCACTATCAGCTGGACCTCAGAGACTAAGGTACCTCTCTCACCCTTCGAGAGGCCAGGCTCCACTCTCTCTATGCCCCCCCCGCTTCACTTCCACACTGAGCCCCACTCAGCTCATTACCTACTTCTTTTCCACTAACTCAGCTAAGATTTCTTACCCTGCCTAATTCGACTAATGCCCTCTTTGTCTGAGGTTTTTTAATTTCAATTCAGTTAAATTTAAGTTGTGCTTTTAAGTTTCTTAGTCTTTGTCATTGGTCGGATGTGTGGGTGCGTATGGGTCCCTCACCTGAGTATTCTTTTTCTGCCGTGTGACTTTGGTTGCATGCATCTGTCTTTGTGCTTTTTCGCATGTGTATTTCTATTTTGTGTTTTTTTTTTGTTTGTGTGTACGTTCACCCAGTTAGCGTTCATGTGGGGGAATCTCGGCCTGGCATCGGGGGAGAGGCGGGAGGTACCGGTCCCCTCGCTCCTGCCCGGACAAGTGGGAGTGGTCAGTGTGGCCTTTGTCGCGCCTGTGATGGAGGGGACGTACACCTCCCACTGGCGTCTGGCACACTGCGGCTGTCAGTTTGGCCCGCGTGTCTGGTGCAGCATCGTGGTCGAGCACGGCGACAGCCGCAACGCACTGGGGCATCCAAACAAAAGACTGGCAAGTCTGCTCTTCAGTGACACCCTGTGCAGCAGAACATCAGCTGTTGATACGTCTAGACTCTGTTAATATTTGTAAAAACTGAGTCACGAAGCACATTAACTATATTCAGTTTTTATGTACTTGTACTTCATTTCTTAGTCATTTTGATTCACTTTAAACTTCTACTCCACTATAATCAAGAGGAAAATGTCTTTTTTACTGTGATACATTTCTTTCACACGTTGCTTGTCTGATTTTAAAAAGTTAACATTGAATAAGCTTACCTATAACAGTGTAAGTTTAGTGGTACCAAATAATGGAACTAGTTACTTACACGAACAATTTCAGGTAATAATTTTATTTCTAAATACTCAAAATTTTCTCTCATCAAGTAACTTTTTGAGGGAAAATCAGTCAGAATTTTATGAAAAGAAAAAAAGCAAAGAAACTCAAAAATTGATGACTGAGAAGATGTGTGTAGCAGAACTTCCCATCAGTCACTTAATGGCCCTTTAGACTCAACTGATAAACTATTGAAGGGGCCTGGATGGAAACCACTAAACAAAACTACATGAACACAACATAATGTAGAAAAAAAGATCTCCACCCCATGTAATTGCAACAGTTTATCTAGTTATCAGTCACATTGGACATTTTGCTGGAAAATGTACAGAGTTCTATTTGTAATTACTTTTAGGTTCAACCTGAACATGTAAGTTAAAGTCAGTGTGTGTTAGTCATCTTTCCAGTTTAAAAATGTAACTAATATATCAGTAAACAGACACAATTTGAAAAACCAGATATTCTTGAATAATCCTGGAAGCCTTGGGGACACTGAACTTGTTACTCATAAAATATTAACTGTCAGATAAACAACACAAAAGGTTTCTTTCGAGTGCACCCTGTAGCGACACTAATGACTCCATTCTCCTGTCTGCTTCAGAAGGAGGCTTCCAGACTAGTGGAGAAGGAGACCTGGGCCAAGAACAGTGGTCATGGCTTGTCTGTAGACCTGATCCATGAAGACTACTACTTCCCCTCAGTTGAGCTGCTGACTGCACAGGTATAGACCGAATGACCAAAACCATTTCACCAGTAATAGATGAGTTCAACAGGATTTACTCTCTCTGTACTTCTGTTATTTTAGGATCTACTCTCATTTGAGTTGTTGGATATAAATATTGTGCAAGAGTTGGAGAAGGTTCCAAATAACACCCCTGTGGGTAAGCAGCACATTACACTTAACATGCTGGAGAAGTCGATTCATAAAGAACTATGAGATGATTATTCTGTATGATAGAGAATGGCTGAACTTGTTTTAGTTTTGGTAGAAAGGTTTTAGTGGGTAAAATGTTGTTTTGCCCTGAATAACTTTCAGATTTGACACCCTGCATATCCCCTCTGCCTCACGAGACATCAGTGATGGAGAAGGCCATCAGTTCACAGATAAAAGAGAACACAGAGGTCAAAGGGGTTAGAAAACTGTTTGGTAAGACTCCCACTGCTTCCTTTCATGGTATTTTGGTATAACATGGGGCGGCAGCAGCTAAGTGTTGGGCCGAGGACCGGAGGGTGGCCGGTTCAAGACCAACGTGAGCCAAAACTTTGAAGTTTTAACTGGAAGTGGAGAGGTGCCAGTTCACCTCCTGAGCACTGCCGAGGTGCCCTTGAGCAAGGCTTTGTCCCCTTACAAGTTGCTCACAGTGAGGGCCCCTGAGGGAGCTGCCTGCTGCTCTACCTCCCTGCATGCCTACAGGCCCTTTGTGTGTATGTGTGTGCGTGTTTCAGGCCTGTAATTCATATATATATGCATGTGGTAATTATCTATAGTGGAAAACTAATTTCCCCTACAAGGGACGAATAAAGGATTTCATTATATTATGAATGTAATGATAAATTTAATAAGGAAATGCTAATTAAGGGGGAGAGGCGTCTTAGGCTAAATTTGATTTGCGTAGGTCAGGGTTCAATGAGCCACATTATAAGTACTACACCATACAGTGTGTAGAAAAAAAGGTATGTTATGGCTTAGTGGCATCCCCTGAGTTTGCCTCAGCGAAACAGGCACCGCAAACATAACACACTCCCCTGTTGACTGAATAATAAATAGGACTGCATCTATTTTACTAATACTTACTAGGTATGAAACTAAGGCAGCAGAAGGAGCTGCTGGAGCCTGTGACCCAAGAGGACGACAGAGAGGAAGAGATCAGTGGAGCTCAGTTCCTCTGTGAAACACTCATCCGCTCCCTCACCTTGGAGGAGGCCCCTGATCACAGACCCATACGCAGAGCCCAGCGCAGCAGCCACAAACCACAGGGTGATCATACGATGCCAATATCATTGAACAGTATTACAGTACTGTTAATGATGAGTTTCTCTGACATTGTTTTTCTAAATTCCATTAAATCTGCACAGTTGTTTCCCGGGGTCCCAACTTCTGCATTGAGAAAGCTGCAGAGACTCGGGCAGTGAAAGAAGGAAATGAAGAACTCTGTGCTGTTAGACTTGAGACTTCAGTGCAGCTTCCCAACACTGGCCTCAACCAGATCCCCCATGAACAGGAAACAAAGCCAGGTTAGACGACAACTTCCTGGATTTTATTCATGTCAGGTCACGTTTTATTCAAAAGCTGTCTTATTCAGAAAAAGATGAAAACATAAATCCTTTCCCCATCATAACTTCAGTATTCAGTATGACGCCTTACTTTAAATCTTTAGATTCTCATTTTCTTGTTCTTTTCTCAGTTGTGCTGCTGGAAGAGAATGAAACTCTGCGTAACGTTTCACATCGTGGGAATGAGGAGGACGAGGCCTTGGGCTTGGATGACATTAGGGACCGTCAAGAGAAAGACGAGGCTGGAACTAAAGGAGAAGACTGGGAGGAGGTGAGGTTTGAACTTTTTAGATTTGTGTTTTGTTTCAAAGGACAAACATAACAAATCATTGGTGTAATGAGGTCAGGGGACTGTAGTTGTTATGCGACTAAGACCGTCCCATCTTCCTGTTTCTCAGGTTAGCAGCCAGACGTCTTCAGTGTCCTCCTGCGATGATTACCTCATCGTCCTCCCAGACTGCTTTGATACCAGCCGGCCTCTTGGCGAGTCCATCTACAGTTCTGCCATGTCACAGGCAGACACTGCTGCTGTGACCTCAGCCAATCCACATGCACAGCAGGAAGAGGAGGAGGGGGTGGAGGACGAGGAGAAGGAGGAGGACACCACCTCTGAATCAGGCATGGTAGCAACACTGAGAGAGAGGCAGGAGAGGACAGAGGAGGTCACTGCGGAGGATTTGTCAGTGAACACGAGGCACCCACCCGTCCCTCCCATCCACAGCAGCGTAAACCAGATGTTGTGTGCCTCTCAAACCCTCGACGCCATGACGCTAACGCCTGAGGTAGTTCCGCCTCCCGTGCTGCCTGACCCCCTGCTTCCTCCGCCGACCCTCTACTCACCGAGGTAAGATGGATGAAAATGGTGACACCTCTGTTCCAGAATCTTCAAACATCCATAAAACAAATTTATGATATATTTTATAAATACTTTGTGTTGTGAGTTTTTGTCCTTCTTGTTAAAATTGTGTAAAATAAAAAGACATTTTTTATTGTTTTTCTGTGTATTTCAGGTCTGAGGCTCTGTACCTGGCTGAGGACCCCAGCCCGCCAGCCTGTGAACTGTATGAGCCAAACCAGCCAAGGGTACACTTGAATTGTGAGTTTTACTATTTCAAACATTGAATATAATTACATTGCAGTGTCACAGCACATGCTCAAAGGCATTACACACGAGATATTTACAGTTCGTGCATCTTCAGCCATAGTTTCAGCTTCAGTTGTTACACTTGTGTTGCATCAAGACCTTCCGTGAGACTCTCTTGACATGAATTTGACTATTTTGAGGAGTTTCCTCCTTTGAGGGGTGCTGGAAGTGAGCTGGCACACAAGCTTTTAGGGGTTATGGCCTTAGAAAGATGTCCTGTTCCTCCTCTAGAGCAATGCGTGAGTGCCGTGTGTTGTTATTTCCTTTTTTATTTTCTCTGCAGTGTCATCTGGTTTGTCAAGATCAGCAGGCTCAGCATCCAGTGCCTTCGAGACGTACAACCCCAGACCCAGCAATGCTCTGCAGCCAAGGTGCAACATGTAAAATGGCTTTATGAACATTTGTCAAGTAATTGACTAAAAATATCACCTGTAAGATTGTTACAGGTGATTGTTGTGCTTTACATAACAATCTACTCTGTGATGCACCTCTTAGCTTGCATTATCGTGACAGTCTTAGTCATAAAAAAAAACTGCACATCTATATGTTTTCCTGTGTCTGGAACACACCGTTACCATCGCAGTACTGTTATGTAACTCAATGTTACCACATCTTCTTTAGGGCCCAAGGAGGAATCACGGAAGGACTGGTCAAAGGGGCGCTTTCTGTCGCAGCGTCTGCTTATAAAGCTCTCTTCACTGGACCAAATTGCTCGATTCAGGTACATCACACAGCAGTCCCTGCCACATGTCGAGCCCCTCACTCCCATTTCCTGTCTGTTATCTTCACCTTCAGAGACAATGATATTGAGACAGGTCTCATTTTCAGTGTGTATTGCCCTCATAAGAGCTATAAACAGTAAAGATTATAAGAAAATAGAAAAATAAACCAGTATGGTGATGTTTTTGGTTGTACAGTTCATGTGTTTAGTTGTAGGGAGTTCAGTAACGACAGTTTTTTACCACACAGCTGCCAGCAGTTAATGATTCAGTCAATGCTTATGTGTGTCAAAAAAGAAAGTTATAAATAGCCGTTTGGCAGGTTCTACAAGTTAATTAACAATATATTAACAATATATTAACAATATATGACATACTTAATGTGTTCTCTATAAACCATTTGTGTATTCAAACTGATGAAGAGATTAATTAGCAGTCATGTGCTGAACATATTGAAAACACTTGAATTAATCTCTCTTCAGTCATGACGCTCATTAATTCAAATCACTTTTCACTCTTAATGAAAACAATGTTCGTCATGTTTTAGAGATGTTATTTCCTGCTCAGGGAATCACAGGCAGGCTTTTTATTTTGTCCTGAACCACACTCCTGTTCAGGAATGACAGAGTATGCAGAGCAGCAATATTTATATTTATGAACCATCGTGGGCGGCGGGCGGCCACAGAGCACCCATCGAGCTGGGGTCGTAGGGGGTAGGTGCCTTGCACAAAGGCACCTCGGCAGTAGTCAGGTGAACTGGCACCTCTCCAGCTGCCAGTGGGCTTGAACCGGCCACCTTCTGGTCCCCCAAGCCAAGATTTAGTGGACTGAGCTACTGCTGCCTCCTCTAGATATTCGCAGTATATTTATTCTACTGTAGATAAAAGGAATTTCGCTTGTGTAGTCTGAGGAGAATTTTTTGATAACTTCCTCAAGTGTTGAACCAGTTTGACTCGTTTTGGAGATTTAGAAAAATTGTCCTAAAATGAAAATCCCCACCCCTTCCAGCGAGGCATTGATCCAGCCACCCGACAGGACCCTTCCATGATGGCAATGCTGCTGGAAATGGGCTTCAGAGACCAGCGGCTCAACCAGCGTCTGCTGAGGAAGCACGGCTACAGCCTGCTGCACACCGTCAACGAGCTGGTGCAGATGGCCGAGGACAGCCAGAACAAAGCCGACAACACTCAGCGCTGAGGGAGGGGCGCCATCGGAGAAAACCACCCGTGTCCAGTTTTATTTATAATTGTTCAAAAGAGGAAAAAATGTTATCCACTTTGCGAAGGATTTACAGTTGGTTTGGGTTAGAACATAGGTGATAACAAAATTATTTTACTTAACGTGGTTAATGAGAGAGAAAAGTCTCCTCTCGCCTTTTATTATCATTTATCGCCAACTTTTTGACGTCGTTAGCACATCTCCATACTTGTAATTTATTATCAGCCTTGTTGAGCCGTAAGTGTTGCTCAAAAGGTGCACAGACCGTATTTCACGGGACAAAAGTGTGCACCTCAGCTCTTTATCTTTGTGTTTGTGTGGCTGTTTTAGCTGCTCCCTCTGCGCTGAAAAATACTTTGTCATTTGGCGGCGCTTGGCTTCAGCCTTCTCATCGATAGAGCATTAAAAAATTGATCTGACAAGCCGGCTCGCATTTAAGGTGATTTTACTGAAGCTACGTGAATATTCTCGGTGTTAAGGGTCCGCAATGCAGTAGTGAGAAGACTTAATTATCTTAGTGAAATCTGCCTAAACAATGCAATCTTTTTTCTTTATCAGAGTACTGTTATTTTAAACGTCGACCTGTAGAATGTATACAGAACATTTAAGAACGGATCGCTGTTCAGGCTCGGATGTTTTCTACCGCTTTTTAGGAGACACCTGCATGTCAGGTAGAGGCTTTAGAGATGAGTGATGTTCTTGTGGTCTTAGCACAGTCACAGTGGAATATGGTGTGCTTTTTTTTTTTTTTTTTTTTTTTTTTGCATCATTTGAAGAAAAAAAACAAACACCTGCCTGCATTTTCAAACATCCTCATCGAACCACAAACCCCCCACCCCTTATAACAAAAAAAAAAACCTAGCAACAGTTGTTTGTCGTAAATTCAAGGTGTGACGTCTTTAACAGCACATTCCTCAGTCTCATAGTGGAACCAAGTATATTGAAAATATATCACATTGCATCGCCTTTCAGAAAGATGATTCTTAGTTTACTTAACTGTCGTGATTTTACATTTGTGGGGTGAGTGTTCAAATTTAAGTTAACGTACGTCTCTGTTCATTTTAATTATTTATCCGGTGAGTGTGTTGGTATGGTTGAACCATGTTTTCTTAGTTAAACTGTCATGTTTTAAAGAAACATTCTCTTAAAAATCATTCTCAGTATATCTACTACTATATGCTTGTCCTCTGTATACATTGAATACCCTTCTGTCAATCCACCAATAAACTATTTGCACATCTCCAGTGTACTTTGTTCGACTTAAACCACACCACATACATCAATACCAGGCTTTGTGCTTTTTACAACTTATTTTAATTTAATGTGCTCAAGAATGTAACTGGATAAAGTTTGAAGTCATACTGTACTCTCTTTAACTGAAAGATACAAAACACATGATACAAGTCAGACCAGAGCAATTTCAAGAAGAAATTGTCTTTCCTGTAAAATAGGATGCACTTTGCTCCAAGTTCAGCACTGGGGGGGGGGGGGGCACTGACTCCATAAATTCATTTTGCCATGATGTAGTTTTTAAGATCAAAAGAGGCTAATCTAATCGTTTTAAGTGTGTGTGGGTGCGTGCATGTGTGTGTGCGTTTGTGTGTGTGATACGGTGAGTAGATCACTGCACATGTGATCTGCAGCACTATCTGTTGCTTAAGAAATAAGGAAGTGTTCCTCCCACTTGGTTTTGTTTCTGTAGAAAACGCGTCGGCTCTACAGAGTCAGAACTCCTCCGAACCCAAACAATGAATAATCCGCCGGTTTAGCGCTTCAGAACCCCAATCTCACCTGGTGCGGTGAATAATCTGAGTCCAGTTTAGAGGTAAGTCTTCATTTTAATTCACGTTTGAAGTAGTGCGTGTTGAATTCTTCCGCAAAAGTACAACAACACATGAAACAAGCCCGACATTACCTGTCGGGCTTGTCATAATAGTTCACCTTTAAATGAACTAAAATGTTTTGGACTGGAAGCTAGACGATAATAAATTCATTCACACAAATAATCTTTAGGACCTTTTTGATTAACATTTTAATTTCTGTTATTTCTAAATTGCTTAGAGGGTTAGACACTGCCTAATTTCGTGTTTCGTACGAAGTCGTCATGTGACAGTGTGAAAAATCGCACCTGTTGACATGAGCGTGATTACGTCACATGATCGGTGTCAACAAGCGTGACGTTTGACGCGGAAACGACAGCGTTCATGCCAAACGTTTGTTTCCGTTCACTGTGTTTGATCATCTTTGTCTTTTATCTGTCAGTACGTACCGTTTTATGGTTGTTTGTTTGTTATTGGTATGTATGTTCAGTATGTAAATAATCCATGTATTAATTATGCATTCAATTATTTTGTTAGTTACACACGTTATTGAATTGCACGCCAGCGTGAACGCTTACATACATACCCACGGCACGGTAGACACGAAGGTGACGTCATTACAATGGTGTTGTTTACATTAAGTAAGTAAATTAAGAGATGCCAACGAATTATTTGACCGCGCAAATCTTCATCACGTGTTATCAGTTTGTGAGAAATTAACACAAATATAATTTTCCTCTTTAGGTATAATTTCTAATCTGCTCCCAACACCCTTTCAACATACAGCATGAGCCAATTTAAATACATAATAATAATTTAAAAAAAAAAAAAAAAAACTGTGGAAAACCTGACAGGCATACATTCCTGAACTTTAAAATAGTAAAATAATGTGGACTGTGGACTCATATCCAAACATGTAGCACAAGAAGAACCTTTTATTGGCCATTTACACATTTGTGATGACATTATAAGTCACTCAGGAGGCTTTCTGTGGATGTTAGTCTTACATGTACTATAAAAAAGGGTGGAGGTTTCCTTCATATTGATGTTTTACCTTTCCTCTTCTTCTTTTCTGGAGTAAGGTGTCATGGTTATACCGGGAAAAAACAGCAAAAGCAGTGAGGGACCTGATCTGACAAAGGGGATGGAGAAGGTGAAATCACTGAGGTTCTTCCCTTCGTATGGTTCGATTAATGAAAGCGCGACAAGCGACTCCTGCCCCACATGTCGTGGAATCGGGCGGATCCCCAGAGGTCAGTTTTCTGCTGTGAGGAATCTTTTTTAAGACACTGGACCCAGATGTTCAGAGAAGAATGTGTTGCATCGTTCCTCAAATTGAAGAATATTTTATCTCTCAATCAACAAATAAGGGAACTGTGTTCATTTGGCTGCGCTGCATCATTCATTTTTATGAAAACAAAACAATATTTGTGTTTATTGTATTGTCAGGACACAATGACCAGCTAGTTGCTGTAATACCATGTAATGATGTAAGGCTGAAACCCAGACGCACGTAAGGATAATATTGATATTAATTATCCATTGATTGCTTGAATATAATAATATATAATATTCTTATATTGAATATATAATATAATAAAATAACCATATTCATATGTTTACATCTTGACCATGCATACAGTTACTTGGTAACGTGGACTTTGTGTTTAATTTCAGGAAGCTGTATGTGTGTGTCTCCATGTTGGTGTGTCTTCTTCTTTGCTGTCTGATCCTCTTCTTCCTCTTCCCCCGGAGCGTCACCCTGACTCCAGTGTCTGTGCTGTCGGTCATGATCTACTTCGCCCCAGAACAGTTCACAGTTGAAATACAAGTCACTGTGAGTACAACTAGCTCAGTCAGATGCATGTAAATCTGCGGCCATTTTTTTTTTTCTTGTAGCATCTCCATGCATGAAGTCTGGCTTAGTGTTTGCAGGCATGATTTAAATTCAAAGGTAGCTATGCTAATTAACTGCTATTACTGGTTGGTAAATAATCAAGCAAACAAGCACATGTCCCCAAATATAAAAGATTTATGTCTCAGAAGTAAGGAAACAATTAAAAACACAATTGGGGTGCAGTGAAGAAAAACAACCAATGAAATAAGGAAATTAAATGTTTTTTTCTCAAGTGATTTCTGGTATATAATATTACAATTTACTGACCTTTGCCGAGCCATATTTTGTGAATCACATGACTGGAGCTACTGCACTTGTGAAGGATGAGACTTTAATGGTAGAAATGTGAACTGTGTTTTCCTCTCCTAGAACCTCATCAATGTCACCAACGCCAACTTTGTTCCAGTTCACATTGACGAGTTTAACATTCAGAGTTTAATTTCTGGCGCGGTCGTTGGAAAGACTAAAATATGTAATATGACTACCATCGCAACCAGGACCAAGAAATTGGTAAGTGTCCCTCAGCAAATAAATAAACAGTTGAATAAATAAATAAATTGTGAAATGTGCTGCTAACATACTTACCATGCTGTTCATTTCTTGCCCTTCTTGTAGTACACCTTTACAAATGACATGCTCGTCACAGATAGAGGCTTATAGTAAGTCTTAAATGTACTATGATTTTCATGTTTTTGTCATTTTTTAAATGATTTGTATTATTTATGCATCTGAAATCAGCCCATGACTCTCACTCTGTCTCTTTCAGCTCTTACTGCAAATCGGAATCGATCAAGATTCACACCTTATTTCTGGAGCTGCAGTGAGTGTCAATCACAACCAACTGTTGAACTTGTTACAAATATATAATATATAATTATATTTGTCACAAGTTTGCATATTTGAAATATAATATTTAAATGTCCAATATTCACTCTCCTTTTAACCTTGTTCTGGTCTACATAAGTAATTAAGTAAAATGTTTCTTGCCTAATTTAATGTTTTGTTAATATGTGCAAAAAAAATGAATAATGCTGCTTTTAAACATCATGAATCTTGAAGCACGTGCCTCTTTCACCCCTCCCTAATGTCTTTTCTCTTTTTCCCTCCACAGAATGACAATGAATATTTCGTATTTCTCTCACACAGAGCAGTTGTCTCTGGATACCTTTGAATATATTGACTGTGGCAAGAATTCAACAATCCCACATCCTATGGCATGATGAAATCACAATGCAAAACACAGAAGTGTGAAATGTTGATATTCGGGGGTAGCACTTTTGTCTATCTCTTGTGTGAAGGATGTGAATTGTTAATGATAACTACTGTGAAAATACATCTTATCTTATTCTGCATGTGGTTTTGGAATACCTCAACAATCTAATCAGTCACTACCATGTTAAAATTAAATATATTGATGGTTTAATATATAACATGAAGGCATTAATGCTTTTTAAAAAACAGTTCTGTGAAAGCTATCAGTAAATTATTATATGTATAATTTCTCTCATAAAAATCCCATTCCAAAGCCAGTCATTCCAGAATAATGCTTGAAACAACTTATTTTGGCTGTTTTTGTTTATATTTTTAGTTTGTTTTTTGTTTTTTTTGCTGAATGCTATAGTATATTGTGTAAATTGGATGCTAATGTGCGAACTTTTAATCTTTTCCATTGCACCTCAGTAAACAATAGCATTTTTGATTCTGCATGGACTTTGTCATTTTTAAAAATTTCAGATTGACTTACACCTACATAATTTACTTTGTCTTGCTTTCGGGTCATGAGATTGGACACAGGATGGTGGCAACACTTTGTTCCCCTACAGTATAATCAAACAGAAAGAAGCACGACTTATATTTAATTGGAGAAGTGACACGATTGATTTCCTACAGAGAAACCCTATGTCTATCGGTATTTTTATTTGCTTGGAAGAGAAATCCGTATGAACCTCAGATTTGAATTATTATGGGCAATCTATCATCATCATCGATGGGTCATCAAATATACTGAGACTTTATTGACACCAAGGATGGAGAGTCCTGAGAATTTTCATTCAGAGAAATAGATTGGGGTTGTTTTTTTTTTTGCTTTTGTATGTTATTTTTGTGATGTAAAGTAAAACAGGAATACAGAACATACAATGCAGAAATACTGCTATGATAATAAATCATAAACAGAGTAATGTAATAAATTAGTAATATATAAAATTTAAATAATAAGCACTTAAAATTAATGATTTATTGATCAGTGATTAATCGGTTCAGTGCAGGCAGTTCACATCTCAACCGGCAGGGGGCGTAGACTAGTTAATCCAGGTGGATGTGACGTCACTAAGGCTTGAGGCGCTGTGGGCTCGAGCCTCTTCAGAGCTCCTCAGTGCAGTTGGACGTGAGGAGGAGCAGCGGATGTGACCGCCGGGGTAAACACTTGTTTACAACTTAGCAATGGATGTGTTTACTGCTTTTGGGTGACGCTTCCGCCGCGTATTTAAAAGGTATGTTCGTTTTATCCATGTTTAAAGGGAACTATTTTATTCAGGCGCTTTCATTGTCAACTGCGTGCATTTGGACAGCACCGAACCTCATTCTGTCTGGTTATATCTGAACACTCGTTATTATTAGTCGTTCTGTTGTTTAATTCATGCGTGTATTAAATGGGAAGGAAACTGAGGTGACGCATTTCCAACAGACTTTTAACTATAGTTAAGTAAAAAAACAAAACAAAACAAAAAAACCCTGATGCACAAGGATGCAATTCACCTCTTTGAAGAATAACCACAGAAATGCATTGACATTGCATACACACGACTTGTGTGTGTAGCACCGGTATACTCCTGGGTGAAAAACAAACATCCCTCTGCAGACATGCGTTGTCTGTATTCTGTCCAAAGGCAGCTGTTTGATGGGTATCAGGATGTCAACAACAACCGGATTAGTGCTGCTGCAGCAGCCCTCATAACATTAGAGAGAAACATTACAGAGATATTATCCATCCGCTGCATGGAAACCAATCTGCCCCCAAGATAAGCCTTTCAGGTTTATCTTTCTTAAGACGATTAGACTCTAGATATCCTCAGCCACCCAATTAGCTGTTGTTTGGATCTGTAATGTGACAATGAAAGCCCAAGATATTTCACCTGTTACAATCAGAAGAGACGCTGCTCGAATACACGTTGTGGACAGGTGGGTTATTTTAAATCTCAGATGTGAACTGAAAAAGGAAGAGTTGCGTTGATTGAATTAAAGCGCTTTCCACTGATAATCCTTTCCATTCCTCCGTATTCCTCAGGCGATACTGAAATACCGCCAGCAAAAGTCACTCTCCTGAAGGAACCATCGTCTTTCCCATTAAATGTTAACACACTGTGTGTGTGTGTGTGTGTGTGTGTGTGTGTGTGTGTGTTTTTTATCAAGGTCTCTAGCACCATCTGATCCCATCTGCCTCTGAGGACAGGGAGCAAATGCCAGTCTGTTGATAAAGGATTAAATTAGGAATCTGCCACCTCTTCGAAGTAGGTGTGAATTGCTGGCTGCAATCATGGGGAACCAGCTGACTGATATGGCTCCTAACACGCCATCCTTCCTGCCAAACTTCCAGTGTCTCCATGTGGTGGTCGTCGGGCTCGACTCGGCCGGCAAAACCTCTCTGCTCTACCGGCTCAAACTCAAGGAGTTTGTGAAAACCATTCCCACCAAGGGCTTCAACACGGAGAAGATCAAGGTGGCCGTGGCCACGTCCCGGACCATAAACTTCCAGGTGTGGGACGTGGGCGGCCAGGAGAAGTTGCGACCCCTGTGGAAGTCCTACACCCGGCGGACGGACGGGATGGTGTTTGTGGTGGACTCCACTGAGCTGGAGAGGATGGAGGAGGCCAAAGTGGAGCTCCATAAGATCACCCGCACGTCGGAGAACCAGGGGGTCCCTGTGCTCATCCTGGCCAACAAGCAGGACCTGGATTCAGCCTCGTCCGTCACGGAGGTGGAGAAACTGCTTTCGGTGCGTGAACTGAGCGTGCACACGCTGCATCACGTGCAAAGCTGCAGCGCCGTGGATGGGCATGGCCTCCAGGCGGGGCTGGAGAAACTTTATGAGATGATCCTGAAGAGGAAGAAGATGATGAAGCACAACAGGAACAGGAAGCGATGAACTCCTGGAACATTAACATTGGAGATTTATCCACCGGTGAAACACTTCCAAGCTTAATGGTCCCATTTTAATGGGAGAGAGATTTGTGCCAACAATACAACAATTACATACAGCCTTAGGTTCAGGAGGAATGGATTTGCTCATAGCAACAGAAGCAGTATTGACATATTCATTATTCTACCATCAAGCAGCTGCCCTTTGTGAGTTAATTTATAGACTTAAAGAGAAGCTTGATCGCAGTTAGTCCAAACTAAGTGATTTTTTTTTTTTTTTACACTTGTTAGAACTGTTCACTGTAGGACCAATTTGTGAATGCATATGAAATGTCTTTATCTTTCACAAGGTCTATGTTTTTGTTCCATAGATCCACATTTTTTTGTTTGGTGTGTGTGTGTTTTTTTTAATTATTTTTGTAAATGAAATCAATGTGAGCTCAAAGCTGATGAAGCACATAAAGATATTAAAATTAATTTCCATGGAAACAGAAATACTATCTTCCCTTCACGGTCACAGAGTTTAATTTACAGTTATTATGGCAACGTGTTTTTGTAACTGGGATTAATTAATAAATTAAACGATGCACAGATCATTCATTGCTTTCCTTGTAATTAATGGAAGAGAATGAAGGAACGCGTTTATGGTTCAGGCATAATTGTCTTCAGAAATACTTCAACAGGCTGATAGAGTCAATAATTTCATGTTAATAAAGTATCAACATGAGATGAATGAGGTCATTTGTTGTGACGCAGTTTGACAGCATTTCTAAGCTTCTTCTCATCCATTATTTCAGCTTCTCAACCCTTCAACTAATTTTACTGCTCTTGCTTTGTGTTAATGGCAGAAAGCTGCTGTTTGTAGTGGGGCCAAAAAAAAAAAAAAAACCTCAGAAAATCCAACCTAAAACAAGCAAGTGACTATAGTGGAGAATTTAAGTCAAACTCAGATTTTGCTCCAAAAAACAAAAAAAGAGATGCAAATGTTGGACTTCAGTTCCTCAGGTGTCCCAATAAATAGTAATGCTGCTCCGTGTCAGTCAAGCGATAATTAAAAATGTTCCCATAACACTCTAAGAAGGGATTATATTATTGTATCAAAAGAGCAGGTGGTATAAAAATCTGAGATTGCATTTTTCAAATAATTTATTTTGCATCCTGAGTTTGAAGTCCAGTTTTGCAAATGAGCCCTTTGGGAGTTTTTAATGTGGGAGGGGTGGTGTTAGGGGGGGGGGGTTCTTTCCTCCCCCACACAAACCCAAAGCCTCCACTCGCTTTAATTCCCTCTCTCTTGTCTGCCAGCTGCTGACATTGTAATTGCATCAATTAGCGGTGAGGTGGTTCAGAGGTGCGGTTGTGCGCTCCTGTCTGTGTTCCTGTGGAATCGGGGCCACCTGGGGCCCCTGTTGGCACTGGCTGACCCGCCCCACTGTCTCTGATGCGAGAACAAGGAAGAGAATGAAGACTTTTAACACCTCTCTATGTCTGGTTTCTCTTCAAATCCAAAGTATTTTACCAGTAAACCTGCTATAACAGCATCATTTCAATGCTTGTGATGAAGGATTTTAGTTTATTTGCATTTCCACAAGTCAATCTAAAGGTCACGTTGTTGACCTATTGTCTACGCCATCCGTGTGCTTCAGCTCCAGTTGCATATTTTTCTCGCTCGACATGACGAGATAATGACCTGTTGCCTCCCGCTGAGGCTTCTTAAACCTGTCAAAACAGACAGGGATGCATTTACATACGATATGAGAGGAGAGACCGCGGGAGCCAAACACCAGCTCGTCTTGACCCCGCTTCCATATCACCGTGCCGTGTTATTAACACCGATGAGCTCATTAAAACTTTCCAGGATGTCTTCTGCTGAATCATCCTCAGCGCAGCATCTGGCGCCTGAATGCATTAGCATTGTGATGTGACGTTTTTTTAAAGAAAGCCGAGACACGCCATGGGCGTGCGGGGGCAGCGATCGGCCTATCGGGTCGGAAAATGATGGTCCGTGCTTTGAAGAGGGGAAAACAAGGGAGCTTTTTTAAAAAAAAATTTGTTTTTCCTTGTGTATTTCATCACAACCTCCCTGATGTCTCTGTCTTACCTCTTCTAGTACAAATTGTGGCTGACAAGAATCCCCTGAAAGGAAAAGCCCCAGTAATAATGTGTCAGGGATTTGACGGGGGTAGTCGGACAGCTCTGGTGGGATCCATGAAAGCATGTGACTTTAATAAAACACAGATTCACCACTGGGCTTCAAAAACACATGTTTGCATGGATCGGCTCAGGAACACATGTTTTTTCTGTTTTTTTTGTTTGTTTTTTTAAGTTTTGAAATGTTACCAGAATATTCAGCTTCAGTCTCAGCTAGAAGGGTTTGCATGTTAGTATGTAAAAAATGAGCTCATTAGCACCAAATGTAAAGCACGATAATGGTTTTCAGTCTGTAGATACATTCTTTTCATATTTGGCAAATTAAAAATTTGAAAAATTTTAAGCTCATCTATGTAGATTTTTTTATATAATATAGAAAAACAGGAGTGTAAATGCAGAACTCTGAACATCCCTTCCTTCCTCTTCTCATAAAAACACGATGCACAGATATTAAAGGATGCAGCAACAAAGTTACCAAACGTCTCGATAAATAACAGCTGAGCAATAATGTTCTGCTGCAGTCGCTTTACAGCCCTTATAATGAAAAACAACGGCGCGCTGGCCACAAAGCCTCTAAACACATCCAAGGAGGGCCTTAAGAGACATAATTTTCCATCACCATGACAACCTAAAGTTGGCAGTCACTAAAAGGTGACCTGTGAGGGCAGCGGTGGGGGTCAGATTGCTTTTTTTTTTGTGGCTTAATGTCCAATCCAGCTGGGGTTGCTGAGCAGGCAAGAAGATTAGACAAAGATGATCAGATCAATAATAGAACCCTGAGATCACCAATATATCCCATCACTCCGTCACGTTGTCATTTCTTTATCCCTGTGTGTGTTCTGTTGTTTAATCTTCGGCTCTATATTTGTTGAAAACCTCTACTTTATTTGTTTTTACTCTCCTTTGCCCTGAATTGTTGATGTTGGAGTCAATCTCCAATAAGATGTCTCAGATTTCACACCAACGGGGTCTTTTCTCGGAAATTGACCCGGTTGACATCACCGATCGATGGAGGGAGGGGGACTGGGGTTGATTTTACAGAGTTGGTTGTTAGCAACAGACACACTGCAGAGCGACGGCCTATTGATAGTTCAAAAGGGACAACGCTTGTGGGAGGGATCGTTCCTGAAAAAGGTTGTAAAACCGCCACTTGGCCCTCATTTAGAGCTCAGCCTGTGGGACTGAATGGGTGGGAAGGGATTAGAGAATGAAGCTTGACATCAACACATAGAGCAGTCTTTCACCACAGGAGCTATAAATGAAGAAAGAACTAACGCCAAGGTCGTATTTCTTAGCTGAAAAAAAGAAAAAAGGAGAATGTCGCAGGAGGTGGGGTTTGTGTGTCCCAGTGGATCAAATCGTCAACAAAACACATGGTTGGACTCATCGGTTTAATTTATTCTTTGCCGTCGGCTGAGAGACAGCAATCACTTTTATTTCATTTATGAATAAAGGTCCTCACGTCACAAGTCAGGCAGCGTTTATACTTGTTTCCTTGCTGACTCAGACTCAGGGATGATTCATGGCTCATGAGGGCTATGAGGAAAATTATGGGCCTTACATTGATTTAAATTATGGCTCTTCCATCACTGTGTTCAGCTGTGCCGTGATATAAACATGATTTCATCAATGGTTTCATCTCAAAGGGACGACGTTGAAAATCGGTTTTCGTTGATGCACAGGTGCTGCAAAGTGACGCCTCTCGTTTTTGGTTTATTACCCAACATTGTTTATTACCGCTCTGCAGACCTGTGTCATCGCCTTGGGTCCCCTGAATTACCCACAAACCCTTTTCTGGCACATGCCAGCTATCTGGGTCGCTCGGCGACGTCTAAACCCCAGCTGCTCTTCATCCTGACTGTTACTGCCGTTTTTAAAGCCTCCAAACTGAAACACAGATTGTGGCGCAGCCATGCTGTGAGGCGCTAAATCAACGTTTATTTGTGTCACCCTGGCAGTGGGTGGATCGGGGAATGTGCTGACTTAGGAATTATGTGGCTCGATATAGCAGAACACAATGATTTAATGAGATAAGGTGGGACATAAATAGTCGCCCCGGTTAAAGATGGACTCAGCACAACTAGGGCTTGAGCGGTGAACTGATTACATGCATGTATGTCTACAAAAATACAACACATGCATTAATATATGTATTTAAAGCAATTTATGTGTGACATTAAAACAATGTAGATCTGCTTTAATCCATTCAATGCACTCCTACTGCATTTTTCCCCATAATGCATTGCTAGTTCTTGATAAACATGCTACTTAACCTCAAATTTAAGTTGAATCTTCATTAATAAACTGTTCCAATGTTTCAACCTGAATGCAGCAGATGCATAAAATGCATTCCCTAATTAAATAGAAAATAAAATGTCTCAAAATGTGGCACACTTGAGGAAAGTACATCAGTAGTTATTCTCAGTTACCCTCACATCGCTGCTCCAGACTAAACCATTTCATGTTTATTGTGCTTTAATGGGGAATGGGTGATTTTATTCTCAGCTTAATGTCTCACCTAACTCACATTAAAGAGAATTTGCGCCTTGTGAAGGCAATGAATCACAGATATGTTTGAAGAGGAGATGAGTCAACCCACTGTAAATACTTGTTATCTGAGTTCGCCCTGCTTCTCTCCACGTGACTGCTGTTGATTTTGCGTCCTGCCTCGATGGAGATCAGAGCTCCATCCAGTGTGGGACCCCTGTGAGGGGAACAGCTGTAACGGATGGGTTCCAGGTTTTTGTTTAGCCTCGTACAGATAAGGAGAAAACGTGAGGTGGAGACGGCACGTGAAGCGTGGAGCTGGCAACCAAACAAGGAACCCCAGAGCGGTTTGGTCGTGCTGGGAAGGTTTTTATTTCCTTGATAGGTGCTGAGATTACCATCATGTTTCTAGTCCCCAATCCCTTTTTCCTCCTTCCTTTTTATTTCCAAAGGATGTTTGACAAAAAAAAAAGATGCATTTTTATTCATTTTGTAACTTACAGACAGTTTGACGTCTGTTCTATTTTCTCCTGACATGATGCAGAAGCGATAGAAAAGCTCAATTATACTCATTAATAATTATAAACATCTTTTCTGGTGAATTCTTTGTGCTGCTGCTATCTCTGTCTAATTACATGTGAACTGAAAACGGAAAAGTGGTAAAGGACCCAGCGATCTTGACCAAAGGGGAACCCATGCGGATCAGATCTGGTATTTGGGTCTCGTAAATGAGGATCCCATAGTGGCTTTTTTGTTTATCCAAGCCATCGCGGCTTTCCTTCTGTGGCTTTTTCATGTCATTCTATCAAAGATTGCACTGTTAGTGTGGATATTTCAGATCGGGCACGGCGCTCCGGTCAATCTTATGACCCTTGTTTGATGGCTGATGGTGACATTCCAATTCTCCGGTGGTAATGACTACACAGGACAACCTAAGGCTGAGTTCAGTCACGTAGGAGATGTGGTCATTCCCTCAAATCTCTCTAAACCTGGATTGAATCGGGTTTCTAACGCACAAGGAGGCAGCTGCCCGTAAATGATTCGACATAGTTTCTCGTTTCTCATATTTTGGCCCGACCTGCAGTTTCACATCGTGTTTGAGAGGTTGGTGCCCCAGTTTGAACAAAGCAGCCCTGCTGCTTAATGACATGGACCATTAAGAAAACAGGACGAGGAAATACTGCTCTGGAAAAAGACTTTTTTCCTCTCAATATTAAACTATTAAAGGAATAAGTTGACTTATAATCACCTTTTTGTCAAGAATCAGGCAACAGGATCAACACAAACATGTGTAACAATAAAGAGATAGTTTTTCATGGGGACATTAGAGGCAGGTGTTTCTGAATGTGCATGAGATACAGATGTGTGTCAAAAAATAGGCAGAAAATGATGCCCTGGAAATGAAATTGGTCTCTAAAACTGTACTGGGTGCCAAAATCTCTTCACCTTACACCCCCGGTCTGCTCTTGATCCCCGGTCTGTTCACGCTAAACTAAAGAAACCGTCTCTTGTTCTCTGTCTATTAAATATTCTCATTTTACTCACAGGGCAGGTGGAGATTTACATCAAATCCTTCATTTTCTTTTAATTCTCAGGTTTCTATCCTGTTCTATCAGCTATGTTTAGAATAATCTACCAATTTGACATTTAAGCTGCTGTGTAATATGACTTCATTTTGCCTGTGTGTTGCTATTGTGTGTGTGTGTGTGTGTGTGTGTGTGAACACTAGTTGTGTGTTTGATCACATGTCTACCAGCCTCCGTGTGTGTCGCTGACACACAAAGTCCTCCAGCGTTGCTTAAATCTTGTTAGACGGACCTGGTGCTGGGAGAATTGCCAGAAATCACAAGTGGAATGAGACCAGCAGGTCAGAAATAACCTTAAGTCTCGTCTAGACAGGGGGGCTAATGGATGCTAACACCCTGCGTGTGCATGACCTGCAAAACGGTGAAGTAATTATATGTTAAAAAGTCAGATGGGAGAAATAGATTCAGGGAATCGGAACTCTTTATTTTATATTAGTCCATAGTGTCACTTAAAGTTGACGTGTGAAAATTATATTTTCAAGGATAGAGCAGTTAGTCTGTTGTCAAAAACGTTTAGTTTTCTTTCCTCTTTATCAACAGTAGAAGAAGACAAAAAGTAAGCAAAAAGGTTAATATTAAAAAGTGAATTTCCTCTGATATTAAACCAGGACGCCCTGTTTTATTCGACATTAAATACTATGGTAGTCAATATGAACATTATACATGCTGAACATAATTATACTACACATCACTTCACACGCAAATTTATATTCTGTATATAAATGACACAGAAAATGAAAATTTTTCTATATGAAGTAGATGAAATAAATGGAGATCTTTCATTATTTTTTTTCAACATGGGACACAACTTGATGAAATGCAGATTTTTTTCACCAGTAGTATTTGCCTTTCTTGATTGAGCGTGCATCCTTAATTAGTCTATTTATTTTATAATGGTAACTGGGTGCTCGTTTGAAACCATCAAAACCATTTCTGAGATGAAGGAGGAGGAGGATGAGGAGGAAGAAGAAGAGGGGGTGCAGGAGCATTGTGTTCTCCTTTGTTGCTTCAGACGCCCCTTGTTCCAGTAGAGAAGGAGGAAAGCAAATGGAAAGCCATTGTGGGAATAGTTTTTCTAATACATCCCATAGCCTAAATTTGAATCACCCTAAATGGAGTATCCAATGATCTGTAGCTATGTGGAGAAGATCGACTCAAACGGTTCCTCCTTTGTCAGGAACTTATTAAACCTGAACGGAAGCTCGGCGAATGCTAGGAAGAAAAAAAAAAGGAGGAAGTTGAATGTCACTAAACTTTCAGAGGCTTTGAGATTGCATTGTGGAACGTACTTTAGATATACTTCTATAAAGGCAAGCATACATAAATGCACAATTTGACCCCTCTGACCCTTTTCTGAAACGCCGAGAACCAAAGACGAGGACGAAAACGATCCTCTGTCATCCTTTTCAGCGGGTGCTGTGGGATTTTTTGCTCGGAAGCCGAAGCGAGGGAGGAAAGGGAAAGCGTGTATCGCATTACTCGACGTGTCGCCCGGTGGTCTGAGCCCAAGGGCACGAGATGACAGAGGGGGGGCCAGGATTGATCTGAGCATCTGTTCCCCCAGGTAGCTTCAGAAGCTGCTGTGCAGAACCTGAGAGAGGAGAGGCCACGGTTACAGGTGCAGGCTGACACCCAGAACACGATTCTGTAGTCTCAAAAGACTATTATTAGACCACACCACACTATGACTGGATGGATATTAAAAATTCATGAACTGTTCCGCGGTCATTTTCACATGACAGATGAGAGATGATATCCAGCATTAACAAAGTCTTTCTGTAATTTCTTTAGAAACTTGTTATTTATTCCACAATGAACAAGCTGAGTGGGCACTTGAATAAAGACCACAATAGATTTGATGAAAAAGATAAAAACATAGCATTTCACATCAAAAGACTGACAGTAGACCATGTGAATAATACTCGCTATAAATGTAATATAAGAAGCTGCATCACGGAGACGTGACACATACATGAGAACCGGTTTGAGCACCGTTTGGATCAGATTCATTTATTCATACTCAGTGTATCACTCTGACTGAATTTAATACATTTTCAGCCAATGGCGATGCATGAGTTCATCCTATGAGGCTCACAGATAATAACTTGCCTTCAGGCTGGATTCAGGGTCGCTCAGGGAACGCATAGGCAGTCGTTCACTTTGCACCGAGAAACAAACATCAAGCTCACGTTTTCATCCCAGAAGTAGGTTGCTTCTTCTAATCTGCCCAGTAACAGTTTTTTGCCACGTGCATATGTATGTTACAGTAGTGTGTGTGTGTGTATGGGGGCCTGGTGTGTGCAAGCGTGAGTAATTGTGCATGTGTGCATGTGCAGCCAACAGTGAGTGGGCCGAGGCGTGCGGAGGAGGAGGAGGAAGAGTGGGAAGAGTGGGAGGAGGCCAATGGTGAGAGCTTCAACAAATGCTAAAGATAGCACAGAGCTAAGAGGCACTCTGTGAAGCTTTGCCTGTCAAGGTTAGACACACACACACACACACACACACACACACAATGAAAGTAAAACTGCATAGGTTATCAACATTTATATGTTTGATTATGTTTAATGTAAGTCTATAGAAATTTCCCTCACCCTTTGTAAAATGGAAATTTGCAAAAATTAATATGTGCGGAATGAAACAGTTCAACTTTTCTCTATGTGCAAAATCAAAAATATCAGGTATAGAAATATGGATGTTAAGCTAGTTTGTGAATTTATATCAACAGAAAAACCAAAATCATTCAAAAAAAACGTCAAATTTAGAAATGTCTCTTTGGCCTCCGGAGCGTTCTAATGGGAAACATTCAAAAACTTTTGGTCAACTAATCAGTTAATATTGAAAATAATCAGCAGATTTATCATTCCCTCTTTTCAAACCATCCAGTTTCCCCCTCAAACCCGGACTTTTTCAGTTCCCAACTCATTTTGATGCTTTTATCTTACAAACCATCTAAATAATGATTCTGCAGAACGCAGCAAAACTGCAGACTGTCTGGACGTTTAACTCTGTTTTAGCTTTTACACAAGATTTCTGTTTATAATACAGGATTTCTCCAGATTAGAAGAACTTTCCTCAGCATTCCCCCAGACACGATGCAATGGGCAGTCTCTAATTGATTACATTTGGCGCAGCACACGTGCTAAACATGAGCATTAACTTGTTAATTAAACACAAATCACATCGGCGGCGTCAGTAACACGTTGATCTACTTGCCTTCAGCCAAACGAGTCGATATGTCTGGACGGATCCATCCAGCTCACTGATTCCTTGGGACTAAAGATAGAACAGAACTAATAGAGATGGTCTCAAAGACTGCACACAGTTAATAGTTTAATCAAACAGGCTAGTTAAAACCGAGACATACTACAATCATTAGATCTGTAGCTTTATATTGACAGATTCAACCTCAAGCCTTCTCTGGAAATGAGATGTAAAAATTAAAATCATGCATGGGGTGTTGCACCTCAGGCCTGGCTTATTTATGTCCATATCAGACACAAACCTGCAGGTGTTGGGAAATGAAAGTGAGCGTCAAACAGCTGCTCACCTTGGAACATCCTGCTGTCGTCGTCTGGGGCTTTCCTCAACAGCACATCCCATCTCTGCCTGTCAGCCACATGTCATCTTGTTCTCTTTTTAAATATATCTCTCTGTAGTTGATTCATACTGCACCAACCTTATCATTTCCTTAGTCTCATTTGTCTCATCAGAGCCATCAGCCGCCAC
This sequence comes from Antennarius maculatus, assembly GCA_013358685.1. Taxonomy (NCBI): domain Eukaryota; kingdom Metazoa; phylum Chordata; class Actinopteri; order Lophiiformes; family Antennariidae; genus Antennarius; species Antennarius maculatus. Next base: position 13,447,282 of record CM023626.1, on the reverse strand, counting down.
CGCCACCAGCTTCCATACCCAAATGGGGGATTTATCTTGCAGCTTCTCTAGGAAGATGTCCGTCGATCACTATCGTCTTGAAGAATTTATGCATCAAAGCCTTTCTGTTAGACTAAATATCACGAATCACGTGGTGTAATCTTCACTTCTTGTATTTGTGTGTCCTGATTAAAACAAAAATAGGAGTTCAAGACAATAAAGGAATGGTTTGATTTAGACTGAACAGAAGACTAAGCTAATCATCTTCATATTTAAAGGTATGTTACAGGCCTAGCTCACTCTCTGCAAGAAAAGATAAAAAACACTGCAAAATAAGAGACACTGAAAACACATTATCCATCTTTTGTTATCAGAGAAAATTTATATTTGCTCGGAAATCTTTTAATACTATCCAGAAAAACAAAGCATCAATCACATGAGCATATAGGTAACATGCTGAATATGTCAGGCAGATGTACGCTGCAGATCACGTTGTTGTGGATTTACATGTTTCCATGATGATGTCATGCCTGCAGTTCAGTTGTTGTGCTATGACACCATCTGGCAAAGATTACACAAGATCCTCTCTGTGCAATGTTGATCTGTCCAAACCAAACATGACACGAGCGAGGAGGTTGTTCTTCGAGTCTACGACACGATGAAACGACATGGGAAAGCCTCACACGTGAGTTTGGTGGCAGAAGTGTCAGGAATTCACAGGATTTTGCTTAAGTTTCCTCCAAACCTGAATGTGACAAGCTGACCTTGTCTTTACACCCTCAGATTCTGTTCCTGGGGGTCGTTCGTTGATCCATCCAAACACAGATTACCTAAGACAACATAGAGCGGCTGCGGTTATCGCTGTTGTTGAAATAATGTTAAGCCTAACTAACAGTTCAACAAAGAGGCCATTGTGAACCCAACACAAATATGCCGGCAGTAAATCTCATCTCAGATTATGGGAGCGAGCCTTTCCTCAAACATGCCACTCTGCTTCCGAGACAAAGGTTTTTTTTGTGGTGTGAAGTGAGAACAAGTGCTGGTTGGAGAAGGAGAATGTTATCATTTTCCCCAGATGTTAATGAGCAGAGCCATATAATCACTCTAAGCTTGTACGGGTCAGTGTGTGATGGTTGTTTTAGTGAGTTATGGAACAAAGCGGGTTATGAAACTGTTTTTTAGAATGAGGGGAAGGAAGTTAGGGGTCAGTGTTATTCAATTTCATATTGTATTTCCATAAAATAAAGGACCCTGCTGAATGGGCTTTCTGTGCCCTTGTTTAGACTTAGATGAGAAAACTGTGAGTTATTTTCATGTATCATCAACAGATGAATTGGAATTTTTCAGATATTATAGTTATTGATCAAATACTTGCAAGACTTAAAGTCATGCTTCTGTTGTTGTTGTTTTTTTAAATACATTTTAAGGGTTTTTTTTGTCTTTGTTTTAGAAAGAAGCACATGTTTTTTTCAGAATGTTGAATCAGTAAAAGAGATGCAGGATGTGAAATGTTTTCTTGAAGATTTATTATTATTTATTATTATATTGTCAAGACTGTAATCTGAACGCAACAATTCACATCAGAAATGAACAGACTGTCCGGACTGGAAATGACCTCCCCTCAAAAAACAAACAAACAAAAAAACAACAACCTAAGGTCAGGACCTCATCTCTCATCCATTAGATTAATATGGACACAGAATGACCACCCAGAAAAGGTGCAGAGGTCACCACAATACTGCAACACACAACCAGACAATTTCTACCAGCTTGAGTGCAAAATACATAGAATGCAGTCATACCTGTACCTGCCTTTCCTTCGTTGCACTCCTATATGCACTTCCTCTAAACATCAGCATTCAGATTACACTACTCTCCTCAAGCAGATGGTTATATCAATCACCATTAACAATTGTTATTTCCCTCCAATGGAAACTTCTATTGTCATCTCCCCTCAGACATAAGACAAATAACCTTCCACAAAAGCCTGTGGTAAAGCTGGACTGAGCAGTGGTCGCCGCTGATAAAAAGAACTCAGATTGATTGAAACCCACTGATTATGCCATGAAAAGAGCTGAGGACTAAAAGGCACCGCATGCAGATATGCATTACAATGGAAAGAGTATGTAGACAGGCAGCTTTAAATGATAGAGTACAGCACATGAAGAGACCATCTGGATAATTCAGCTTAAACAAGAGATGGCTGTAGGGTAAAGATCGTGCATCTAGAATTAAAGAGAAGGAACTCTGTCATACATGCCATTGGCTACGCTTTGTTGGCGCAGAAATGTGAATATTTTCATGACCCTGTGATCAGAAATGTTCCTGGATGTGCATAAAATGTCATGTTGCCAGATTTCCTCTCTAGTACTAGTATGTGTAGCTGATGAAGATGCCAACAGAACTGTTCTGTTTCTTATTGATTTCTCTGGATCAGTTGAAAAAGAAAAGAGTATTCATAGTTACGTAATATTATTGTGTTTTTACTCTAGAGTCCAGATGAAACTCAGGTTTTGTATTGGTTTCACAGTCTCCCTGTGGGTTTATATTAAGATGTTAAGACTTATATCAAATATTATTCCCATCGGGGTCATTTCAAATCAAATCTTAGCAAGCAGCATCGCGCCGCCGCCTGTCACTGATCTCTGGTTTGCAGAAGGCCTCAGGTGGGGGTCATTCGATTAAGTCATCGCGCAAAATGTGGACGGGGACAACTGTCAATAAAATGCTACTAAATCAAAGTTAAGGCTTGATTTTTGGCAGCTAAATGGTGCTTGTGGCGACCAATATAGCTCCCCCCCTGTTTAAATTATATCGTCTGCTATTTTCAGTTGAGTTTTTTTTAATGGGAGAGGTTAAATGGAATTTCAGTTAAAAAGAAGACAAAAGGGCAAATTTCTAAACTATTAAGCATGTTTTGTCAATGCAATATGGTTACATAAAGATTGGCTTATGGTAGATGTATAGAATTAGAACAACTAACTAAGCCCAGCTATTTACTGCTGCATTCTTGTGCCACTTAAAACCAGTGAAAATATTTGGTAATTTACATGTTATTTTACACTGAACACACACATTCACAGGTGTGTGCACAACAGGAAGCTCAGAATTTATCCCACAAGATCTATTGTTGCTATGGTATTATGCTGGATCTCCTTATATTGTCATGGAAACACAAAATTGATGATTGGCACAGGGCTTTGAGTGAAGTGGGTCAAAAACATCCCAGTCAAGTCATATTTATCAGTGCAGCCCAATATAAGGTAAAATAACTATTAGTACAATGAAGTAATTTTTAATGGAACAAGCTTTTGTTCTAATTGACAGAACATGACTGGGTGAATATATCTGAAGTGTTCATTAACCTGGATTACTAAAGTCATGAGGGGTGACAGAAGAGCATCTAAAATCTGGAGATGAACGTGAGCCAACATGATGCTGTGTGACCAGTTGAATAAAATTCTCTGTGATCAATGTTCCTTTGCAACTTGTACACCAATATAGTTGCTGTTTGGTTCAACTGATCCTCACGATGCCTCCCAAAATGTTTCATGTCGTGACTGTTGATGTAACAGAAGAGTGGCGCCCTCTAGTGGTTGTATGTATTACAGGTAGGTGGCACGCAGGATGTTTGAGCGTCATCAGACTATTTTAGTGCACGTAAACCTTTAATGACTGCAGCGAGAGCTCCAACAATTAAGTTTTATTTCGGAATTTATTGTATTCATGTGACGAGCAAGGGACAAAAAGCATATACAGTCACATCATCATCGAGATGTTAAACGAATGATTTCTGTTGACATTTGGAGTTGAGCAATAGATGAATCAACATGTAAGAAATGTTATCTTGGGTCTTCAAATGACTAGAAATTATTTATTCCAGCAATAAGAAAAACTATATAGAAGAAAAGTGAATATAATATTATTTCCCACCTTTTCTTCCTGCTCTTACTGTATTTTTCTATCTTGATGTAAATTATGGGGGATATGAAGAGCTCCACTATTAACCACAGAAAAGCGGAGAGGGGGCGTGAGTCCAGTTTCAGCTCCGGCTTCTTGTTACATCTAAAATTGATTTTATTGTCCTTCTTTTTCTCTACAAAGCTCTTAATGTGTATAGGATAAAGTTATATCACCATAGGTCCGTCGTTCTTTAATCTACCTTCGAGACAATGCAATCATCTGCTGCTGGTGTACCAGCATGTTTTATGCAATTTCATATATTCAGCGTACGCTACTCTTTATTTATTTTGAAGATCATATTTACTTCATTTTCATCCTTATTTTGGATATTTTTTATTCATATTTTTAGCTCTGCTTTTATGCATCTCCACTTTTTTCAATTGTGTACTCCTGTTTCTGCATTCTTTCAAGTTTTCTTTTTTTTTATACCTGGTGCCTGTAAATGCATTTTTTTGTGAAATATAATAAGTAGAATATTTTATATTATGATTATGATTATTATCACATGGTGCCATGATCTAGCAGACGCCATTAACTGTCTGTAAACACTGGTTGAACGCTCGTGTTAATCAGAGTCCAAACTGGTTTCACTTCACTGATCCTTCAGTAACAGCTGATCAATGAAGCAGGGGCTTAAGGGATGTTATGAGAGGCTCCTTATTTGGTTCTGAAACCAGTCAAAGTGGGATGTCAGTTCGAGTGGAGTAGCATCTGAGGATCTCCTCCTGTGGCCTCCTCCTCTTCCTCCTCCTCTTCCTCCACCTCTTCCTCCTCCTTCTGTCTCGTGAGTGTCTGACTGAAGATGGGGTGTGTCTGCTGGTGATGGTGGTGACGACAGGCTGGTCTGTTAAGTCTGCCATAAACAGGTAGAATGACACAGGAGGTTACAATAAAAGTAAAAGCTCTGTATAAAAAAATATTTTGAATGATGTTAAACTTTTTAATATAGGCCAGTATTAATTATTTCCAACATAGAACAGCGTACATATTAATAATACATTTGTTTCTTACTTTACTCCAATTTCATGTGTCACACCAAAAGATTTGATTTGGTCCCCAGTTCTTTCCTGGTTGTCTTCCTTGTCCATCTACAATCCTGGGAAAGGTATGCCCTCCCAAACTGACACTCATAATGGTTCATTTTGAAAGGGCACTATAAACCACCTGAAACCTGAAAAAATGTAGCTTTCTCCTCAGTTTTCAAGCCACTTTACAGGGGTGTGTTAATGTGTCAAAGCAGTCATCATTTAAGATTAGCTGGACTGAGATATTGTGTCAATTTCTTAACAAACAAACACAGTCAAATGTGTCCAGACTATGTAATGTTGAGAATCGTGATCAAATATTCCTTGTGTGTGAACGCACAAGTAATTAAAACGCACAAGACGATTAAAAAAAAAAGCTGCATGAATCCATGAAGCTTTTATTTTGAAAATAACAAACCGGAACTTCGCATGTAAACTCTTCTAACTTGAAATCGATGTTAAAAAACGGGGAGGTGAGCTCGCGCCTCAGACACCTTGTAGACGGGCAGACAAGGCGCGCGCGGCTGAGGTGTGAAGGTAAAATGCATCTGAATATCCGGTCGAGGCTCACGAGCCTGACGGTGGTTGTTACTCGAAATTAATCTGAGAGGCGAAGAGCCATGAAGAAACACCTAAGTCCTACCAAACAGCAGCAGCAGCAGCAGCCACCGGCTGATGCCCCGGCTCCGGGCGGCGAGGTGACCGTCCAGCAACTCAACGAGCTCCTGTCCGACGGCAGCGGCTTCTACAGTTTACCCACGCAACATTTCAACGAGGTCTTCCCCAGGATATACATAGGCAACGCGTAAGTCATTTATCGTGTCCCGCGATAGTTGACGCTGACAGGTAGGACAGCCTTTAATTTCATGTATTTTATTTTGTTAATTTTTTTTTTTTTTTTCTAAAGACGCTCCCTCTTCTTCCGCCGCCCAGACGCGACAATGACAACAGTGTGTCGCATGCCGGGTGATGCGCGCTGGTTATTTTGGCGTCTGCTGGAGAAAACGACCGCCTGTTGTTGTCAACAAATTGTATTGTTGTCGTTGCCAAGAGGTGTTGACGTGCCTCAGCAACCAGACAGGTGGATGATAATAATATGAAGACAATAAATAGAAATGTTATTGATGATGATAATTTAAAAAAAAAAAAAAAAATTAATTAAAGGGGCGATCGATTCTTATTTAATGCTGATATTTCCCACGAAGGACGTCCAAAAACCTGTTTTTACTCCGTGACTCCATCGTTTGGATCACAGCCATGTAAATCATGGAGCCGCTCCCACTCCTCTCTCATCTGGGCGGTATAAACGCGATTATCGCATCTAAAACTGGTTTATTTGTTAATTCCCAGTCAAGGTTAAAACAGAAGCAGAGTGTCTCTCCTGCGGGAGAAGGCGAGAGGAAAAAGGAGCAGGCGGATTTTTGTAGTCGTGAGAGGGAAGATGCCAAAATGTTACTCATCTTTTTTAAGCGTCACATGAGCCAAACGTCATTGTAGAAAATCAGTAACTTGCATTTACTGGACTCAGTCATGATGGATGGAGTTTTAAATAAATGAGAGTACATTTGTTTTAAGAAAAAAAAACCTAGAAACTATTATTTCAAATTAATTAAATAAACCGGACTCATTCTGGCTTTAATAAAATGAAGGGGACAATAAGTAATAGTTAAGGGGGCTTTTTCACCTTCATCTATCTATCTATCTATCTATCTATCTATCTATCTATCTATCTATCTATCTATCTATCTATCTATCTATCTATCTATCTATCTATCTATCTATCTATCTTTAAGACATTACTGTAGCTTTTTTTGTTTTTAAAAATAGAGAAATTCAAAAACTCAGACAGGTTAAAATCTAACATCAGGTGCGTATGGAAGCTGAAACGTTCAAGGCTGCCATGTTTGATGGCTAAGCTAATGTTAGCATGGGTTCCCGCCATCAGAACGATCATGCATTTGAAGTATAAACAACGCTGGTTATACATTATATTCAGTGACTTATTCATTTGCGAACTGCTGTATTTACATTTTCTTTGTTGTAAAAGTAAATTTTAGTTTCTCCTATCAAGTGACGCAAAGTGAACACGTACACGGAAACAATTCGTGTATAGTTTATGAAACATGGCAGGTGGCGGACCATAAATCCAGGCTCGTTGTTTGATTGGATGATATCGGTTTTGTAATTAACATGTCGACGCTTGAGGAATTTATTGCTTGGTTTCCCAGTAAAGCCAGTTTCATGATACTTCCCGCACAGATATGTTCAGATTGTGCCTGCATGACAAAGAACTGAACAATTAAAACAACATTTCTCTTTATGGCATTAAAAACTGATCTGTATTTGATTGAATTAAAATGACAATGGAAACATGAGCTGTAATCAGTCTTTTCCAATGGAATTGACTATCAAATACACTCTAAAAATACTCTCTAGAATGTATTGCATGTATTTGTTGTGAAAAAAAATGGTTTTAATAGTTTTGCAGTGCTGCATTTTAATATATGCCTTTTATATAGCGTCATTCAGTCTCATTTTAATGGGTTTATGCTTGAGATGTGAGTCAGGGATGTCCCAGTCCGTCACTTGGCTCCAGCTACTGCCAAGTGAGTGGTGGAGGAGGGTGAACAGGATGGAATACAAGCACATTACTGTACCTCAGTGATACAACAAAATCAATCTGAATACGCCAATCTGCCTGGCCAAGTCTCTAAACAAAGTGCTGGCACTCCTGTGCTCAGCTGAAGCCGATTGGACGATGCCGTCTTTTAAAAAGAGGCTCTAATGTGCTCCCAGTTTTATGAAAGCTTTGGAAGAGGAGATTTTGATTTCTGATTTCCTGCCGTTAGCTTGTCGGATGAATTTGTAGCCGTCCATCTTTAGGCTGTGGCACAGTGGAAGTAGAGCCATTAGTTGATCTACAAAGTCAGTTTTAACTTACAGGGAAGATACTGATGATCCAGGTGGCATTAACTTACATCTACCACTTCCTCTCTGGTAGATAAAACTTCAAACACGATCTCAAAAAAGTACTGAATTAACAAAAACAACTAAGCCACATGTATTGTGTCCTATAAACTGAAGTCTGTTAGATCTGTATGAGGAGAAGAAGGCCCAGTGATTAAAAGAGTACATATGGTGCAGTTCACATTCTCGTTTGATCCCGGTTCACATGAGAAAGATGGCGTCGTCCTTGAAGGTATTCATTAACATCTATCATGGGATCCCTCGGGGAACTGGGCCCGTGACCCACTTTTGGTCCCGATCTATAGTTTAAGCTACTTTCAGTTCAGGACAAAGTAAAATATAGGATCGTTCCTCTGGCTTCCATGAAAACACATTCTAGTTAAAAGACCGATCAGACGTGACCTTATGTCTCTACTAACATTGACAACTTGTGTTGAAAGACTTCATCTGAGCTCATAATCATCCAATCATCTCCCTCCACTGATGGAGTCTGTTGAGAGTGACAGATAGTCATTTAACTGGAGTGTTGTTCGCACAAGTTTCTTAGAAATTAAGTCTTAAATTTAATAATAAAGAAATGGTTTTTAAAAAAATGACTGAGCATCCCTAGTTTAAGATGTCACTGCTCATAATTATTTGTTTATCTCAGCTATCAAACCATTAAAAATGAGCTTCTGTGGGCCGTGTCAACATCTCCCAGCTCAGTAAAGCGATTCCCTCCTGTAACTCAATTTGAACTGTACCTTATTTTCCAAACTGAAGCCCTCAAACTGTCCAGTCAGCACTAAAAGCCGCCGCGCTGAAGGCGTGGTTGTGAGCTGCGAGGAACACTTTGGCTCTTTGTGATGCTGGTGTTTAATAATGGATGTTGAGGGACTGCAGATTCCCGGGTGAGGAGGCTGGGACAGGGCAGGTAAACAGGAGGAGGGCCATCGGCTCTGAACTCCCCTGAACCCGGCGTACCTCAGCATTGTGTCGCCTCGCATGAGCTCAGATACACGTTGAATTTGAAACACTGGTTGTGAACCAGTTACTCACTGTCAGCTATCAGCAGAGTAACACCAACGTCTGATGTTTGCTTCAACGTCTGAAGGGGCAGCTGACCCACGGGCAGAAGGCCGACTTCATCCATCCTCCTCTGACCATAAATCAAAACGGTGGCAGGGAGGGTTTTTTTATTTGCTTTGGCGGCCAGCACCTCCAGGGAGGTGTCCAGGGTCACCCAGCCCCTACCGGCTGAACGCAGTAGCTATTGGGTCTCGCTGTTAAAACATAACTCTTCTGCAGCTAATTGGTGACAGTAACTGTTCTATAAATCAATAAGACACAAACAAAAGAGGCCTTTTATCCAGAATCCATTGCCCAGTGCGGATTGTTGCCGTGGACAGGCATAGAGCCAGGTGAGTTGGAGAAACCGGAACCGCCACATAGCTGCTGTTGTTTGCTCTGTGGACAGAAACTGCAGATCTCTGTTTTCTGTCTGCAGTCCTGCTGAAATCCATCTTTTGTTCTGCAGTCTCTTGGAATTTCTTTTCTTTACCTTCTCCTGTCCATATTTATGATATAGCATCCTTTTATTAGTGTACAGTTTTTGTGAAAATGCAACCTAAATTTCTCTTTAAAAGTAACCTGTGCTGACACTCTTGTTGTGTACTGTTATGATATACAGTACATGCATCATTTCCTGTTGTGTCGGGAGCACTTGAACGCCTCATCAACAAAGGCACTAGAAGCATTTTAACCCCAACCCTAAGTCCTCAAACTTTGTTTCGGTGTTTTGTTTTTCCTCATTCCCGCCCTTTCCAGATTCGTCGCCCAGAATGCAATGCGTCTGCAGAAACTCGGCGTGACGCACGTCCTCAACGTGGCGGAGGGCACCTCCTTCATGCACGTCAACACCAGCGTGGATTTCTACACGGGCACGGGCGTGACCTACCACGGCATCCGGGCCAACGACACGGAGCAGTTCAACCTCAGTGCCTTCTTCGAGGAGGGGGCTGATTTTATCGACAAGGCCCTCGCACACAACAACGGCAAAGGTGAATAGGTGATTTCTGAAACCCTTTTCTTTCACATGGGTGTAAAAAGTGAGGGGAGGAGATAATGACCATGATCTTGAACATCCTGATCAATGTGACACTCCTGAGCCCTGCTCCCTTTTCCATTATCAGATCACATCCCAGGGTGTCAGCAGTGTCACAACGATCCACATGTAACACACTGACACCGCCGGAGCTCATTCCGTCTCAGTTGTTAACCTGATGATACGACAGTTAGCTCTCATTCGACGTGTGTTGTCTGCTCCGGCTTCCATCAAAGAAACAATCATTCCCAGGACAGCCCAACCCTCCTCCACCAAAGACCATCTCTCTGTTGCTCTCCAAAGGCCGCAACTAATTTTAGTTAATTTGTCAGCAGACATGAGGGATGTGTTTTAATTAGCAAGCTCAGTCCTGTGTTTCATGTTATGGATTTACCTTCAGGTTTGACACAGAAAACAGTCTTGATTCCAAAGGTGCACCATGGAGGAGAGGAGGCTTAGGATAGATGAGGGGTCAGGGACAGGTGAATGATGCATGGGTCATAGCTCAAGGACTGTAAGTCACTCTGGCACCTGAGTGTGAAACATAATCTGGATGTGAAATGTGTAATATTAAAGCTATAGATAATTTGCAAATGATAAATACATGCTAAATCTTGCTGCTTTCTAGTCAATTAAAAACGTGAGTCAGGATGAGGGATTTCAAGAGCGCCCTCTGCTGGACTGTAAGGCAAACTACTGTAACTGTATTTTGAAATTTGAACAATTCCGTCATGAAAATTTCCTCAAAATATTCAATTCTTCTTATATGAACTGTAATTTTTGAGAAACTAATACACGGCCTTACTTTTTGCTGGAAGATGGAGCGGGCTGGAGATCCTTCATGTCTAACAAGAGAATACAGAGAAATCAGCATCGATCTGTGTCGGGCGGTGTGACGGTGTTGAGGAGGTCACTTTATTGGCAGCAGGCTGTTCTGGGTGGAATATAGACAGAGGCAGATTATACACTAGTGAAGGGGGGGTGGGGGGGTGAGGTGTTTGGGATAATACAGCAGAGGCATCCAGGAGGTGTTTGGTTTCACATTAAGTGCAGAATCTGCAGATCTAACCTGAACTTGGAGCATCAGCTGCTCTGTAAACATTCCTCAAGGGCTTTTGGCCTGTCAGTAATGAAGTATAAGTCAAGCAGAGACACGTTGTAGTAGTTGTGATTCATGTATATAGCATTCTGCACACACACACACACACACACACACACACACACACACACACACACACAAAGCACGGTTCGTGGTTGGACGCGACTGCAGGGAAGATGTCCGACCTTGCAGCAGAGGTCAGTTCCTGGATTTGCATCTCCTGGCGCAGAAGATGCTTCACTAGGCAGCTTTAGCCACAGCAGGTCTCCAGAACTCTCACGCTCTCTTTTATTTCCTCCATCCTGCATCATTTTTCTTCACCATTGTCTTCACAGAGGAATCCCATTTTTCGTTTTCAGGTATCATCCTTTATGTTAAAATATTCTTGTTAGTTTTTTTTTAAGTCATTGTAAAAACCAAGGTGTGTCCAAATAATATAAAATTTCCCATATTTTAATGTAAATCTATGTATTATAAGTCCTGTTTGAGGTTAGAGACAAAGTGTGATTAAATAAACAATTTGAGATCATTTTCTTATATCTCTATGAAAATGTGGAACCTACATAAACTGTACCTAAAAAGAAATGTGTATAAAATGATTCCAGCTGGGTTTACAGTGGTCAGGTCAAATTAATTTGATAATTATTTTTATATATGTCTGTTTCCTGTGTATTTTTGTTTCCTTTCTACTGCCTCCTCACCCATATTCCTGCTCTCTCCTCCTCTGACTCCTTCCAGGGAAGGTGTACGTTCACTGCAGAGAAGGCTACAGCCGCTCCCCCACCATGGTGGTTGCTTACCTCATGCTGCGCCACAGAATGGACGCCCGGCTGGCGGTTGCCACGGTGAGGCACAAGAGAGAAATCGGTCCCAACGACGGCTTCCTCCGCCAACTGTGCCAACTGAACGAGAAGCTGGCGATGGAGGGCAAGCTGAACGGGGAGGTGGGCAAACTAAAGACCAAATGAAAGCAGGAGAGCCGCGAACACCGAGTGACTCTCTGCCCCGCCTCCTCCCATCATGCCTTTCAGAGACTGACGCCATCCTGACCAAGCCAGCAAGCATCAGTCGCACCATGGGTACCCTGAATCACAAACACACACACACACACACGCTTTAAACAGTGTATATAATGACTCCTCATACACACACACATTCAAACATACTCCTTTTTCTTTTCAACCTTCAGTTTCAGATCTCTGATTCAAACGGAACGCACTCCTCGCCGCTTTTCTTTAAATCACTACATGTGAATGTGTTGCTGCTCGCGCCGGAAAGTTCAAGCGTTGCAGCGGAGCTACTTAAAGCATTCCTTCCTGGTGAAAACTTGCCCTGATTTTTAAGATATCTCTAAACATCTGAAGATGATAGCACAACCGTTTCATAGTTGGACACTGCCGGTAATGCGAGTGACATCTCCTGCCAGCAGGACTGCTCCATAAATTCCAAACACAATAAAGTTGTTGACCAAACAAGCGAGAAAAAGAAACCCAAACATTCCATGAAATTATTTTTACCCACTCTATTGTCTTCTATTTGTAATTAAGACACAAATACAAATAATTAACCTGATAACAGAAGCTATGCAGAGTTTCGACCCCGACTTTTCTGGCCTCTGGTAATTTAAAATCTTTTGGTTGTTGATGTTCTTCCTATTTTATACATGGAATGGCTGAATCCTGTTGGATGGGAGTGGGTGAATCTTTTCCTCCAGGTTATTTTCTATCAGTGTAATTTGTCTTTAACCTAAATTTAATTCAAACTAAACGGTAAACTGTTGCTTTGATGAGCTCTTTGGACATACCAGCTCCAGCGACAGAAAGGTACGGGTCTCAATTGACATTCCTCAATAAGTAAAGGACAAATAGAAAATAAAAGTAAACTAGTCACCTGTTAGTAGGTAGAAATACTGGTAGTTAAGAGGTTTTTTTTGTCCAAGAAAAATGCCAAATATTAAACCCAGGTTTGTAAATGTGACAGCTTTGGTCTGATGGGGATTTTTTTTGCTGTTGGATAAAATCAGCGACAAACATAAGTGAGAACCTTTTAAAAATGTATATGAATCTACGCCTCTAAAAAAAAAGACCGACAATTGAATCAATAATAAGAATTATTTGCATCCTACAATTAAAATCAGTGCTGTCGGTGCATTTAGCCGGGTTACCACCTTCAAACGAAAAGCCTTTTATTTTGAAATGATCACTAGGGAAGAACATCACACAGTTCCAACGTAAACTTCCATCCATCACCCCCCCCCCCAAAAGTTCACTGCCAACTCCCTGACATCCATATCAGCTGTTTCATCAGCACAGGAGGTCTTTACACACCATTGTTCTGTCTCACCCCTAACTGTGTGTGTGTTTTTGTTGGTGTGTGTGCCATGTCGTCATTTGTTATTCCCGACTTTCTGCACACACCCAGGGTCCAATCACAACTGTTTTTTTATTTTTTGGTTTGTTTAGTAAAGCATTGCAATATATGTCAATATCCTGTCAGATATCAGATGCAATCTCATCTAAATGACAGTAGATCAACACATTAAGAGACGCGCTTGTTTATTACTATAGACTAATGTACACCCAGCCAGGAGGGGCGGCGATGGAGGGATCTTCGGACATCCCCCACCCCCCTTCTTGTGGAGCTGTAGGTGCTTTAGAAGCTGGACCACCAGCAGCATCACTTCATGTCCAATATCTCACCTAACGAACGGCCTACAGCTTTTAGCTCCAATACGGAGAAAAGAACGGAGACGAGGCCGTCTCACCCAATTAATGGCCCTATTTATTCCCTTCATGTATCTGTTTATGTATGCATATATACATGTATACTGTATATACATATATAAGTGTTGACATATATGAATGTATGAGCAATGTGTCTTAAAAGTCTAGTTATCGTCAGTGTGTACTAAGTCCTTATATATCATGTTCTATTTGTATATGCGCCTCCATGTTTTCTGTTCCATGGCTTTAATACATGTACATTATCTTATATTAATCATTTAATATTAATGTACATGTGAAATGTGTGCGATTGTGATAATTCTGTTATCACAATTGAGGAAAATCGACTTACAGCATGCAAATTCTCGCCAGTGTTTTACAGAGACCGTATCCATGGTAACGTCAGTTTGATCACGTGAAGCAGGCTGCAGGTGGCAGTTTACAGGTTGCAGTAAAGATGGATGACGTCACACACGATCGGCCAACCTCGTGTGTGACGTCCGACTCGTCCCTGTCACGCGTTCATCGGGTGCTTCTCTACCTGCAGAAAAAGACGTGAGGTGTGACGTCACAGTAAACACGTCCTAGGTGCCTGTGGAAGTTTTCATGCACTAAATGCAGCTGAACTCCTTGATTAGCTGTTTTTTAGTCCACAATTCACGGTTCTACAGAAATATAGAAAACAACCTGGATCTGAATTGATAATCATAAATTGATTGCTTACAGAATTTAGCAGCTTTATATAATTTTTTCTCCATTCATTCATCCGAACGCGTTACTCATATTTAAACGCCGCCAGATGAGGCGACCACGTGTTTATTCAGCGATCTGATCTCATCAAATCACGCAGTATCTTAAAATGAAAATCTCCAAACACGCATTGAAATGTCAAAGTACTTGCTGTTGCCCCCTGTCTGACTCGATATTGGCTGGGATGATGGGGGGGGGGGGGGTATTATCACGGGGAGGTAGAAAACAAGGGCAGACTGTCTCAAACCGCGCTGAAGGAGAACATGACGGTCCTCGTGGGGGACATCATGAGGTCACACCGATGGCTCCAGCGCTGGTTCACACACGGGTTGTTTTCCAACTCCAGGTTGGCCGAGGCGATATTTCACACATCTTGAACCGCTGCTTCCTGTTGGGATTCCTGAGGTGTCTGGAATATTAACAAAAAAAAAAAAAAATCAGGTGCAGTGGTTAAAGTTTCAGACCACTTGCAAGGATAATTTAGAACGTGTCACACCTGATTTTTTTTCACACCATGGACCCCTAAAATCAAGTTTATTGTATGGCTGGATTGTCGAAAAGCTGTTTCTAAATTGGTTCATCATTCAAATGGATTTTATTAAAATAAGAAAACAATAAAAGGAAACTCATTGTAGTTTACACACGTCCTTAAATTTAGGGATTTATGGGTCAAAATAATTCCAAAATTGCGCTTTTTACGCGTCGAGTAACGAACACTGCCACCTGCTGGTTCAACAAATCAACTTTTTTTTTTTTTTAATGCTCAGTCTTGTACAGCATTTACAGCTGAAGCAGAACACAAAGTAAATCCTACCCAAGTTGTCAAACTCTGTCAAGATGAAGCCATTTGTTTGGTTTTACAAGGTACCAGCATCGTTTTGTGGGTTCTCCTCCAGACACAGTGCATTAACTACTATCCAGAATGTTATATGTGAAATGCCATTAATGTATATCGTTATATATCCAGATTATGTAACGCACTAAGGCAACTGCTGCATTTTACTGTCTTAAATGGCCTACTATATAGATGGGGTGTTTGATATTGGATCTGGTGGGTTGAATATTATTTCTGATTGAGTTTTTTCTTCATTATTTATTATGTTTTTTTCTATTACAACAATGTAAGGTGATTCTGGGTTTTGTTTTGCTAATAAAGAAAGCTTTTTATGTAAAGTAGGAGTGTCTGAAAAGTTCCTGAAAGCGACCCAACCATTTAAGTGCAGCGTTTCATTATCCACTTTGGCGTTTGATATAACGGCACTGAAGGTGATTGTAAATCATCCTGATCGCAGCAGAGAGAGATTCTGGTAGAGTTTTATCACACTGACATTTGCAGTCTCACGCGAGGCATCGGACATCTGTGCCGAAGGAGGTAAAAACCTGAGAACTTTCAACTCTGAGTGGCCGACAGCTGAAATTGTGGAAACTTCATCTGGCTGAACCTTTCTGTCCGTGATGTCATAAACTCCTGGTGCTCTTGAGAGCGTTCAGACAAACACCCAGAAGACTTGTGGCCTTCTCCTCGCCCTCCATCCTGATTCACAGCTTGAAGCAGGAGGTTTAGCACAAAGCATAGGACCCTAATCTCGCCTCAAGGACATTGTTGTAAACTTTATAGGTATATTCACATGTGTTTGTCACTTCAACAAAGGAAGAACAGTCATGCTCCACCTGAAGCCTTAAAGCCGATCTTGATTCTTTTTGATTTCTTTGGAGTCAGTCTATCTCAACATTGCTGAAGTGCACTTGATTTTAAATTGCAATGTTATTATTCTCACCTTGGAGAAGTTGCTTATTTCGAAGAAATAAACGGCTGAGGTATTAGCATCTGATCACGAGTGTCTAGTTCTTTTTAATATATCAGAATAGTGCTCTTCTGCAAGACTGTTTGGAGATCAATATCTAGCCATTGATCAATATCTAGCTATTGCTACAGAATCCTTTGAACACTATCTGTAGTGTTGTCTGTGATATTTCATTCATTCTCTTCACCGACCACTGATCAGCCATCCCTGGGAAAGACTCTGCAATGTCTGGTTCCCAGGCAACCAGGTCTTAGAAGGTTTCTGTGGTCATCCAGCAAGAAATTACTTCTTAGTGACACATAGGAATATTAGTCCTGCTCAGTCCTGAGGCTGAATCCTTGTGTGGAACAGTTCTAAAGGCAACATGATGTCTGCAGAGAAACACCAACACTCATCTACCTGCACTGGAAGACATGTACGACATCGACTGCCTCTGTAGGCCATCCAATGTCTTTAAAGACCAATTTCTTACCAGCCATCACCTGCTTATCGCAGGTCTTGTCCAATATTTCAGATCTGTGCAAGTCAACCCTGTGCAGAATCTGGTGTGTGTGTGTGTGTGTGTGTGTGTGTGTGTGTGTGTGTGTGTGTGTGTGTGTGTGTGTGTGTGTGTGTGTGTGTGTGTGTGTGTGTGTGTGTGTGTGTGTGTGGGAATTTGCGGCGAAGTAGCGGTATGTTTGTCATGCAGCAACTTCATAATCTAAAACAATCCATGTCCTGGAAAAAAAAATAATGTTCATAACTTTGCGGAGTGAAATAAAATTTCAAGTTAAACACACTTATCTTGATTATCAATACATCAAGGTATATTAATATAACTTCACACTTCTGCCGCTCTCCACCATCGTCTACCTTACCAAGTAATTTTGAGCAGCTGTTGCTTCCCTTCACCACTAGGTGGCGGCAGACCCTATTCAAACTCTACATGCACCGCAGAGGATACAAATGACAAAAATAGAGCTTTATGGGGAACGAGAGCGAAAAAGCAGAGAAATCAGAGGGGGAAATGACATCAAGAGTGGGAATAAGATGACAGAGAGAGCAAGAGGAAGCCTTCCAAATGTCACCTTCCAAGTGTTGATGCAAATGCTATTAGATGTTTCACAAGACTGGACCAGGACACCTGGGGTGGACCCCGTCACACAGCAGGGTTACCAAGAAGGCTCAGACTCTTTTCCTCTTGCGCTGACTTTCTCTTTCCACGGTCCCTTGCACAAGCAATTATTGTAGACCAGCTGTGGGGTCACTTATGGGCCCTCAGAAAGCCAGGGACCTCCTCCCCTTCTCCGGCTGATTCCATGTTAGAAGTTCAAGACGTTCGGTCGATGTATGGAAATCGAGGACATTCCTTTACTGAGCCTCAGAAAAAAGTTTTTAATTTGGAATAAAGGAAAAGAAAAGGAGCAAAAACAGTCATCTTAAATCTATAACTTGTTCGTACAAGAGAAATACAGCAGGTACAGCTTTCACAGGAGGAAACAGAGGGCCAGGAAGTGGCTCGAGTAAAGTGGGGGGATTATGTGTTGCAGCAGGTTATTGGTCCCTCATTGCTGCTTATTTGAAGGAATCCAGGATGCCTTTTTTTTTCCTAAACTCTCATCAATAACATTGCTGGACTCCGTGTGATGAAGTGCCATTTATTCCAGCTATGCGGTGTCGTGGGTTTTGCAGAATAGAAACATGTAATGTTGAAGCCAGAATCAAAGCAGATTAGGTTATAATGCATCCACACGTGCCAGCGACTGAAAAGATGGGGTGTGTTAATTTTGTTGTGTTGGTTTCACATTCGTTGTGTTTTTGAATGCAGTGGATTCGGATTTGAAAGGCTCTCAGCTAACAGAATACATCTGCTTCCGCAAAGATTAATGTGCACATGAATCACTGTTTCGTTCATGCACAATTTCACATGATCTCAGAGTCACTCACTATGTTTGACTAGCATGGGTGGGAGCTCGATGCTTGTTTATGCGGGGAAATGATTCATTGGTGAGAGAGATATCCAATCAGCTTTGCCCTCGATGACCTTGAAGTTGTCTCTCACTCTCACTAAAGAAAGTCTTCAGTCGTCTTTGAAAATCTGAACGCAAGTTGACTTTGTTATCCCGTTTCCCTCAGGCTTTTTGAAATCTAGAGATTTGATTTCCAAACCTTTAAAGCCCCCTTCCCCCCATATGTTTTGGTTCATTAGGCTCCTTAAATACCTTACAGTTCTTAAATACGTGCGCCTATAATTCTTTACAGCTTTTATTCCTCACATGGGCCACTCAG
The DNA here is from genome assembly GCA_013358685.1 of Antennarius maculatus. Taxonomy (NCBI): domain Eukaryota; kingdom Metazoa; phylum Chordata; class Actinopteri; order Lophiiformes; family Antennariidae; genus Antennarius; species Antennarius maculatus. Next base: position 13,428,620 of record CM023626.1, on the reverse strand, counting down.
CTTTCATCTTTGTCCTCAATTTTAATGACTTTTTAAAATAGAAAGCATATGACACTGTGTTTAAATCCTCAACCTAATATCCTACATTTGGAGGATGGAGAGGATGGAAAGCACCAGGGCGAAAAGAGAGAAATGCACATCTGTGGCGCAGCGCTAATTATTAAGACATACTGAGGAGAAAGGGGGAAAAAAAAGGGGAAAAAAGAGGGAATGGGGTTTTGGAGCTGAGAGATCCTCAGATCTTCTTCCAAGCGTCTGAGCCTGTGGTGGCGTTAGTTGTTTAATCTGGTCTGAAGTTTTTGTGCACTTGCTGTTTGAGTGTTTACACATCAAAAACCACACACAGGTATGAAGAAACGTCGCTCAGGGAAAAGAAAAGATAGTTCAAAAGCAGTTTTTTGGGCATTCTTCAAACCAACAGGAATCAGCATTCTTGCCGTTTAATTATAACAATTATTGAAAGCACTTAATAAGAACCAGGCGATTCCTGCGAGAGGAGCGATGTTTTTATCTAAATTGCTCAGGAATGTAGTTCTTCCATTTGTCTCAGTTGGATGCCAAAAACATCCGCCAACGACCCATCATTCCTAACCTTCAAATCAATTTAACACCAATCATTTACGCACACATACACAAAAAACACAAAAATTTACTGTTGAAACAAATGGGATTCTCATTTGATGTCAGTAAACGCAGCAGCACAACAAAGTAAAATGCTCCATTACAAGTTAGCATGGGCCAGGGATGCTTGTGCAGCCCTGCGGGGGCTCAAGCCAGTGTTAACTGTTGCTTGTAATTGCCTCATATTCGTAACACTGTAAATACTCAAGCCTTAGATTGCTGAAAAATACACTTCATTAATAAGAAGGGTGTTATTTTACAGAAAAGCATGTGTGTGCATATTGAGAAACCATACCAGCGTGTTATTAGAGGCCTCAGGTGGTTTATTAAAACACATCAATCTGTATCATTCAAACGATGCATCCTGACTTCACTTTGAGCATGAGCACACAGAGATCCACCCTAAATGTATAGAAACATGTCTCAGAACCATCCCAGTGGAGGTTTTCTTGCAGGAGCATGTCAACTACACCATGACTTCTCTGCAAATTGTGCAACTGTTTCCATCCCAACCATGCCGTGTGTGGTCTTATGTTGTGAAAAGGTGCAGAAGAGCAACATTTGTACATGAAATAAAGGCTGGCCTTTCTCAGGAAGCTGCGTGCTGGGTGGGCTCTGGGTAAGGGTTAAGACTGACAGCCAGCTGCAGCACCTTCTCACGATGAGCTAAAGCATGACGTCTTACTTTTCAGTTTTGTTCATATGGCCTTTGTTCAATTAAACACAAGTGTAGTGGATTACTCTAAGATGTAGCTTAGCTTACGTTAAAAAAAAAAAAAAAAAAAGTTCCGTAACCATCTCTGTACTCAGCCTGCTTGCATTTTCATGCTTCATTAGCACATGCTTTGCAAGGCAGAGCATTTGGGGAGATTTTATTTTTTAGCATGCCAAAATTATTATTAAATTGTGTAACATGTTGTCACAGTGAGAGCCACCAGTAACCATCTGATGCAGAAACTTTAACCATTACCGTTTCCAGTTGTTATAATAAGCTATTCTAATATAATTTCAGCTCCAGGTCATGGAGGTGATGGAGGTGAATAATGGATAAAAAAAGTAAGACATTAATAACGTTCAAAAGTCAGGGACTGATGGACGATACAAGCCGTTTGGGGGTGCAAACAAAGCGTGCGTAAAATTTATGTTTGCAAAAGAAGATGCACTGTATGCCTTTTAATGTTGTACACCAGTAATTTTTTCCACTGAGATGGATGAAGATGGGCTGTTGGTAGTTACAAGGTGTCCGGACGCACCTGTCAGGGGGGGCGTGAACCCTAACCTTTACTAAGGAGACGCCAAGGAAAGGTAAGGGAGGCGGAAATCACGCCGCGAGAAATGTGCGTAAATGGCGAAAGTGAGCAGCGCCACGGCTCTAGAATCTGCTGCCACTACAAAAAACATTCCCTGGAATCATATGAAAGTCTGATAAAGCAGGATTGGGGGGTGAATATATAAAACTGTCGATACGGAGTTGCCTTTTTTGGACGCCACCAAGAAGAAGACGTTTCCACGCTCCCACCGGTGGATTACCTCTCCAACTCCGGTAAGATCGAACCGTTTTTTTTGTTTGTTTGGTTTTTTTTGGGGGGGGAGCATGGGTTGTTTCATTTGTGTTATTTATTTTTTATTTTTTTGTGGTTTACACGTTTTTGTTGTTTATTCTGAGGAACAATCCCGGGGAAGCGGCCTCTCGGTCGCGACCTGGACTATTGACTGTTACGCGCAAGTTTTGCTGTGTTGGGGCGGACTGTTGAGAGATATTTGTGGACTGCACTACTGCTGGGGAAACGGAGGGATTATGTTCTTGAGTTTTTTTGTGTGAATGTATAAAAATACACGGCGGCGAGCGCGCGTAACGCAGGAAGGTGTGGTGCCGTTCGTTTATTATTATTTCAGATACTAAAGGAATATTGCATTCATTCCAGAAAAGAATCCACTGAGCGTATTACCAGCATGACGTTATAAGGTTGAGTTATTGTACTACTACGCCTGCTACACGTGGTACTGCTATACATTTTACCGCCATACACGCTGCTTGGCCTGTGGGGGTCAGAGGGTTCCTGATTGCTGTTTGACAGACACGAACATGGACCACAGCCTCACAAACATCCTACATTTCTTTAGCTCTTGCTCTGTAATTAATGCACAGACATAAAAGGGGTATCAATCCTTTCATCCATCTCTGCAAAACTTCATCCTACTTCGATTTTGATTGCGTTAATGCCTCCGCCAAGAGTTGGACGGGTTTATGTGATCGCCCACGTTTGCGCGTTTGTTTGCCTTCCAAGATGCCTTCAAAAGATTTTGATGAAATTTTGCATAGGGGTGGATCTCGGGTCAAGGAAAAGTTTATTCAAATTTAAGGCTTGAAGATTTTGGATCACTTGTCCACGTTCTTCAACAATGAGATAGAACTTTTTTTTTTCTCTTCTTTTAAACATTTTGCCAATATCGTTAAAAAGATATGCTTGTCAAAATGAAAACACCCAGACATGGACATCTTATGATGGAACGGATCCAGAGATGTGGATCTGAGAAATTAACGTACATTTTTAAGGTGGGGGGTTGGATGGCAGACAGTACAGCAACTTGCCACTGCCACCACTCTCACTAAACATGTTTTGCGTGCTTGAATGGGAGATTAAAGCCTTCGTGTGGTGAATAATTTCTCGTGTAATTTCTTTCAGCGCTATGAAAAGCACCTGCGGCTGCCTGGTTGGCTGGCAGGCAGCGTGCTGGTGGTGAGCAGTGTGCTGAGAGGCACGGAGTAGATAGCAGACAGCTTAGCGTGGTCTCTGAGGGCCAGCCAGGCTAGTTACCACAGCTCCTGCTACTTGGCTGTGAGGCGGCTCGAATGGGTGTACATTCTATTTTGATGATTCTCTGAAAAGCCTTAAGACAAACAAGAGACATGGCTGGAGACTGATTTACAACAGCCAGGATTTAAGGTCCTGTTTTCATCTGCGGAAACCACATAAAAGATCAGACTGGAAGATGAATCCCACTTTGGATTTGAAGGCTTATCATTTCTCCACACAGCTGGAGCTGTCAGTCCCCTCCCAGTGACCTCCTGCTCCACCGAATAAACCCACTGATACTGCCTGCAGAGAAACAAATTGTACTTTCATTTATAAGTAACCATCCATCCATGTTTCTCAATTGCTCGTGTTTATTGTGGCGCATTGAAACCATTCAAGGGGTCTTTTTATTCTCATGCTACATCCAGTTGATGGGTGATAACCGTTTGTTTATTCCATGCCAAACAAGATTACTGAAATCAGGGGTTAGCTTGGACAAAGCCAGCTTGAAGATTCTTTGCGAAGGGGTAAACAAAGTGATTGACAGCGGTGAAACTGCCAATAATGAAACACCAACTCATCCAGGGTCAATTTACGTTGAATTCATCAAAATTTCGGCGCTCTGTAGGTTCTATAAACAGACGTGAATCACCAGAGACCTAAAGATGTAAGTACAAACACAGAGTTGTTACTGATTGCATCAACAACCGCAATGAACTCCAGCATCCACTGTTGCATTTGAGATTACAGAAAAGGGTTTTTGTTTGGGGGGAACTAATACAGGGCTACAAGAGAAAACATATGGAATTCATTGGCGATTAGATGAAGGTTATTTACAGTACATGCGGATGAACTACATCAGAATTTAAAGTTACAACACTTGTAATCGCAGCGGTTTTCTATTGTCTGAAAAAGATGCAGCAATGTGATCCGTAGATGCGATACCGTACATAATCTGACTATACAAACAGTGGTAATCGTCTGCATGTATACGTATCTGGACAGATTTTCCTAATTGCAGTGCTTTGCAACTTGGTCTGCTCGTTCTTTTCTTTATCTTTATTTTTCCTGTCTCAACTGATAAATTTTTGTACTTTTGAAGCCTGATTTGTGTTTAGGAATTTGTCCAAGTTGTTCTCAGTTTCACAGTAAATGACAGCCTTTCAAACAGAATAACAAACAGGATTTCGGAGCCACTCTCAAACATTGGGATGTTTATTAGTGACCCACGTGTCACGAGTTAATAAATTTTTCCTATATTTAACAGTAAACGATATTTTCTATAAAAGTATGGTACAAATATGCTGCATGTACTGCATTGTGTTGCAGATCACCTCAGTATTTATGAACTGTATCAAAATGAGATTTTTAAGTCATATAATTTCCGCATAACGTTTTGCTGTATTTTATGAAGTAAGCACAAATTATTTCATGAATGGAAATGATGTTATGCTTGGATTGGATAGAAAAGTACTTTTATCAAAAAAATCAGTTGAACTCAATTGAAAAAAGACAATGCATGAAAGACTTGGCTCAAATCATCTAAGAGAATAAAAATAATAATTCCAGGTTGATAGAGAGTCAAAAATTCCACATTTGCAATGTGTTTCCTCAATCAGGTTCCAATCTTGTGTGGGAAGGCGAGAAACAACGTGAACAAATTATGAATGCTTCATCCTCACCAGCTGACAGCTAAACACTGTAGTTTCAGATATTGTCATCACACATTGGCGGTTTGGACTTATAATGGAAAAAAACCTGAAATGTCCTCACCTGCTGTGTGACCAAATAGGCAAAAAACTTTTACAACAACGTAAACTACCAAGGCACCAGACAGACGGAGCTGGAACATTCTGTTTATGGACGAATAACCCTTTTTTTTTTAACTTCATTTCCATAAAACCATCATGTGCCAGAGGCTCTGTTGCACTTATGTGAGCATCTGATTGTTATTTATGCGTTGTTGTACTGTTATCATGATAAAAACACTGCTGGGGCCATGTGCTCTTTAAAGAAACCCAAAGAATTCTAAATTGAGGCTGTGACTGATGCTGCTTCCTCATGTCGGCGAGGAAGGCTGTAATCAGCCCTGGCTTTGCGTCGACAGCGGGACCGTCCATCGCTCACTCAAAAATTCTGGCATGACCGCACAGTTGTAGGCACACAATGGGACGGCACACAGTAGCTGTCAGCAGTAGTTACTTTAAGGCTTCTTGACTTATGAGATTCATTTTTGATGTACAGTAAGTTTGTTGAAGCTACACAACGATGCTTTGGACAACTCTTTCTCTGATTGTGACACTAATTGTACAATAAGTTGGAGAAGAAAGATATAGCCCTGTTGAGTTGTTGCAGTGGTCAACTTTTAGGGTTTTTTTTTATCCAGCTGGCTTTGCTTACACATTGTAATGAAGTAAATGCATTAACGAACTTAATATCACATGAATACTTATTGATATCCTCCGTGTACTCGACAGCGATTGGTTTGCGGAAGGGCTTTATAACTGTTTATCCACCTCTACTTTCTCAATCTCAGCAGAGTCATCAGCCGCCACCACCACAGTCAGTGTCTGGACCAGGGTAGACGCTGCTCAGAGCAGACGCCCAACGCAGACTCTCTGAAGAGTCTCAGCCCCAAAGACTCTGTCTAATAATCATTAACATATCAGCCACAGCAGAAAACCGTTATCTTTTTGTCTGCAATGTCTTTGTCTTCATTGAAACAACTTCCCATTAGCAAACACATTTGTCAAGAAATAATAGATGTCAGCATCACAAATCTGTGATTGTAATCTTTTGAACCAAAACAATATCAGCTATCTCAAATGAATGGATACAAGATGTGCAAGAAGAGGCAACGTTAGCTGAAATTCAAATTCGGATTTTTCACGGTATTTTTCTTGTCACGGCTGACTAAATCAACTAGACATAAAAAGAGTCAATACTCACCCCATCTTTCCCCTTCTTCCTAACTGATCTCTTCCTCCTCAAGAGGGCAGTGTCTGAGTGGAAGAGCCTCTGCTGTGCTGGGAGTGGAGGGACGCCAGGAGCTTTGAGGAGAAATGTTCATGCAGCCTCTTTCCTAAACAGACACAATGCAGAGATAATGAAATAAAGGACTTCCATAAGTTATATCAATTAAAATCATGGAAATATGTTGATGAAGTGCATCTCGGTGCAAGAGGAGGAAGTGGATATTTTCCATGTCCTGATTGGGAGATGTAATAATGGTGATGCGACCTTAATCAGGCATAAAAAGGAGGGAGAGAAGACGTGGAAAAACTGCGCAAGTCATTAAATGTTGTTTTGAAATGAACAAAACACAACAACAACACAATAATGTGGCGCTCAGATGCCTCGCTTGACACAGTCCTATGAAGTCTATCCATCTACATCCTCTACCATCCTTTCTTCTCACCCTGTTTCCCTCCTCTCCTCTCCTCTCTTGAGTGAGTCTCTCCCCTAGGTTCGACCCCTCCCACTCTGTCAACTTCTTAATTGTCAGTCTTGACGGTAGCTCGCGCTGCCTTAAATATCGCGCGCGACTCTCGCACAGAGGGTGGAACTGACCAACTTCTGACGGGCATCCCTGTCTCTTCTCTCGCTCGCGCTCCTCTCTATTTTTTTTTCCTTCCTCGTCGTCGCGCGCTCTCAATCATTTCGCCTCCGACCGGCCAGCATGCAGGTGTCTCTGGCGCTCCTCGCCCTCAGCCCGGCCCTCCTGCTGCTCCAGGGATGCTGCACCGCCGTGAAGGGATGGAAGGTTCTCATAAACGGTGCCACGGAGATTTTACCGGAATACACGGAAAACACGCGGACGCCTCACGAGGCGATTACGCACGCGCTCAACGGCAGCGACGACAACGACATCAGTAGCGTCAACAACCGGGCGAAGAACGGCGGAAAAACGGCAAATACAGTCTCCTTCAGTAAGTCATCATCCCACCACTTATTTTAACCAAAGAAATAAAATGTATTTAAAAAACGGAATATTGACACTTAATAAAATATTCCAGTGATTTGTGTTTGAGGGAGAAAAAGAGCCAATATAAGATATACAGCCTTAATAAATTTAAAGTTATGTACGTATGTAACGTTTAAGGACAAACCGTAAATCTGGGACTTCTTATTCCTTACGAGAGCACGTACTGAATGTGTGAATTAGTGCGTGGAAACATGTAAATCTATCATTTAAATACAATTGGGTTTGTGGAAAGAATGACTCTTACAAAAAAACATATTTTCTGTGTCAGATCGGATAAATCATCTCTTTTTATGCATATTCCGTGATTCTGTTAAAGTTGTCCAGAAATTTAATAGCAATCTGGAAATATGTGACATCAGTTTTGGAACGTATATTTCATTAATATGTTCTACCTGTGATCTTAATGAAGTAAATTGATTAATTAAAACTGATTTATGTCTCTTTTTTTTAAAAGATGAATAATATTCTAGCTGAATGAATCCACCTCATCCAAAATAAACATACAGACAACCTCTTTATTTTTCACACGTATGCCTAATGAAGAGCAGCTCGGCCATGTGGAAAGTATCTTTTTTTTTGTTTGTTTTTGCTTAATCCTTTGCCAAAATTGAGGCTGATGAGAGCATCACACACACATTCTTGTGGTTTTGCTCTCATATGTGTGAGATGAAGCATTCAAAGAGACACCGGTGCTTATTCCTGCATTGTCTTCCAGGTCATCTCTGTTGGTCTTTATGCTATTAGCGAATCTGTATAATCTAAATTGAATCCCCCCTAGTTTGTTCTTCAGCTGGATGTCTTTTAAAGCGAAACATTGCCTGTGAGAAGGATTCCCACCTGTGGCTAGTAAAGGTTGTATATTCTAATTGGACCATACGTTTCGAGGAATCCCTCGCTTGTAAGGATTTGAGACGGCTGGTCCGAAACTGACTCAAATAGAATCTCCTGGTGCAACAAATGCGCGCATGAAGAAAGACTATATACGAGAATTATAAAGTTTAAAGAAAAGGGCTTCCCCCTTCTTTTTATTTTGGATAAGAAGTATACAGCATTTGTAGAGTTTCACGCAGGGAAGCAGAAATCTGGATTATTTTCATAGTCCGGTTCTCATCTTTTGTCCTGGGATGGCTTCTCAGGCTCGCTCTGAGGTCACAAAAGAGGCTTCGACCACCGTTCGGCCCCCCCCTCCATTTGTCTCCTGTGGCTTGTCTTACTGTCGGGGGAGAAGAGCGGCTCATGCAAAACCACAGTAGTGGAGAACAGCGTGGTTGATGCTTTCTGGGCTGCCATCATTAGTGAGGATGTTTCCCCCCCAGGCTGACAGCAGAGAGGGGAACAGGAAATGTAAGAGGAGCGACAAAGAATGATTGGGAGGAAACGCTCATTGTGCAAACAACCTGACTTTTTTTGGGTGTTAATTGGCTCAAAGTGCTGCCCAGTGTGTGCTCTACACATTGTGTACCAGTCCCTTCAGTGGCGGCCAAAGAATAGCAGCGGATCGGGTTCTCATGGGGAGAAAAAAAAAAGGAAGTCACCTCATATAAATTCTTTGTTCAGCCCTTTTTTGCAAAGAAAGCCTCAGAGGAAAACGGATCCCTCTCTGAGTGTATCCTTTCTTTACCCATCAGCTCCTTTTCCCATTTTTCTACACACTGCTTATAAAAAAACAATAACACAAGTAAAGCTGTTAGAAAGCTGCAGCTGAAACATTAGTGTTATATATACTATAACACTTTATAGTTTATACTGCGTACGTTGCCTTAAATCATACTGGCGGATCTCCAGCTCCTGTAGAATTGTACAGTTGCAGCTTTAAAATAACCAGACAGCTATTTACTCCTCCATCACCACATACATTTCCTGAAGGCTAGTGCTGCATGCCAGTTTTCCCTTCCAGCCCAAAGCTCCATTAGGATTGATTGAGCTGTTTAATGGTCCTCTGGTCTGGATTTGCTATCAGCTGATTGCTGCCAGCTGGAATTATTTGTCATTCCCCCCTTAGTCTGTTTATGATTGGACCATGAATCAAATTCAAAAAACTCTGATCTTATGTCACTGGCATAAGTCCCTACTAAAATGTGAAATTCGTTTTATTAAGTGAAATTTATAAAAGTGCAGCTTTCAGCTTTTACATCTCAGAAATCAAACGAAATGCAGTTTTGGCTCAGTTTATACCCATCTTATGCATTTTCTTTAAATTCTCCTTTAACTAAGAAAAAAGCCCAAGCTGGATGCAGAAACATCTGAAGTGGTTTACATGCAGAATGTCCATGTAAAGTGTTTCTTTTGGGCTGAAATCCTGAATGTAACTGTGAAATCCTGACCTCAACCCAGGTGCCTCGGAGCTGAGCTGCAGGGAGCTGCGTTCCACCCGTTACATCACCGACGGATCCTGCCGCAGCGCCAAACCGGTCAAAGAGCTGGTGTGCTCGGGCCAGTGCATGCCAGCGCATCTCCTGCCAAATTCCATCACTCGTGGCAAGTGGTGGAGGAGTAACGCTTCGGAATATCGATGCATCCCAGCACATTCCCGGACAAAGAGGGTCCAGCTGCAGTGTCCCAACGGCAACACTCGGACTTACAAAATCCGGGCAGTCACTTCCTGCAAGTGCAAGCGCTTCAGGCCTCATCATAACCAATCGGAGGTCAAGGAGGTCCCGAAGCGGCACCGCAACAAAAAGCACAGTCGTTTGTCTCAAGACCGGAGCAAGAACAACACGCCGTTGATGGGCAACTCGTACTGATGTTACCCATCGTCATCCCAGGACAGAGACCTAACCACACTAATACACACGCACATGTTACCAAACACACCGACCAACACATCTCCTTCAGGGAGGAAGGAGAGGCAATTAAAAAAATCAGTGAGCAAATTCATAAGCTAATTACTGGGTTGGATTTGACGGTATATTGGTGAACTTTACTTATTTGCTTGACTAAATGAGTCAACGCCTCGACTCGCCACAACTGTGAGCGGTCAGGACACTCATCACCATGTTGGATAACATGCCATCTCTTCATTTCAACAGCTCTAAACCTCTTCAAAACCTTCCGCTCAAACAGATTTCATGCAAGTATAATGAGAAGCCCTCCTGGAGGTTTCCAGTCCATCTGTACAAACATCCTGCAGACGCCGAGCTGCAACCACCGCAGTCCAAATTTCATGTTGGAAAGGTGTATTCTTGCTCCATCGTGGTTGTAATTCATATCCTCCTGGCCATGTGTGGAGAAGATAGTGGCAGCTCCCGTGGCTCTGATGCTGGCATGTTGACAGGTTTTGCGGGGGCCCCTGGCCTGTGCGGCAGTGCAGGCAGTTGTTGGACAACACATTAAGGGCCTCTCTCATCAGTACGGCTCAAAAGCACCCCAAACAGGCCTGTCATTCACAGTAACACCTGTCTTATTAATAGATATATAGGGAAGATGAAGAGAAAAAGAGGTTGGAGGAAGCAGTTTTGTCCAAATACAGGCCATGGGGCATTAAGCAGTCCTGTGACTCGCTTAGATACTAAACTAGTCTGTTCCTGTGTTAAGAGTCATGAAATACCACTTTACTACCTGAATTGTTGACATAACTTCTCTGGCATTACGCATAAAAAAAGTGCACATGTGTAAGACGCTTGTTGTTTAGTTACCTTGGGGCAGAGAGTTCCTCATCACGCCCACTCCGGAATTCATTCGTAACGGGCCAGCAAAGATCAGCCATCCCCTGCGAAAACAAATCCACCTCCATTCCCTGTGACTGTCTGCTCCCATTCTGTAAATAGCTCAACCAGGAAAGAGCGACATAAGGATAACAAAATTAATACAAATGATTCATTTTTAATTACAGCATTGACTGCATTGAATTCTGTAGGAAGAGGAAACGGTGATATACAGTCTGTAAACGCAGACATCACAACATTCTTCCTCACAAACGCCTCAGATGGGACCGTGCTTGAAGATTATTCACATTTCCACATATTGTCAGAACCCCCCTGCTGTTTTTCCGCTCATATTGCTTCCTGATTTTGGTTGTCTAAACTGTACTGAGAATGTTTGCTTCTTTTTCCAATTGTAAGTTTGAAATAACAACTGGAAGGGGATTGGTGGTGTAAGCTGAGAGCCGTGATGCATAACTTGATTGTACATATACCTGTGTGGTCCTCTGTGGCGGTGCCCCCACTCGGCAGGGTGTCGAAGAGGAGCGGGGAGGGCTGTTTTCCACAGACACAAAGAAGGACGGTTATAAAGAATGAACTCCATATTTATTTTTTACGTCTACATTTAAATTATTTATGCAACCTTTTTTTTCTAGTAAATGATAGCCATTATTGTCATATAGTATGATAGCAACTTGGAAATGAAATACTGTACAGTACATGAATAAAGTAAAAGTGAATATATTTGAAAGAACTGGCTTGTTATTTTTATTTGAATGAACTTTTATTGAACTAAATGCTTTATAATAGACTATAACGCGATTAGTTGGAGGTGGGAGCTTGATGAAGAGTTCTAAGCCGTCATGGGAGAACTAACGCCCATTTATATATCAGCATATGAGTGTTAATAAGTGTGTATGAACCTCATATTAGTTTATGCAGCTTTTAAATTTCTAAAGATAGGGGTTAAACTAAAGTGTTTCCATGTTGCCTTTACTTGGATTCTTAAGAATATGTCGGATATCTGTGCAAAAAAGCGGAAATTAAGATTTGAATCTGAAGAGTCTGCTCAGAAGAAGCCCTCTGTGGTTTATGTTTAAGCTCTTTGGATGCTATCCTACTGCTCTCTTTGCAGCTCAAATGTTAAGTTATGCAAGAAAGTACCCCCCCCCAATAAAATGAGGTCATTATCTACACTGTTATTTTTAATTAAGAGGACATGAGCTTCCTATTTGAGGGCCAAACAATCACATGAAAATACATAACAGAGGATCACTGTGGCAACTGTGGTTAGGAGCTCATCCGACGTCGTGCCAGTGGGGAACATTTGATATTGGATTTCATGACGTCATCCATAATGTACAGTCATTATGTCATTTTCAAGCTACGTTTTCCGAGCAAGAACAGACGTGCAGTGCATTAACTTAGCTCGGAAGGAACAAGTTCTCCAGGAAAGTCAGACAGATTTGAGACCAGTAGTATACATGTATAGTATACCGATGACAAATAAGGCACACAATGACCTTTGAGTGACCCTTGCAAACCAGGGGAATACTGAGGTGCATGATGATCTGTTCTCAGCACATACAACTAGTCCACCAAATTTGGTTCAGGCCCCCATATAAGTGTCATGAGTGAAATTTTGGATACCAGGTGCAGAAGTCCCTGAGGATCCCACTCTGTGTAAGAAACAGGATTTTATTAAGTACACAAAAAGTTCACAAACAGTTCCTGGTTGACTCATGGCCTCCATAAGAAATATTTATAGAACGGACACACTGACCATAATAAACGATAAGCGGTTTCTTCCGTCCAAATGTGGGAGAAGAGGTGATTGAACCAAACTGTAGGAAAAGAATTACACCATATTCGTCAGACTTTCGGTCCGCTCTCTCTGCAGACTCAATATTGACTTCATCTTTCAATATGAGACGATTATTGTGTCCCAACAAAAGCTCTGTGCTGCTTTCGGTGATGACAATTGACTTTTCTGCATCTCACCACATCTTCATTTCAAGTCTGCAGGAAGGAAAGGACCCACAGGCAGTTATGTCTCACAGATGTATGCTACACATGCTAAAGATCATGCATGCCGCATAAACATGGATAGCCATGTGCAAAATATTACTTCATTTGGTGAGGCGTGCTGCAGCACCCCGTAAAACCGAGCATTAAACTATTAATTGATAGAAGAAAAAAAAGTGTGATGCAGACACGGAGAGCTCATGAAGCCTAATTTGTAAATAAACAACATTTGCAGAACTGTGTTTGTGTGAAAAGTACAAGTGATTGTGTTATTTCATCCCCTTTAGGATACACGTCCATGTTATTCCAGCAAGTTTGAAGCTTTTCTGAGCAAAAACCATTAGTCAACCATCCTCATGTTACCTCAAAAGAGGTGAAAAAAACATGGTGAAAAAAATAAACTCCAAAAAACATTGTTTTCTAATCACTACGGGATGCTGCAGGGCGGTGGGCTGTGAAATTCCTGTTAAAATATTGATTTTCTGTCAGTAAAGTTGACAGTTGTTGACAGAGGTGTGTCTCGATATCGCATTGAACTCATCTCCAACAACATAATTTAATGGTGATTCAGTCCTTTCAAGTATTTGATAGATAGCCATTTGTCCATCATTTGTCTACCTCTTGTTGGCAGACTTTATTCCTGCTAGAGTCTGCTGGTGTTCTTTTTGCATTGGATTCCCTTTATATCTTGTTTTTTTTTTTTTTTTTACATCTGTTTCAGTTTTGTTCTTTGAAGTCACGTAATGGATCAGTAAAATATGTAATTCCAGCTTTGTGCAGTAAAAAAAAAATCGTAAAGTCAAGTTGTCTTGAGGGCAGCCACTTGAAGGGTTTAGGCTGTCAACATGGTCTTAATAGTTTGTCATCTGCAAAAATAGAATTAAATGATGTGTTTATTTCTCTTTTCATCAATCACGAAAAGGACCACTAGCATCTCTTGCGGTAGCATAGAATAGATGCAAAGCACCTTCTCTTACTAGCCAAAGGTGCCCCTATAAACGTCTCTAAAGTGCTCTGTTTATGGTCAGCTGCAAACGCAGCTGAATGGCTTAATGCTGCAGCATGTCCAAGACGTTTATAGAGACGGTATATGGTGACCAAACACTTACATTTAGGCCTTCGTCAATGATTACAGAAAGTCAAAATGCTACACCCCGGTACTTTTAACTCCACTCCTACTAGGAGCGGATATTATGGCTCAAGTCAAACACATATGGAAGATGACGGATGTATTTGGAGATGGATGTTTGTGCTCTTCCAACCACTCCCTTATCAGGTCATGAGTGCTAATAGCTTGAAGCAAATGGAAACCATAAGACAGCCCTGGCTGCCTGAAGGAATAAGGAACACAGGAACCACAAGTTCAACAAATTTTGTGTTCCTCCACCAATGCAGGATTTGTAAGGCTGCTAGTATTTCCTGCAAACGGAGACTGTTATTCTCAGTCAGGAAGGGAAAAGCTGAGGTCAGGACAGAGGCAAGACCAAAGATGTCCTCTTAGTTTAACATCAAAGTTTCTTTATTTGAAGTTCTGGTTGACCAATGTGAACCAAAGCACCTCTGCATCTGTACAAAGGTATAGAATTTGTGACTCGTTTTCAATGATGGACAGTAGCATGGTGTGGGTCATGGACTTCTACTAAGCCATGCAATGCTTAGTCTCTCAGCTGAGGCCATGCTTGCAGAGAAGCAGCCGACCACATGTGCAGGACAACAGAAGGCGCAGGAGATAGGAAACAGTGCTGTCAACAAACAATGCTCAACAACCACAGCGTGCCTCAAGCCTCTGGAGGCAGAATGCATTCCTTGCTCAGTCATCTTCTTGTGAACTTGTGTCTTGTGAAAGCATCAAGCAAGTATAAATCTTTTTTTTTTTTAAACCCAGGGAGTAAATATGCTTGGCTCAACTGTACTTGTGTTCTGTTGGGTGTATTCTATTTTTTGTGTTACTGAGGGAGCGTGCAGCTGCCAATCTAGCATGTGTAGCATCAAAAGTTTACACAACCTGTCAGTCTGTAATTATCTTGAGGTCAATGGAGCTGACAACTCAAGGAAAGCGGACATAAGCAAGGTCCTCCACATATTAAAGCAATTAAAACATCTTTATTCGTTTTTCGGAATAAACTATCGTGAAGTCATGCATAACAGTGAAATTACACGTAGCGGTAATAAGGTCATCCAACAAAAGGCAGGTACTCCCCTGGAATCAGGGCGCCTTCAGCTAGATGGTGGGACGAACAGGTTAATGGTGTCTGAGCTAGTTGGCTAAATGTTACCTTCTTCTCCTCAGTCACTCATTTTGATTGGCCCAGAGTTTGTTTTCTTGGCATTTCAAAAAGGCCACATTTTGCAATTCATTGGAAAAACAGAGAAACATGAAGTAGAAGATGCATCAGTATCTGCATCAAATCTGAAAAGCTTATGGAGAAAGGAGAAGAAGGAGCAATATGGTGGCGTCTCCGAACTGTATCTCTGCATCAGCACAAAGAAACTGGTGACCTGTCCAGAGAATACACTACATGTCACCTGAAAAAAAAAATTACACGCCTTCTAACAAATTTAGTTGAAATCCGTGCAATCCTTTTTGCATAAAGTTTTTTGAAAAGTAAAAGTGTACAACATAGTCCTCATGGCCCAAGATGTGAAAGGTTGTAACACATTGATCTCCTTCTTGAAATGCAGATTATTATGTCTACAAGACTTGTACCACATTGGATAAAAAATGGATGTGGAAAAAAAACCACTCCCATGCTTGTTTGAAGCTGTTATCGATAAAATGTTCTCAAACGCTGGCTGTCACGGGAAAACCGCAGACATTGTGGTTCAAGATGATGTAATAAATAACAATTCCCAGTTTGCTGTGCAATACCCCCAAGTGTTTTAATTGGCTTGAATTCCTATGAAATGCTTACTTACCTAATTCCTCAGTGTCAACTGCTTGTATCTCAAACTGAATAATCAAAGTTGTTGTAGTTGCTGCCTCGCATTGCGTCTAAAATTCTATTGTGTAACAAGAATTTCCATCACAAATCAAACATGTCATCTCCTGAGGGTTTTTGAACAAACAATTGAGCAAATTTAGTTGTTTTTTTGTCAGTTATAACCACACATGCCGCTTAAAATATACTGTGCATGCATGCAAAAGCACATCCATGCTCAGACAATCAAACTAAAAAAGATTGCATTAAGCTGGCAGTCACCCAAAGCACTTGAGAGAAAGTACGCTAAAATCACACAAATGAATTCCGCAGACACTTCGAACAAAAAACCCCAAACCGACTCCGTTTCAGAGCGTGCAGAATCAATGAAATAAACCGTGGTTGATTTTCAAACAGGAGCAAAACCTCTGTGTGGGTGGTAGCCGGGGTACATCAGGTGTTACGTAGCCCAACACTAAATTCTCACATTTATCAAAGCAATCAGTCTCTAACCAAAAGCTTGCCTCACATTTGTAATCATTACAAAAACAGAGAGAGTGAATAAAAACCATGTTTCTTGATGTCATTGATGCTAACCACAATGATGCTGATTGTGTTAACGTCATGGTGCAGACCAGACCAATGCTCGTCCACTCCCTTCCCTTCCCTTCCCTTCCCTTCCTCTCCTACATTTCTTTGTCACATTACGGCTAATTCTGAACAGGACAAAGCTTTCCGGGTGGATCGATGTCTCCAAGCTGTCAGCGGCACCTTTTTCCAGTTTCCCGGGCCTGGTTGCTCCTCTTGGGCAGCGGTTCATATCATATCTGTTGCAGACTGTTCTAAAAACCACAGACACAATGCCCGGTTCATCGGCATTGCAAAGTCATCCGTGCAAATTGAGGCAAACAGTGGCAATTTCTCTTTCCCAGAACAACAAACTGAATTGCTTTTTCCCTGCCTTTTAGAGCTATTTCCACAGACTGGCCGGTGCCTTTGTGCTTGTTTTTGTGTTTATGTGCAGCTCCTAAGCTAAGGTTATTTCAGAGAAAATTTCCCCTCAATTTGACAATATTCCTCTTGAACATATAGAGATATTATTCAGTAAAGTCAGCTTTTTCTCCCACATGGAAACTTTTATTTTCTAGGACTGCTGCTGATTAATCAGGCATCAGTTTTTCTTTTTTTTTTTTTTTTTTTGCTTCAGACTGACCCCCCCATTGGACCAGCTCAATGCAATCAGTTCCAAGTGCAGAGAAAATTGCTTCCTATCCATGTGGCCGTGGGTGCACGACCCAGAGGAGGCTGAGGCCTATATCTCCAAAATCTGCCCTAGCTTAGGAGAGTTTAAGATCAGGATCAATTCAGCTCTCCAGCCCTTATCAGATGTCAAAGAGCCTCTGGTACTGTGTTCCGGATTCGGTGTCCCAGTCTCGACCCAGGTTGCGAAAAGGGGTTCTAAGTGGTCCGAAGTAGTGTCTTTCATTGAAACTGATGACCCTGGGAGGATTAGTAAACATTCCCTTATGAAACTGAGCTTTTACTCCCAAAAAGTCCAACTATTTTGCAACAGCAAATGAGACCGTAATTGATCGATGTGTTTGATGGTGGAATGTTAGAATCACATGTCTTATGGAAATGGTGTTTGGTGAAAGGTCAAGCTTATTATGCGTGAAATGGTTTGGTGAGAAAGTGTCTTTGTTTCATGGCTCACAGTCGACACATTTGCATCATCTTCAAATTCTCACTGGGATCAGTGGAGGCCTGGGATCACACTCAAAAATAACACACAGTTTGTTTTTGCTCTATATGGTGTTATATAACCCAAAGCCTATGATGATCACTTCAACAAAACACCAAGAGTGATGATCTCCTCCTTCACTTCTCTGAGTTGGAGCTCCAGGGCCTGAATCCCACCGCTGGTCGGAGAGGCTTCCGACTGTTTCACTTCGTTACCACGGTGATCTGTGATCACCTCCTGACTCATCATATCCGACCCCACCGGGACGGAGCAGAGAGCAAACGCTGTGTGTTCTTTAACAGAAAAGGAATAGACAGGGAGAGAACTGATTCACCCAACAGATGCTTGAGAGCCCTTTTACGGATGAGTGGCCAAGAGGGCTATAGATAATTAAATGCATTAGAAAAACATCTTGGGCTACTGTGTATGGTGTCTCCATCAAACAACTCTTTAAAGGAAGTGCTGTAACGCTTCATTGACTTTGGCAATGGAACCTTCATGTCGCGGCACTGTTTTGCTTAAAGACAGCATTTATTTCCAACAAATTTGAATTACACTGCTCGGGTGCCAAATCAAATATGAATACCAGGCAGCGATGTCAAACACCTTGAAAGATGGCTCCATCAGCAGGGAGGCAAGTTTTATGGCGATCCTTTAATATCATTTGCAGCAACTTGGCGAGAACGAGTCATGATCAGAAAAACATCTAATGAATAAACGCTCAATCACTCGGCGAGAACGCAGCGTCTCTGAGACTTTAATGGACGTGTTGTGTGTCTGGTTCAGACTCGGCTTCTCTCAGTCTAGATGGTGATGAAGCATTTATCAAAATGGGCAGCACAATGCGTAAGCAAGCGCAGCACAATTTACAATTCCAGTCGTGTTTCTCTGATTAAATGTAAGCATTTTGTAATCTCGTACCCTCCGATGTTTAAAACAAAACTTGTTTTTCTGTGAAAGAAATTCCAGAGGCCCTTGTGCACACTTGTGTGATCGTTCAAAGTCACAAAAACTTAGATCCTCTTGTAAACCCTCTTTGGCGTCCAGACCCTCATCAGGCACTTTGACCAGACTCCAGGTCTGAAATGGCTCAGGTCACAATTTAAGGCACCAACGGCCCACCCAGGACCAGTAAGCCACCCATGCATATGCTATCCAAAAGTATTTGGACACCTCTCTGTCTGGAAATGTTTTCTCGTTTATTGACTTGGTCCCTTAGCACCAATTTAGGGAGCAGTTAATAACGAGTACTCAATTTATCTTAATGCTTCAGTACACAAGATATTCTAGATAATATTGTTATTCTAACTTTATGAAAACAGTGTGCAGAAAGCCAATACCTGACAACTGTAAAACTAAAGTGCTATCTTTGACCCCAAACACCATTGATTATGAAGCAAAATTGGTGCACAACTCCATGACTGAGTTTGCATGGGGTCAAATCCCTGCATCAGAAATCTTTGGACGCCTGGTTTCCAGGCCAGTCACAACAGCATTTTGCAATATCTTTCCTTATTTATGGATTGGTAGATTTGCACACAGAACTAAACTACATTTGGTCTCATCTTGACAGCCAGAGAACAAACTGGAGAAAGCTGGCTGGACTTGTTTCACTATCCACTAAATAATAACGAGCAACCTAATAAGCTAACTGCCACTAAGTCTATCCTTAAATTCCTTATTGGATGGAATAATACATGTCAGTTGGAACAAATGTCCTAGAAGAAGGAAAACAGATATCTCAGGGACATTTTTGTGATTGATAGCATCTGGCTATCACTAATGAGCTAACACACGCAAGCAGTAATTCATCTGCTTGTACATCAAATAGTCACAAAGTCACCAAACATTCCTCTGGGATTCTTCTAATTTCTTATCGTCCCACTCGGTACCAACGCGGAGAACAATGCGGAGAACAGCGACAACCCGTCCAGTGTTCTGGATCTCTAACCTAAGGGTGATGATGAACATGATGGCCACAGCAGACTCACACAGGGATAAGTTGTGGTGGTCTGCCTCGCTTCCACCTCTGGAATGTCCATATTACAAACTGCAATCACTTACTATCTGCAGAAGAACCGTTTGACGCATGTAGTTCATTTCAAAGTCAGATGTATTTTATTTCCTCCTCTCTCTCCACCATGTAATGGCATTCACTGCACCGTGTGTGGACAGACGGTGGGGTGGGAAGGGGGGGGGGCATTCTGCTCCCATAAATAAGGCTGTTCGGCCTGTTTCATCCATCACTGCACTGGAGCTGTGTTTGTAAAGCTGGAGGGAGTGAAGGGGACCAGATTCATCCATGTTCCCAGCAGCCGTTCCCCTGCGGGAACTTCACACAGCCATTAAATACCTCATAGCAGCCCGTTAGCTTTTGGGCCAGCTGAGCCGAAGAGAGAGCTGCGGTCCCACAAGACTTCCTCTTATCCCTGCGGATGTGTCAACAGGCTTTTCATTTAAAGTTGTACCGCACATCTCGGACACATAAGTCCGATGATATAAGTGAAATGTAGACACATACATCATCAGTCAAACGGAGACACCAGAAGATGAGTTCAGAGGAAAGTCATTGAGAATGCAGTTATGATTCCATCACAGCAAACACTAATAATTGTTTGCATGCAGCCATTTTAATTTGTCAGTGAGTGGTCATTTATTATAGCTGACGATTATAATGAAGCCATTCAGGAGAATTAGAGGACAGCTGATTTGACTTTGGAGCAGATGTTCACATCGGCTCTGATGGCTGTTTGAACTCATATTTATTGCAAACCGAACGCAAATTGACATCTTTTTTCGGTTCAATGTGGACTTGGTTTACGACCATTTAAATGTTCAAACATTTTTCTAATTAAAACAAAACCTCCTTAATGCAACATGATATAATTAGCAGGTCTTGTTCGACTGCTTTGGACTTCTTCGTAGTCCATCTGGCAACTGTAAGGTCATTCCGGAGTTCTTGGGATCCATGATGACACTGATCCTCCGACAAACACAGATGACTCCAGAATGTTAGCATGCCATGGAAACCTGCGGTTGGGAGAAACGATGGTGACAAACACGTCCCGGAGTTACCCTTGGAAATAAAACCAGGTACTATTTTATTAGAGGGGAAAATCAGGTGGTGAAAATGAAAGACTGCGATGCACATGAGGGATTCATCTGGACTGACAAGGCCCTCCGTTTAAAATGTGAGCGTAGGACCCATGTATTTTCATGTTGGGTGAACATCCCACATTTCACCTTTTAAAAAGTATCTGAAAAACAGTATTTAAAACGGCATCACCCCAGCAACTAATGAAACTCCCCCTCCATGTCATGGGAGATGTCTGCTTTTGATCCCTCCTCACTTTCATTAATTAAAGGAGAAGGCCACAGACTCTCAGTGTCTCCATGGTTTTAACAAAACTATCCTCAAGTGTCAAGTTGGATCATTCAGGCATTGTGTTGTTGAGCAAGACTGAAGGGGTGGCGGCCTCCAGCACTTCTTCAAACCGCACTCCACATGCCAGGGATTCTTTCTGACCGCACGACTGGGCAGAAGCAGATGCTTGATTGATGAAAAGATTTTTGCTAAGTGTATTTTCTTCATCAAACAACTGCAGCGTTTTTTAAACTTCAAGACATTAATTGTTTTACTCTTATCATCAGATTATCTGTCTGCCCATACATCCATGCTCTTATCCTGAAGGTCAGAGGTCAGATTAATGTACAGGGCCTTATAATAGAAGTCGATATGAAGTGTTATGTTTCATGTTAGGCTTTTTTAGAGCCCTGAATGTCCTGTTAATGACGACTGATTGTCATTAAATTTATATTTAATTATGTTATATTAAATTAATATTATTAATTTATAAACCATGAAGTATTAATTACTTGATGCAACTTCAAAATGTTCGTGTTTCCTCTTCTCTGCGCTACTTTCACCTTTTCTTTTTCATTTCCCGGAGGCCACGAGGAAATGAACCCGTTTTCCTGTCGTTGATGGAGTGTGCCTGTCGGTTGGATAGACCGCACTTTTATGGAGCATCTCTCTGGGCTCTATCATGCAGCGTGACAGTAAGGACACGGCCCTGGACCGCTGACAGCACCCATAAGTCTCTACAGGGGCCCCCGGCACGCCGTCTCATGACTCTGTGCAGGTGCCTCCTGTTCCTGCCGAGTCGCCGGCCAAGCAGCCACTAAATGGCTCTCCTCCATCTCGTCTTGCATCCTCTTTAAGCCGAGCTCCATCACGTCACTCGGTAAGATGTTCCACAGCCACGGAGGGGCTTAGTGTACGACGCCATGTTTAGTCATTAGTGAGTAGGAGATCTTATGAGCCAGGCAGTACACAGTATCAGATGTCACATCTGACAACAACTAGAGAGAAGAGCACCACATGTGTGAGAGTGAAGGGATGAGGGATCAAAGGGAAAAGCACATTTAACCTCCATAGTCCAACATTATGCCTGCTTAAAACCGATACTCTTGTTAAACAGGTGAGATTTGCAAACTGTCTGTTGGTCTTTATTTGTTTTTGAATGCATTAGTTAATGGCAGTCTACTTTAAAAGCAATCTTTTCTGATTGCACCCGTTAAAGAAGACTACATTCTGTGCAGGAAAGTATTTCCCAGAGCACTGGAAAACCGCTTTGCAGTTTTTTGTCAACGGGGACGGTGCTTGCACAAAAAACAAAATGAATTTGTTAACGTGGAACTGCCCTCCGATAAATGGAAAAATACCACCACGCATCTTCCAATGCTTTGTTTACTTGTCTAACAGTCCTCGGTTAATCTTTCCACCAAGTTGATCCAAATAAATCCTTAATTCAGCAAGTGAGACATGAAAATAGGCAGATTATAAGGACTAAAAAGCATCTGTTTCTCCAAAGATGTCAGCAATAAAAATGACATAAATTACACCAAAACAACAATCTGTGAAGTGTTCAGGGAATCGCGGCACGACTAATGACGTTTCAGAGAATCTCCAAAGGATTTCTTTGTATGTTACTCATGTTATGGACGCGGCTGATGTTTTCGAGCGGTCTCTCGATAACTCAGACAATCTGCACGTCACTAGTGTGTGTTTTCTTTTGCACATCTCGAGCCAGAGCTCGTGTCAGAGGGAGTCCGTGTCAATCCCTGGCCGGGTAGGACTCTGGCTAAGATGTTACAGACTTCTTTGCGCTGGGACCAAAGCGAGGTTGTGAACAGTGTGAGCCACACATGGGCTCAGGCTGGAGATTGTGTCCCTGCTGGACTCGTGGACGTGTACTGATCAGCACTTTTGTCATCCCTCAGACATAAAAATGAACGACAGTGGTATGTAGTCATCCGTTTGTTTGCCTGTTCTTCTTCGTCAAAGAAATATTTCTCAATTTACACAGAAGCTTATTGGCTCCAAATTATTTTAGGTACTAAATGTTATTTTTTTGTTGTTTCCATGGAAACAGGTGAATGCAAGCGTGGTAAATTTGTCCACAGCGTATCTCCCAAACTATTTATTCTGGCTGCACTGAACTTAACAAACATTCACAACTTATTACTTATTTGTGCCTTTTAATATTTAGTATTTCTTGCTAATTTAATTCAATGTGTTTTCATGAAAACATCTTTGTTTTAGGTTACTCTGAATGGGGGTATTTTTTAAAATCAAATTTTACACAAAAATGAACCGTGTTAATTTTTTTATTGTCACGGATGGAGCTGAAAGTTGATCATCTTCTCAATCTACGCTCCTCTAGTTGCACGGGTGGAATGGAGAATGTGCAAAAAGTTGGACTGACAAATTTATTGCGCAGTATTTTTGGTGATGTGGGAATGTATCATCTTTAGACGTCTCTTGTCTTATTCCAGTTAAACATCTGTCTGACAGAAAAAAACAAATATCGCCCTTTCATTTGATGCGGCCACAGCTGTGATTGGTCAAAAACATGAAGGCCATGTTTAAAAGTGAATAACTCGACAAACAATTAGTGAATTTTATGACTTTCCATACACCAGAAGTAAGCTTGTACACAAACACACAATCCGTTTAACAGCTTTGGAATGGTATGCATCTGCATGGGCCAAGTGGGCTCAGGCCGTACCGTTCGTTGTGTTAGGACACAGATCGAACACTGAACAGACGCCAAAGCGGACGTCTCAGCGGGTCTGTAAACCTACTCAGAACGTTAGCAGAACATCACAATTTCTCCACCCCCCCCCCCCAAAAAAATGTTAAAAACATAAAGAGGCTGTGGGCACTCAAACAGCTGGATTATGAGAGAACAACCACTGTTCATTACCGTTTGCCATAATGTTGGTGTCCCGACAGAGACAGATGTAGGAAGGCTGTAGATGCTGTAAAACTAAAACTATTTTCAATTGAAACGTTCAAGAGTTTTATGGAAGCCATTCTGAAGCCAAATCCAGTGGCAGCGAATCAGAAAATGATAAGAACACAAGTTTTTATACACTTAAAAGAATATAATGCTGAGTGCAAGTCGACAAATTAGCTCCTTTCCAAAGTTATAGCGTCCTTCGTCCTGCTGCCAGGATGTTATTTCTTTTAACTTAACAATAGCAGGAATGTGAAATTAACATGACAAAAACAGATCTAAGAACATTGTTCAAAAGTTACTGAGGAGTACTCGTCCTTGAAATGATATTTGAACATCTGTAGTTACTTGTTGTTCGGGAATAGAATATTTACCTTTGAAATGTTGTGACAAAGCAAATATCTGCATATAAAAGTCTGTGTATTCTGTATTTCTGGCATGTTTGTATCAGATGGAGCTCCAGAATGATTGCATGGCTTCAGCTTTGACTTCTCTGTTACTGGAACAATCCATTTCGACACTGATTTATTATTTCTTGGCCGTGCAAGCATTAGTGTAAAATTCTGTATTCATTTTTCATTATTGTTTATTTTAACAAAAAGACCGAAATAGAGATTGATCAGTCAAACAAATGTCCTCTAATGGATGTAATTCTACTTTCTCGGGTTTTTCTTGAGCCTGGTCTGAATTTGAAATACATCTGCTCTGCTGGGACCATACTTTGTGTTCAAGCCAGCTGCAATTCAAGCGGTTTTGAAAGTATTTTGTTGCGCTAAAGTGTATTTCTTCTAAATTCACAAATACCCAAAGGAGTGAATTTGCACAATTTAAGAAATCTCAGTCCTGATTGCACAATTTTTTTTTTTTTTGCATTATTGCATTGGCTGGAAAGATACAAAAAACGCACCGATCTGGTTGATCATTGGTTGATCATGGCAATCATTTCACTTTACCTTACAAGTTCAATAAGCGAAAATACTGCAGGGTTCCATTCATGTTCGCTCCATTAGAAACATCCATCCTCAAGTGAATCGCAACAGAATCCAAATGGACTGTTGTGTTGAAACCTTAGATCACCCGAGGGGAGACAGCTAAAACTTTTCTTGCGAGTTAATGTCTTCCTTTTGGCACAGCTGTCACGCATATATCTGAGCCATAAGAAACACAGTGCCATCTGATTCCTCTTGTATCTACAGTACGAGTGAAGACAGCGTAGTGGGCTGCTGAACTGGGTCAAAAGTGTGTGTGTGTGGTTTTTACAGTGGTCATCGAGAGGCGCTGCAGTTCCCATTAGGTGTAACATGTTCTGTGGACAAACAGAACCAGGTGTCTCCGAGGTGCAGATTGAGCTGACAGATGGAGCATGAATTATGATGAAAAGGCATCAATGAGGTCGACCTCCTCCATCTATGCTTAATCTGCAACCAAGGAGACGCTTTATTTTCCTTGCAAGATCAGGGGAGAAAAAAAAAAAATGGCCAGGGGAATCGCGCTTGCTTAAACCCTCGGCTGGCAAGCTGCGTCTCAGAGTGGTTCAGCATCTGTTGCCTTTATTTTCCAGTGGAACCTATATGATTCCTCACACCATGTGAATTTTATTAAACTTTCATAATAGCAGGCCTTAATTTAGAAAATGTCGCACATCATGACTCCGTTTCCTACAATGTCTTCGGCTTATAGTCAGAAACACCCCCCAAGGAGCCATGAACGTAGCTGAGGTCATGGCATATGAAGTGAAACATGGTTGTTGTGCTTGTGTCGTGTTTTCTTGGTAAATTTAGAGGGGTATCATAGTGTGTAAAAGTATTCAAGTGTGACAGCTGGGTTCCATATTCATCTGAAACCATTTATAAATCCAGTACCAAAGCTATGAAGTCATTAAGCAAGAAAGATCCTTTTTCCGTTTTTGAAGTTTCTTTCGTCCTGCGATCAGCTGGCGTCTTATCCAGGGTGTACCCCGCCTTTTGCCTGTAGCAGGCTGGAATAGTAGAGTATTTCAATAGTAAAATGAAATAAAGGGCTTTAAATGAGAAAATTGATGGATGAATTGATGGATGGACAGAAATTTCTTTCAAAAGACCTGCAGATAAATAAATATGAGAGAAAAAAATAAAATTCCAAGGCCTGCATAGCGACGCCCGTCGGTGATTTCAACTGGGGGATGACATAAGTCTTTTCACTTCCACGACCTGACTCAGAAGTGAAAAAATAAGGAAGTCAGAATCATTTCCAATCTTGCACAGTCATTTGCAGTGAAGCCTGACTCTGACCTCTTTCCCTGTGACTCCATCGTGCACCTGTGCAGGCGAAGGGCCTCGGGGACGGTCCCTGTTCGAGCAGCGCATGGGGCCTCAGGCCTCCCTGTCGTGCCTGATGAATGTCGTAGTGTCCTGGGGTCCTCTCCCCGTAGGTGTGGGTCCCCCTCCAGAGGCCCGATTAAAACCGCCTGCGCTCTCA
Source organism: Antennarius maculatus (assembly GCA_013358685.1). Lineage (NCBI taxonomy): Eukaryota > Metazoa > Chordata > Actinopteri > Lophiiformes > Antennariidae > Antennarius > Antennarius maculatus. Next base: position 13,402,132 of record CM023626.1, on the reverse strand, counting down.
GCTGTGTTTTCCGCTTGTCAAACAGCCTGTTTTACGAACATCATTAGTGTAGGAGGTGGGTTACATATGGGGAGTGTGTTTTACTGCCACTGGCTGTCTGTAAAGTCCAGAGATCACGACTTGTCTGACACTCAGTAAATCAGCCAAGCTTTAGCACATTTCGGTACCGTCGTGGACCGCAAGTGCAAACTAGAAGACAAATCAGAAGAGAGGAAGAGGGACTAGAAAAGTTTTAAGGAATGAGAAATGCTTAAAAGTGCTGCCAGTAAAAAACACAAGTCTATAAAAATTCATGATTGTGTTCAAGGGAGCCATTTTTCAGGGTTTTTTTTTTTTTTTTTCAAACAAACATCTGTGAAGACACAAATGTGCTGATGTTCGTGAAGTTATTTCTGTAGCAGTATTTGCTGTATATGGACCTTCTATAATGCAATGGAATATTTGATTTAATAGTAAATATGTACATTTAACTTAAGCTCGAGGGATTTTTTGCCACACAGCAGTTTTTTTGGCATGAAAGAAACTAAAATAATCTAATGAAGAACGCATAAATAGGTAATTTAAAGACATACGTATAATTTAAACATGCAGTGCAGGACCTCCTCCTGGCAGTGAGAGTAATTCTATAAACCCTGTCAACATGTTATGGCGCCAAAGGCTCAACTGTAGTCCGGCTTACTGTAGCACATGTCTCTACGGTTGCCACCACCCCTCTGAGCTCTTTGCTATTGATGTGAAATGCATCACAACCAGATTACGCATGTACTGGTTGAGAAGTCACAGTTTCAAAATGCATGTTTAAATACTTTAAATTAAAAAATGGTTAATGCATGTGTATGTTTATTTGCTCTTGAGCCAGTTATCAGTCAAACCCTATTTGCAGCCTTTGTGAAATAATAGAACGTTTTCACTCAATATTCGATTATCCACACGCTTTGCATTTAAAGTAGACTGACGTGTGTTTGGATTTCTAATTTTACGGTAAATTATATTTTTAAACCACATTTCAGCCACCAAAATGTTAACGTGCGGTATTGCATTGATGAGTGCGGCTATATCAAAGTGAATAAACAGACTGAAGTTGTGTTGTTTGGTGAAACCACCGTCGTTCCGGCCTCAAACCATGAAAGGGTTTTGCTTACTTCTTCAGCTGATGTAGTCCAAAGTCAACCCTCCTTATAAACCAAGTCCCACTGCCACAAATCTGATTTTTTAAAAAATTATTATTTAGGCCAAAAATCTGTGTTCCCACCAATCTTCTTTAATACGATGAGAAATAAGAACGTCTCAAGCCGATGAGTGAATACACATTGGAACAGAGTTGTTCCATCTCTTAGAGGCTTAGTTGGAGTAACCTTATATTTTCTCAGCCTTTCTTGTGGGTAGTTGACTGATTGAGTAGACAAGACTAAGGAGTCATAATAAAACCCCTCATCTATTCCACTTAATGCAGACAGAATATTAGCTGGGACTGCCATTTTAATCCTCGGCCCATCGGGCCACTTTTACCAGTGATGTGCTGGAAAATAGTGACACAAACGTTAAGGCCTGTACCAGGCCTGGCAGACTCTCTGCTCTGTGGTGTTGAAAGCTGTTAAGTTTCCCAAGACGTATTTCAATTTAATGATGCAAGGAAAGCAAGGGCTTTCCCCTGAGATTACTTTTTTGGCTATTCCTATTTTTCAAGTCATTTCACCTGTCCGCAGCTCGACTCAGATTTACATACAGGCAGTTTTCATCATCCACTTTCCTGGTGGTCCTCAACATTCTAAATGACATTCAGCCATCTAAAGCCTGACTTGGCAAGGGAGGGAAAACCTGGCAAAAATACCACTTATGCAGAAAACGGCAGCTTGTGTGGCACATTATATGTAGGTATCCCAGTGTGAGCATGGCGGCAGTAGTAGAGGCAATGGCGTCTGGTTCTGGAGCAAGTGGCCCTTCCACAAATTTAAAAAGTTCACCGAGGACTTGCCACTGGCAGGCGAATGAACATCTGAGGTGACACATCATATAAAAAAAAATACACTAAAGAGCATTTAATATCCTTCCCCCTGAAAAAGAGCAGCTCCCTCTTTTGCCGAGTTCCCGAAAAAACACTGCATTCTCCAGCAATGCCGATGGGAGTTGAATAATTCATGGAAACGCAGGCAATGTGTCCTAATGCTGTAGTTCTATAAAAATAATCCCATAACATCATCACACTCACCCCATAGCTCACGGCACTCATATAAGGCTGCTGGGAGAGTTTGACTGGCCTTTTAGCCTCACAGCTCAGACTCCATTCACGAGACTCCTCTGTTCTTTATGGAGAAATCTCTGCAAGATGGAGGGAGGCATTTCTTTTGAAGAGGTTTTATATAATTTATAAATCCTGGGCCTCTATTTATGAAACTTAAGCAATAGCAAGTAATTTCCACATGTAGTGTCAATGGACTCTACGTTTTTGCTGCAGCAGAAGGACAGAATCCACTGTTGGCAACGCTGCAGCAGCTGCGTTTGTCTTTGGTAGGCGAGATAAAATTCATTGTTGGCATTGGTTGCGTTGATTGTGTGGTAAGGAGGTTCTCAGGAAGTGGGGTGAGTTCCACTTAGGACATATGTTGGATAAGTAGTGCAAAATGTCTGGTTAAAGATCAATCCTTATAAATGAAGTCCGGGTGAGGAGGCATTTGTAGATATTTTATTCGCAGGCGACCATTCTGGCACATTCTTGGGCCCCAATCCACAAGTCGTGAAGACATTTCATCCAACCCTAACCCTAATGTCGTGGCTGTGTTTGAGGTAAAATCAGGAGATCAGCAAATTTGTTGCTTCGTTGTTGGGTTAATATTTGTTTAAAATTGGATGCCAATCCATACAATAATTTAAAAGTTATAATCTCAACCAGAATGGTGGATCAACTCCTAGAACCACACCAGCAATGAAACGGCGAATCCGATGAGTGAAGAAAGATAAATGCTACGTGTCGGCGGAGGCGAGAGGACTCTGTTTTTCTTGTGCATAATGTGTCTGAGCTCTGCTGCGAGCAGGGCAGCCGACCGACTCCGACCGTTTTTTTGCTGTCCGCCCATTCCTTTAATGTGCTTCCAAAATCAAGTTGAACGATTTCATTAGAGCAGCCCTTTGACGTCCTGGGAAAACAGATAGAGAGACGGTTGACAGGGACGATCAAAGCAAGAGCAGAGATGAAGATAAAAGATTAAAAGATGAAAAAGCAGCAGGGGAGGAGGGAAAAAGAAGGAGATGAAGACCCAGTCGGTCCGATATTTCACCTCACTTGACAGCGGCGTTGTGTTTAAAAGCGGTTGAGAGCATGGCTAACTTGGCTTGAGGTTTTCTCCTCGCACCTCCACTCCGAGAGGTGGAATGCTGACAAACTGTCATCTCATGGCTCTCTCCTCTTTTGGACTGATGTGATCTCTCCCAGAGGATATTAACAGCAACCCTTCATGGACTTAATTCGCACCATTGACAGCCTGGCTGCTCATTTTGTTCCAAATCTGCTTTTGTCAGTTTGTTTTTTTTTTCAAAATTTCTCAATGTGGTAACAATAACAAAGAACATACACAACAAAGACTTTAACATTGTGATAATGTTACAGGCCGACTTCCTGGGAGTAATTCAGGCGTATGTGTACAGCACTGAATCACAGGTTACAGTCAGCATTTAATCTTGTTTATTAGGTTTTTATGTACTGTGGGAAAAAAAAAAAAAACAACACAGTTTGACGTTCTATTGCTTTTGACTTTGACTGCAATTTGTCGTCTGTAAAACAGTCCAAACAAATCACATCATTCAAATAATAAAAGACTATTTCTCCAGACGTATGTTCCTGTAAACGTCTACGTCTTTTGACAAAAATACATTCAAATCTTTTCTGTTGTCAGCGTTTTTTTTTTTTTTTTTTGCAAACTGGTAACGACGTGGCGTGAAAACGCAGCTTTACGAGCGCATAAAAGTGGATACTGTTACGGTATCCTGGCTTGTGGTCTAAATCTCTTAAATGGATAAAACAACAGTTTGGTTTTGTGGGGGTTTTTTTAATCACCCCTTCTCTTGCTTGAACTCAGGTCAAAGGCAATCTGTGGCTCAGTGTGGTTGAACTCTATGAAAGAAGTTCAATGTCGTTGGGAAAGTTTAATAATGAAAATGTGCACAGACATCCATATGGACAACTTAACTATATCTGTAATCATGATATTTAGTCATACCTCAAGTGGAATCTGCAGATAGTTAATAAAGACCATATTTATCATCTGAATAGTAATTATTCTTTGGAAAAATAGGAACACACAAGGGAGCAATGCACGTATCAAATAGAGTGATTGAACTAGTGCTCCTTCTGCGAGGCCGGGGCTCATCCAGAGCACACTCATAACCACGGCGGTGTGTTTTTACCCCACGGGCCAGGGTGAGTCTCTTTTTCTTTGTTCCAGCCCAGCGACTGATTAGAAACATCAAGCATAATTTCCTAATTGAGCCGTTAACCACTTTCATCTGGGGGATGCAAGGCGAGCAGGTACCGACGTAATCTAATAACCACCAGCGTGAGGCCAGCTCCGACAGACACATGTAACAGAGGACGTTCGGCCCCTGACTCAGGAAGAATTTAGTTATCATCACCAGCATCATTCATCTCTGGCCTACAGCAGATCCACCGATCAGGTGCAACCCAGAAACTGAAGCTGTGTTCACTTTTACTTTAATCACCCTTATCTTTCACATTTAGCCTCAACAGGCATCTGTTTTACATCAGTGACCGCTACAGTTCTCATTTAGAAAGTAGAGAGTCATTATTCTCAGGAGTTGTCAAAGACCAACAAGATAAATGCTTCTTCACATTTTTCATTGGGACATTTTCAAGGTTATGGATGCATTTAAGAAGTTCTTGCTTGTTTAACTTCACCATGGAGATTAAGTCAATAGTTCAGTTTGTTTGCGCTATTATGCATAAACTACTGGACAGAAACTTAGGTAGGAGTTGGACGTGTAGCCGTGAAGAACCCATTAAATTTTGTGGATCTGGATAAAGGGGTGAATTTGTTCCACTGAGGCTCTTTTGGCCATTTTTTGTCAAATATGCTTAAAATACTGGAAGAATTTCCTTGAAAATTAGTGGAAGAGTAGCCATTTTCCCAAAGGAGAAACCACCGAATTTGGAAAGGTTTTGAATAAGGGGTTGGATCCATTATCGAGAACCGTGTCCATTTTGATGATGCACATGTCTCAACTGTTTGTCTTGGCAGGAGGTGTAAGCAACTCCTTGGTCTTCTACATTCAATATTCAACAGATAAAGAATGCCATAACTTACAAATATTAAAAACAAAAGAATTTGGAAAGTCATTAAATGTTTTTTATCACTGACAGGCCAACACAGTGATTTTTACCAGCCTCAGTGGATGCATCATATAAATGTTGCTTTGACATAAGTATTTCTTGATGAACTCCAAACCTTCAGTTCAAAATCTCTTTTGGGACATGCAAAAATGCTCATGCAAATAAATCAGGCCACATCAAATCCTTTATTAGATGAATGTAAAGAAATGCGAGTCAGATGTGGGGGGAAAAAGCCTCATGGTTGTCCACAGAGGGCCTGAACCTCATCGCCACAGTGCTGCAGATATCTATTCTAAACAGACAACTTTAGAGTTGTCAGCATCGTGTATTCTAAAGATACTTGAGTCATATCTCTCTGGGGCCGTAGCTTCATATGGCTCCCATGTTATACAGTTAAAGAGGGCCTCATGCATCTATCAAAACTGAGATCACAGTGTGTTTGTGGTTGTGCATGCGTCAAGGTGTTTCTGTGTAGTGAGCTTGGCGGCATACATGTGCGAAACATTCACAACCATATGAAAAAAAAAAAAAAAAGGAATGAGCCCATCCCATGGGCAGAGGAGGAATGCAGATGTGTGGAGGAGGGTTGGGGGTTGTGCCTCTTATTCACCCTCCTCATGGTGGATAATAGATGAAGATAGACGGAAAAGGGCAGAGTCTCATAGGCTTATCGAGGGGCTCCATCTTTGGGTTTCGCTGTACCGACATCCCTTGGGATGGTCTTATGACCTGGGAAAGCCCTTAAGTCATGGCCAAACCAGCAGCCCTTTACTATCTATACCTCCCACACAACCCCGTCCCACCACATCTTCATCCCTCCATCCTCAGTTCTCACAAACTCTCCCCCGGCTCTCTAAATAACGTCTTGCCAAATCTATAGAAACTCTGGAACGTAGCGACTTTCTTCTTTAGCCGTCGGGGTGAAGTTAAGGGTAAAGAGTTCTCTTTGATAAAGATAGAGGGCAAAAGGGTCAGGAGAGTCATGTTAATGAGACTCTCATTGATTGGAACGGTCTCGTGTCAATCAGTGGATTATTTCCAATCATGTATTTGGGGTTAATGTGATGCAGACCTAAACAGATCAAACCAAGATAAAGAACGAGACACGTAAGAGCTTATCTTTACATGCTCTAACTTAGAAGTCCAAAAAGAAAATTTTGATGAACAAATTCAAAAGGAAATGAGCAAAACTGGAAACAGCATCATGATTAAAAAAAATGTTGATATACCTACTGTACATATTCATGTTTTGCCTGCGTGCAGCGGTTCGTAGATATTTTGCATGGCCGGCTCTTGTTTCACTCACATCATTTTGGAACCCCCCCCTCCAAACACAAAGATAGTTCCGTCCATCAGCTGATGTGATGCACAGGACCATGCAGTGACCTTACCAAATAACACCCAACATATGAGAACATTATTTCCCTAAAATCCTTTATGATCCACACACACACATGCAGCGAACATCCATCTTCTAGCCTTCTTGACAGTGACACTGGGGTGTGTCCGTGGGGGGAGAACTTGGGAGTGGAAGTCTGAGGCTTGTAGTTTTGACACCTGATTGATGGATGGAGTGAAAGTGGAGGAAGCACGTGAGGCAGACGTTGTCCTGATTCTTCAGCTGCCACCCTGTGTTGGCATAGCAACGCGGGAGTGTCCCGTGTGCACCTACAAGCGTAAATGCGCACTCACACACGGACACAACCGTGTTTTATGTAGACGTGGACGTGTATAGATTATCCATGCAGTTTACATACAATACATTACGGCATATAGACATTCAGCCTAAATATTTGGAGTGGCTGTCACACCGGTCAGCGGCTGTTGGAGTGTACCTGCAGCGTTTATGTGTGTTGAGAATTATCCCATTCTGACTCAGAGCTTTTAGTTCCGTCATTAAGGTGCTTTGGGTTAATAAATCCAAGCTGTGTTATGAAGCTTTACCGTCCGTCACATGTGCATGCTAGTATACACTTTGTCCTCATCCATGCATCAACTAAACGCAGCGTTTTACGTTTGAACATATGATGTTCGGTCCCCGGCTTCGGCGTAGGGGCTTTAGGTTGATTCTCTGTTGTTCTGAGACTTAATAGCAGAAAATGTAGTAAATGCAGGTCCAAATGAAAACCAGGTCCCATTGTCAGTGTGCATTACATGTCAGCCTCCAACTTCACCTCTCCCATTGGTCACCAGAGCCAGTAAACTGCCCGGAGACCAAGGGCCCTTCCTAGAAAATGCTGTTGAACCATCACAATCCTCCCAAACTGTTTGCATTCAAAGTATTACTGGTATTACTGGTCAGCCCCCATCAATTACATTCTTGGCAGTTGCAGACAGTGGAGCCAAATTTATTTAAGAGCGGTACCCGGTTGAGATGCTTGCACTCAGACTTAGTGGAGGGCTTTTAAAGATTTCAAGGTACAAGGGGGTGTCTTGCTTTGAACTAGCCCCTTTATCATTTCAGCTTAACATCCATTAGAATGCCCCAGACATCAATTGTTATACTCTGCCCGGAGAGCCCATGCTCTTTTATGACATCTTAAAATGATTACCAAGGGTTAAAGAGGCCCTTTAAAAATTTGATGGGGTAATAGTGTTGGTGGGGGTGCTAAAGGCCTCCAAAGAAAGCAGCACATGTCTTCACACCGTGGGAGTCCGGCGCATCGGTTGGTGCCGCCCGTGGTGGACGTTAATTTTTGCAATCAGTGCCGCGGAAATATCGGCATTTACAGATGCAGCTGATGTTGTGGCGCACAACGGTGCACATAAACAACGTCATTACACACTCACTGAAGTTGAATAAAGACTACATGGTGTGTTCCATAAAATCTAAGACTTTTATCGTACTTTGGAGCAGACAAATCACCCGCATCCGAGTATCTGCTGACAGTGAAGGATGACACTCTTGCCTGCTGCAAGTTTAAAAGCCATTTGATACTCTTCTATTCTGTTTCTCTTTCATTCTCCTAGACAACACCCAGGACACAATGCATGATAGAACTGGAAACGTTTCCACAGCTTAGTTCAAATGCCTGTTGTGCTTTGTATACCTTCGCTTCCCACACACCTGAATCACATTTTCCTGTGTTTGAGTCTGTGTTTGTCTTCCTCGACCCGCCCCGGTGACGAGTAAACAGCCTTCCCTCCCAGCCTTGTCTGGATGATTCCCTCTGCATGTGTGTGTGTGTGTGTGTGTGTGTGTGTGTGTGTGTGTGTGTGTGTGTGTGTGTGTGTGTGTGTGTGTGTGTGTGTGTGTGTGTGTGTGTGTGTGCTCACCTATGTGTGAACTGTCACTGCTGAGTGGTTTTGAAAATGCAGCTTGTAAAATCTAGACACTTTTTCAACTCCCTGCACAATGAAAGAGGTGCTCTTTGATTGTAATGCCTCGCTCCATTATGTTGTCATCTTTTACTTGCTTTGGACTATAATAAAGATGACTCAACTTGATCAGTCAACTTTAATATATTTATGTCCATCGACAATGTTGAGATTAAGTGTTATGTCCCATGGCCGTTCCCTCCAGCAGTCTGATTGGTGGAGTTGGGTCGTCACAGTGATTCCCCTCAACAGGACTTGTGTCACAACTACATAAACTGATCTCAATTAGTCTGTAACATTGTTGTACCTGCTGCTAGTATGGCTAACTCAACATCCCATGTGCACATAGCTGTATAATCTATGCTTATGCATGTACAGGAGCTGCTATCGGTCTGAGTAAATCCAGGATTTAGGGATGTCTGTGCTTTTGAGTAGCAACCAGCCACGAATGTTATCCAAAACAAACCCACATGCAGGTCCAACGTTTCAAATTCTTTTGTCCAGAATCTGTGATCACTTTTTCATCAAGCCACTGTTTACATGTGTAACTCCAGCCCCCAATTGAAAAAAAAATTGTACAATAGTTTTAACCTTTCACCATTTTTCACAACATCCCTGGTGATGTTTTGCCTCATTTGAAAAGTTGGATATATGAGTGCTACTAAATCTGCAAAGAAAAGTCCCAATTTAGATTTCATTCGATGACTCGACTCTGTAAGTGATTAAACATGAAGCCTGCGAGATGCCAAGAAAAAGCTTTTTAATTTGAATGCAATCGACCTCAAATAGGGGCTGGTTTTAAGTGGAAATTGAGTAGATGATTGACTTATAATTTTTCCACACACTGCTGAAATCAGCTCAAGAACACAAATGAACTAATGATTAAATCCCAGACTCATTATTTTTGATTATTCACAGACATCTGGAGTAGAGAAAGTGTTCTTTCCTTATTTTCTGTCGACTCGTTCAAAACTCAAAACTCAGTGTCCGTGCCCCTCAGAAGCTCAACGATGTCGGGATATAACCTTTTCTCTCGTTGTGTTTATTGACCAAATAAACCACAGGGCTTAAGTCAGCTTGGCTTTCTCTCAGATACATGGCCAAATCAAGTAACTCAGATTAATGATTGAACAACACTGCAGCACCGTTGATAATGGTCCAGCTTTGAAAGGCTTGTAAATATTTTGTTTGCTGCTGCAAAGATGGAACTGAGTTTCTTATTCACACTTTGTGTGGGAAAACCAACTCAAAAGGAAGAATTCGGTTCTCTTAAACTGCGCCGCTTTTCCGGCACTAGCTCAACTAAAGGAATGTGATTCTGTTTAATTAGAGACCAGCGAGTGATCTCATGAGAAGCCCCCCCTGTTTTTAATTACTGGTCCCCATGGCTCCATGGTTTGTCTTTGCTGGTTGGGGGTCAACACACAAGGCCTAAGTCAGAGTGCCATGCTGCCAGAGGTTACCAGGGCCAACTGGTTCTCAGACAGGGTGTGTGTGTGTGTGTTAATGCATGTATATGTGTTTGCCAAGTCCAATATACACTTTAAAGACTCTTTGTCTTTTTTCTTTGGAGGATCAAATGCTTCATGCCTGTTCAAAACATATATGCAAACCTAAATGGCTCCGGATTCCACTAGTTACTTATAATGATGTTGAAGTGGGACAATAAAAACCAATTGACCGTTTCACAACTTAAAACGTAATCAGATGCATATCCGTCTTAACCGCTGCTATAGATAGTAAAGGGATAGAGAGAGTAGGCCTGTGACCAGAAGGATGCAGGTTAAGCAAGCAAACCAGTTTGAAACAGATATTAAACTGAGGCTAAATACACATCCTATGAAGGTTAAACTTGGATGTGGTTGATCCTTTTAAGCAGCCTTTGTTGATTGGACCAGCTTCAATAAAAAGGTGTTCATGAAAACCTCACCTAAATATCATAATATAATATAATATAATATAATATAATATATAATAAGCCTTTAAATCCTTTCAGACACATGAGTTGGTGAGTTTCTGACATGAGTGACACCGCCAGCAAGAAGGTTTGTGGGAACAGATGATAAGAGGTCAAAGGCTCCCAGTGTTCAAACATATTGACGAGGCAGCTATTTGACCTGACAATCCAAACGTCGATCACCCTCTCACCGGCGAACAAGAACGATGTCAGAGGTCTTTGACAAAACGGCGAAACTTAATAGACCTTCTTAAAATAAAGTCCAGATCCGCTCACAATGGGAGTTTGATTGATTTCAATGTAATGAGGTACAAGAAGGTCACATCAAAGAGATCTTAACATGTCTGTATTAAATTATTCTTTAAAATCTTCACTTGCGTCCTGCAGGAGGCCGTCTCCCTTTAGCGGTTTAACAGAATTGGAACTGAAATGGGCCTGCAAACAAAAACTCAATCTAACGGCAGGCAGGTAGGAGGCAGAAGAAAAAAAAAGAAAAAGATGAAAAGCTGACTTTGTCTCAGAATTTTCTCCTTAAGACACATTCTCTGTCTTCCAAATACACACACAAACTTACACAAACACACAGTACAAGCTGTTCCAAAAGAACCGCTGACCTGCTGCGTGAAAGCCTCCAATAACAAAACGAGACACCAATAAGCTGAAAAACGATACTCGTCAAACGGAAATCACCGCGGCACACGGAATGGCCCCAGAATGGCTGTTTGGAGCACAATTGCCATAATGCTGTAAAGGAGGGGATGTGCTTCTGTATTGTGTCGGCCGACAATGGCTGACTGTAAACTCACAGCCACACCACCCTATGGATTTAGCAGCTCCTCATACGGCGAGCCATTGTCCCGGTCTGGAAAAGCCGTGCCTTGTGGCTGAGGGCCAGTTTGTGTCGGATGACAGGTGGCAAAGATCAGGTGAGATAGCAGAGATGCGAGAAACAGAAATAGAGCGATAGAGAATGAAAAGATGGAGGAGACGGTGGTATTTCTTTGTTTTTAACATTTATTTTCATTACTCTTTAACTTGGCCGACTTACTGGACTGCTGCTTCACAAAGGGGCCGCCCAAGTGGTACGGCATGACACCTCGACACTCTGCGGCGCAAGAACAAACCCATAATACCTGGAAAAAGGTTCTATACCGTTACCTCAGAACGCACTGCAAGAACACACTCTATTTCTTCCATATAACCCCTCCAAATTAACAAGGAAATCTCACGTCATGGAAAGAGTTTAGATCCAACCTTAAGTCCAACTTTAATATTCACACCAGTACATGTAAATGAAAACTGTTTTTATACCAATAATGTATGAAAGGACATCTTGAGTCAGCAGAAAGCTTGAAGCCCAAACCTTTTTCTGCCAACTTTTAACCAATGCTGATACGATCATATTTTCACATCATAAGTTCTAGTCTGGTTCACTGAGGTCAGATCTGGCAGGTTGGATACTGTCTGCATCTGTACAATGATGCATGGATTATTCCTGGATCTGCCACTCCCTATCATTTAGCCCTGAGTGATCCGACAGGGCACGTCCGGGAAGATGCCCCCAAGGAAATTAGGTCATAAGAGATTGTGTGGAGCAAATGAAGTAACCATGGTGATCCAACTCTTTCGCCTCTGCATTTGACCTGTTATTCCTTTCAACAGGAACTCCAGTTTTACTGTCAGAGCTGACTTCATTGATATACCTCCAGGTTGTCTTTGAACGCCTACGCCACCACAGACAAATCCCGCCAGAAGTCTCAAGCTTAAACAAAACTCCCACATGGATGTCCATTTTAAGACACTCCGAGGTCTGGTGAGCTTTCTCCCATCAGCCTCAGTCCTGTCCGGCAGCCAAACAACAAGCTCAGCAAAGATGAGCAACTATGGAAAAAGAAGAAAAAGAGAAACTCTTAGGCTCTTTCTGTGTGTGTGTGAGAGTGTGTGTGTGTTTTTATTATTCGGTATACAACGGAGAAAATCAGGAAGATGATTTAGAGAGATGGAAATCAGGGAAAAGCTCAACGGCTAAACGTGTTACATCACTCAAAAACAGTTTGCACCTTAACGACTCGGTCCTGCAGCCCACCCCAAAGCCAGCAGGAAGGGTAAAAAAGAGCTTTTGTGTTTGTGCCAAGCATTACGTCTTAGTCACTCAACTCCTGATTCCCCCCCACACACACACACACACACACACACACACACCTCCCAGCCTGTGCTAGATTTGGCCATATTCCCTAAAGGGGCAGCCACTTACACTGATAATTTTTTGTTTTCAAAGCAACCGCACACACACAAGGATGTCGTGTACTTCAAACCGAAATAGACAATGATTTCCTGTTTCATCATTTATTTGTGTGCTCCCCGCCCCCCACCCACCCCCAAGTCTGTATGAAAAGTATTATTTCACTATCATCGTGCTGTGATGTTTATGCCAGTGTCTTTAAAATGAGTTACAATCTGGAGTCGGGTAGAGCCGCAGTACAATTGAGATGAAAACATGTTTTCTTCTTTAATTTGACCTGGCAATGAGGGTTGGTGGTTTCTGCTGTCTCACTGGAAAGAAAATGTTATACACAGATGTCCCCCATTTAGGAACAAGGGTCACTTAACATTTGGCATGTGGGCACAAAGACATTACATGACTTGATATCATTTTATCTTTATTCAATTTGTATTTCATTATATTACGCTTTTTAAAAACTCACCTTTATATAAGGCAGGCTTATATATAGTATAGTTTTTAATGCTGGTGGTAGAAATCATCAAGGAAAAAAGCCTTTCGACAAGAGGAGCCACTACATGTGTTTTGACTCCTCTGTTGATTTATATCAGGGAACATTTTGATTTGGAAAATAGCCGTTGAAAAGAATATCCAACAGCATCGCCGGTCCCATAATTCCTTGACTTTTACTCCTGGTCCAAAATCTCTTGAGAAAAATATGCGCTTCGTTCAGGCTCAACATATGCAGATGTGCTGAAAAAAAGGCAACGACAGTAGTTTAAAACTTAACCCTCGGTGGGACTGACAGCACTAATAAACCATTTACACTGCTGTGACTGTAGATATAAGCATTATAGAAGACACACATTGATGTAAATACAATGCAGATACACTGTTTGATGCTGATAAAGCTGCTGGGGTTGAGAAAACACTGCAGGCTTTCATCACATATGTTTTGCAGAGTCCCTCATTGGCTTTGTCGAAGTAACAAAGTGAAATTGCACTAGACGTAGATAGGGCCCACTTTGGAGTGCCTTCAAGACATTCTATATCTAACAAATATGTTTGGCTGCGGCATGTGATTGAGTTTGTGGTATGGGAGCAATTGCTCTGAGAAAACTCGGGCGACATTCAAGCTGTGCCGAGATAACATAATGTCCTAAATGACAGTTTGCTCTAACCCCAACATGTAGGTTTTATTTCTAAGGAGCAAATGACAAACTGTAGTAATGTCATAATAGCAGACATAGAAAGAATAACTGCTTGGATGAAGTGCGACTGCTTGGAGTAAAACATATCTAGAGTTTCCTTGGGGGGTGGTGGCTTCTTTAAAGTGCATGAAAGAGTATACTTTAGTTCCTTTTTATGCACAGGGACAAAGAAAAGCCATCGCTTCAACAAAATGTGTTATGAAACGGGTGGTCCCACCCATGCCTTACCTGAAAGAAAGCGTGCAGAACAGGATATGGTTACTATGAAGGAGGAAACAAGGCTTAACCGATGGCACCGACCTGCTATTAAAAATCTCAATACCTTTTTGTGTTGCCGGTCTCAGGCAGAATCCTAAAATAGAAGGGTTTGAAATAGCTGAAGTGTCACATTCTCAAAGATTTTCAGTTTCCTTACAGTAAATATCCTGGTTCTTCACAGAACCCCTTACGAGAGATAAGAAAAGGAGCGTTCTTACTCCTCTAGGTACATTCTGTAGAGGCTGCAGCAGAATTAATCGTCTCTGACACTGTCAAATTCTCTCCCAGAATCCAGTTTATCGGTGGGGAAGTTTTGTGTGGGCGATGATAAGAATGCAGGAAGGCAGGCTGACAATGCGAGTCCCCAGACAACTCATTTGATTAGTGATGTCTGGAGAGATGAGTCTTAACCTGAGCGCTCTTCTCTTAACGTCCTCGTCTTTTTTCTCTCTCTGAGGCAGAAGAGAACAAATTCCGGTGCATTCATCACCTAAAAGTAGAAGCCAAGAAGAGAAACCGGGAGAAGCTTGATGGATCTAGCACTTCTCTGGTTTGGTTTGGTTATTTCTGTCTGAACTGTGAAGATTTCCTCACAGCGATGGAGACTGATCAATATTCATGTATGGGAATGTTGTTTTACCCCCTGCAGCGTTAACTAGCAGGTGCATGGAAAAATAAATGTCATAAATCTGCAAGGAGGTTTTCGTTCAACCGTTTCTCGTCGTGGGAAATAGTTTGACAGTCTGATGCAATAACAGCTTAGATGTATGGAGCATCATCTCGGCAGATACTCGAGTTATTAGCGTTTGAAGGGCTAAATAAAGAAAATGCACAGCTGTTCGCAACAAATGTTAACACTTTTGAATTCCATTTTTGCTTTCTAACATTTTTCAGTGATATGTTCTGACAAAATCTTGAAGACCGTGGCAATTTTTTCCCCCCTCTTTTTCTCCTTTTGAAAATCTCAATTTCACTTCTCTGGCAGAACTTGGAACAACTTGTTGTTTTCACATCTCACACGAACCACAAAGAGAGAAATGTGAAATATTTAAACAACTTTTTCCACTACAATCTTTCATCTTTTCACAAAGAAATCCACACAATCCTATTTATTTCAGATGAAACACCTTTTTAGTAGGTGACTTCATAATTTCCAAAATTCTGACTGTGGCCTTCAATATAAATGGGCGTTGATGGAAACATGCGCTGATTACTGTTTCATTTTGCTGATATTATTTTAAAATGGCTTAAAAAGTGAAGGATCTTTGTGGAAACACAACATTTGCCTGCTTAGGTGGACTTCATACCCTTCCCTCTATAGTTTCTGCCAGTCAGCCATTCGTAAACATTCTTGCGCCGCCAGCAAACGCAGCCCGAGACAAATCACGCCACATATAAACAGGAAAGTCAGTGAATATACCTCACCTCCCTCCATTTGCATGCCAACCAACAAACTGCCTGTCCCATAAAGAGCCATTAGTTTTTAGGTCTTATATTCCTGTTTTTGATCTTCACACGTCCCTGGCTGTTAGTTTTCTTTTCTCCCACTGCATTTTTGAGGTGAGAAACTTGTGAGAATAACTTGGAGAGTCTAATTGTTCCTGACAGAGGAATATCTGTCACAGCCCTGTGGATTCACAGCTAGAGGAAAGTTCTAGATGGAAGGATTTGCAACGGAGTTTGTAGTTTCCACTCAAAGATGCTGACTTCGAGGATAGACGTGCAGCGCAGTTGGGTTCATCCCTTAATTCCAGGCATCACTTTCACTGCCGCTGTGGCCAAATAGAGATTCATACGTGTGATCAGAATTTCCATGATTCTACTCAAGACCCAACAAACAAGGACTGAGGCTTCAATACATTATTTTAAATGCAAAACAACGTTGCCGAATTTCCACTTGCAATGCAATGATTTTCCAAATGGACTGTGCGGCTTCCCTCATATAAAAGGCGGATCCCGTCTCTGGTGCACATAAATCTGGCTTAATGTTCACCAATGAAGGGCGTGAGCAATGAAACCATCATCGCATCCACTAAATACAATCGTTAAATGGCCGTTTTGCTTACTCTCAATTTTTGTTTTCATATTTCCACAGTGGCAAGGAAATAGATTATTATCATTCAGGCCAAATATTTAAGGTTCCCATTATTTGAGCAAGCACATAAACAAATGAGTCATCTGCACTTTATTGAGCGTACAATAATACAGAGGTTGTTTCCCACAGTGGGGCCGGGCCTGGCAGTGGGGCTTGGGTGGGATCCAACTCAGGGTTCAGACCACCACAGCACTGAAACACACAGAGAGTCATTCATGTAAAGCAATACATCTGTGGTCACTCAAGACGTGCGTGCCACCGCTGCCTCGCACCATGGGCACGGGGTGTGAACACCGTTTGGAATAATATATCAGGACAAGTTTCAGAAATATAGGAACCTGAGGAGAAATGAAAACTATCAGATGTAATTTAGATCCTAAATCCGTAATGACACAGGCATGTCAAGGCTAGTCTAGATGAAGCAACCAATAAATATGGTATTATATGTGATAAATGCAATCCTTTATAATGATGATTATAGGACATACCCTGACATTAACATGGTATGTTTGTGCTGCAGACTCTACTGCTAGGTCAACTGTCGGTCTTATGATGTAGATGTTCAAAATCACCAAAGTGATCTTAGGTGATTCAGCTAATAGCTTGTCCTGGCATGCATGCTTGGAGTTTTCAACCGTTTTTGCACATTATCACCACGTGAATGCAAAAAACTATCAGAAAACCACCTCACATCAGTTAAAATTCTACAATAACAACCCAAAGAATTTCTATTATTATTGTTTTAGTGATAAAAAACTATATCACAAACCTGTTGGGCAGCTTTTGCCCCATTTCCATCGCACGGCCTCAGTTAACTTTAACTCTACTCACGTTATTTGGTTTTCCATTAAGGGGAAAGTCATTTTAAGCACCACTTTCATTCCATTACATTGCAGACCACTGATTAGTCAGAGAATTGTTTCTGCTTCGTTGCATCCAGCAATACCCATCGCTCAGGGAATATGCTGAGCTATTTATCTTGAATTGAGTCCGTATAACTGATAAATCCAGAATGCCTGGCATATTCTTTAACCTTCAAGATGGAACTTTTTTTTTTTTTAACAATTTCCATCTAATGAACATAAATTACTGGGTTTGTGATGAGAAGCATTGGACGTAGAGGGAGAACTCTCTGGGTAAAGCGGCAGATCCAGGATTTTCCTTCACTTTTTCTGAGGGCATTTTCTTCAATTACGTGAAAACCCGCTACATCAATTTCCACCAAACTGGGTGGGTGGGGTTAGGTGTGGGTCAGGCAAGCTAAACAGGCACTTTCAGTTGAGACTGAGGTCTTCCAACAACTTCAATAACATCTTGAAGGAGCATTCGAGTTCAAGAGACGATGGAACCTGCTGATTTTTGCGTTTCTTTTTTTCATTCCCCAGCGCCAGCCAGTCAAAATCTAGTAAAATATCCCAACAGGATGGGTTGGCACCAAATTTGATACAAATATTAACGGTTACCCGGGAGATTTGTTCTGCTGACCTTGATGGTTCCTTCACACATCATTTAGAATCACCGCGAGGTTGACATTTTGTGGCTTTTGAGTGAAATGTTAACAAGTATTGGATGAATTGCCATAAAGTTTGGTTTAGACATTTATTTCGTCTTTTATGTTGCACCTTTATTAGAGTAGAATTTTCATTTAATAACCAATCCTTGCAAATGCAATGATATCGGCTTCTAATTGGTCATTTTGAATTATGGGAAACACGTTTCCAGTTGCGCTGCATGTAATTGCCACTGTTTAAGACTAATTGCATCATTTTGTGTTTGAGATATTCGATGACAGACCCAAAGGTTGTGACCAGCTCACTCGGTTTGGTCATCATTCCAGCTCCAGGGAGTCACACAGAGGGGAGTGATGTCACTGTGTGGGACCTGGACACATTCCTGGATCAGACCAAAACCTCCACCAAAGACAAATGACACACAACTACACTCTCAATGCACGCAAATGTCACTGTCTCAATTTACATACTCAGCATAAACCTGACATTTCACCCACAGGAGTCATGGTAACACACACATCTGTTCTTGAGAATTTTGTGGTTAAAAGTCTGTCTCTGTCTAACAAATAAAATTAGGGAAAAAAAGATAATTTTCATGTGGTTTCAGTTGTTTTCTGAAAAAAGCAGCGCACGTATTTTGATGTTCTTCCATTTAGACAAGATCATTTCTAAATAGAATCGCTTTGAATGGGACATTTCCATCTCTGTAAAAAGTCAAAAATCTGTATGTTATGACCTACTCAAATAAACCCTTGTAAAGATGACAAGTAAGCTGTCAGATGTGTGTCACCTAAATGGAGGAGAACAAGTTTGGAGTGAACGGTGCAGCCGTAGCGGGGCCGTTGTATCCTGTGTCATCAAGATTAACAGCTCCTCTGCAGAGTGGATTTAGCCTCTGGGACCAGGGTGGGGGGGGGGACTGTGCTATGAAGTTATTGTAGTATCTCAATTCATTTCATTCCGTGGGGAGACTTTCCAGAAGGACCCAAGTGATCACTTCGTCATTCTTAAGTTCTGACATTTTGCACTCGCATCAAGAAAGACCTGCAGTGGGAAATATTGCCTGCAGAAAGCGGCGAGCGTGAGTGATACCACCGTATGGCGACGATATGCTCAGTTTACGGTTGAGAAAATTCTAGCAAAGATGTCTTTCTTCCTGTGTGCACCTACAGTATTCATGGCCTTGAGTCTTTTTTTTTTTTTTTTTTTTTCTATTTGCACTCCGATTTGATCTGAGACATTTTCTTTAGCTGTGTTGCTATTTACAGATTCCCTGTAATGACTCAGAGGGCAAACACCAGCAAACATGCTGATACCCATCGCCAGGGCCTGGTGCAGAGCCAAGTCTAAGCAGACACGCAGCGTGACCTAACTTTATAATTGTCTGGATTATAAAGCAAAGAATAAAGGGAGTTTAATTATGGTTTGCTGCAGGCTAGATAAGACGATCACATTTATATCTATATGGCATACGATAGCGAGTTTGCTTCCCTTAACAAAAAAGTCGTTACCCTGGGAAACAGGATTCTAGCTCTGACCAAAGGTTGGAAAAGTTCAGCTTTAGATGCTGTAATTAATCTGTTACATCTTATTAAGGAGCTGTTAGCTCTCAGAGAGGAGCGATGACTGTTATCCTTAAAACGTCACCTGGAAATCAACAGAATCGAACAGGTTTTACTTTGAGATGGAACCAGGCAAACAGCTCGCCTTATTTCCCCGTCTTTACGCCACGCTTAGCTAACCGCTCTGCAGACAAATATTTATCGTACAAACACGACAGTTACAACGGCGTCCTCTCATTTCACATAAGTTCTTCATATTACACAGGAGTTTTTAGATCAATTCCAAGCTTGCCTCTTAAAAATAGCATCTAAGAATACACACAATAAGATATGCTGTACACACACACACACACACACACACACACACACACACACACACACACACACACAAACACACCTAACTTTGCACTCATCAATCTTCCTTTTTCCACAGGAGTGTTCCTCCAGGATTGAGTCTTAATGTCTGTTATGAAATCTGGACCATGTGTTGTAAACCAATATTAGTTTACGTTCCCTGGGCCCTTCAGTCTAGTTTGGTCTGGAGCCTAAGTACTTCTCAAAATCAAATCCATTTATAATGCAGCGGTGCATGAACATTTGCTTTCCCTTAAAGTCCCAAGCCGGATTGAAAACAGGATCATTAAAATCGCCCTGCCGGCTTTGTTATAGCATGCATCATTGTTTGACAGACTGACTGACTGACCCAGACTTTGAGTTTTACGTGCATTTTTGAGTTATTTAAAAATATGTAATACGACATAACTTTGCTTTGTAATGTAGCGCAAGAAGCTAAAAGCAGCTAGGAGTCCATTTTCCGCTGCAAAAATCTTACATCACGTCTTTCTGCATTTCTTGGACTCCAAATAAACACCATCAACCCTAAAGATATTTGCATGAAGACGACATTTCATTTTCTGAACCCCTCCCTTTTTGTCTTTTTAATTTTTCATGAGCTCAGCAGAGGGACCCGGTGGGTCCTTTCGTCAAAACCGAACTCCAGAAATATAGTGACCGTGATGAGGGAGAAGGTGTGGGAGACACGAGGGCCCCCGTTGGGCGGGAAGCTGTGGTCGACTGAGGCTGACAGGAGGGAGAGAGTGTTCCTGCAAATTTGCATTATTTAGCTGAATGTCTGCATTGTTAATACGGGTTCTAGCAGCTGGTAGGAATGAAAGAGTGGAGAAGTCAGAGAACATGACTTTACATGAGACAAAAGTAAATAAAAGAAGCCAAAATAGAAGATTTTAATCGGATCAATACCAGATTTTTCTGATCAAACATGCACATGTGGAATGCTTGCGATCGATGGAGCGGGTGCATTCAGGTATCTAAGAATTACTAACACACTGTGTTTGTATTTCCAACCCCCACCCCCCCTCCCAGCACCCCCTTCGAGTACATGTCCGTATCCGCCCTGTGGGGTTTTAGTGCACAGACCCCTCCTTGACATCGCACCCAGGAGAGAAGACAAGAGAGCAAAGGAGGGTCCCGGCTTGACAGCACCAGGGAATGACTAGCTCCAAATGCTATGCAGGGTGACATCTGCAAACCATAACAACCCCTTAAAACCCCACAAAAATGCGATACAAAGAACAGGGCCACGGCCTTTCTCTGCTCACATAATGAGGCCACGGGATTAGCATCTTCATGGAAAAGAGAAGGAAGAGAGCCTCCCTTTATGTTCAGCTTTGTTTAATGCGTACGAATTCATAAGATGTCACTTTTTTGCTAAACATTTATATTACAACTCAGCACATGACGTAATCCTAACGTACGACACGCACCGTAAGCACAATCACACGGAGCGATACGGCGCGTCGCTCATAAAGGATCTGTATCGTCACCTTTGACCTGGATGTTATTTATCAAAATTATTTCAAACTGTTTTAGAAACCCTACGCTGCCGAGGTTTGAGGAAACTCAGCCTGTCACTCCCCCCCCCACCCCTCCCTCGTTCCTCCTCTGCTTGGCAATCGTTCCCATTGTGTGGGTGCAATGACTCAGTAGAGGCTGGCTCCTTCAAGGATCAACTCCATCAGACGCCAAAGCAGCCTGAGGACTTACCAGTTCACAGCCACAGCACAAGAATACAGAGAAACGCTGAACCCAACTGTCTGTGTACAAATATCTGATAAAATGCACAGGACCCGGTTGGGACTGATGTACAATAATACCTGAATCTACAAGTATTTATATTGCACTATGTCATTAGGTGTGTCTAATTATTCAATGCTGCTGGGACACTTGCGCAATGTTTTGGACAGAATGTTAATAAAAGGTCTAGAATATCGGATTTTAATGGAAAATTTGTAAAAAAAAAAAAAAAAAAAAAAAAATTAATCCCACATACTATGGTTTACAAAAGCACACATGTGTCACCTGCTGTCAAAGACAAAGTGATACTCAATCAGACTGAACTTGGATAGAGTTCGACTCGGAGAGGGAGTCGACCAGATGTCTTATCTCTCTTAAGTCAGCTGGGGATCGGTGTCAGAAATGCCAGCACGCTCCACCAAAGCCCCGGAGCCATTCCCCAATGTAACCTTACCTCAATGGCCGACTTACATGCAGCCACAGAGAAGCTGCGCTGCTCAGACTTCACCTTGGTTTCCTCTCTCATTTCCTCCTCTGTTGCCTGTTTTTTTTTTTTTTGTTTTGTTTTTTTTTTTGGCGGTGCACTTTTACCCTTTCCTTCTTTGGCAAGCCGGGAAAGCCCTATGGATTCACAGGCACTGAACCCTAATTGGGCTAATGGTGGTGGTATCTAAATTACCTCCCTCCATCCATGAGGGTTTTCTATGTTTATGTCTGCTGCCTTTGGTAAACCCCCCCACCGCCCCGTCCTGTCACTTATCGGGGCGCTTGTTTGTTGTAGAATGTACGAACCGCTGCAGATCTTTATCGGAGCGTCCAACTGACCTGTCTGACCCGTTCAGACAGTAAAACACAGCGCTGGCTTAGAGCCCTTGTTTTATAACTCAGATTTTAAAGGCTCTGTCCCTGAAAAGTTCTATTTAATGTCATGTTTTTACATTTGGACGGTGAATGTTATGTGTGAATTTAATACAAAACACAGCCAGCTGTGAAAATACATAACGCAGATAAAATTTACTAGTACAGATGGAAATCTATCTGTAATTCTACAACAAGAAGTCAGATGAAGTTGACGCCTTTTAATTTACAGTGAAAAACTTTTATGAAATCCACATTTCATCACATGTATAGAGCAATAATTAACGCAGCGTAAGGATTGATCAACCTCAGCATCAACCTAGTTTGTAAACTTGCTTAGCAACGACAAAGACGATAGTAAGCATTTTATCATTTATACTCTTATTATAGTGTCTAATGAGAGTAGAGTGTTATTGATATCATGAGAAACAGTGGCCAAAACCATAAAGATAAGATCCAAATTGTAATAAATTTCCTTGTCTTGGGGCAGATTTATTGAACTTTTTAATAACTGGCCAGAATAGCTGCAGCTCATGAGATGTGCTATTTCTTTTTATGCAGAGCTGCCTTTCCCAAGTGTAATTGCGTCACACAAAGGCAAACTGAATGCCAAGATCTTTTTCAGAAAAACAGGCCGTACAGGCGGTCACGACGGGGTCTTTATCTACCTTGACATCGACTGTGCTTTTCATGACATGTTATTGTTCTCTTCCACAGCGAATTTAGCAAAACAAACACGGAGAAAGAGCAAAAATGTGTCCGCCAGACTCCTCGTTCCCATCGACCAGAAGTCGTGTTTAGAAACCAGCTCTGTGAATACTAACCCAAATATCACTTCCAACCCCACGAGGAATGAAAACAAAACAAAAAGGAGAAGAAGCTCAGTTCCTTGTTCGCTATCATGCTGTTCTCTTCCCTCAGAAAACAGCCACCACTGCTTCTCCCTCATCACTCCACTGTTGCATGTAACTCACTCCTGCCAGCCAGTCCAATGACAGCTGGGATGTGTAGGCCCGCATCAGCAAGACGCACGTTCGGCTGCAGAGTCACATCCTCCCGCTGTGCCTGCCAGTGACCTGAGGTGACCCACCCCTCCCGTGTGAATGCACTCCCCTTCCGTGAACCCGGCTGTTGACACCAAGAATGGCGTTGAGGGAAATCCTTCCGAAGAGAGCGCATTCAAGCAACATGAGGAATGAAGAAAAAAGGCCTTGTGTGTCATTTTCACTTAGTTGCATTCAAGTTTTTCACAAACTCAACTGCTGACTTCCTCTATTTTTTTGCTAAAAAGGGAAAACATGAGTCTTGCTATCCCTTTTCCTGTTGTTTTCTTGTCGGGGTAATGAGTTTGGAACTGTCTGACCTCAACGGTATGGATTCAATGTAACGGTGAAGATCACTTAGATAATTTCTGGTATTGAGATTTGAACTGGTGGTTCATCCTAACTTGATGAAGAGGAGAGGATACAAGATAAGACAATAAGTATAACAATATGAGAATGGATGAGGATGAGAGGAAATTACAGAGAAAACAAGATGGGACAAAATGGGAAGAGACAAGAAGAGAACAAAAGGATAGTTGAGAGGAAGAGATCATTAGTGGAGAGGAAGAAGTATGACAGAAAACAAGATGAGCGGAGACTGAAAAAAAGAGAAGAAAACAGAAGAGGCAGAGATGAAAGAAAAGCAGATGAGACAAAATGAGAGAAAATCAGAAGGATACAAA
The DNA here is from genome assembly GCA_013358685.1 of Antennarius maculatus. NCBI lineage: Eukaryota > Metazoa > Chordata > Actinopteri > Lophiiformes > Antennariidae > Antennarius > Antennarius maculatus. The sequence continues at coordinate 13,377,980 of CM023626.1, read as the reverse complement.
AAAGGAAGTAAAGAGCTTTAGATGACAAATTTTGGAAAAAAAAAAACCAGTGAAACACGTGCAAATGACGCAAAGACAGGAACAAGCAGAGATTAAAGCAGGAGAAAGATGAAAAATGAGAGATGATGAGAAACTGCTTGAAGGACAAATAGTTGAAAAGATCAGATGAGATGAGACAGAACGTGAAAAGAGTTAACGGAATGAGAAACAAGAAGCTGTAAGAGCAGACAAGATGAGGACATGAGAAATGTCTAGAGATTCCACTTAGAGAAAATGAGATGAGACAAGACTGGATGAGAGGAGAGGAAATCAGAACTGAAGTGTTTGAAAAGTCATTTGCATCCTCGTGCCCCCCCTTCTTTTTTTTTTTCATCATTCCATCTTGTTTCCTTGTTTCCTTGGTACTTGGCCTGCTCCAGGTTGGGGAGTCCTGGAGCAAAGGTCTGCCTCACAACCTGAAAGGTCTGCAAAAAAAAAAAGGTGATTAAAACCATGTGAAGCGAATAAAGTTCTGGAATCGGCTTTCCGTATGAGCTAATCCCCCGAAACCTTAGCTGACAAAAATCTGGAAAGGATGAAGAGGTTCCAGAGCTCTTGCTTGAGAATAAATACAGACACAAACATGACAAGAAAAAACAATAACCCTATATGTACATTGCTGGAATAGATTTCCTTGTATACAGAACACAGGTGCCAATACACAAACTGTATAAACATACACTTAACACAAATACAACAATGATTATGAAGACATTCTGTGACATTATTTAAAGACTCTAGCGTCGATTATCGCCTGCTGTCACGTCAATACACCTCTTTCTGACTTTGGACGATCTGTTCTGTTGTCTCCATATTTGCGTCGTTGGAAGCGGTGACACGTGATGTTGAATGTTAGGAATGTGATCAACAGGTTTCCAAGAGACTCCCAACAAACTGAAACAGTCCAGTCTTTCTCTAAATCGCATTTTCATTGTTACCCAAGGAGAGAAATGTGCCAATATGCATAGACATGTGTGAGATTTGTGGATTTGTCACTCTCTTATACACACTCATGCTGCCCAAAACCCTTTTTTTGTTTGTTTGTTTTGGGTGTAGCCATGAAACCATGGTGCCAGGCCACACATTGCTTCATTTTTAAATGTCAACCACGCATACCAGTCTGCTGTCGTTGACTTACAGTATTTCCCTCTCCTATTTTTCTCTCTTCTTATTATCTGTTACTCTTTTACCCCCCCCTCCCCCTCAGACATCCATATATACAAACACACATGTACTGACAAATGGGAATTTGCTTCACTGGATCTGGCAAAGCTCCTCTAATCACACTTAACTGTTCCAGTGGTGTGTCTCCAATCTCCACCGCCACCTTCCTTCTTCTGGCGCATCGTGCGAAATAACGCCCTGCCATCGATACCAAGAGTTCAAGCAAAGATGGGAATGGAGTTCTAGCGGGGAGTAATGGTTTAATTTCTGACAAGTGAAGTTAGTCTTCCGCAATTTTCTTTGGGTGGACTCAATTGCTGTGTTCATCTGTCAGAGTGAATGAAATCAATAATTGTGCATCATGCCCCAACCTGTCACAAAGTTTAAGGCAATGGGTTCACCCGTTTTTTTAAATATGGAAAATGTTGCTTGGTCTTGCAGGGTGAGTACAGAAAATACACTAGGAACTATAATAGGAGCATAGCATTTAATCATATACAGAAAAAAAAACCTAAATATGGGTCTTTTAATTATGATAACATCTTCTGTAGCTGCCTTTGAAAGATATTTTTTGTGTTCCGTCTTTTTGTTTACGCTCTAGCTCTTCACTATTCCTCGTATTTCGTCCAAAGTCAGTTTCGGTAAGTCAGTGTCAGAGCTGCGATTAGAGTCCAAGTTGTTCTCCAAGTTTGCATGTTTTTGAGCTGCAACCAGTTCAGGGACTGGTAACAATCACACCATCAGAGCAGATAGTTCATGTGACGGTTTCAGTAGCCACGTAGATCAGAGCTCTGGGATGCAGCTGCCTTGGCTCGCCATCTGATGGGATTACTCCATCTTCTCTCAAGGATCTTCAAATCCAAACAAAGAGCCTGACCTGCCTTCAAGAACAGGTTTATAATCCTCGTTCTGTCTCATTTCATCTCGTCTTATAATATTGATTCTCCGTGCTGTACATATCTTGTGAGTGTTTGCCTGCTGCTTGCTATCATAGTCTTGCCTGACTGAGTATTTGGTGCTTACTAAGTATTATAATTATTGCAGCACCAGGAAATAAATCTTTGTGGGTTCATCACTAAGAGACCTCGTGGTTTACAAAGCAGCCAACCCATGGTTCAGGGTTACTGGCAATGACACTGTCCCGCACCACTAATCCCTCTGTTTACAATACTCATTACTGTTACACACTCCTCATAATCAGTTGCAGTTCAATCCTGGTCTGTGATAACCCAAACAATTCATCAGTAAACTGAGTCTCACATTGTTAGATTCTCAACTGTCAAATATGTGCTTGCTGAACCCACTTTTTAGAGCAAAATAAAGTCGTCAGGCGACCACCACACCGGTTCAGAGAGATGAAGTCAGAGACATTTAGACCTGCTTCTTTGTAACCGATGGTGAAGTAATTAATCCCCCCACGTTACGCCGGCTCTTTCATTCTCAACCAGAGGATTAGTTCAAGATGGGTTGTATTCAATTAGGCTCTTCCAAAGCCATCGGGCTTTTGGTTACCTGCGGCGCAACATGTGGGACGGTCCACCCTCACAACATTGGATCTGACGACAGCAGGGTGTTTCTAGGAGAGAGGGTGAAACAAAAATCTGACAGTTTGACCAAAGGGCGTGTGCGGAATGTGGAAGGTTTGCTTTGGAAAAAATCACAGCAAGCAAACAACCAGACATTAATCTGCATGTCTGACAGTTTCTAGTGTTTGCAAATTTTTGCACAGTCACAAAGTAAGAATTAAGTCCAACTACTGAGCGAGTCCAGGTTAAACCCACTTAAGGAGTGTTTTATGGAAGAAACTTGGCATCGGAAGAATGCCATAATTTTCACACACAGTGCTGACAATAATGAGCCTCCTGCAGGCCCCGTGGGGTGTACTGGGGTCATAATGACTTCAGTAGAACACACCAGTTTCCCCCCTTCAGTCTTACCATGAAAAGACAGCATCCAACATGTGTGTGTCTCTATCTCAGCGTATTTGTGTAGCCCTTTTGGGAACCGCTTGTGTGTCAGAGAGGAGGTGGGGGTTGCTTTAAGCTCAGACGGAAAGTCAGAGCAAACTCGCTGCTGAGGACGGAAAAGGCCCCTAAAACAAGAGCGATTGGAAGTTGGCAATTACCGTGTTGGAGATAACGAAATGGGAGAGATAAGAGCACCACGATTTAGCTCAACAGGCCAATCCCCGGTAGGCCTTCCATGAATGCAGCTCCACACGTACAGCACACGCAACCTACATGAAGAGAGACGTGTCCGTTCTCTGACAGGGTCTCTCTCAGAGAGATGTGATGGATTCACACACAGTCAACACTGTCTGATCCAAAACACCAACTGGTGGACATGTGATCCAGCAAACACACTTCGAATGTATATAGAAATGGGGGGGGGGGGAGAAAGACGATCACGTGACCACAATCATTATGACGGGACACTAATGTTGTTGAGTGTTTTTGCACAATGTAATCGTGCGGTAGAAGAGCTCTATCTGCGCCACCCTCGCGGTTTCCTGCGTCACGCTAACATCTTTTTGGCAGCTGTGGGAGCAGCCAACCAGAGGCGCCTTTTGTTTACAGTGAGCGTCAGGGAGGGAGGTGTGATTTCGTAAAGGCAGACACGCAGGCTGAGGGATGCTTCCTCCTTTGGGTATCCAGGCAGCTTTGATGGGCATGGAATGACTCAGGGCGCACATGTGGGTAAGCTCGGATGTGCCAATCCGGACAGCAAATGTAAGATCTGAAACGAGACACAAATAGAGATTTATTCCTGATTGATGGATGCGACTCTCCAGTCCATTTAGAGCTCCAGCTATTAAAAAAAAAAAAAAAAAAGTTCAAACCTCCGCTGTGTGGGTCAGAAAGGGCCGTTTCCCCTCTGTAATTGTGTTTGCTGTACAAATACAGCCAAACTCTTGAAGTTCTGTTTATGGGTGTTTTAATAGAGAACCCAAATTGACCGTGAAATCTGATTTCAAGCTCGAACATCGTCTCCAATGTCTCCCGAATTGTTCAAACAGCGTCATCAATATTAATCACGTCTTAGCATAATATTGTTCAACCTGGTGAAACCCTAGTCCGCCCGTTGCGCAACGGTGTTAGCTTTGAAAACGCTTCACTTTGTTGTTTTTTTTCCCCAAATATTTAAGACCCTCTTTTTTAAAAATATATAAACACATTTCTGCTGGTCTAATTAGAGATCACGTTGTGTTTGTATGTCTTGACTTTAATGCGCGCTGTTTTGCTTGAGTACATTGTGCAGAACCTTTTGTGCATCTGTCACACAAACAGATCCTTTTGGCACCGCGCCACTGCGCTCTGCCAGAAAAACCGCGCACTCATTCTCTCTCCTCTTTCTTCTTCTCGTCTCTCTGCCTTAAATGCTATCCGAATGACAAAAAAAAAAAAAGTCTCCTAGCCTTTCATACATTAAGACTCTTGATCTTCAACGGAAGACAAACAAACAACAGTCGCTTGTCATATTCGCTCTCTGGCTTCATCCCGAAGGCACGAAGTTGCTCCATCGCTGATTCATGATTGCGTTTATTTGTTTTTCTTTTGCTGTCTTTGAGCATTTGCGTCTCTGATGAGGTCAAGTGCGGGTCGAAGGTTTTAATCTTTTTTTTTTTTTTTTTTTTTGACGAAGAGTTCTGCCTTTGGGATTTTGGCTGATGAGTAAGATAGTGCGTATCTCAGATTGGTGCGAACAGTTTGCTGTTTTTCCTCCAAGCAATAAGACAGAAGATGAGTGTAAAGCATAACTCCAAACATAATTAATCAAAGGTGGATTTTAATGGAATAACAATAAGTAGGGGAAAAAATTTATTCTCTGTATAATAATGGTCTCAATCTTGAATCTGACCATTGACCATCATGGAAATTTTATACTTCTCAAACATATTAAGTCTTAGTCGAGGCAGCATATGTTTTCAAGTGATGCTGAGTAGCGCTGTTACGACCCAAGTCTAAACGTGAAGAAGTGTGCTTCTGACATGATGCAGCTGCAGCAGATTCACAAAACAGACAAACACCTGTTCATATTTTACGCGAGCCAGCTTTTCATTGTGCGCAAACGACAAAAAGGGATTCACAGCCCCGCAAAAAAAAAAAAAAAAAAAAAAAACGACGCACGTCAACCTGAGGATATAAAACATGATTGGGTGAAATATTTCTTTGCTGTCAGCGGAGCCTGTTTTGTCTTCAGAGTTCAGATGACTTCTGCGGATTTTCGACGGGTCCACGTGTGCTCATGCTGCGCATCGATCGTTGCGATTCGAACAATCAGAATGCATTTATTATCACTGGGAATCTTGCATGTAATAAAACGAAGAGTGATACCCCCCTTTGGTGCGAGAAAAGTAACACCGAGTACAGATTTTATGCGCCTGTATCACAAAGATATGTTTTGAAATAAATAAAGGGTGTTTTTTTCCAACAGATATTTCTTTTTCCATTTCATCCGTGTTTCCATTTGTGCGCTATGACGACTTAAAAAAGAGGGATCAGAGGTTATGATCTTTCCAAATGCTGCAAAGCCAAGCCCCGCCTCAAAAAACATCAGCAAACTGAACTAAAACTAATGGATTGCTGCATCCAAACTGGTTATAAATCCACATCCAAACGCAGCCACTTGCAGAGGAGGACAGTATCGCAGAACAATAAATCATCTCCTCCCTGCGCCGTTCCCCGTTAGTGGCTCCTGAAAGATGACCTCATTTTTAACTCGTCGCATTCTTTGCATGATTACGTAAACAAAGAACAATATAAACACCCCAATGCGTACAAATACCGACGGACCGCATTGCAACTAATCACCTGTAATTGTGTGCTAATAATAATCAGCGGGGAAGGGAGAAACACATCAGGATGAGAGGAAAGAAAATAAACAATGGCAAATGGAAGGGGGAAAAAGGCAATTTCAGCGAAAAGATATTAATGTAATCAAGGCAAATTAGTAAGTTTGGGATAACATTCCTGTGGCGTGGAATGTTTAGTTTGTAAGCAAATAAAAAGTAGGTATGGAGGAGAGAATGAGAGACTGACCCGTCTGTAGTCTCACCTCCATCCTGTGATGTTGTCTGTGGGCTGAAAAATGAAGTGAATGGATCTGAAACAACTTTGACCTCCAGTTGTGACCCGCTCAAAATAATGACATAGTGGCTTATAAATAAAGGATGTCCTCTTTTTTAAAAACAAAAACAAAAACAAAACCAACTCCTTATTTTGAGATGATGCATCATTATTTTGTGGAACGTTCTCATTATAGTGATTTATTTTTTTAACACAACACTGGCTGAAATGGGCCTCCCGTGATTCTTATCAGGGGAGCGTTTCGGGAAAAAAAATTCAGCAAATTCCGGAGAGCCAGTCGACGCGCTTCATTGAGAACAGTTTAGTCACTGTGACCGCCGTGACCATTCACATCCGGGGTAGAGCATTGCGATTTAGCTGTCAAGATAACCCTACAGTGCACGTCCTATTTCAGCGTATGCATGTGTACGCATTTGCTGTAAAAAAAAAAAAAAATACAAAACTGTGCGCAGTGATCCACTGTCGACCGTGTGTGGGTGTGGCGGCAGTCAAGTTTTATTTCTCCCCTGTTAACAGTTGCTGAGTGATGAGCAGCGGGGAAGGAGGGTCGAGACAGAAACTCTGTGATCCTTGAATAAAACAAAACAACCCCCCCCCACCCAATCTGAGACGCAAAACTGCTGAGCGCAATCTCAACGCGCACTTCCTGCGCCCGCCTGTGAACACGCCGGTGACTCTTGTTTATTGCGTCGGGTGTTGAATTGTCCTCCGGTGAGGAACTCAGAGGTTTGCAAGTGTTGAAACACACTGCTGTGAGTGAAGGATATCCGAACACACGTCCAAGTTTGCGCTGGAGATGGTCCCATAAGAGCCGATCCAGAATCACCGGGTTTTTTTTTTTTTGTCTGGATCATCTCAAACCACTTCTTGTCTAACAACTGTAATAATCCGTATCTTACAATGTTAAAAAAAAAAAAGAAGAAAAAAAAAAGCAAGGACCAGCTGAAGAATCACTTCTATTACACGTGAATGAAGGTGGAGTGGGTCAGCCGTGGCCTGCGCGGTGACACAGCGCCCACTTGTGTTTGGAGAGAGAGTTGCGTTAAAAAAAAAAAACCTTCAGCAAATCAAACCCCCTCCATCCCCAAGACAACTGATCAAGACAATCATATTCTCCAGGAATATAAAATCCAAAATAAGAATAATAAATAATTAAATAATTATCCAAAATAAGAAGCCAGTTTCCGTAAACGTTGCACAACGTGGTGTTTTAATTTGGCTCGTTGTCATTGTCAAACAGCATCAACAAACATGTCACCGCGCCGGTGTGCAGCATGAAAGTAACTCCTTTATGAATAATGATTTTTCATGGTCTCGGTTGGTTTGTAGTGGATTGGACGCACAAGTGGGAAAGAGAGAGAAAGCGATGCGTGTGTGTGGCGATATTCAGGTCAACTTGACGTGAGAGTGTATCCAAATATAAAAACAATATTTTTGGAATATTCAAGAAATTTGAGTTGATATTTCCTGTTTTGTAAAAAAAAAATAAATCAATCAATTTGTGCAAGTCATGTTTTTTCAAAGGAAAACATATTTGATTTTTTTTTTTTACCCCTGCACTTAATTTATGAGGTATTTTTATTAAAATATATATAAAACATCAGCTGATATGTAACTCTATGGCCGCTGTATGCAACCATAAAACAGGAAATTAAATAAAAATGAAAGAAAAGGACAAATGAAGATAAAAAGAAGAATATGGCCGCATGTACCACATTTAAATCCAGAGCAGACCTCACAGTGTACAGATATTTACCACGCTGTAAAATATCTCCATGTTCCCCCTCAGGATTTATTCTAAGGAGGAAAAAAACATACAATTTAAAACGTCTAAACCATTAAAAGTTCCCATTTTTGCTTAAACTGTACCATAATAAATAAAAACTTTTCAGCTGGGTCATGTTTAAAGTTGGAGCCGTGAGTTAAGCCAGGTCAGAATGACTTTATTTGAATTAGACACTAAGCGGTTGTCGTGCTTATAATAGATGTTAATGTTCCAACACCTGCCTGACAGATGTGTGTGAGGTTAATGAAAATGTAGAGCGAGTCAATGATCACCGTAAAAACCTTCTTTACCTCCTCACACACTTTCTAGATGTTACTGTATGTCTTCATTTCTCACTGTGTGGTCAATTTCCATACTCATCTGGTTTATACCACACTTGGATTGCATCGATTTGGCAGTTTCTGAACTCACTTTGCAGCGTGTGTTTATTCCATGATGAACAACTCGATGCAGCTTTTTAGAAGCTTCCTGCAACTCGGGTCGTATTTTACGGCATGCAAGTGTTTCAATAAATGTGAGAAGGCATCTTTTTTTTTTTTTTTCCCCAAGATCTTCGAGCTCCGTGCGCGTCGGGTGATTTCTCGGATATTGACGCACGATTGCCTCTGCCAGCTTCGATTACAATCAGAAGAAAGTTCTTCCTCCCAGCTGTGGAGTTGGGAAAAGTTGGGAGATCCACGCTCAAAGCAGCTTTTCCGGCTCATGACTCAACGTTTCGCGGTGTCGGTTAAAGCAGCTTTAAATGATTCTGCTGGCATTAACATTCATGTTTAAGAGAGAGGTTTGGCTCAACATGGAGACTGTATTCCAACATATGAAACGTCCATCCGCGCTACATCCAGCAGGATCTACGGTGCACCTGACCTGGAGAGGTGGAGGCGGAACAGAAAAAAAAAAAAAAAGAGGTTGTAGGTTTAACTGCTTCTTATTTTGACATCCTGCCATCACTTTTCCTCCCTGTAGGGAGCAGGAAGGTCACAGCAAAGCCTTTCCTCTGGCTCAGCTTTTAGCAACGCACAATCCTGGCCTCCAAAAGAACTCCCATTCTCTCTGGCACAAGCCGAGGCGCTCCATCGTCTCTCCTTCACATGCGCTCCCTCTCCCCCGTCCTCTCCTGTCAGATCTGTCTTCACGGGGACTTGTGTAAAATTACCTGGCAAGAAACGACTCAAAGAACTGGACGAGACCGACGTCCCCGGAGTCCCACAAACCTTTACAAACATTTCTGTTTCATTAAAATGAGGAGTTCAGCGAACGGAGGTCCGCTTCTTTTTGCGCCAAAAAGAAAAAAAAAAAAAAAGTCAGTTATTACCGAATTTGCTGAAAAATTTCAGTTATTCAATAAAAATTTATTCAAATCCAAACTTTTGCGAATGTCGGATGTTTAATTTAATTTACTAAACATGTTGAAGCTATCTCGGCCCGATGGGTGTTCATTTTTATGACTTACTCTTGGACTGTGTTTGGTGCGTAATCCATGGATCCTCATAAAGAAAATAATCACGACAAGGTTTGCACTGTTAAGGTTGTTGTTTTCACCTTCGCACCTGGCAGGACTTGGACAGACAACTATTGTGATGTTTTTGTTTTGTTTTTTGTCCACCTGAAGAATAAAACTCCAATAATCACGTCATTGAAGCTCTTTCTTAAGTAGGTAGAGGGCAGTGTTGTATAAAAATCTCATAATATACGATGCGGATAAATTGTCTCATGTTCACTGGGCCTTTATGCTAATTTAAAAACCGGATCCACTGTGTTTTAGAATCAAAAAGCAGGTTCTCTTGTTCGATCAGCAGCGCTTACAGATAGTGAGTGAGAATGCATGTGGAAAACAAGTTAAAATAAATGTCATTGAACGTATTTGTTCATTAAACTTAACCTTTGGGAGGAAAAAATACATATATTTTCATGTATTTTACACCCCAAACACACGACATACACTATAAAAGACAATTTCTCCATTTCTTCCTCTTTACTTTTACTGCATGCTCTTTAAAAGTTCCACAGGTGTTCCGACTGCCCCCCTACCCACCCACCCCCACCCCACATGAACCACCTACGACCACCCATGATTTTACAGAATCAGTCTTTACATGCAAAGGACAGCAGGACGATTCGTTCTGTTTATTGGTGGTATAACTACATATTCTAAAAGGTTATTTGAATGCTGTGACGTTTTAACGACACCGTCATCCATCAGTTTGAAATGTGGCGGCATTTTTTAGATTATCCTCGTATATTCTGATACTAGCGCTTTTACAGATGTGAGGGTTTTATTTGAGGGACCTCGTTATTGTATCGTAAAGCATTATTTTATTGCAGCATTCGGTATTTTTTTCATTGTAAAGCAGAGGCGCGTTGCGTTCTCACATTTCTTCCTTCGTCGCCGTGCGTCTCTTTGATTGTCGCGTTCAAGGGTGAGTCTGAAGAAACGAGTAAAGATGATTTCCACTCATGTCTCTGGCAGGCTGTGCTGCAACAAGTCATGTACACGTTATATTTCCACTTTTTTGGCGGTTGTCTCTCATTTTGCGGTTGCAGAACTTCTCTGAGAGAGGCCCCGGGGGCCCGCACGGTTGAATTAGATATATGAGAGAGCCACCCAGGCTTCATCATCGCATTACACAACACTCAGAGAGGAACATCTGGTTAAAGTCAATTCAAAGTGAAAATGATTGAGACCATTTCCCTCCACCCACCCACCGACCCACACCCCCTCAACAAAAGATGCTGCACGGAGGAGCAAGGTGGTGGTGGTGGTGGATGGGTTCCAGTTGGGCTGATTGTGCTGGAAGAACATGGAAAATATCTTGGAAGAGAAGTACGTCCATCTCGAGAGGTGACGAGTAATGAGAACAGAAGGGATGACGTCACGTGTTTACATTTAAATTCCAATTTAATGTAGGAGCTGGTGAAGAGCACTATACTGTACTCTATACTGCTGGGTAATTTGAACTTAACCACAAAAATGAGCTTTATTTTATGTTGTATAGTGAAAGTTTAATACGCAAATGACAAGCTGGACAAATAGTAGTGAAATTTAAAGTTTAGTCTGTGAAATGTGGAGCTGAAGAGGCATAAAATTTAATTACTCACGTCAAGTTCTTCAGGTAAAAACTACAAATAGTCGGACTGTCCGCACACAGAAAGACGCACAGTGGTCGAAGGTGACAGCGGGACGTTCGGGCATTATATCTCAGGAATCACACACACACACACACACACACACACACACACCATCTTCTTTTCCTCCTTCCACCCTGTCAAATTAGCGGTGTGTTGTGCGTAAAGGGCGCGTTGGGCCCGCGTCAGAGCGCCTGATTGAAGGGTTTCCGAGAATTCTCTGGCTTTGTTGTGCAGCTACCTCGGCGCAGCAAGCCGGAGGTAATGGCTTTTCCAGGGACAGGTACACAAAGCTCCAGTGGCCACAGACCGGAGCTGGACAAACTTTACTGTTGACATCTGGAATTTCTTTCTCCCTCCTTTTCTTTTTATTTTCTTCCTCCTCTTCTTCTCGTCTTTTGATTGAGGGCTGACTCACTCGGTACCGGATCCATCATCGTAAAAGCGTCAGCCAGCTAAATATAGACATTTGTTTTCCCGTGCCTGTTCTGGCACTGCATATTTTACCACACATGATATCATGCCCTCCGCCGCCGTGGGCTTGACCACACGTTGAACCCTGATATGGTTTCACTGGTAAATGTACAGACAGGGCAATTATCATAATGGAGGCTGTCAGTGGTAATTCATCTGTCACAGATACTTTGTGTATTATCATGCCCTCGTCTGCTGTGGCTTGGACAGGGCAAACTTTGCATTAACCCTAACATTTCTACGAAACCCCCAAAAAATGCAGAGTGCACTCATTGTCATTATGAAGCGGATAACGTCACTTGCAATCCATAAAATGCTTTGGATTGTCTCAGCTGAACGCGCCGCTCTTATTATTTCCACTGCAGTGATCATGCCTATAAATCAGCACTCAGAGACGTCTTAAATGTCAGTGATGTCATCTCTCTTGTCTTATTGTTTGCTTTGTTTCTTAGAACCCTTCACTACGAGTTAAAAAATCAAAGATAATGACACAGCAGTGTAAAAACTGACGGGTTCAAAAGCCTCCAGCCAATAAATGGCATACATGTGATCCAAAAAGATAAAGCCATCAGATTTTTGTTGGGATTTAAATTCATTTTGATTAATATATTAAAATTTTTTGGTTACTTGCTCTTAATTTGCAAGAATCTCACAGCTGATGTAAAATATTGAAAACCGAATAACAGATAAATCACGTTGTACCACTGAATTTAGGTTTTTCAAACTGGTTACATGGGCAGTAAAATTGTTATAAACCGTCCACTTTATTTGAACTCACAGGAAAAAAAAAAAAAAGGCCGGGTGGAAAGTTAACTGTAAGAAACTGGTTATAATTTAAAAAAATTTTAAAGTTCGAATTTCAATGATAATATTATGACACTATTTAAATTACTGATTTTCTTTACCTTAGAATGACCAAATTAAACCGAACATTCAGACTGTGTTGCATGTTTCTACCCTGTAATTTATATGGTAGACATTCCAATAACCATTATTCATGAGCTCATAAGAAATTAAAGAAAATGTAAAAAAAAAAAAAAAAAATAGAACTAAAAAAATAAATAAATTAAAAAGTCTATGCAATATAAAACTATTCTAAGAATTTAACTCAGTAATTCGACAGGACATCATCCTCCAGTCCAATCTTTATCTTCACCTCTCTTGGGAAAACGCACGCATGTACAGTATACTGTATGTCAGCATTCAGACGGTGGCGTGCGTGCGTTCCCACGTGTTCTTGCGTTCGTCTTCCTTGCGTGTGAACCGCTCCGTCCCTCCACACCGCCAACGCTCCCCGCCATTGCGCATGAGGGAGTTCGGGCCTCCGTGCGCCTTGGGAGTGACAACTCCAAAGAGTCTGTTCGGTGATTGAGGAAATGTTTGGCCCACATTGCGCGCGCTTTCTCTCGTTTTTTTCGGGGTGTTTGCACGGCCTGATCCTGACAACCCTCCGGGGAGCGAGCTCAGTAGGCCTTCAAAAGAGTCCCAGCTCCCAAAGCAGGAAGTCAGGCCCTGCAAAAGCTTTGGAAACAAGAAGACGCAGACAGGAAGGAAGGTAATCCATGAACACGCAATAGCGCTACTGTCCACACAAAGCACACACAGTCCCTCCTGACACCCACAAAAACAGGGGTACACACTGACATTTAGCTTGATTTATCTTGTGTCATGCGCTGGTATAGTCAAGGTGATTACAAGCAGCCTGGCGTGGATTATTCGAGTTTCCTGTTGTGCAGCTTTTTTGCATGTGTGCTTAAATACTCTGGAGGTCACAGCAAAAAAAAAAAAGAAAAAAGGAGCTTCAACCGCAAAAGCGGTTGCCAAATTCTTACCTTCCAATATAATGTGACATTTAAATGAAATGTAAGACGTGCTATGAAAAATGAGGAATGGGAGGTTGCTGTTTTGGAGCCGGGTTGATTTATTTGGCCTTTTTGGCAAAAGAACAAAAGCACACACTCTGCACCAAAAGGAGTAAATGCATCTGATTGTTCTGCAGGGCAATAATGCTTCATCCTGCTGTTGGGATGATCTGCACAACAGCTCCCTTTCAGAAGGAGATTAATGGGAAACTTTTTATGGACTTTTCGGGTAAGAAAAACAACTGGGATTTAAGGTAAAAAAAAAAAAAGTGCTTTTGTATTGAATTTTGTATTGTACATGGAAATTATGAAAGCCACTAATCCTATCACTGCTCGGACAAAAATGAATAAATCACTTAACGGTTTGCGCGCTAGGTGATGAAGTGATTCTTTTAGTTTTAGGTTTATTTCAGCTGTTCCGATTGGAAACCACTAGAGAGCAGTCTCCAATTGATTTTCCACAGAAGTCCGAACGTGGCCCCAGAGCTGGAACTGAACGTGGCCGGTGCGCTGGCTCTAACTGTGCCAATGAAAATCAGCAGGCCGGCTTCCGCAGTTTGGTTCCCCTCAGATTAATGCAGCATGCGGTGATTTTGCGGCAGCAGGGAAATTAGTGTTTGCGGCGCAGCGTCGGTGAAGTCAAGATGAGCTGTTTTCATCGTTGTAACGCGATCAGACGTGGAAGCTGGAAGCCTGTATTATAAGACAAGACGACGCGTTTGGGGTCAGCTCACTGAGAAGTGAGAATATTAATACGTTCATGGCGGAAAAGGAGATCAGTTCATTCTTAAATGAATGATCATCCTTCAATTGAATGTTTATATGTTTTTAACTTAAAAAGGAGATATTTTCAATAGGAAAAGCTTCAACATCTGTGTAGAATTCATTGTACTTTACATGACCTATCAGACTTATTTCTCTTCATGATTTAAAAGTCTTTTCCACTTTTCTCAGTAAATATGCTTTAAGCTTTCTTAATTGTTCAGGTTTCAGAATATTACATACTTTTTTCCAAGTCGAAGTTTGGGGACTAAGAAAACTGGTTATTTTTATAATAGTGAATCATTTGCATTTGCCAAATCACCTCACTCTGCAAAACATTTTCCTCAGATGCCACTTCTCTCGCTAGAGCGCACTTTAAAGAATGATCTGGGGAATGAACTTTCAGGTGTGTGTACGGCGGTATAAACTGGTTTTATCCTGTAGGATTGCCTCGCTGTGGAAAGCCGGTAAACAACCTCCCAATGCAAGGTGATGAGAAGCCAAAAGCCTCAGAGAGCTATAATATTCCCGCACAATGGCAAGAATCTGCTGCCAACACCTGATTCCAATCATATGTGATCATATGTGATTATTAGCACCTGTAGTTGACCCCCCCACACACACACACACACACCCCAGCCCACCCCACCTTCCCCTTTCTCAAATGCTGCAATTCTGTCAGACAAGAGGCTTCCAAGGTGAGCCTAAAGTTATTTTGCAGATGATTTCTAGTATCTGTATAACATTAGAACAGTCAAATTCATCCTGCATGTTTTTTCTCTCCTTTTTATTGGGAAATTAATTATTATTGATTAAATGACTAAAAATAGGAATTTAGGGAGGTGAATTTAGGGAAAGAGTCTACTTTATAGTGATAAGGCAATAAGATGGACTGATCCTGGAAAAACAGAAAAGAAGTGACATGATATTATCCTACGAGACAATTTTCATCAGTAAAGTTATATCTTTAAAAACCCTGATTGGACTACAACCCACATTTTCAGGGCATTTGCCGTTGGGGATAAAACGATCATATCCATCAGCATAAAATCAGAATTAAATGAATTTCATTGGCTTTTATGTACATTACTGGCATTGATCTGCATTCCCCAGACTGAGATTGGCATAAACGAGATATGCATAACATTAAGGTATAAATAAACCTTAATGTTATGCATAATTAAGGGTGTGGCTGTTTGTAATTACAGCTAGCTGTTCGCTGTCTGGTTAGCCATCGGTAGTTTGTGTAATTTGGTTCATCTCCACCCATTCTCCGTCTCTTCAACCCATTTTTGAATTTGCCTTGAGTTCATTGGGTCCAGCATTGGGAAATCTAGAAGAGTTGGAGGAGGTGAATTACTCACACAGGTTTGTGTACCTGTTTTTTTATTAACAAAGATAAGTCTTGCCATTTTTCAACAGTCAGACTACCATTTCCGGTTGGACTTTCAACCAGGAAAGAATAAAGTTTTTTATGGTATTTTGAGGCACATCCGGATACACATGTGAATCCTAGATCACTTTTTTTTTTTTTTACTTTCGTCATCAATGAAAAAATTACAGACCTTTTTAAACACTTTGCCAAAAACATGAAAAATAATCGGCCAGTCATAATAAAAATACCCAGACATGGACAGGTCATGTTGTTCCCCATTAGGCTAAATTGAATCCAGATCTAGATCATAATCTGGATTACAGTCCAGATCTGGGAGAGTAAAATATACATTTGAGGTGGAGGGGTTTGCACTCCGAGTGCTTTCCAGTTTAAAGTACTGGATCCTCGTTCCCTTCTCACTGATTTCAGCGCTGTTGTTTCCAGCCAAAGGAACAAAGCTCTTTTAACACGTCCTACCAGCGGTGAAGTAAATGTTCAAAGTTTGAAAACAGAAAGGAACATTCAGCAGGTAAAGAGCAGAATATTTCCCTCTGGAGTAGGTGGGGAACAAAATAAAAAGAAAACTGGACTTATACAGTATACTGTATATTTCCCAGACGGCCAGAATCAAAAACGTCAGAGGTTTAAATAAGTAACTGTTTGCAAATCGAACATCAAATTTATAAGGTAATAATATGTCAGAGTTGTGTTTGCAGCTTGTTACGCCGTCCTATAGAGGTTAAGAGATCATTTAATGCAATGAAAGAAAAAAATACTACTGTTTCACATAAAAGAAGGAGACATTATTCTACCTTTCTGTCGTGTTTTTTTTTCAGAGACATACATCCTGGCAGCATCCTTCACCTTTGGCTGAGAAAGCTCAACATGCAGTCCATTTTTCAGCCTAGCAGTCCATCACTGAGCCAACACGGCTAATGACTGGAGGTAATATTGCTGGCAAACAGCAGAATAAAAACCAGACCATCAATTTCACCCACATCTCTCAGTGCCTGGTGTTTATACAGTCTATTACGCATTCTAATATTTTATTGAGGCGGGTTAGACTTGACTAACCACTTCCAGCTTTTCCTGTTGTCTTTGTTTACAGCAGACTTAACCAAAGACATTTCACGCACAAAATAAAAAATACACCTCACTTTAGCTCCAAAATCCAAATTGCACACATCCTATTTTAACGTAATATCAAATTGTACATATGTGCTCTTACATTTTACAGTATATACATCCTGTGGTTGACTACTGTTTACTTTTTGCAAGAATGAGCTTTTGCATGCCAAACCTACAGTGAGTTCATAAAGAATGATGCAACCAGTGGCAGAAACCAGTAGTTTTGTTTGTCGGCGCCTTTCTGTCTGTCAGTATTGCAGCAGATGCCATCACAGAGGCACTGACGGTTGCACAACTGTTACACAACTGTTGTGCGAATCTTGGAAAATCAACTTTTCCTCATAAACAAGCTGCATCCGTTTAAAAAAAGCTTGCTTTGTTTGTCCTGTTCTATTGGTCTGTCCCTCCTTTGCATATTCACCCCCCCCCCCCAATCCTTCCCTTTACTCCCCAGGACAGTAGCAGAGATAAGGAGCTCTCACAGTCCAGGGAGAACCAGGTGAACGTGGGGGCCACATGGGGTCACGCTGTCAAACACACGAGACTGATGGAGGGTCCTGATACGTTCAGCGTCACTAAGATGGATCGGATGAAAACACACACACACACACACACACACACACACACACACACACACACATTCCTGCACAAATGTATATACGGAAGCATGATGACATAACACACTATGACATAGAAACATTTGACAAAACATACACATGTGTATCCTTAAACACTCAACATTCTTGTTTTTTCAACTTTTAAAATCTCACACACAGACACACACACACACACACACACACACACACACACACACTCACAGTGCTAGACTGACAGAAACAGGTTGAGAGGAGGGTGAGGGGAGTTGTGACTCATGTCCAGCTCATTTATCTGCAATCTGTGGTGTGTATGACTGCTGTAGTGTCCACACACTCCTGACTTTCTCACACAAACGCTCTCACTCTTTGAGAAAGTACAGCTGAATAAATGGTCACACACATTCTTACTACTGTGTGACACATTTTGCGATGTACTGTAAAATATATAGCTCATCGTTGGTCATATTGTCGTGTTCCTGTGTATGTTTCTGGTCTGCGATGATCTCACATGTGTGTCACTCCTTGACTGCATGACTACACTACAATTTTTGCAAACTCAAACCCATTTGTTACTCCTGAGAACATAATCCTGTAAAAACAAAGTTTTATTTTCCTAAAATGTTCAGTAATTTCATAAATCAACAAAAAGCTTTCTCTAAAACAGTCAATTTAGTTTTGCAGTGAATCATTTCAACGTGTGAATGGATACACATTCGGTTTATTATGAGTAGTTACATCAGGATCTATAACAAGAATACGAGATAAAAGAGACTGTCAGTGGTCTAATGGTCACACCAGCATTTAAACACACAGCACACAATTTGTCTCTCAATAAGAAATGAGACGTCAGTGGTGTGGGATCATGGGAGTTGCTCTCTTCATTGTTAAACAATCAGCATTGCCATAATAATCTATCTTACATGACTCAAGCAGAAATTTTCACAGATGAGGTAATGTTTGAACGTCCTCTAGGTTCGGCCCCCAATCACAGACTCATTCGTGCAGGCTGGGCTGATTCGGTGGAAAAGCACAAACTCAAATTAATTACATTTCTTTGGGATTTGAATAATGTTGGTGAAATGTAGAATTGTGTGTACGCAATGTGAAAAATATATAGGTCAAAGCTTTTTGTGCTTTTGAGCAATAATCAGACGAGTCTTATCAGTGTTGAGCTTCTAAGCAGAGGCAGAAGCAGTACCACTAAAAACCACTGGGGGCAGTGTAGCCATAACTCAATGACAACATGTCAAGCACATACAGTATTTAATAGCCTAACAAACTGATGTGAAGTGCATCAATTAATCTGATTTTGCTGCTTTTTATTCCCTAGATTTCTTTGCTAGATTTTATTTGCAAGTTTTCTTTGCAAGGTTTTATTAACTAAGCTATTTTTGTTGTATCTTGTGGACGTATTGATGTCAACGAAAAGACGCTTGGAAGTTTGTGATTCTAGGAGTCATTTCATACTTTATGGGATTATGATTTTATCCTTTTATGTCTTGAATGTAGGGTGCTAATGTGGCATGTTATCTTGGCGACTCTCTGAGCTTAGCTAACTTCCACGGGTATAAAATAACCTCATTCGCTAAAGAGATGTGATCTCCAGAGAGGTTTAGACAGGTCATTGGTAATCATTTGAATCTACTAGATGAATTTATTGTCCTATTAGCTCGTGTGCTAACTTTCTGCTCGGAATTTTTCCATCTTCACCTGAAATTCCAAAAGTTCCTAATTGTTTGGCAGGTAAGCAGTGATTTTACCAGCATAATAGTAACAGCACAACATCACCCAGCCGCTAGACTCGAGCCACAAATTCATTTTTCTGTGTGACTTCCTGTTGTGACCAGGCCTTTAGACTTTCATAGCATCCAAAACGTGTTAGAGACTTTGTTCCACATTCACTGAAACATACATAAACACATTTTCATGCACGCGCACACACATTCTCGCCGTCGTATATTTTCAAAGCGTGCACACACACACACACAGAAGACACACACTCTAATTTACACTGACACACAGATGGCCCCGGCTCTGACCACAAATGTAGTGCAACCCCTGCTCCCTGTGGTGTGGCCAGGGCTCAGGCTGCCAGTAAAAGAGAGGGATGCTTCATGGCTCAACAATTTGCTTGGTAAATGGAAAGGTTTTAGTGTGTGCCCTTAAAAAAACTCACTCTGTCTCGTTTTCTCCACTGGTTTTTCTTTCATGTCATCCACTTCTACTTTTGTTGGCTTTCAGTTCGTATAATTTCTCTCCTTTTTTATGTGTTTTTAACTCTTCTTTGCAGCGGTGGATGTTGAAATTCTTTTTTATTTATTTGTCTGTCTTCTCAAATAGCTTGTCCACATCTCTAAATCTCCCCTCCTCTTTCTCTCTCCTGCAGATGGAGGTGCGATCTACCTAGCCTCCTGTCTGAGGAGTCAGGAGCAAATTGAGGACACATGAGGAAGGCAAACCTCAGCTCGCAAATATGAGCAGCATGACGAAAACTGTGCATTTCTGTACAGTGTGGTTCAGTGGGTTTTTTGGGTAACAGATATCCTGAAATTCAACCCAACTTCTGGTTTAGCCTAAAACGTTTTAATGGTATTAGAGACATTACTTCATAGGGAAGTGGCTTCTTCCATGAGCATAGCCTGCAGAGTCTAAAGATTAGTGATCAGAAAATTGAATAATTACTACACTGTTGATCCAGAGTGGGTAATCTACATGCTGCTTAATAACTGAGGAAGGCTCTGTGCAGAAACATAACATGCACACGCAGAAAGCGCACGATCCGTCAGTCACAGCATTGTCTGGGGTTAAGATTTCAGCTTGTATTTTTGAAGCACGGCTCTGAAATTTCATATTGTGTTTCACCAAAGTGAGAAAACCTCAAGATGTGTGAGAGTCTGCAAAACCGATATCACATCCAGTCCCCCTATCTCCTCAAAGTTAAAGAAAGTCCAGCCAGGTGAATTTGGGTGTGCAGCAGCACACACACACACACACACACACGCACGCACGCACGCAGAGCCATAAAAACAGAAAGAAAAAATGACTTTTCAGATTGGAGAGGACAGGCTGGGATCAGGGTGCAGAGGGAAATGGTTTTGGTTAACTTTCCTCTAAAGGGTGTCAAAAAAGGAACTAAATTGGGTGTCAGAAAACACTAAGGAGCTGATATAAGCTTTGGTCCCCAGCTCTCATGTGGGTGGATGCTTGCTTTATATTTTGAAGACAATGTTCCTTTAAAAAGTCCCATGTCTGGAAAGCCCATTAGATGTGCATATAAAATTTCCCCCGTGATTAATAGTTGATGAGGCAGGGTTGGTTGGAGGGTACTACCAACATGTGGCCGGCAGGGCTCCTCCTCTTCAATCTCACGTTACACTCCATAAACTTGCCACTCTTTCCCACCTATATGTTTAAAAAGGAGGAGGGCTCACTTGTCAAGAATGTCTTAGAAGAGTTGTGAAAACAGCCAGCCCAAGAAGGGGAGTCACGCATTTGCGGATGAAGCTCTCCTGCCGAGCCACGAGCCAGTCAGATCAGTGAGGGGAGAGAGGGCTGCTGAGAGCGAGACAGAGGGGAAAGTGTGTCACGACAAGAGGCTCCAGAGGACGTCAAGCACACTCCCAGAAAGAGAGAGGGGGAAACAAGCTGTCAGAGGAAGGCGTCCATCCTCACGCGTTGGGGTTGTGGAAGAATCAACAGTCTCTCACTTGAAGTAATAATTCCTGGGGAGGATGCAGTTAGGCGATGATGTGCATGCAGCCAGCTGAAGGGGATTGTTGAAAACACACAAAGTTCCAGTCCTGACTTCCTTTCCGAGTTTCTTGGTTTCCTCTGCAAGATAAAGACACTTAACAGAGATTGTGAAAGCGTCATTGCGTCGCCATGGATCAGCCAGCCAGCAGCTGCATGCGGAGCGCCCATCCCAGCAGCCCCATCTGGGGTTGCATGAGGAACCCTCACTCGGTCCCGGGAGCCAGCCTGCAGTCGCCCTACCAGCAGGCCCCTTTCTCCCTCCACCAGAAGCCGGAGTTCCTGGCCTACACAGACTTCACCAGCTCCTGCCTGGTGCCGACTGCACCTCACGCAGTCTACCCCCGCGATGATAGACTGTACCAAGAGAGCCAGGGGGGCTACCAGAGACCTGACTGGCAGTTCAACCCCTGCGAGACCAGAGTGAGAGCGCCCGAGGCCTGCCCACCTGTCGCCACCCCAGTGGCGGTGGGCAGCAGTGGAGGCGGAGGGCCCGAGCTGGACAGTGTAGGGGGAGACAGGCTGCCGGGGGCTGTGTCTGGCTGCCTGGATGGAGAATACTCGCCGCAGAGCGTGACGTCGGCCGACTCGGACAAGAAGGGCTCCAATAAGAGGAAGAGAGATGTCACAGGTGAGTCAGGATGCATTAGATGGGAGTCAAATGTGGGAGTGTTGGTTTTTGGGGAAAGAATCATGATAAAAGAGGAAAACGCGCAATAATAAAGTGCAAATTTGTGCATTAGTGATGGAAATATTTGGAATATGAAGAGTAAATCTGGGAACATTCCAGAGAAGCGGCACATCTTTTTTCTCCCATGACCCATTTCACAGCTGGCATTGACACCAGTTCCCTCCTTATTTCCTCACAAAGTTGATTAAAGCAGCGCTCTCACCAGATCGCTATGTGAAAGGTAAGAAGGCGACGAGACTTTTGTGCTGGAGACACAACACTTAAAGCCGCAGTTGTATCCTCTTATTGTTCAAGGCCTTCCAAAAGGCCGAAATGATTAATGAGACGTGTGAACGTTTGATCGGGCTCCTGTATCCGTTGGAAATAGACTATTGTTTCCCAACAGCCTGACCACATTCAAGGTGGCAGTTTAAGAATTGCATTCTAGGGGGATTTCTATTTCTGTTGTTATAATTTAATATAACCCTAAAAGTCAACTATTAATAAATATGGTTACAAAATGATTTTTTTTAGTTTAAAACATTTTTCAGGGGGTAAAAAGATTATTCCTATTACAGGCTATTCCCAATATTACCATCACTTTTCCTGTTGTAAGCATTGAAATGATATCACTGTATGCTTTTGGATTACAGCGTAATTCATTCCACAGATTATATTTCAGAGCTGCTAATCCGGGGTGGTGTGGGGTGGGGGGGGTGGGGGGGAAGCATCTGATATCCATGAAAAGTCATTTCTGAATGTTAACATTAGCAAAGACGGCCACAGGCTAAAGAAGATGTTTGTGTTAAAACTGAATCTGAAGGCGTAAAAGTTTGAAAGCCCAGGATTTCATCCTGGCAGAAAGAAAATAAATCCACATCCAACACATCTGGATTGTCGACATTTCATCTGTGAAAACTGTTCAACCTGTTCCTTCTTTTGTAATGGGGATGATGGCTTCATGCGAGTTTTAAATAATGAAGGTTTATTACTGGATAGAAATTAATATAGCAGCTTCTAAACCTTTGGATGACTCGAAGATGTTTTTTTTAACAGACGAAAAAAAAATCTTAATGTTTACCTCCTCTCTCAGTAGCAGTTTGCTCCATCACATCTACACAATGCTGTATTATAACTGGACTGTTTCCATTCGTGTCGTTATAAAGAACGCTGATAATTACCTGGAAATGACTGACATCTGTAACAGCCTAATTGAAGAGGATGGTGGAGGGGGGTGCAGACCCCACCGCCCCCACACCCCACCCCTCTGCACCCTCCCTTTGTACCTTATTGTAACCTCCACTCGCTACCCTGAAAGCATGCCAGACCACGTCTGGATAAATCACTTTGCCTGTGAGCCCACTTTTTGCATTCTTATCCATTGACATTTTCCTGTCGTTAAGCCGTAACACAATCTCCCACTGAGTGCACACAACATGTCTGACCACTACATCAGTTCTCGGTTTCAGAAGAGAGTTGTATGACTAGCTGGTCGGAGGAGCATATATTAGGAAAATGTCCTGAAGGCTTTTGCATTAGAGACGGAGCTGCTATACCGTCTGTGAGTATTTTTAGATGTATATGGAAACGTGGTGCAGTTAAGGTGATTCTTCCAAAAACCATAAGCTCTAATTGTTATCTGATATTTAGTTTCAATTCACAGTTTGACTGATATATAATACAAAGAGATGTTCATATATTCTAGAAACATACAGTGATTACACTTAAACATTATAAGTGTCTGTTCAAATGTGCACAGACAAAAAAAAACAATTTTCATACAAGTATCAATTTTCTTTAACCGAATAAAGCCCTACATTTATAAACCACACTGAGGCTGCAGGCAGGCGGTCGGGAAGGATGGGGGACATCCAGGAATGTCGCACCAGAATCCAATATCCCATCTGTGATTAGATTTAAAAATAGGAAAAGATTCCTTGAGTTCAGGAAGCTCAAACTTCAAGAACTAATGTTATGAATTACAAAAAAATTAAAGTGGGAAATTTTAATCTGTGCGTGAGGATGGCTTTCTGATGCCATGTTACTGGGTAAGATGGTATTTTTTCCATATTGAATAGTCTGTAATGTCAAGCAATTTCAGGACAAAAACAAATGTCTGTTTTGAAGTAAATTATACAAGACAACTAAGTATTCACTAATTCATAGATCGATTCAATAGAAAATACTACTAATAATAAGCATTCATAACTGTATTTAAACAAAAGTAGAGGAGAGATAACGTACATGCTGCATGGTTACACACAACAAAACATGCTATCAAACATTTTTATCATCAAACATGTTAATATATGATTGACCATGTATCTGTGCACTTAATAAACCTCAAACGTATCCTTGTATTGGCATACAAAAAAAATATAAATTGTTATAACGAGTCAGAAACAATTTATTTTTCAAGTATGAATTGTGAATGCTGAATAAAGACTTCAGACATCCTCACTCATTCTGAAATCCTGGCTTCTACTCTAACACATAATACGTGATAAATCACGCCTGTAATTTTCACCCGGTGCTTTTGCTTTAAAATAATCATTAATTTCCAGCAGCTTGAATTGAGTCCAGCTTTGATTCAGCCCTGATGAAGACAAACTGCTTTTTGCGCGATCCACCCAAAAAGGCACCAAATGTTATTTGTCTTTGGGACCCTGCTGAGCGCAGAAGCCTTTTCCCTGCAAGTTTACGGTCTCTGGCTGTGCTGGATATTTATTGGGGGCCTGTTTAGTGGGAACCAGTTTGTGCCCTGCCAGGTGTTCAGTAACTAAACCTGCTTGACACAGTTCCAGACCAGACCTGAAAAGGCCAAGCAGCACATTCAGGGCAGTGCGTCATTAATGCCACTAATTAACAATTAAAAGAGTTTTTTTTTGTTTTTGGCTTTTTTTTTTTGACACATGAGCACACAATCCAAGCAGGTATGCACTAGTTGCACACACACACACACACACACACACACACACACACACACACACACACACACACACACACACACACACACACACACACACGTACAGATGCACACACGTTCATGTCCTGGTCTGCCCAGTCATATCTGGCCCAGGTACCGCAGCGCATTTCACATTCAGGCCTTTTGTTTTGGCGAACGCCAAGCAAACTTCTCACTTTGACAAATTAGAACCATTTTCTAGAGATGACATCAGCTGCTAGTGTTGCTACCAATACACAGTTGTTGTTATCCAAAGTTTTTCCCTTTAATACATGAGAGAGGTTTTACCAAATGTTAGATCAAATAGCTTTCATTTCTGTTTATTTTTTCTACTTTTGCCCTTGAAGAAATTAAGGCAGGGACATCTATAAATCATAAAGTAAAAGCATAAGCTTTTGCAAAATCTTATGAGAGCTTGATTGCGTGTTTGCTCACGGTAATGGAGCTAAAACTGATGTCAGTGCCTGACGTATCTGCTGTCATTTAGAGATGAGTTCATGTGCATCTCCCTTTGAGTGCTATGAAGGTAAATCTTCTCTCTCACACACACACACACACACACACACACACACACACACACACACACAGACAGACACACAGCGTTCAGACCTGGATGCATCCGCACCTTTGTTCTTTTGTTAGAGGCTTTAACGATGTTCCGCTGCATTCCTCTCCTAACTCAGTCCCTCTGTGGCTGGTTTGGTGGCCCCTACCCTGTGTGGGTTGATATGCTCACACACACACACATACACCATGAATCAGTATTCAAATTCACACACGTGTGAGGTTAGCTTTTCATACACATATGCATGCAAAAATAAATGCACCGTCACAGAAAAGTGCATCCATACTCGTTGCAGACAGGCAGGTGAGCCGGACTCGCTTCAGGTCAGGGTGGTCTCTTTTTAAAAGTTCTGTTTCTGGTGTTTACTATATGAGGGGCCTCCTATTAAAGAGTCTTTGGAATTGTGGTTTGTTGGTCAGAAAATTCCCATAGGTCTGTTTTATAGTGAACAGGAGCCTGGATACAAAATGACGTAAGGATTAATTTGAATCAGGTTAGCTGAGAATAAAAAAGAGAAAGGAAAGGTTTAGGCTATTTAAGAGCTGAAATAGAATATATATATAGAAAGAATTTAGGAGAATATGTTGATGATGATGTCTACCTTCAAAAATGTATTTATTACCATCACTGAAGCAAATGTGATGAAAAAATGCGCAAAAAAACATCCCACTTCCTTCAAAATTCTGCTAACAACTGGTTCAATTGTCATGCAACAGCTCAGTCAAACAAACCTCCAGCTGCACTAAACAAATTCCCCTCGTGTTTCTCCCCAGATATTCAGGAGTCAAGTTTTAAGGTGGATTCCAGCTGCAAGGCCCGGAAAGAGCGCACAGCGTTCACCAAGGAACAACTAAGAGAGCTGGAGGCTGAGTTCACCCACCACAACTACCTGACCAGACTCCGCCGATACGAGATTGCCGTCAACCTGGACCTCACAGAGCGACAGGTACTCCGGCATTTCGTTCTTAACGTCATCCCAGTTGCACAGGATACTGGTGTCTCTCCATATAAAACACTAATTTATTTGTCTATCATTTTTATTTCTAAATTTTTTTTGAGAAAGTCATGCAAATAACACCCTCAAAATGTTTTAAGAAATGTTTGTTCGAAAAATAAAATAAAATGTTCCAAAATTATATATTTACTTTCCATCTTGAGGGCAGAATGATCATCTGCCAATATTTTTTTCCATGCTAACCTACTTTTCCAGATGCAAATTCCATATATAAACTTTAATTTTAAAAAAATAATTCCACTAATGCCGTAACAACTAATAGTTGGATCTGCAGATGAATTTAACAACATAAATAACATACATAATCCTCCAGCACAGCTAATTTTTATGAGGAGTTTTTTCCATAATATTACTCATCCTGTGGTTTGAGCAGAATGCCGTGCAGCTGTAATGAGTGGGCGGCAGCTCCAGACTTGATGAAATCGGGCGAACATGTGTCGATGCTGCTGGATAAGACCCCAGTCTGCATGTCAGGCCCAGTGCCCCAGCTTACCCCTTAATGATGAGGCCGCGATGCCACTGTGACCACACATACTGCTGTCTGCTCCTCAAACTATTTCCCAGACCTCTGGAACACTCACGCTCGTGCAGACACTCACACAGCGAGGTTCCATCTTCAATCGGCGTTCCCTCTGCAACTCGTCGTCTTTTTCCAACTCATCCTACATGCTTTGGCGCTTTGCCGTTCTTTCAATCAGTCGTGATGAGCATAAAAACTCAGAGACGAGGAGGCTCCAGTATGTGGGAAGAAAAAAAATCCATCTGAATCCCAGAGTTGCAGGCAGGAATGCAGAGTGGGACGAGTGGAGGTCACTTAAAACTTGCTTGACCTGAGGTTTTAAACTCAAACTAAGCCTTGAGCTGCATCGGTTCTCTTAGAATTTCAACACTTTTTAGGCACTTTTCTTGTTATTTTTACACTTGTCAACCTTTCAAGATTTCCCTCAACAAATCAACATCCTGACAACATTGGCATCCACCCACAACTGAAAATGAAAACTATTTATTCCCCTTTAGAACAATTCACCAGCCGTTTTATAAATTTATGAGAAATCAAGTCATAAATTAGTGAACCATGAGCAACTAATTATCTTTTCACTTTATCATGTAATATCATATGATCTGCAATATCAACAAGCAATAAATTAATTTGAATAATTGTCTGAATCAATGCGTCACATTTATTTGGACTCGCTTGTGAAGATGATAAAGTTGTCCATGACACACTTAACAACCATTCGCTTGTTTTCCTGTTTCATTTTCCCTGTCATTTTATGGGATTCTCAGGAAGTGTATGTTTTTGCTGCTATTCTTGGAGACAGTTAAAGCCTCATATTATTCTCATTATAGTTTAGAGTAATGGCACAGATGAGCACTATTCACAGTTTGAGTACATCCTGTGTGACATCCTGATAGTTGACTCGTTCGACCCTACTGTCTATATGATACTTTCTGCGTGCATTTTTGGAGCCAGAACCTGACAATCAATTCTCCTTCCGAGGCCAACGCAAACTGAGTGCATTTATAGACTGTACTGGGAGAACTGTAGGGGATTATTTGTACTTTTTTTTTTGCTGACCATGTCATAAATTTTACTAAAAATCGCACAACAGTGAGAAAAGCTGTAGTTATCCCATTTCAGGTTCATTTTTGGGTGAAAAAAATTGTGTATGTGTGATTATTATCATGTGTAGATGCTGCTTTATGCCCTTGGCTGAGCAGATTAAAATATGTTGTTTTTTCTTCTATTTTATCTCTATTTATAAAAATTCAATTATAAATAACACAATATTTTAAAAGGTTTATTCAATTTCTGTTGGTTGAATAATTCATCATCAATAGTCTCAGGACTTGATAACAGTTTTTTAACCAGGCAATTATTCTGCTGCAAACTACCTCACTTTGTTTTATCCATGTATGCTGATGACACTGCATAAAACCTATGAAAGCGCAAATTTTTTCTTCATATCATCAATGCAGTTTGAATTTGGCTCAACCTTCATTAACATGCATCCTAATATAGCGTTCATGTCTCTCCAATAGGTGAAAGTGTGGTTTCAGAACAGGAGGATGAAGTGGAAGCGAGTGAAGGGAGGACAGTCATCTTCGCCCAACGACCTGGAAAACGATGACAATGACTCCGCTGCTTCGCCCAGCTCTGAATGAACTGAGGATGTTGCTACAATGAAAGGGAGATGCAAACAGCCTTATGATATGGACGGACTGGGTCAAATGGGCACCAGTTTGGCACAACGGCCATCCTCCACCCATTTCTTTGGAATGCTACAAGAATCCCCTGGAAGAAGTAACTGAGCATCTCCTTTGCTTTTGTAAATAGATTAATTATGTCCAGAATGAACTAGATACTACACTCAAGAGGCCACCTTGTTACATTGGCTATGTTTAAATATTAGATATTATACTTGTGGGTCATTGTAGATCAGTGACAACTTCTTTAAGGCCATTGATAATGCGTTGATGCATCAAACCTTGATGGGGGTTGTATCTGAGAGCATTCCCATTGGTTCCAGTATTGTAATCATGTCCTTTGACGCTTGACTACAACCACCTGGGAAAACTCAGACTGCACAAGTGTTGCCAAGCCATAAGTGCCTCAGAATCAGATGTTTTTTTTGTTTTGTTTTTTCATTAGTCAGTTTCTTTTTTCCTAGAATATTGCTTTTTCTGTCAAACCTTTTTTCTACTACTCTTTTTATATATGTTGAATATTGTTGATAAAACACAGATGTTGCCTGTTTCTGCAAATAGAATAAATCTTCTGCTACACAACAGGTTAAAAATCTTGACATCTTCTTTCACCCACAGCAGTTATGATGGGATGTTTGACCAGTTTGAATTTTTGGGTGATGGTTTTATCAGCTGTTGGTGAGACATTGCTGGAACTGAAAAAAAAACAAAAAACTTCAAACACGTCCGGTTTCATTTGAAATTGATGTTTGAGAAGACATCCAGGTGTGTGTTTGTGTGTTTGCACTTAGATATACCTTGATGCATCAAATTATTTTCACTTGCTTTCACACAAATGTTGCCCTCATTTCATATTTGAGTGACCCAAACGGGTATGGTGATGTGCTCATCACTGGCTGATTTTCTGGTCAACCAATCAGGATTTTATAGGCATCACTAAAGCTTGATTTATTTACTGTGTGGAGTCAACTAAATTATTGTTAGGTCAATGCAAGTCAACATACAGATTTAACAAAACTACCTTTAAACAAACATGTCAACAATGAAGTTGCACCAAATGGTATTTTCACAGATTTAATGTGTAATATGAAAATGGGTAATCTTGACTCATCTCCATAAACTTCCTCTCAGGTGTGTCTTCTTTCAGATTTTAGCTAAGCAGGCAACTGTTTTTAGAAAATCATCTTTTATGAACCCACTGTGCCCGACCCGTCCAGCACCAGTGGAGCAGTTACCAGCAAAAGAAATCCAAATTTAACCCAGAGTTTAGAAAAAAAAAAAACCCTCCTCAAATGAATGATAAAGCCACTGTGGCTCTTTTGGATTTATCAATGAGCACCTGCTTGCTAATTGCAATCTAAACTTTATAAAATATATCAATGAGTTTGCTTGTTTAAGTAAAAATTATTAGCAAAATCATTTAGTTTAAAACTAAAACTACCCAAACTGAAAATGACATGAGTTGAGCATGAAGTCAGTCTCAATAACATTTCTGTGCGAAACGTTTGAACATTTCTTGTATCGTGCACACACTTCTTACACACTGTATGGGTGTTGTTGTGACAAAATCTTGGGGGGGTGGGTGGGGAGTTACACTTCTCTAGTGCATTACACAAGCACAGTCCCTGCAACAGAGAAAACTTTACACAAAATCACTTCTAATGACAGTGTAATTATCTTCATGAATATCTCACATGGAGGTTGGACGTCCCTGAGGTCAGCTCAGAATCAGCCCTCAATATCACCCACCAAGATCCTGTCAGTAACGCCGTAATCCTTCAGAATGTTTTCATAATGACAAGTGGTCTCCTCCAGATCCAATGCATTTCACTGTGATTGGTCTAAGGCGACCTGACAAGCACTGACAGAGCTCTAAGTAAATTTGTGGGTGTGTGTCTTTGAATTCTTGCACACCATCGCTGTGATTCCAGTCAGCTCACAAAGGGCCATTAACCTGACAAGGTGGGGTCGAGCTCCAAAAGCTTGGAATATTTGGCCCCGGCATACTATTTTCAACGGAAGCATCTGGATCAGGCCAATTTGAGCTCAACCTGAGTGGAACCTAGACAAACCCACGCATGGTGCCCCAGGACCAGAGGTGGGGTGGGGGGAAGACTTGCTGCCTGACCACTTGCGTATGATGGAAAAGGGAAATAATAGGTGGGTATGGGTGAAAAGACGGCTTCTCAAGTACAGGATGTTGTTGTAGCAGGTAGCCAGTCATCCAATTTCCTGCTTCCCAAAGAAAACAAGAGCTTGAGCATTGGAGTCCCCAGACTTACAATGGTGGGCCTATGCTCAGACTCCGGCCAGCTAAACAAAGCCTTCAGAGGTTACTGCCCTTTCTGCTGGTCTGCAGGGACCAGAGTTGGCGGGAGGGTGGGATGGATATATACACACACACAAACACACACACAGTTGGGGTCAAGTGTTACTGTACATCTGACCCTTCTGGGCCCCTGCTGCAGCTGCTGGGGGTGGAATAGCTCCAAGTCGATCATATGCCCCTTTCCCCCCTCATTCACCCTCTATTAAGGTCTATTATTGTATTAGTGGTAATAGTAGTCAAAATAAACGATGTCCAATTGTAATGATGGTATTAATATCAGCAGTGTAAACTAATGAAGCTGGAATGTTGTTCTTACACCATAGAGGTTACTTTTAAAGGCATAGGGGTGGTCAAATTATGGATTAGATTTAATTGGCACTGTTGTGATTGTGGGATGTTCAACCGTGCCAAAACACCCAGGGAGAAAATGTAGGCTTCCCTTTCACTCGTCTCATCCTGCCAATAGCTTCACAGTTTTTTTTTTCCCCCAAATAAATTGAGAAGATCAAGATGAACCAAGGCATCTCTAAGAACATCACTCACACACACAATTCAAGGCTTCAGTCCCAAAAATATCTCCTGAGCTGGAATTGTAATAGCAGATTGAGCATCGGGAAGCATTTTTGAAATGATTCCTCTCTCGGTGACTTCACTCTTAGCGCTGAACCTCGATATTATTAAAACAGACTTTCAATATGCAGAAGGCACTGCTAGTAAAAAAAAAAAAAAAAAAGAATATAGAATATATGTCAAATACTAGATTTAATTGAATAATGTACTGTGTCACTAGCTTTTTGCTGTATTTGTGTGGTGTGGTTACATGAGTGGTGGCTTTGCCTCATTTCTGTTTTTAATACATGATCAGTGGAGAATCGTAAACTAAGATTAAGTTGGCTTTCAAGCACTAATATTGTGTTATGTTGTATTTGTAGTATGTTCAGTACACACTTAACTGTTTTCTAAGCGGTTTGAAGTTAATAACACGTGTAATTTCTCGTTATCAAACCGTCTTTGAATATTAATAAGTGTATATGTGTTTTAAAATGGATGGTATTTTATATGAAAATTGTATTTGTGGTTTTAAAAGGACAACAACAAATAAACTTTAATGTATTTCATCACTTCTATTTTCCATTTTGATAACATATTTGAGTAAAACATTATGATGACAGTAAGAAAAGGAAGCTGTGGTTGATGACTGAAAGGAAAATTGGAAGGAGCACATGAAGGAGTGACGTGCTCCAATTATCATCAGCTTGAATTGATCACGTATGTCTTGAGAACGTGTTGTGCACCTTCGCTTGCCCCCTCTGTTCACCGTGCATTTATTTTGAAAACCCGTCGCTCTCCGTTCAGCTCCTGCAGCTCTTGGCGGGAAATATCTTGATGGATCACCGGAGGTGTGAAGGTCAGCGCAACGAGAGGTGACCGTAGAAATTAAAGCGTGCCCTTCTCCTACTGGGCCCTGAGCTCTGCTGCAGGAGCGCCATCTGCACATTGTTATTGTGCAGCGAGACAGCGGCAACTTGGTCACATCAAAGAGTTCCTCCAACTAATCTGACAGGATAATATGATGGGATGCTGCTGGGATGGTCGGAGTTAAGATAACATCATAATGGGATAATATTTTAGGGGGTGTGTGCCTGAAGGAGGAAGGGGAGGGTTGGTGTTTATGAGAATCAATTATAACTTAGATCTAGGATTGTTTTGTCATATAAAATAACCAATACAGTAGCACTTGTATTTTGGAGCACCTTGGCAATGCTCAACAAGTATTGTTCATTTTCATTTCCATGAGTTTTAGACAAGCGTCTGTCAGAAACACGTCTGTCTCACCTCAAAGACGACTTCGGAAGACAAGAGTACACTGGATCTTGTCAAATGAAATAGACCCCAGAGAAATTTAATGCATCAAGAGTCCTCTTGTCTTCCTGCTCAGCCCTCCTCTCTGCGATCCCTCATCCCGAAGCAAAAGGACACACATCCTTTCCGTCGTTAATTTAGGCCACCTGCAAATCTATTTCTCCATTTTTCTTACGCAACTATTTTCAGCCTTTTGCACGTGCAAAAGAAAGAAACCTCCAAACTGCAAGAAAGGGAGGCGGAAATATGTGATCTCTTCCTCACATCCTCCCAAGATGACCGTTGTCTCGAAGGAGGCTCACAAGGAGGAGAGTGTGTTCACATGTGTGTCATGTCAGAGTTAAGATATTTGCATGTGTGTGAGCTTGCGTGTCAGTCTGTGTACCTGTGGGTAAGTGAGCGAGCTTTGACAGGACGCCTGTGTGTAGTCTGTCGGAGGTCGTCGGTGCTGGATGCGAATGCTGCCCACCTCTGCTCATCCTCTCCCCTGAAGCCTCTCATCTCTGTTGATTCGCGACTCCTGCAGGAGTTATAAATCGTCCATTTCCATTGCACAATCACTCAAAATGGGCCAAAGTTGAGGAGCTGCACATCTTTAAATTATCTGAGACTTCCTACAAAGGCTCTTTTGGATGTTGGGTCTAAAGCTAAGTGGATACCAGAACTTGAGGCCAGTGGACTTTGGTCATGGCTCCTTCTGGATGGTTCTTCTGACCTTCTGTGTCCTGCCTGGTGTAGATCCAGGAAATCCAGCAGCATTTTTAGCGTGCAAATCATCACGCAGAGGACCACTCAATCACCCTGTTTGCTGAGCGAAGCGAACATAGAGAGCCTTGTTCGCCAGGAAGCATGCAGAGAGTAGCACAGCTTGAAAGCTGGAAAGTGAGTCTTCACTGTCTGGTTCAAAGACATAAAAACAAAAACAGTGAAAAGCAATCATAAAGTTAAGGTCAGTGTTTCTGACACCGCAGGATGTAAATACACAAAGGCACGCTCCTCAAAGATAGTGTGTGCTGCTGGCTATCTAGCTGCAGCTAACGGCATGCCGATATGATGCGCCATTCATTCCCACAAGTCGGTGATGTGTTTAAGACTTCCAGGCAGAGCTGAAGTCATGCGTGTCCGTTGGTTGGCTCCTCTCACATATGGATGGCATGAGGTCATTCACAAGCCTTCTAGAGTTCAAACTGCTTTATTATCTGATTCTAATCATTTAAATTATAGTTTTGAGGCATTGTAAAGGTTAGTCACTATTTTACAGCTGTTCCATTTAATAATATCACATGATCCTGAAAAAATGGCCAGTGTGTCCAAATCATTTCTCTGTTAAATTAAATAATTTTTCCTACAGAAAGAGCAAAGTCTTTATTCAGATCTAGCCACACCGTTATCTTAATGCTGTTAGTTTTATTATTTTGATTGTTGCTCAGAGGACTATTTCTAGGAAAGTTGAACACAGCAACTAACCATGGTGCAACTAGCTCTTCTCTCCATAGCAGACAAAAAATAATTCAGCCCTTGTTACCAGGTCTCTAGCCATCCTCCTGCCTGGTAGGTCTGCCTTGTCCAAACAGACTCGGTTTGAGGACTTGTGATTAAATGTTCCTGGAGGCAATGGCATCAGGCAACAGCGGAATCATCCATCAACACAAGGGCTACCAGAGTGCACAGGAATCAGGCTTCCATCATAAAGATGTCATGGCTGCCAGACAGCCAAACGTCAAACAACAAAGACACCTCTTGACTGTGAGGATTCAACGGGAGTCTGGCTTCTGAGGTTTTGGTTTCACAGAACCATCGGAAGATTAAGGCCTCTGGAAAATGCAGATGCAAGAAACTGGCAAGGCTTTTCGAGGGGTTCTAGATAATGGAAAACCAACTTTACAAAACCACTGATCCAGTTTTAATGATAAGATTGCACTCGTGCAGAACTTGGAATAATAAGGGACACAGAAAAAAACACATTGAATAGTGTGTGGAGAAACATATTCATCTTGTTGTCAGTCTTGATTCTAATTCTTTAACAAGTTGATGAAGGGAGCTCAGAGTTAAGCAGTTCCTACACATTCATTGTATTTCAGAAAAATAAAAATGTGCAATGTTGTGTTCTGAGTAATCATAATAACAACGTTTAGATTAATCCAGCTGTAAGATGATTTCTGAAAGCTATACCAATCTATGTGAAACACAGAATGCCTACAAATCTAAACAAGACTAAAATGCAGTTTAAAAAAAAATCTGATGATGTTCAACTTTTGAAAAGTACAAAGGTTATATCTGCAGAGTAATGATCATATGATTGCATGAAGATGAGCAAAAAGATGTCACCTCTTCCAATTATTATGATGTATTTTTCATATTATAATGTTATCATATCAGAGGCAGGACTTGACTTCCAAAGAGCCTTTCTGCGTGTGCATGAAAAGGTAGAAATTTAACACCCACTGGCCGATCAATAAATAGTAGAGTTACTGACCATCCGCCGCACGTTTACTGCCCCCAGTAAATTCCAGGGATTTAGGTTTCCATACTGAGCATCAGAGGCAAGACGGTATTGGTTTTCAAGTACAGGTGTTGTCATAAAAAAGATGCTCAAGATCCAACGATAAGGAGCCTCTATGAGGTCATCAAAACAAGGGCGTGGCCCCAGCAATCCCAGCAGGCCACAGTTTGTCTTAACAAGGTGTTATGTGGAACTATTTGATGTAAAAGGTGAAAGTAAACATCGTAACCTCATGGGGACCATCTGAGGAAAAGGTTTCAATTTCACGCTTGATTGTTTTATAACGTACTAAATTTTTCACATTGTGAACTCTTTCTTAATAAATCAAAACCTGTCAAAGTTTTACAGTCCAGAGAAAAATTGAGCTAACGACGATGGCGTAAGGGCACAGAAACATTCGTAAACATCGGTTATCTCGGTGACCGTGTATCAATGGTAAATTCATTTTCAAACATCTGGTACCCAAAAAGCCGGAAAAAAAAAATCTACACAAATATTTGCAAATACTATTTCACCCACGTCTGCAGATGATTTCAGTAAATGCAGACGTAGCCGCGCAGTGAGCCCAACTCCACTTGAAAATATACAGACTCCCCAGTTCTCCTCTCCATTTTAATGATCTGTGGGGGGAGAGTGCGGGCCAAGAGTGTGGCTGTGTTCACCTGTGCCAGCACACTTAGCCTGGCCTGCAGCCAAGCCAGCTTTGAGCAGAACCAGAAGCAGGTTCAGACATCATAAAACCGGATTCTTTAAATCTCCTCATCATTTCAACCCACCTCTTCCTATCCGTGTGTCCTGCTACCCATCTCTCCACCCACAACTCAACTCATGAATAAGTCTGTGGCGTGACAACGTGGCTACCTGCTTGTTTTCCACTTGTGCGTTATGTGTATACGTGGGTGTGTTTGCAGGTAAGTGTGTGTGGGTCAGTGTGTGCATATGTGTGTATGTGTGATGTATGGTGTCTAGGAGCCTGGCGTTTGTTTTTCTCTCTACAGCCACGCTGTCTTTCATCAGAACCCGTCCTGCAGCCCACAGACTCTCAGTATACAGTTTCATAGTCTAGGGCCCCTGTCTGCTGCAGCACGTGGGTGGATGATTTCTAACACATGGGAACCTTGGGAGCCCACGCAATGTTGGAACAATAGAGGACCTGTCAGTATCAGGGAACTGGAAGGGGACGAGACGGCAGGCGGTGATGATGTCAGAATCATTCACACCCGCCCACACTTCAGCCGCCTTTCTTGGCTCTCAGTCACATGGATGCATGCTAAAAAAAAAAATTGCATGATAATAAATACTTATCTTCTTTACTCAACAACCATACTGTTCCTTAAGTTGTAGATATATATTTTTTGCCATCTTTCCGCAATGCTTCGGATGCAGTAACGTTCGTCTGGACCACACCACCAATGTGGTCCAGACGAAGAATTTTCTTTTGAATGGATAATCACAAACTTTAATACATATATTAAGGTTTTCCAGGAAAAATATCCCAATGACTTCGGTGAGCACTTGTCTTTTTATTGTCTGAAGGATGACAATACTAGTTTTGGCTGACCTGTACCAGTGATCTTAGACCTTGTCAAATACCAAGGCTAGAAATATAAAAAAGAGTCTCAAGTTGAATGATGCACATCTGTGCCTCTAGGTCTGCAGTTATATGTGTGCAACCTGAAAGAACAAAATCTCACTCAGAACCTTGAGGATTATTTGTCTCAGAGCAGCCGTTCTACAGCTGCAGACCTCCTGCACACCCTGTGGATCGGAATCTGACTTCCTGTGACACCTCCACCTCCCTGAAAGTGTGAACCGCTGCACACATGTGCTTTGTATAGTCTGCATGTTAGCAAATTGGTAGAATTGTCTCCACCATACAGGATTATGTTGCTTATATCTTGAATATACTTTGCTCTTCTACATTTTGCTCATTGACCATTGTTGTAGAAATAACATGCAGCGCAATCTGTTGAGTGGAGCAGCTGACTTTTTGGAGGTATAGCATCAGGGAGAGGGAGACCGGGTCAGTTCTCCGTGGTCGTACTGAGTCCTGTGAGGCCACAGCACACGCCAAGCACAGAGAGTGAGGAAAGCAATCCATCAGTGGAGGTCCACAGGAGGAAGGGGGTAGAGAGGGGAGGCAACATCGGCCCAAAGCATAACACTACACATATGTGTGTGTGGCCATTGTTAGATGTCCAGGGTCATTGTGTGTCGCTGGTAGCCTCCACACCCTCTGATTTCAGTGGGAGTCAATACCCTCAGAAACTCCCAAGAGGGGGGTTGCAGGCAGGACCTGTGGGAATGAACAGTAGAGAAACCTTCCTGTTCAACAAAAACATTCCAAGCGATGGGAATGCTGTGTTTTACGTAAAAAGATAAACATCATAGTAAAAGCGATTCTTATTTGCTTTTTTCTGTCTAGAGATTATTTTCAGTCTTGTTGTTTGCAAATTTTTGCCACCACTGTTCCCCACTAACAACATAATTGTGATTACAGATTGGTTTTCTCCATCATTTTATCCTCTATGTTCATCATAACCACCATTCGTGATGGATTATGTACATTTGAAGCACCCTCCAGTTTCCCCCATTGTATCTTATAAATCCATTATATCTGCCAAGTTTTGGTAGGAATTGTTTGGTTTGTTTATTTGTTTGTCTGTTTGACCGCATCATCATTTAGACTCAAACTATTTAAACAGTTGTTTCCGATTGCAGAAGGTTCAGTTAAATTGTAATGATAATCTGACAACATTTGATTCACGTCTGGGTACCTGACAGGTTGTTGTGGTAGACTGGAGGCTAGCTGGGGCTAAGTTAACAACCCTGGGATTACCCCCATGTTTGTTTGACTGTTTACTCTGGGAAAGATTAGCTCCCACCCCTTTGACAGCAACACGAGCCATTACTGCAGACCATCTGTGGACACGGGTCAATGTTGACCTACCGCTCTCCAAACACCATTCAGTTTCATCCAGTGGGAATAAGTCCAGCCAGCGGCAACACAAATATAACCGAAAAGGAATTATGCTCCCTGTCTATACTGTTTAGCCTTAAGTAGGTAAAAAGTAGCCAACTAAGAATATCTGCACGCACATAGGGACAGTCCTGCACCTTTTGAAGTTGTAATTTGTTGCAGCAAAACCTTAGCCATGCTAAACTTGTTTCTCCATCTCTGCCAAGATAGCAGTCCCTTTCCATATTGTTGGTTTTATTTTATTGTAGGTACAGTTTTGCACTTTTGCTCCTGGTCTCTTATGTGTGTGTAAACCATACATTGCACAATAACTTTGAAAAAAAGTCTGCTGGGGGATGCGAATACTATAAAATAAGAAATGTATCTGGGGAAGTCTTCAGAAAAGCATGTCCATTTTGTAGTTATGGCTTTGGAATTAATCTCTTAAGGTCTCAACACTTCCTACTGTCAGACTGCCCGATTAGAGAGGCCATTTAACACCACATCAAAAAGAGAGGCAAATAAACCAAATACATGCTACAGTTTTGTGCACCAGCTGGTGTGAAACAGCCTGTATTCTATTCCTTAATCCGGTCTCACAGTGGACAGGAACTCTCACAGAGACTATCGAAAACCCTTGCCTTGTCGGTGAAACAGCTGTTGCAGCCAATGGCCCCCAAATGCCACCTTCCTGCAATGCATCACAATCACCAACTTTCACAACCCTTTAGTTAGTCTTTATAGTTTCATCCTCTTCCATCTTTTAGTTGCCGTTGTTGATTTGCCTCATGTCTGAAAGCACAAACCCAACTAGGCTTATGCCGATTTCCTTGGGGTTTGCCTCTGTCTGAGGGGGAAGTCTCAGCACCCACAAATGTTGGATGTCTTGGCTGTAAACCAATTCCTGCCAGGCTATCCACTTTCAGCCACCCCCACCTTTTGCCCCCCCCAACCCCTGAGTTATTACAGTGCAGCAGTTGAAGCAAGACTAGTCCGGTGTCAGGTCCGACCTGGCACTGAGCTCTGCAGTTGGCCACCCCACCCGTCAGCCTACCCCCACATCACCCATCTCCAACCAAGCAGTGGCTTCCGCCACAGGTGTCCGAAACTTTCTTCTCCTCCTCCTGTCAATCCCTCTCCTCTTTAACGAGAGGTTTAATTCCCTGTCCTTTTGCTGCTCCACTCATTCCCACAATCTCACTCTTTCTCTCTGAAGACAGACAGTCCAGATTGTTCTCATTTACTCTGGTGACTTCAGGGCTCACTATCTCACTCCAGACTCCAGTGCTCGCAAGCTGTCCGTTTCTCTTTTCACTCACACTCCTTTCTTCATCAGCCGTTCTTGCAGTTTTACAAGTCTGAGCAGCTGGTTCAGTTACTAAAGCTCTGGGGATTTGAGAGAGTTAAAAAGATAAAGGTTGAGGAGGTAAAGTTCAAGACTCGACACCAAAGGGTTGTTGCAAAAGGTTGGGTTTGTGTGTTCGTTTCATTTTGAATGGAGCTTTTTAAGCAAAGTGAGACTTGTTCCCACATTCTCTGATTTAAGTGATCTTCACTGAAGCCCCTATCACATATCTATGTCTACGTTCTGGAAGAATTTCCTGTGTGGAAGGCATGTGTGAATAAGAACAGAGATTTCAGAATAACCATGAAAGCTTTATTATATTTCAAGATATTGTAACAGTTAAACTCATTTTACACTCATTTTTATCATTTCTGTCCATATCCCTGAAAATTAATAAAAAAAATCTTTCAAAGTCACAGTCGTCTCTGAAGGTACTGACCTCAGGATGCAGTGACTGTGCCCCCATTACAGGGTAACTTGCCATTTTCAGCATATTGGTTAATAACTAAGTGATTGTTGTTGTTTTTTTCATTTTTGATCATGGCAACACACAATCAGCGGAAGGGAGGAGAATGCTCTTTGATGTAAGCAGCAAATGCCCATTTGGTGTCCCGTTGCCAAGAGATGGATAGATAGTGAGGAGGCGTCTGGGCAAATATGACTAAATAATTAAAACTTTAAAATAACTCAAAGGGGTTTTGGAAAAAATGATGACATTTTTAACTTTGGAAACTACATTATGTTGTGACATTCAAGATACTTTCAATCTGGATTGGACACCAAAGAACATGAAAGAAAGTTGGTACTGTACTTGACTGGGAATGGGAACAGGCTGACATCTTGTATTGTAGGTAATGGACAGGTGGTCCCACCTCAGGAAATCACTAAAACAAACATTAGGACAAACTTTTTATTTAATTCGTAAAATATTTCATAAATTTGTCCAACATCAATCTTTTGTCCAGTGACAGGGTTAGGGCTCACTCCCACTATGACCAGAAAGGTGTTTAACAGTTGTTGCTTGCAGGATATGCCATATTGCAATACTAAAGAGTAACAGACAGGTCTATAAAAACCATTTTTATGTGCGTGCAGTTAATGCCAGTTTCTTTTTTATTTTCTAAACACCAGCTGTGCCCCTGCAAATGGCCATAAAGTCTATTAGCGCTGTGTAATTTCCCTACGACACAATCCACAGAAAGTGAAAAAGTGAGAAGCTGTCCAACACGGTAGCACCACCTCTCCTTCAGCCGTCCCGCTGGGTGGGAGGCCATGTTGTTTGTGTTGTGTAACTACCACTGGTGAACCAAAGCTCCAGTGGTAATAAAAACCCCAAATCACAGGCTCTAGTTGAATATTTACCTTAGACTAATCTGACCATGGTTTATATCATCCGAACCGTGTGAGTGGATGGAAACAGACATGTCTGAAGAGGAGGAAGGGGTGAGGTGGGGGGGATGGGGAATGCTGCACCCAGGCACCTCATCTTGACCCTTTGCGAAAACCAGTAGACACTTTTGAGGAAACTTGATCGGCAAGGAAAACAAGAATGAAGTCAGATCTTTATTTAAGGTAGTCAGCAGGAGCAGAGATCTCCGATATCCAGAAGAGACGAGAGAAGAGGAGAGGACAGGAGACAAGGGGTGGGAGAGAAAGGGGGGTGGGAGTGTGCCCCCCCCCCCCCCTTCCATCCTTCTCTCTTCTGAGTTGTTTTCTGAATGCCTGCCAGGAAAGTTTAATGGCTGTGGAATTTGGACAGGAAAAAAGCGGCGCTGGAAGTTTCAGAGGAAGTGAGGATTTGTGCCTCATGAAGGCAGCACCTCTGTTTGTGTTCTCCCAACGCGAGAGAGAGAGAGACAGACAGAGAGAATGAAAGACAGAGGAAGAGCGTCACTGAGCTTTTCCAATGACCAGCGCAGGCCTCTTGGGGAGGCAGACCTCAGACAGGCCGTGATCATTTAACCTCTGCTATACGCAACTATGCATGGAACAATGCAAAGACAGACTGCCAGACACACACATACGCACACTCACATACACACACACACACACCCACGCAGCCACACATACACAAATATTTTCACAAACACACCCCGTTAAAACCACAAACATCCACAATCACACACCATTTACATCTTCTCTTAAACTGAAACAAGATCCCCGGTTCAACACGCACTCACGTCTAACCTCAGGCCAGCTGCTTCTCACT
This sequence comes from Antennarius maculatus, assembly GCA_013358685.1. Taxonomy (NCBI): domain Eukaryota; kingdom Metazoa; phylum Chordata; class Actinopteri; order Lophiiformes; family Antennariidae; genus Antennarius; species Antennarius maculatus. Next base: position 13,336,203 of record CM023626.1, on the reverse strand, counting down.
GCCACTTCAGACAATAGCAGACAGATGCTACGACCACAGATTTACTAATGAACAACAGCGAGAGTTAAAAGGTTAAAAAATGTCTACCTAACCTGTATCTTTGGTTTTTATACTGTATATAAATTAAAAGCATGTCTCTGAGATTTCAGGATCCGCCCCATTGCAGTGTATTTCTGATGGGCATTGAATGCAGTGGGAGAATTTTCAGAAACAATCTGCAATGTGTTTTTTCCTCTCGATAATTCTCAAAGTTTCACTGTAATAAATTTTTTTCTCTCGAAATACATTTTTATAGGACATTCTACGTCCCATTTTGGATAAATCAACAATTTAAGCTCATTGCGTTATGTTGAAGCATGCTTGCAAACATAAAACATAGAACTATAAATTTAATTTACAAATAAAATGCTGGATTTTTTTCTGCTTTGCTTTTACTTTGTTTTTGCTTCCCACACTTTCTCAGACCCAGGATTCTCACCCATGTCACCACTTAATGATTGTGCATCTTCCTGGCTCCCCATCTTTCACCCCACACCTTTACAAGCTGAGCCCAGAGACAGTTGGGTAGACACCGGGACAGGAGGCCCCCAAACCAGCCAGCCAACCAGCCAGTCAGTCAGTCATGGGGAAGGACGGCCTTGATGCTGAAAACCACTGTATCCATTACATATACAATCACACATAGACATTCAAAAAAACCCAAAAAACTCCTTGGTTCCTTGAGCCTGCCCCACCTGCGGCGACTACCAGGGGATCCCTTAACACTCACATGGATGCACTGACACACACTAGCACAAACTCACACATGTGCATCCAGTAAACTGCATGAAGCTGTGTGAGAATTAATGAGTGCACATCCTCCTTTCAGGAGAAGCGATCTGGAACTGTGTGGAGAAAGAGCTTCCATCAAACGTTAAAATGCAGCTCATACCAGTCATAAATGTGTATATCAGTATTTAAAGGTGCCTTCTGTTGAGTTTATACATGAAATTCAATTTACTCATTATGGAAAGTACTGCAAATCCTGAGACAACAGTTGGATAATGTCTCCATGGCTACTGAATCAAACCAAACAGCACCTGTGATGTCATCAGGGTCACAGGTCCTGCGTTTGACATGTGGTCGTGAAAGACGCGAGGATTTAGCAAGCAGGAAAAACAAAGGGAAAATTGACTTGCATCATGGGAAATGTAAGATTAGATATTTTGAATCCCTGATCAAATCAGAAACATGGAATTTGTTCCCAAATCAGGGATGAGATCCCAAGAGTTGGAATATTCAGTTTGAATACTGAATTATAACTAAAATCTACTAGTAATGGAAGATTAAATGATGGCCCAACTTATTTAGAGGAGAAAATTAAGGAAAAGCATAAAAATACTTTAATTAAAAGAAAGAAAACACTTTTTTAACCATTGAGGCCCAGATCCTACAGTAAACTATTTTTGCCGTTTTTGATCTTTAAAAAAAAAGCTATACATGTACAGGGTGCCTCGTTCAACACTTTCAAAGACAAACACACCTTAACGAGGAAATGCCCCAAATCGACAAATGGCCCCAAAAGTGAAATAACCGCTTTAGAGTCCCGTCACCTGTGAAGAAGTGGATGATGGGGGGGCGTTAAAGCTGTTAAACCAAGTCCAGGGTATTTAGTGGAGAACCCCCCCCCCCCCCCCCAGCTGTGTCTGGAGCATTTGACACCGCCCGACTGACATGAGAAACAAACTTTTGGCACCGGAGTCAATCCGAAACAAACCGTGGGCTCAGCTGGATGCAGGGGGGGTGGGGGTGGGGGGAGGCAATCTTGATATGTAATATAAACATCATACCAGTCAGGAGAATGTGTCCCGGTTGGAGATTATATTTGACACATGGTATTCCTAGATGTGGAAAATATTTTGTGTTCTTGTGTTCTGGCGGTTTGGTCAGTCACTGCCGCAAAAAATAAAGCTGCTTTAAATTCCATACGCTGCTGCAATTATGTTGTTTTCTACCCACAAGTAATTCCTTTGTCGTCTAAGTATCTGTTTTGATTAGGCATCCTGTCAGAACACGGGGATCCACAGATTAGTACTGAAAGCTGCTGCCAACAGAAAGCCTTTTCAAGAATCCGGTATTACCCGTGGTGGATATATTCACAAATAAGCAGACGATATTCATCATCCCACAAAAATTCATATGTAGTTTTCTTTTCTGGGATTTAAGGAATTTTTCTTTTTTTTTTTTTTCGAATCTCTTAGAATTTGGTCAGAATGGCATTTATATTTGTAATTGCAGCCAGCTAGGTTTGAGACAAAGCATGATGAATATGAATTTGTCTTTTCTTACATTATTCATCTTAATTTTAATGTTATGTTTCCAACTCAACAACCTTTTTATTTCTCAATAAACGCAGACGGTTTTTGGGAGCCGCGATATTTTCTCATCTCATACATTTTAAAGAACATGTAAGAATGGAATAAATCTGCAGCCCAGCATGTTTCTCTCGTGAACTGAATGACCATAAGGAGTTGGTGTGTTCGCCTGTGTGTGTGTGTGTGTGTGTGTGTGTGTACGTGTGTGTACCACACATGTTTAGGTGGGGTTCCTGTGAGAGGACAGAAGGATGATTTTCCTTCACCCACTGACACACAGATGACTTTTTGTTAGATCTCTTACACACGTCAGGCATCATGATATATCTGGACTTAAAGTGATATGAGCAGCACGGTAAAGCTCTGACAGATCTCATGAGCTTCTTACCTGCAGTACAGGGGTGGGGGTGGGGGGGGTTCCCTGTCGACCCACGTCAGACCCAGGATCGTGGCAGCGGGGTGGAACAGCAGGCTGGGCCTGTTTACTCAGCTGTGGGGGCTCCCCAGGTCCAGGGGAAAGAGAGGATGTGTTCAGGGCCTCATTAATCATGGCTGCTTCGGAAGAGATAAACAGGCAAGGCCCAGCAGGGATGCTGCAGCTCCTGCCACTGGTGGTGGGGGCAGGGGGGTTGATAGAGGAGAACTGGGCGGCATGGAGGGAAAGGAGGTGGGAGATAGGTGGAAGGCCAGAAATGGTGTGGATGGGGGGGGGGGACGATGGACTTGCACACCAGGGGATACACCATAACACTTGCTCTTTGGTTCCACATCTGCATGGCTGGACAGGCTTGTAAATCTTACATTCCTTGTCTGGCCGGATGCAAACAGAGCGACTAATACAAGTGCATGAACCTAAGGCCTTTACGCATTGCTGTGCGTTTTTAAAAAGTGGTTTTGTGTGTCCGCTGTGGTTTGTTGGAAGGCAAGTATTTCAGGTCTCATTTATTGCATTAAAGCAAGGATTTTACAATACAAATGTCTAATAATGCAAAGTCAAGAAAAAACATCTAATCAAATGAAAATAGAATAATTTGAGTGTGTTCTTAAACATTTACAATTCAAATACTTCATCAACAGTCTAAAGTATCAGTAATAAAGTTTCTCTGGATTGTCTGTGGCAGGATGCTCCTATAACTAATATTAATGATAATATATTGAAAACCTCTTTTAAAAAATGCCTTTGTACGCTGTTAGTATTTTACTTTGACATTCGTGGCTCAGTGTCAATTTTTCACGTCTATAAAATAGAGAGCGTTGCATTGTGGGATTTAATATAGATGACTCTACACACAGTCCAAACGTTCAAAGTCTTCAATTTTCAAGACACTATTGAACATGTGTTTACATTCGTCTCCTGTCTGCTTGGTCAATTTAATTCTATGATATGCAGCAGACAAAACATTTAGTCAGTTTTATTTATTACCAGGAGATTCTGGGCTCCAAAACTGTAACCACAATTATTTGGTTTATTTGTTCTCTCCGACGTTTGATGGATTCTCACCGGATTTGTCCTTGTCTTCATCCCTCCCATACTTCTCGCTTTCTCATTAAAGGTAAAAGAATTCTTGGGAGATTTGAATTCAAGTGGAGGAAAACTGGAGAAATAGTCTTTCTGTCAATCTGTCATGTGGGCAAGGCACTGGGTCATGGCGTTGTGTTATTCTACTCCCACAGACTCTGAGAAAGGGGGAAAAGGGGAGCTTAGTGAAACCTGGTCCGGATGGGGTCTGGTCCAAAGAGCCCACCATTATTACCTGCTTCTCTTCTCGTTCTTGGCCTTTACGCTTCCGTCCAACCTCTGTTTGTCAGAGCAGGCAAGATTTCACTCATCTCCTGCACAATATTTCATCTGTGCAGGAAAAAAAAAAAATGTCTGAAAGAGAAGGAAAGAGACAGACCAATCAGTTTGGAAGACCTGACAAATGCAATAAGTCAACGGTTTATTTCAGAGCTCCCTCTAAATGGGTTTTAAGATATTGTATTACTCTGTTTATGTAAGACTATTTCTTAATTTGAGTGTGTGCGTGTGCATTTGTATGCGTGTTGGCGTGTATCTGTCTGTGCCTGCGTGCGCGTGTCCTTGTGTTGTACACTGATTGGTCTTGATAGGTTTGGAAAAGTGACATCATTACCAGATTGTCTGGATCCCCCCCACCCCCCCACCCCCACCTCACCACCCCCAGAGGTCAAACAAGTGGGCGAGATTGAAATATGGCTCCACGATGCGGTGAAGGAAACAGATCCATGGAGCAGAGATATATGTTCTCCTATGATAGCTCCACCACTGGTGAATGTAACTGAGTGGGACACTGAGGCGGACTGGGGGGGGGGGCATATTTATGGATTTCACTCATTTTAATCTCAGAGCAGTTTGATGGAGTGTGTTTAAATCTTTTTGAACAAAATCTTATATCTAAAACATCTGAAAGAGCAAAAGAGAGAGACGGGGAGCCCATCTAGACGCTACGCAACCTCAGCTCCATCTTAACGTGATGTGATAACATCATAAAGATATTCTGTGGCCTATAAAAGCGCTTAGAAAAGAATGGAATCGCATGAAGTTGCAGAGATTTTAGGGTTTAGTCAGAGGATGGTGATTACTTTGGACTTATGTAAGCAAAAACAATAAAATAAGACAAATCATAATGATGTCATGAATTTTATTCCTCAAAGTGGGTCACGTCACTTTATTTTTCATATCTTCACACTGGCTTCCTGTGTGTGAGTCAAATATTTAATTTGCTGTTGATGTGCAAAGCTCTAAAGGGTTCGTCATCTGTGTTTCCATAATGTCTCTTAGGTCCAAATTAAGAAGCAGCATTCAGTTCTAACGCAAATCTTATAGGAAAGTCGGCTGCAACTCTCTGTTCTGTTAAATCAAGGCTGATGGCTTCTTTCACTACTTTTTATTGAATTAAATGACAATAAAAACGAGAGTTATTCTCTCGTTTCATCCGCCTTACTGTCTTTGTTCTCTTTTCTGTTTTTATATCTGCTTGCCTTGTCATTATGTCGTTTTATATATTCTTTTATTGCTTCATTTCATGGTTTCTTTTCGTTTTCATTTTTTTAATATATATATCTGAAAGCATATTGAATTGCCAAGTCGACAGAATCTATACAAAGCGGCCTCGCCTTGCCTGCATTTAACAGGAATAGACTGATTCTCATTACAACTCTTGTGAAATGGTTTCATTTATACTAAATATACATTTAATGCTGGCATGTCGGAACAAATACCAGATCTCTGTTACAAATAACCCCGAGTTAACATTTTGGTTCCGTCACATCTATTAGGTTCACTCTGCATTTTCCTCTTCTTGTTTGTCTTTGTCTCAGGACAGAAAGTAATCCTTGCAATGATGTTGGATTAAATTTTACGGATTAGAGTTGTCCTGTTCTCTCATCCTTTACAGCAGCGGTCCACTGCCGCCCCCTAGAGCTCAGATGGAATCATTGAAATTGAGGAGACCGACCTGATTTGTTTCGAAGTGTGTGTGATCCACATCTATCAACTCATTATAAATGCATTTACTATCTGTCATTTTGATTAGAACTTCGGTTTCTTCGACCAGCTTCACTGGTCGGATGAAGATCATCATCATCATCACCATCACATGTTATGAGGAGATAAATGTGAAATAAATTTAAGGGTCAAAGAAAATAATTTAGTCTGAAACAATTTCATTTTTTAAATTTTCAATAAAATTTGTTTATCCATTTTTATTTTTATATGAATGAATGAATAAAACCCTGTACTGTATTACTGAAAGCCTGTAAAGATATTGTGCTGTACTATTAAATGCCTTCTGATGGCGCCTGTGACTACAATGACATTTCAGTGAGTCATATCATTGGTCTTTAACCCCCCTCCTTCCTCTTTCTTTCAGGAGCAAGGGCGTATAGAACGAGTTTAACGGGGGCCACATATCAGATATCTGACAGATCCGTAAATAGTTTGAGTAGAAATATGTCATAAATGAACTACACTGCAAAACGTTCACAAAATTTCTTTCTTCTTTCTTCAAATGTTTCTTGAAAAAAAAGTGTTGTGCACACCGATATTTGAATAATATGTGTATGTATATGTTTTATGATCATAAGATGTGGGAAAAACATCCAGAAAAAAACACTTCTCCCTCTTGAACAAAATAGCTTGAGTCTTTAATCAAAGAATAATGATTATGTCATTCCAGGAGCGAACATTCCTGAGTTTAGAACATTCCGAGCCGAGAGGTGACTCGGTGTTTCACCAAGTCAGGCTCCGCTGAAACCAGCAGTGATGACGGTCGTTCCGTTCACTGACGTCACCTGAAAATAAAGCAAATGGGCTTCTGTCTGTGTAGGTTCTCAGTTATCCAGGTCACGGTTAGGAACTTGAGAAGCCTCTTTGATGAGAGGCAAAACGTCTTCAAGAAACTTTCTGAAAGTACAGTGGATTGATTCAAACAGTTTTGAACACGTGGATTTCTGCCTAGACCGGAAGCGTCCTGGTGACCGGAAACCAGGACCATACCTGAAAAAAACACGGTGGAAGATTTGACGTGGAGCGGTTTTCAAAGAAAAAGTAGCTGACAAACGAACAATCATCTACTTTACCTTTCTGAAACTCTAACGAGAAGGTATAGGTTGCTACTGCTAGTTAGCATTTCAAGCAGATTTATGATTGTATACATTTCAAATAATAAGACATGCTATGTTTATCATTGCTGATAAGATATTCAGAAGGCTCTTGATGGTACAGTAAATGTGTTTGATACCCTCTTGTGGCCAAAGTGAGGAACTACAAATGCTTCATTTTCATTTGATCGCAGATGTAACCAGAGCTTTGAACTAGAATTTTTTGACAATCGGTTCGTTCAGAACAGAAACTGAATTATAACGTTTCCGGTTTTGCGTTCCACCCATAAACTGAACCCTTTAGAACAAAAAAATAAAGTTCTTGAACCGGATAATGACGTACCTTGTAAATATAAATATGTAGGTGCCGTATTTTACGCACCGTAAAACGAGCTTAAAAGCCTTAAAATTTCTCAAAAATCAACGCTGCGCCTTTTAATATTAAGCATCTTATGTGTACACTGAGTTCCAAAATCTGTAAAAATGTTTTTGTGTGATTTTAGTCAGCGATCCGCCAGATCGAACATTGTCCGCCGACATAGGACGTATTACGTCACTACGTACGCCGGCAACGATGGACCAATCAGAGAACATGACGCGAGGCTACGTCCGGCACACCTCCGGTAGGTACCGGTATAGGGTATATGCCGGTACTGCACCGCAGGCTGCATAACCGCATTTGTTTGGCTGAAGACCCTTGACAATGGCGTCAGCGAAGAGACACGCTTACGACGCAACATGTAAACTCCAGGATATCAGTTCCGGTTGTTCCGGTTCACGTAGAGAGACCGCGGGGCTTTTTTCACGCTTCGCCATCTCTCTTGATCTATGACTCCATGCACGCCCACACCACCTCTTCTGTCAAAACCACGTCAAGCGGCTGAATTCGGAGCTTGTCTACATCCTGGAGGATTAACGAAAGAGCTCCAACCGCTGGACATCGGTGTAAACAGAGCCTTTAAAGTTAAGCTGCGTGCGTCGTGGAGCGACGGATGAGAGACGTGGACACACGTTTACCAGGATTGGGAGGGAGTGCCGAGCGAGTTACACCGCGAGTTACACCCCCACAATATGTGCGTGGATTGTGGATCCTGGACTAACGTGTCTGCTTCGACTTTTGTCCGATGCTTCGCAGAAGCCGGCATCATTACCGGACAGCCACCCGGAAACCAGACGGTCAGCGATAGTGAAATCACCGAGCTATTCAATGGAGACCGAAGATGAGGACTTTGGAGGATTTAGCACAGATTTATCAAAAAAATATATAAAAACATTTAAAAAATAATGTCAGTATATTTTTTAAAATTTAAATACGTAGTACAACACAGTTCAACCACACCTTTTTGCTTCCGTTAGCTAGCATGCACCGAATAATAATATGCGCCGTGTGTCCGGTTAAAATACAGAAATAAACTCCGTTATTTAGATTGCGCCTCTTTGTACAATGAGCCGAATGGTGCGCAAAATACGGTAACTTAAGGACTTTTAAATTGGCAACTAAAGCAATTAGTTTATATACTATAATTATAGATATATCCCGACAGTACTACATCACTGCTTTATGCAAGTTGTATCACTGTAGTTAATGCTTATGCCTCCTATTTAGACACTACATGAAATAAGACAAGAATAACTTCCACCATGTCATCTATTGCTGAACAACAGATCTTCATTGTTCTTCTCCCGTAGCTCAATATTGCTACAAAGCGCTGGCAGTACGGGAACACACTGCTCTGAAAATGACTGCAGCCAATGAGTTAATGTCTAAATCATACATTTTAAAGATTGACATACTTCAGTGTTTACCTGTTATGATTAAATTGTGACTGGGAGACTGCCCTTTTCTTAACTGCTGCTGATAGCCACTACTTCTCTCCGCTCTCATCCCATTTCCAGTGAATGACAGGAAGTGAAACATGAGTTCAAATATTTTTTTTCAAGAACGAAAAAAAAACCCGGTATTAACCGGTGTACAATTATTTTCTGTCCCGATTCTGTTCCGGAACATTAAAAAATATAAAGTTCTCGGTTTCATTTTCGTTCCTGCCAAAATACCAAAAGTTTCCGGTTTTCGTTTTCGTTCCATGAACCGGTTCAAAGCCCTGATTGTAGCCAGATATACGAAATGTTTAAATTCACTTCGTTCATCTGACTTTAATTTTGAGAAATACTTATCATTTCCAATTAAAGGGTGAACAAGTCAATTAAATAATAGTAATTACAATAATGAGAATTAGTGGTTGGGAACGCTGATCTAGGGGTAACGGGTAGTGATGTCTGAATGGCGCCCCATGGGGCTTCGAACCGTTTGCGACAATTGTGCCGAAAACTATTTCATTACTCGGCGCCCCATTCATTGAGAATGTGGACGGTTTCTCCATGTTTGAAGCAGGCAGTGCTTCAATAACTGAATAATTCAGTTAATCGATTATTGAAGCGATCAGTGAATCCATTGAAACTTATTTTTAGGAAGTTGTGGGCCGGCCCTCTGGCTCCTCCCACACTCACACGCCCACTTACTCTGCTCTGATTGGAGGTTTCTCAGTCAGGTGGGCCATAGAGACAAACTGCTGGTCCGTCTCAGGAGGCAGGCGGACGGCCGCCGGTCCTCCAACTCCGAGTCGTCGTCTTTCAGGTAGAACCGATTCAGAAACAGATTCGGGTCAGCTGATTGGACGCCGGTCTCTGAGGGAGATTGGACGTCCGGAACACACTTCCGGTGTTTTTTTTGTTTTTTTTAAACAAAAAGTGCACGTAACAGATATGAAGGATGCATGTCTTATTTAGTTTGTATTTTCTTTTTTTTTAGTTTTTTTTTTTTTTTGTCCTTTTGTGTTTTTGTGTTGCTTTTGATTTTTGAGTTCACCTCAGGATTCACCTCCTTCAGTTATTGGCTTAACCTGTCTAACAATCAAAAATGTTGCACATTGAAATTAGAGTTCTCCATTTACATCAAACCAAAAGCGTGCCATGCACTCCAACTTTAAAGGAAATGTTTTAATTCACTTCGTTCATCTGACTTTAATTTTTGAGAATTGAGAGCCGGCTATTTTGTCGGTCGCGAAAGTAGCGGCTCTGAGAGCCGGCTCTCTGAAGTGAACGACGGGAACCGGCTCCTCTGTGCGTCGGGTAGTGATGTCTGAATGGCGCCACATGGGGCTTCGAACCGTTTGCGACAAATGTGCCGAAAACAAGCGTAAAGTTGAATTTCCCAGCGTTATATCTATTAAACTATGCCGTGGAAAACCACACAACAAAGTTTTTTCGGTAGACGTATCAACAATATATTTCTACGTTCGTGAAGGATCTGTAATGGTAATGCCCTCTTGTGGACATAATGGATAACTACAGAACATTGAAATAAAGGTAGATATCGTTAAATTGTCAATAGCTTCCGGTTGTGACTATCAAAATAACTTTAATCGACTGGACTAATGCCTGTTTGTCACACACCCCCGTCAAAACGCGTCATCTTGATATTTTATGATGATTTCATGATTTTAATTGTAGAATATGTCCTAGAACGTTAGCCATTGTGATTGGATCTGTTGTTAGTTCATCATTTGTGTTAGAAAGTGCTGCTGTGTGGGAGGAGTTCGGTGAGGCCTTGGAGGACGACTTCCAGACGGCTTCGAAGAAATTCTGGTCCACCATCAGGCGTTTCAGGACTGTGTATAGTGGGGATGGGGTACTGCTGACCTCAACTCGGGACGTTGTGACTCGGTGGGGAGAATACTTCGAAGACCTCCTCAATCCCGCAGACACGCCTTCCCATGAGGAAGCAGAGTCTGGGTTCTCTGAGACGGGCTCTCCTATCTCTGGGGTTGAGGTCGCCGAGGTAGTTACAAAGCTCCCCGGTGGCAGGGCCATCTTTTTAAGGTGGGGGACCGGAGGGTGTGCTCCAACTACAGGGGGATCACACTCCTCAGCCTCCCTGGCAAGGTCTATTCAGGGGTTCTGGAGAGGAGGGTCCGTCGGGAAGTCGAATCTCGGATTCAGGAGGAGCAGTGTGGTTTTCGTCCTGGCCGTGGAACAGTGGACCAGCTCTACACCCTCCGCAGGGTCCTTGAGGGGGCATGGGAGTTCGCCCAACCAGTCTACATGGTTTTGTGGACTTGGAGAAGGCGTTCGACCGTGTTCCTCGGGGGGTTCTTTGGGGGGTGCTTCCGGAGTATGGGGTACCGAACCCCTTGATAAGGGCTGTTCGGTCCCTGTACGACCGATGTCAGAGTTTGATCCGCATTGCCGGCAGTAAGTCGGATTCGTTTCCAGTGAGGGTTGGACTCCGCCAAGGCTGCCCTTTGTCACCGATTCTGTTCATAACTGTTATGGACAGAATTTCTAGACGCAGCCAGGGCGTTGAGGGTGTCCGGTTTGGTGGCCTCAGTATTGCGTCTCTGCTTTTTTGCAGATGACGTGGTGCTGTTGGCTTCATCAAGTCGTGATCTCCAACTCTCACTGGAGCGGTTCGCAGCCGAGTGTGAATCGGTTGGGATGAGAATCAGCACCTCCAAATCTGAGACCATGGTCCTCAGTCAGAAAAGGGTGGAGTGTCCTCTCCAGGTTGGGGATGAGATCCTGCCCCAAGTGGAGGAGTTCAAGTATCTCGGGGTCTCGTTCACGAGTGAGGGTACGACGGAACGGGAGATCGACAGGCGGATCGGTGCAGCGTCTGCAGTGATGCGGACTCTGTATCGGTGGTGAAGAAGGAGCTGAGCCGAAAGGCAAAGCTCTCGATTTACCGGTCGATCTACGTTCCTGCCCTCACCTATGGTCACGAGCTGTGGGTCGTGACTGAAAGAACGAGATCCCGGATACAAGCGGCCGAAATGCGTTTCCTCTGCAGGGTGTCCGGGCTCTCCCTTAGAGATAGGGTGAGAAGTTCGGTCATCCGGGAGGGACTCAGAGTCGAGCCGCTGCTCCTCCGCATCGAGAGGAGCCAGATGAGGTGGCTCGGGCATCTGGTCAGGATGCCTCCTGGACGCCTCCCTGGTGAGGTGTTCCGGGCACGTCCTACAGGGAGGAGGCCCCGGGGACGACCCAGGACACGCTGGAGAGACTATGTCTCCCGGCTGGCCTGGGAACGCCTTGAGATTCTCCAGGAGGAGCTGGACGAAGTGGCTAGGGAGAGGGAAGTCTGGGCTTCCCTGCTTAAGCTGCTGCCCCCGCGACCCGACCCCTGATAAGCGGAAGAGAATGGATGGATGGATGGATGGATGGATGGTGCCTGCTGTGTTCCATGACCGCCAGAAGGTGGCAGCAGAGCACCAGTCAGGAGTTAGATTGAGCTGGCTGTGATTTACTAATACAAGGGTCTTAAAGTGAATGTTCAGTGTGATTATTGTGTGAATACAATGTTATTGTAATTAAACACAAACCACGATACGATCACTGTGGGTAACCTACAGCAGAAAGAAGCTGACATGGGTGGTCACACATATATTATAGGAAATTGATTTATGATCCTTCATCCTTACAGAGTTCAATAAAGCAATAAGAAATATAGATTACGTGTTCATGCACGTATATGTAATATAAATACATACATATACGTTTGTGTGCGTGAGTTACACAGGAGGATTGGGACCATTGGAAAAATACAAGGTCTATATTGTGAGATAAACGTCGTAATTCCGACATTAATCTGAAATGACTTGTTTGCCATCATTATTTGTATGCGTATGTTTATATTCTCACACTTTTAGACTTTTATGTTTTCATACGCTTGGGTAAACTTGGTGTTCTTATGCATTTTATTTAGAAACAATAGTTTTTCCACTGTCAAAGCTTTGAGCCGATTCTTCTTCTTGGACGCGATTTCCCCATCTTTGGAGAACACCCTCACAGGGCACAACGGAAGCTGGTGTTGTCAGGTACTGGTTTGCGAGGTGGAACCAGTTCGGATAGAAGCTTTTGGAATCTACCCAATAATCTTTCAGGTGGAGGTTCGGACAGATACTGCTGCACCTCCACGATGGCATCAGCAATGGCTTTTCTGGAGGCTCTCTCCTCTTCAGCATTCCTGTCAAACAGCCTCCACAGGTCAATGGCTGAAAATAAAACATGATAGAAAGTATAGTTGGTAAATGGATAGATACAAATAAACCTATTCAACCAAATTATGTTATTTCCCTATGTTTAGAAGATGCAGCTTGTACTGGCCAGTAGAATGCGGCGGCTCCGCTTCTTGGGGGTAAATTGCGCAAAAAAGCCGCACATTCGGATTTCAAGTGACGCACAGCTGATTCGGTATTAGCGGAGCTCTGGAAACAGAATTTTAAACCTGGGATCAAGGAGTGAGGCCAACGAGAAGACGCTTGTGGTCTCTGTCCCACAGAACTTGTAATAGGCTTCAAGGGCGTAGAAATGAGTTTAACATGGGGGGGGCACATATCAGAAACCATCCAGAAAAAAACACTTCTCCCTCTTCCTCTTGAAACAACTGGCTTGAGTCTTTGATAAAAAGCATAATGATTATGTCATTCCAGGGCTGTAACTTACTTTATCAGGTGGCAGCACTGGTACTATCAGAACCTCAAGACAAATTTAGCAGCACACACAGGTGCACTGTTTAACATGTTTTATTGAGCAAAATCCATATTGGTCAAAAATGCATTTACTTAGATTGACTCTCAATCTAAGAAACAAGTTTATGACAAAAAAAACATTAAGAATGTAATAAACAAATGATTCACTTTTCATGTCAATTTAAAACACAAAAATGTTGAGTTGTAATACAGTGCGCCCTCGGTCTTTGCGGTCAATGCGTTCCAGGAACCATACACAATTGAGGAATCCGCAATGGAGATCGCGATCTATTTATCTAATTATTTACCGCGATTCAAACGTTTATGAACCCTCCCCATACTGATATTAAACCACCTTCTATCTGTATTACCCTTTCCCACACTCTTACAGACTGTTTAAGGCACTTTTGTGTCTGAAAGACTCACGGTAGCGCAATTCCGGATGTCACCAGCCAATAGAATGCGCATACGGTATCACATGACTGCCGACCAAAAATCGGCTATGAGGTGGAGTCTTTTATTCGCACTGTATATGATTATACTCATTGATAATGTTATGCCTCTTACTAAAAACTTAAGTAACAAACAGCTAGTAAATAGGCTTACTCAATTTGAAACTATAAACAGCAGTTTAGCCAACGAAGATAAAGTCTAATAAACAACCTAAATAGAAGTGATACCATTCACGCCTAATAGACAAACATATCTTCAAAAAATCAACTTGACATTAGTCCTCACTTGTTCCCTGATCTAATATAATAAATAATATGATTTTTAAACCTTTCCTCACACCCTGAAGCTCCACCTGCCTGTCCTATCTCTTCCCTGACTGTATCACAGTTCTTCCCATGATAAAATTGTTCATGTATAATAATAGACTGATACATATTTCAGTAATCAATTGAAGTTGTGTTACCGTTACTCACACTGACGTTACTCATTAAAAAAATAGAATGAGTCCTGCTACTGCTGACTTAGCTGTTTCTTTGCTGGTGGCATTGTGCTGAAATGACATCACAGAACATTTTGGGGCTAGCCGTGACGTCACGTATGAACACTGACAGAGTTAGCAGTTAAATAAGGGACGATTTAACATGACTTAACTCAAAAGATGAATGTAAACTAAAACAAGAACTTATAAACATGCCATATTCATGGCAACGTTCCCTATGGACCTTTCGACCTCGTTCAAGACAGTTTTTGTCATTGGACCGTCTGTCGCTGTGTCCCGCCCCTGGGAGGGAACGGGCCAATGACCAGACGCTGTGTTGCGCTTTCAAAATAAAAGCACGTGAGTGAAAGATTTCAAAATCTAATATTTTTCTCCCCCCGCGGTGTAATTGTTGGTTGAGACAAATGCGCCTGTCTCCAATAATGAAGGGGACACGTCCCCGATCCCCCCATCGGTTCCTATGCCTATGTTCAAGAGGTCATTACTGGAAAAAGTCAGCAAACAATACCCTCAATAAAACACCACGGAGGTGCTAAAGTTTGCAGAATGCATGATCAGTGGAGCTTCCACACGGTTTCCACCGTCCACCGTCAAAAATATTTACTCAAATCAAACAAGCAGCAGAAGTTTATCTCACCCCCACCACTGTGTTGCCTGGGGAAGTCACCATAAACCTTATTGTCACCTCTGAGATCATCACCTCGGCCATCTGCTCTTATTCAGGAACATCCACAGGTAGACGCACGACTAGAGAGAGGGAGACAAAAAAATGCAAAATGCATTTTATGAAGGATCTTTTTTTTAATATAGTTAGTAAGATCTTGCATCATTTCAAAAAAGTGCTGCTGCTTTATTTTATTAAATCTAATTCAGTTATTGGTGAAACATTTAAATCATTTATAGAAGAGTACAACACGTCAAATTATGTTTGAAATATTTACTTAAATAGATTTTCATCTCTCAGAAAAGGAAGTTGATATTAAGTTCATTGGTTTGACAAACCTAAAAGCAGACTAGTTGAGCATTGCAGTGAGAGCATTCGCTGACCATTCAATAAAACTTCCATTGCAATTGGAATGTAGCTTCACAAAGAATGCTTAATGTGCACTGAGGTCTCTGCAGTGGAAATGTAGTTCTGAATAAGCCCAATCAATCGTTCTATCTTTACCATCCAATCAATTCCCATGTGAAAGTGAACACCAACCCGGATCAATGAGCATGACTGTCAAAACAGGTCCTCCAAAGATCTTAAATAACAAGAGCCTGAATGACCTATTTGAAATCGCTTGTGATTATGCAATGGCATGTGTAACAGAATAGCACAGGGAAAATGTTTGCTCTGAACACACCCACCCCTATCAGATGCTCTCTGTGTAATATGTCACTGTTAGCTCCAGGCATGTGGGGTTTTTTTTCACAAATAAGCTGGAGTTTAGCAAGGTCACTAGCGCTTAATCATAAGGCCCATGCTGGCATTGATTGTTCTTTTGTATTATTTACCATAAGGTGTAACCGTTTTAAGGACATTAATAATCTGAAGCAATGTCAGAGGATTGTTGAAAGTGACCTTTGGTAATCAGCAAGTTAACATGCTCACAAAGGCAAATGCTAAGCTAGAATTCTGATGCAAGTGTAGCAGTTCATTCTTAATAACTTAGTTTTGTTGCATTAGCATCGTAAACAGCATAACATGTGTTGATTTGGGGAAATTATGAGGCAAGTTTGAGAATCGATAATACTTTCTTTTATGTTTTTCTACAACAATCATCAAACCAAAGCTGTAGTAAAAAAAAAAAAAAGAAGACAGAGAGAATGAAGAACCAACCGTCTTTGCTTGATCTCCTTTTACATCTCAACCGCATGTCCCATGAGAAAGTTGCGTGAGGGACACATGATACACCTGTTCTCAGCACTCAGAAACACTCCTGTAAAATATGTATGCGACAGGTATGTGTGGGAAACACGCAAGTGCATGCTATGAGAAGAACAAGTGTCAATTAATTCTGATTTGCAATGTAACGTGATACTAGATCTGCTCGGGTGTATGGGGGCTAGAAGTTCTTCTTTAGGACGTATACTGTTCTCTCAGTATGTGTGAGATCCCGGTGCATTCCTTCCCGAGTGTTGCCAGTAAGGTGATTACTGAGTATCATTTCCTCTGGCTGTGGAAACCCATTTTCTGGGTCAGCGGACCCCACCAAAGGCCTGATTGAGTCCTAAAAAGGGGGCTCCGTCAAGCATACGTTTGCTCTTCTTGTATCCGGGACAATGGGCTCAACTGCAGCAGAGCAAAGCTCAATACCCTTACAGCATTACAGGGAAATGCTGTGACATCAGAAGAAGCAGGCGCTTAAGTCAATAGTCGTGCAGCTGCAGTGTGATTTATAGCAACCTTTACCCAATTTTTTTATTTTATTATTCAAATGAATTAAATTCAATTCAACATCTTGTGTGTCATTTAAAATTCAAAAGAGCTTGATCCAACTTTTATTACTTAATTTCATTATGATTGCCGTGGTTGGGTCAGATGTAGCAAATGTAGCAAATGTAAGGACAAATTATAATTTTGGTCCTCGCAACACATAAAAACATCCAAACCCGAAGTAAATCTGATCAATAATAGAAACCGGACGAGATAAAAACTTTGGTTTGCTGATGACATGAAATGATGAAGGGCTGGCAGATCAGCAAAACCTTTCAACAGTGATTCATCAATAGTTATCAGTGGCGCACCATCTGATGCCCTAACGTCACTGGAATTAGAGCACAAAAGCGGTTAATAAAGTTGTTAAAATTTGTTGACGTATATGTCAGAGCTGTTTACTCTCATTTATCAATGTTGTTTGCTTTGGACAAGAGTGCTCCATCCGTCGTTTCTGCTTCATCTGCTTCGACGTTTGGCTCGTTCTTCTCCTGATTGCTCGTGCATGTCTTCGGTGATGGAGATGAGGAGTTGGAGAGTGATAGACAAGGGAGGGGGGGTGGTGGTTGTGGTGGGGGTGGGGTGGAGGAGGGAGGGATCTGTTGCTCCCTGTGTAACGAGATTCCCAGCTAATCAGTGACTTTCTTGCCTTATCGCAGCCATCAGGACACTCGGGAGGCCAAGTAACCCAGGACGCGCTGATGTCATGTTGAGATGGGTAAAGTGGGGTGGGGTGGAGGTAGGAGGGGGGTGTAGGGAAGAGTGTGTGTCTGTGCAGTTAGTGCTGTTTGTGGGCATCGGTGTCCAGTTTCATGTTGTTTGTTACAGTTTGTTCTCACAGGTGTAATGTGCTCCTCTGTGTTCTAGTTAGGGTACGTCAGTTACTGCATGTGTCTAAAATACATTCCTTCTTCTATGTGTGTGAGAGAGAAACTGAAGCAATTCATCCACCCATGTTACTGGTCAATTGATCTCTTATTTCCTTCAATATTGCTCTGAAATCTATGTTAGCTTAGCGTTTCTGACTGCATTGTGGTAGGTTCCAGCCTTTGGTTGTGGTCAGCAGACTCCATTTGTCAGCTAACATTAGCTAGTGTGGCACACTGTAGGCACTGTTGAGGGGTGGAACAGAGACACAAGGCACTCGGGATCAAACATAAATGTCATATCCTTTGGATTTTCCTGGAAAAACCCATCAAAGTCCTTTAAAAAGAAACCAGCTGACAGGCTGGTACATGTAACCGAGAAAGTCCAGGATAGACAAATCTGTCCGGAAGCAACGGATGCATAAGAAACCCTTCTTATATTTTTATCTTTCTTTAATTTTGTGTGTATCTGTTCTAGTTTTTGAACTTCCATTTATTAGTTTAGGTATAATTTCCTAATAAGATTAAGGAATAGGGCAAAAACAGACCATTCTCTGGGCGTGTATGGGGTAAAAAGTCTCATTCTGACTATTTTCATGTCTTTGAAATGGCATGAAATAAAGTCAGTTTGGTGCAAAGGGAGATCAGGCGAGTATAAAAGCAAAACAAGCGGGTGCATTGATAGACAGGCAAACAAGCAACATATCCCTGACTGCCAGAGGAGGTGTCCCTTACACTGCCTGCTCTGCAGTCAATGGAAAAATGATCTCACTCCTTCAAACACCACTGACTTCATCCCCCCCCCCCCCCCCCTTCCCGATGAAGCCAAGAGGGAGGGCTGACATCACTCAGCTTTACCTGAGCAGAGCGAATGTGGCATGACATGAGGAGGGAGTGGCCAATCAGCCGAGTTCTCTCAATGGGTTATTGTTTTTAGTTATGTCATGCTGAACCCTCAAAGCATGTCCCGAACAGGAAACCGTGTCACGTTCTAGCGCTCACACACTGTTTTTACCTCTTCAACATGGTGTATAGACAACCAGCTGAAAGTTATTTCAACTTATTTTCCTATTCCCGAGTAGCTGCAAAGAAAAAAAAAATTAATGTAATCAAAATTGAATCAGGAAGCAAACTGTGATGGAAGTTTTCTGTACACTTTGGGTGAACTAATTCACTTTTTTGCTTTCATTTTCCCTCATTGATCTGAGTTTAATGATTGTCATGGTGCATCATTAGTGCATCATGAGGACTGGCCTGTGGAAATCAGATTTCTGGGGCAGCAATTCAATCAGAACTTTAATGCCTGGGTGATGTGGATACTTAAGTATTATTTGGTGTCATAAAGGCCTCATAAGCATTATTAGTGTTATTTGATAGTAAAATTTAGTGCATGATGGGTAAAATAGCGAGCAGTTAGAGACAGGAAGAACACAAGACCCCTGGTGCAGTAGGTTTTCTCAGGTTGCCGGACGGTACACAAAGAGAGCAGTATGACCAAAACCGATCAACAGATTTCACAATCAGAACTTATTTGTTTAGCTAAAATAACATTTCTGTTAAACTGAAATTCTCTTTTTCGGGTTGTTAGTTTTTACACCACCAACAAATCACTCTGGGGTTCAACTGGAAGTGAGCCAAGACCGCCTTTTCTGGGCGATCTCAAGTCTTGGAATTATTTTACCTACATCCGATCGTGATTACCGTTCACCCAAACAACCATTTTTTTTGGGGGGGGGGGCGTTCCAAACAAACCCAGTGTGAATACATTCTTAGCCAGTCTGACCATCTGAGTTTCGTTGTTCTTGTCAGTGGTGTCCCATTCCCAGCTGGAGCGGCAAATCCAAAAATACGTGCAGGAATGGATGCCAAACCTAAATAAGATCGGAGTCATAACAAAAAATGGGATTACCAGAATCAGTCTTACACGCATGTGCTCCTCGGAAATCTCTTCAGATATGTTTGACTCAAAGTGTTTCACTCATCCTGAATGGTGTTGCACTGAGAAAATAAGTCAACACACACTGCATGCTCACATTGTTTAGATTGTGTCCATCTAATTCCCAGAGTCAGGCCCAAACCTTCATCCCACCCCCACAGCCGTTCCACAGAAATCCATGACAACTCAGGGACGTCACGCTGTGAAATCCGCAACTGCTTGAGGGCTCCTTATTGGTGTTTTGGGGGGACCTTCATGCATAATTTCAGTAAGAGGCAACCACCCATAATTCATAGTTGTGTGATGTTAAAAACAGACATGACAGGGGAAAGCCCAAAGTCATGAACTAGAAAGATCTTACAGGAACCATTCCAGCCTCAAGCAGGCCGCTGGTACAGCTGCAGACTCTAATGGAGGAGCCGTATTACCTCTGAAAATGACTTCACAATAACAATAATGCAATAAAAAGCTTTCCACATAAACAGCAAGAAAGCTGCATGTAAACAGAAACATTTGGAATATTCTGTTAAGGTGATTTTTTTTTCTATAAACTTCACATCCTGTTAAATTCACCCTCACCCATGACGGGACATCTGTGGTCAAGTTGAGTGTGTTATCGGGTCTCCTAGTACCGGATAAACCCAAACGAAACACAACCGCCCACACGGCGAAGCCTCCAAACGGTCTTGTATGTTGTTTTGGTGGAAAGATCTGGAGGCATTGTTTACACCACAGAGTTTACAAGGATTGAGAGTCATTAGAAGCAGGAATCCAACAAAATTAGACAGGCTCCCTTGTGAAAACACTCCAATACCGGATTGAAGAACCATGAAACCCCAATAGCAAATGGAGAGCAGAGCTCATGAAAGTTAAAATAACTGGCTGAAAATCTAACCTTTGTTTGGTTTTCAATACAGGGTATCCCTTATTGTTGAGATCTTGGGATGCAGCTTTATCTTCAGCGTGCCAAACAGTCATGCCATGCACAAATCCTGCCTTTGATTCAGTCAGTTTAAATGAGGGGGAGGCCGCGCCCCAGGGCCAGCGCCAATGGTTTTTCCCCTCGTGGATAGATCATTATAAATTACACGACACAGGATTATGTTTGTTTGTTTGTTTGTTTGTATGACCCTGCAAAATTAGCATGGAAAAGAAGAGAAAAATAGGACACAAGGTAAAGAGATGGTGGGGGGTTAACAATAGGAGGGCTTACCCTAGACCAGTTCAATGTGGGCAGTGAACGAGTGAACAAGACATAAAGAGAGAGAGAGAGACATCAACAAGGCTCCTCTGTGCCTCCTTAAAGCCATCCTGCTTTTAGTTTAAAACAATGTGTCCCACAACACACTTTAGTGCCTCCCACCCGCCCCCCACCCCAACCTTGGCTGGTGAAAGAGGGCTGCTTTTACTGTGTGAACGCCTGAATAGAGATGAATGTGAATACACGCATGTTTGCACGTGTCTTTCACAATAATATTCAAATAAATAGTTAGACGTTAACACAAGTGTTAAAGTGTTGAAGCAAGATATAGTTATAGTTATATATTGTTAGTAAAAAATAAATGCTGCTTTTAAAATATACAGTATTACGGTGGCACTTTATTGTGTTTGCAGAAAAAAAAAAATCATTATTGTCAAATCCTGATATTTTTTCATGGAGCGCACAAATATAGAGCTCCTTTGTTGTGTCTTAAAAACAGGGTCACACTGTTGAACAAGTTGTTTCCTTGCAATAAACACAACCATTGTAAGACTAAAAAGAACTGTACAATATGTTTTATACTATTTTAGTATTTTATGGGAGGATGGCAACTTACAAAATGAATGACAGATTTAGTTGCGGTGCTAAAAAATCAATAAGTAAGAAATAAATACCAGCCACCAGAATGTGGGATTACAGATTCTGGTGGGGTTATTATTATTTTTATTATTAGTTTCATGGCTGACAGCGATATTTCAACTGTGGGGAGGTTTCTTCAAACTCTTTTCATTCCTTTTATCAAACCCCATTCTTAACTTTTGGAGTAATCCTGACAGACAAACACACAGAAAGCACACAGCAAACAAACCAAACCTGGCAAATAAAAGTCATCTCTTCATTGGAGGTAACAGTAAAAACACACAAGGAGTGTAAACATGGCTTAAAAAGAAAGGATTTGTGTTTTGTTTATTAAGATTTTCTGCTCTTTCAAACACTTAAAATTGGTGTTTTTGCGGCGTCTGCGTATCCGTGTGGGGGAGAATTTGGAGTCAGCTTTGTGTTTTATCTGGCAGCTCAGCTGGGCCAGTGCAGCTGCATGGCAGCTCCGTCTCTTTTGGGCTGCCAGTCACAAACACCCTTATAAATGCTATTGTGCTCACCTGATTGATCTTTCTCTGGGCCAGAGCGGGCCAGACAGGCCGACGGTGGAGGGGAATGGCAAGGAATGGACGTGAACTAACAAGTGAGCTAGTGTCTGCTCGGAGGAGGTTGGGCCGCAGGTGGCCAGGAGGAACACTTGAGTTGGCGCTCTACCCTTCGTCAGATGCCAACAGTGACATTTCCTGACTATGGCTATACACAAGCAGGCATCGCAGCAATGGTGCAGTGTCCTGGGGGGAATAAAGAGAGGGCTTTGGAGGGAGTTTACAGCACAGACGGCAGTCAAAGGAGGTGGCGATGTATGGCAGCGCACATACATGGATACATGTGCATGTACACACCAATAAAGATCTCTTTCTGGTTCAAACTCTTTCTTTTCTCGCATATACAGACACCACCATTGAAGCTAATCCCGTTGCCGGGAGCAGACAGGGCTCAGCTGGGGCGAGTGAACCCTGTCTGGGGCGACGGCTGGCAGAAATTCCACTGGGTCGGTGCACGGGTGGGAAATCACTCAGCTGGTCCGAAGCCCAGCAAGGAGCGACGGTTCTCTGCACCGAGCATCAGGAGCGCCAAGCCCAGGAGGTGTAAATCAAAACCACGGAACGTCTATTTGTTAACAACCAATCATGTCAACAGAAGTGACTCACAAATCAACATGTGGTTTTTGCTTGTATGCACATATTGAAATACAGTCTGTTCATTGTTTAGGTGCTGCCTCATAATTATGGCATTGATGTGTGTCTGTTCGAGGCAGCGCTCCAAGAGCAACATGATATAGAGGACTAAAGTGCCCTAAACAATAGGATCTTTCCAGGGAGGGTCACAAGTTCAAATCATCCATGTTGACCTTTTAAGGAAGTGTGCTTTATGTTTGATTGTTTTTTTTAATCATTCAACAAATACAACCGGCTCTATTTGGTCTCCAGTTATTTTCAGGTATGTATTGTTTGCTGGGAGAACTTTTTTTTTTTTCTTCCTGATATATAAATCATACACGGTGGGTTTTCACGCGAGTGGGACACAAGGCAGACCTGGAGGATCCAAATTTGGCAACGTGGCACAATGAGGATGTGTGACAAGTCAGGAAGTCGATTATTTTTGGTCACTTTTGGAAAGAGAAACTGGAAAAGGTCTCCCAGTAAAGCAACAGCGAGCGAGTTAGAAGAGCATGTGAAACGACAGACTGGCCTGTGTTTCACACAATGAGTGTTTGCATTAGGAATCATTTTTCAGTTGGCAGGGCACGTGAGAGAGGCTGCTCTTCCTCAGGGGCCCTTTCCACACTCCAAACAAACCGGGGCTCTCTGGCGGCGTCCAGCCTGAAAGTAAGTCCTGTTTGTTTTAATGGCCCTGCATGCCCGACCATTCAGAATGAGATGTAAGTTCTCCTACGCACTAAGTCCTGTAACAGACTCCATTTGATTTTTGCAAGGTGTGAAGAAACCTAAAATGAAACGAGGCTGTTGTTGAGCTCTGATAATCTTTATTTTTAATTTGAGGGTAGGCAGGAATTTATTGGTTGGCACAAACAGATTGAATCCATCTGGTTTGCTTTGTGTTTTGACAAAACTGAGCAATGGTTGTTAGGGGAATCCATTACAGTCCCGATAGGGGTCCAGTCGCTACACCGACATGCTGTGCTCGCTGGAGGTTGGTGAGTTTACGGACGAAAAGGAAAACAGGTCATGATCAGCAGCCCCAAAAATCATGAGGTGTTTGTTTGTGTGTGTTGGTGGTCGCTCTGTGAACGCATGACTCCTCCAGGAGAACTTTCCTCATTTGATATCATCAATTTCGAGAAAATGGGGCCAAAATGTCCCAAAGTTCCAGTGATTAGTAGCTGGACAGATATCAATGCAGCTCTGACGCAACTTCAAAAACCAATCAATAAGTGTCGGCATAAGTTTTCACTTAGTTAGAAGTAATATCATTTTATAATTATTTCATGGTTGGCACTGGTTCTGGTTTTACCCACTGAGCACTACGTCTGTTTCGTCCTACAGTCGTTCAGGTGTTGGGAATGTTGTGCACAATATGGAGATTTAGACTCTTGGAAGCGCTCCAAGAAAATGGACATTTAAACAACAATATTTCTATCACAACTGGGCTTGTTTCCTGTGATGATTAAGATCATGTGAATCACCAAAAGCTCCAGAGCTCCAACTAAACAGACCTCAACTATCAAGAATTTCACTTAACACTTCATAGAAGGATCTTTAAAAACAAAAAAGACCTCAAAAGTCACCAATTCTGAGTATTCCTGAAGGAAAAGGAGCTACTTTGTGAATGGATGTTATATTTACGCTTTCAGTAAGTCCCTGAGTGGCGTCCTTGTTTTCACCATCAGCCTTATCAAGAGGGAGGGAGGAACGGGAGGATGGAGAGAGAGAGAGAGAGAGAGAGAGAGAGAGAGAGAGAGAGAAGCTCCAGGGAGGGGAAGACAGGGAGGTGTTGTCGACGAGCCTTCCAAACAACACCATCCCCCACAGACTCCTCAACCTTCTTGCCTTTCTCCTCTCCACATCCTCTTTTTTTTTTAACCATCTCATCTCATTATTCTCTTACTCCATTCATTTCTTTTATTTTTGGTTTCTTTTCCCTGCTTGGTTTCTCTTTGAAATTTTACATTTTTTTTCTCTTGAGAAGAATCTGAATCTGATTCCTCCTCTTCCTCTCCTTTCATCTGGCTAGAACTCTGAATTTGTAGAACAGCTGAGGCTATAATAACATTTCACTCATCCATCAGGCACAGCCAGCTTTGATCAATAAGCACTCTGAGGCCACTCCACAGCACCGCTATGAACTTAAAATGTCTCCCCTCTGTCTCTGCCAGTACTTATCTCTCTGCTGACAAAGCTATATTAGACACAGGGGTGGATGACTATTACTGTGGATTTCACAGTGCATTTGTGGAGCGTGTGTGTGTATGTATGTGTGTTCTGTAAATGAAACACACAACAGTGGTCCAACGCAACTCTTTTCATCCTGTAAACTTTATGTGTTCACTTCAGTTGGGACAAAAACAAGAGTTAGAAGTAGAAAACCCATCAATGTTTTTCACCTTTGACACTGTTGAACTTTGCATCACGTGCAACTTTGTTTTGCAAGGCTAGGGATTTGTCAATAGTTTGGTCATGACTAAAAAATGATGAGTCATGTTTCAACGTGATTTTAAAGAGATGAAGATTATTTACATGGAGGGAAAAAAAGTCATTTTTTAAAAATTCTGAGTCCAACAAGCTCCGTACTTTGATTTTGTCGATATTTCACATGTGACTGTTTTTTTTTTTTTGCACTGGCAGAGATTTGTCAGTACTGCAGTCGCAACAAAATAAAGTTTAGTCATGCTTTCTTTGCCAAATGAGGTTGTGGAAATAACACAAAGGGGAATTTAACCACGAGAACAAACTGTTTCCATATTCCTACAAGTTCTTGGCTTGTGACCTGTCATACCTGGTTTGGACTTTTTGACGTACTAAATGTACAAACATTTGCAAATAACACGTTAAGGTTTGTGTAATTGGTTGAAATTAACACAATCACAATTTATTTAAAGCTAAATATCATGGTACATTGTACATGTGTTGCACACTTGGATGTATTAAATGGACTTTCAGGTGTGCTCAATGTCTCTTGACATATGTTGCATGTGTCCCACACATGTACATAAACCAATTCATTGGAAATGTATTTAAAATTGAATCTAGAACTAATGACGGTACTATAAGTGAAGAAGTGAAGATCCTTTTGGGCTTTATTTTTACACTGAACCAAAGAAATAATTCTATGCACAAAGGGTGTGAAAGGAGTTAAAGGTTCCAAGAACCAAGAACTTTTACTAGTATAATAAAATACTATTGTTTAGTTTTACTTTAACATCTGTGATGCAATTGGCTAAAAATGATGAGAAACAAAGGTACCTATAACCAAGGCTGTGACTTCAAATCACAGCACGAGTGTGGAGCATCATTTTTCCTCCTAAGTGTTTCCTTTGAGTAGTTTTCAAAGGTTGGACTCAAAACCACCCAGCATCTAAACCAGAGAGTAAGAAAAATACACAAAATGTTGTGTAACCTATTTTTTCCCCATCTATTTCCCTTTAATCCTCCTTTGACCTCTTTAGATTCCCTGTTTTGGCCTGTGTGGTTACACAAGACTTTACAGCGTGGCCTAAACCGAGCCAGTGAAACTCCACAATAGTAACTTTGTGCTCACCCTGAGTCTGTTTTACTCTGGTATCTATGGATAGATAATATATTTTTAAATCAGGCTAACGATCAGACGCCGTCAACTTTTTCTCTTTAAAAAACAACAACCTCCTGACATTGGAATTGTAGTTCAGGATCAATAAGCAGCCAGAATTCCACCATACTGTTTCCTCATGCGGAACTAAATCTGTGCTGTTCATGTGGCGCAGACTGGAAAAACCTCAAAAATGTAAGAATGCATAGCTGTGATGGGATTTACGTCCGTTTTTATGCTCATTTGAAAGCATGCGGCTCCCGCAGAGGCGGACGCCACTTTTCCCTTCCTGCTTTTACCGTCGTTGTTCGAACTTAAGAGGACGAAATGAGG
Source organism: Antennarius maculatus (assembly GCA_013358685.1). NCBI lineage: Eukaryota > Metazoa > Chordata > Actinopteri > Lophiiformes > Antennariidae > Antennarius > Antennarius maculatus. The sequence continues at coordinate 13,309,586 of CM023626.1, read as the reverse complement.
TAAACAAAGTCAATTTGTTCGAGCTGACAAAGAAAACACGTCAAGACTTACGTGCCTGTGCAGGTTTTTATGAATGGGAGGCTTTTTTTTTTCTAACTTTCCCTCTCTCTTTTTGTGAATGAAAAACAACTGGAAAATCCAGTATAAAGGTCTGGAGTCTGCGCGCAGATGATTGGCTGCTGCGGCACAAGATCCGCCCATGGTTGCTAGGAGCTTGAATTCTAGGCTTCTGATTGGCTAACAGACTGAACCGAGACTTCATTCATAAGTCATCGGACAAAGGCAAAGAAATTCGAGCCCCCGATGGAGGAAATCCACCAATCCGTGAACCCCGTTTGGCCAAGAAAGAAATGAGTCTCTTATCCCCCCGAATCATGTCCGATGCAGAAATGACAGCACAGCTGGCGCCAAAAAGTCCCCCCGCTTCATGAAAAAAAGTTACTTCAAATCACTCAAGAACGTTTGGTTGCGTTGCTGTGACTCCACTGAAGCGCAACATCTGTTTCCCGTCACGCAGCTTCCAGCGTCGGACTGTTTCCTGAAGAAAGTGGAGCCTGGCAATCTGGGCAGACGTGGCAAACGCCCAAGAAACAGGCTCCGAAATAACACGCATAACTCATACAAGCTTTATGGCGCAGTCTGACGTGTTTTTTTTTGTTTTTTGTTTTTTTTTAACCAAAAAAGAAGGACACGTTACGCGCGTCCACCAAGCAACACTGCGTAATTCTGCAAAAAAAAAAAAAAAAAAAGAAAGAAAAAAAAAAGAAATAACTAGTTGCTTTAAAACTTCTGTAGAACATCAAAATAGGATGCGGGTGGCTGTCACGCACGCACGCACGCACACACACACACACGTATACACGCACACACACAAACACACACACACACAAAAAGATATTTGTAAAGAGAGCAGCAGCCCGCTGGGTAATCACTCGCCATCACTTCCCCTCGGCATTTTTTGTGAATGGAGCTCATTATGCATGCAGCCTCCACGCAGTTCCATTCACAAGCAGCGCTCCCTCCTCTTTGCAAGGCTGCGTGGATCCCACTCAACTCTGCCTAAATGACCGCAAACGGTTAAAGGATGGATTATAAGATGGACGGATATTTGGACCAGCAAGTGCCTTACACTTTAGCAAATGTACGTATGGATAAACTCGTCTGACAGCACGGTTTTTGCGTGTTTTTTTAACGCGCTCGGCTACCGGGCTTTATCTCTCTCTCTCTCTCCACGTCGCGCGTCTGCACGAACTCTGCGCCGGAGAAGGAGCGAAGCGAGCGCTTTAGAAAAATAGTTTTTACCCCGTTTAAGATGAGTAGAAAATCTCCTCCAACTAAAGCACAGCCAGGGATGCATTCAGTGACGTTTTTCAGTGGGTTTATTCTGTGAGATACGTTGGCTGGAATGCGTGTCAATATGTGAAAGTGGTCACTTTCCTCAGACGCAAACAACGCGTATGTTGGTTGTTTTTTTTAACTCCACAACTGGGAGATGTTTTCTAAGGAACTCTGAGTTCACCTTAAACCACAGTAGACTGTAATTTGTAGCTCATTATCAACTGTTATTATTCTAATCACTACTAATCGTCATTTCTGAGTGTTTTGTCGGTTTAATTTGCATATGGCACACTGAACGTGACGCACTGTCTGCCTCTCACTTCCACTAACATCTGTGTGTTTTTGCAGAAATCGCATGGGAATGGCCCCCTAAACAGACTGTTGATGGCAGCGAAAAGGAAATACATGGACACAGAATTACCCCCTCAGGAATCTGAAGGTAAAGTAGAGGAGGCTCACATTTTTCTGTTTATTTATTTATTTATTTATTTATTTATTTATTTATTTATTTATTTACTATTTAGTAATTTAATTACTTAGTTATTTAGCTTGTTATTTACTTGCTTCTGGTGCATGTTTTCATCGTGGTTTATCTGCATCATCAGGTGTAATTTATTCCATATTAATAATAAAATACCTTTTGTTTTTTACCTTTTCTGTTCAGACCTCTTCCAGGATTTAAGCCAACTTCAAGAGACGTGGCTCACAGAAGGTGAGGTTTGCATGAATGCTGTTTTTTCCCCCTTTATTTCTACTTTCTGGGATGATGACAATTAGAAGACTCAATCTGAAAAGACAACAAAAACATGCAAACCTGAAAAAAATAATTTAATATTTTACAAACATTTTAAAATAACGATTCTGTGTTCTGTCACAATCTATGACAATCATCACAAATTTTCCTGTCACAATAACTATGCCATTTGTGAAAAAGATTTCTTTCTTGCTTTAGCTGAATCTCTTTTTAGAGCTCAAACTGTCTGATGCAACACACATGCTCATAAAGCACACTGAATTATAAAAAAAAAAAAAAAAAAAAAACTCCAGAAGGAACACAGGCGTGACATTATTAGCTTTGAGCATGTCCTATTTTGGCCATGTAGCATGCATGCAAGGCAGCCGGCAGCCAATGCAAACAAACAGGCTATTTGGCTTGTGCCATTCAGAGGCACATAGCAATGAAATGAGGCTCAGTCAAAGGCAATTGTCAGCTACTAGACTTAATAAGCGTACTGATGATGTGTGTTCTAATAGACTAATTGCACTGTATGTCAAGAGGCCTGCAGCAACACAAGTCATGAGTCACTGCCTTGTTTTTGATGCCAACCTGGGACACAACAGGGGTAGGAAAACGGGGGTAAATGTGCTTAAAGCTACAAGGAAAAATGAGAATTGCACTAGGAGGTGGGAATTCTGTAGTGTTAGGTGCTTTGAAGTGGAGGGTTAAAGGAAAACACCAGTCATTCTTGCCATTTCATGTGGACCTCATCAAGCCCATAATTCCTGCTTAAAGCCCCCCCCCCACTACTCTGCAGGAGAAAAATGTTTTTCTTATTGTTGCTTCATTCGTATGTTTGAGCTTCACTGTGAAGAACATGTAGAGTTTGATACCGATACCAGGAGATGGTTTGAAGTCATCTGCTGAAGGGGGGGGTGGAGGGGGGGGTTTCTCTGCTCAGAATCGATCTGAGTTTAAAGCCAGCATGTAGAAGGGATTTTGTGACATCATTAGATTTACACTTGGGAAACCAGTCATGATCCAATATGCAACATTTCCAGGGAAATAGATGGTGTTGGAGTTCCAGTGTTTCTATATTCAGAGATTGAAGGTTGAAGAGATGCTCCTTTTCCTTAGATATCTTAAACAAAGCCATTTCAGAAAGGTGACTTAATATTTTGGTTGAATTTGTAAAGTTTCGAATGACTAAAAATAGTACAGGGAGTTTCGGTACTGACTCTGACTCATCCACATTTTGACAATACAGCAGAACAGTTAACTGAGGAAGTGAGACGCTTACAAACGGACAGATTTTGGAAACAGTTGTGTCTACTTTAAAACCAGGGATTTAAATAAAGTTTTCATCCTAGCCACCTGCCATTTTTTCTAACAATGCTGTATCCATGCTGGCTTTCTTACCTCTTTTCATTCGGCGTCAAAAACTAGCAAGTTTACTTCACACCAATGTCTCTCACAAAGACACAAGAGGCTGTAAAACTGCAACAGCGGGTGTTGCTTCAAAGTCTGAGCCTATTTGTATTCAAAGATTTGACTGTGAGAGTCCCCATTAAAGGTTCTGTTCAACAAAAAAAGCCCACATTATACCACTTGCCTCTTGGTATATTTTATATTTAGAATAGTTTTATTGACCCAGCTGAGATTGAGGTGTTTAGAATTTCTCCTGTGGTGCTCAAGGCTTTGATAAAATACTCAGTAATGTAATTTGCATAATGTTATACCAAAGAAATTAGGTGTCTGTGAGGAGAATCTCTTTTTTGGGTGCAATTATGTTGTTTTTCACAGATAAATAAGTATGCAATTCACAGTTTTTGTATTGAGATGGCAGTAAAAGTCACAGCTGAATATCAAAAACTTTTCCAAAAAAACAGTAACATTCATCAAAAAATTTTTTTTTTTTTTTTGTAATTTTGATGAACTAGCTCTTTAAAAGAGTGATTACATTATGTGGTGAAATTTAAATGCTAGCTTATTCTTAAGTCACAAGTAAAACAAAAAAACAAAAAACAGGCCTAAAAGATGTAAGCGTAACTTTATCAAAGCTTTATTTAAACCTAAGTACTGGCCTGTTTTCAGCTTCCACAGCTTAGACCTCTCCTTTCCTGTCGCATTAATTAAAGACTTTATCTTGACTGATTGCAGTTGTGAGGGATTCACCAAGATTGTAAAAACTGGTTAGCCGGAGGGAGTTTTTTTTTTTTTTTTTTTTTAGCTAAAGGAGAGCGGAAGCAAAAGCGAGACAGAAAGGGTGAAGTGGTGAATGGCAAGAGTTCAGGAGCTTGTCACGTCTTGTCTCATTTTGGCCTTTAGGTTAATTTGACTGAGGCTGCTTGGCTCCTCCCAGGATCTCCCACTGCGCAAAAAAAAAAAAGTTTTTGAAGGTGCCTGGAAGCATCAGAGAGAACATGCGTCTGTGCTCGTATAAATACACTTTCCTTCTTGTGCTGACTTGCATCTCAAAGCCCCCGATGAGGTGTTCCCGGAAACAAATCAGATACACATGCGAGTGTTCATATGCACACACACACACACACAGGAAAGTGCACAGACTCAAACACACACCACGGTTGTGATAATGTCTAATGCTCATCATCTGTGTTTCTTTCCTCTTGTCTCTTTATGAGGTCCAGCGTGTTCTGTTTTGGACATGTTGAAACTAGCCGAGGTGATTGATTGTTGGATCTGCCGAGCTAAATGTCGGTCGCTGCTCTGTCTCATGCAGCAGCTTTATTCCTCTCTCCTGGGGGCGAAAGATTGAAAAGTTAAAAGGGGGTAATTTTATTATGGTATAGCAAGCCACAGGATGCAGCATTGCATTAGAAATCAAAGTCGTTTATCTGAACGTGCTCCAAAAACGCCGTCATCCGGTTTCCTCTACAGGAAGGAGGAGTGTGACGGCAAGAAAGTAGATTTGAATTTCTTATTTCCTCTTTTTGTCTTCAGTGTCTCTCACTTGAGTTTTGGGCTGTTGGTTTTTTAGGCTTTGTTGTTTTTGAAACTGTAAATGTTGGATAAAGAGAGAGAGAGAGAGCGAGAGAGAGAGAGAGAGAGGAGGCTGGGCTGCTGAGTCAGGTTTAGGTCTTCGAATTAGGTTAGAATCACATCCTCTTGATCCGTAGTCAAGGTAAAAGTAAAAGATACCTTTACAAGGGAGTCTACAAGTAGCCTATTATGTCCCTCAGTTAAATTCATGATATTTAATGACACCAATCAGCTTTTCCCTTCCATTTAGTTTGCACCATGACGTAAGTGTAAGCGCTGAGCAGTGGAAACACATTAAAAACTTGCGCAGCTGAGGAGGTGTCGGATTAAAAGGTCGCTAGCCTCGGTTCCACTCTGTGTTTGGGATTCGCATTTTTAATTCAAGAGTAGGAAAACAAAATGCTGGCGTCCTGGTGGATCCATGGGAGAATCTGACCTCCTGACCCCCAGTAGGACATCGACAGTCAAAAGATTTGAGCTCATCTAACCTGTCTGTGTGACTCGTGGTTCAAGGGGCAATCTGGAATGGGAATGTCAAAAACACCAATTCATCACCATGATCTTCCAAACACATTTTGCTTTTGTTCCTTCTCCTTTTGATTTGAGGTGTTCTTGTTCTCGGTTCCTCATCCGTGCAGCAGATGAAATCCAGACCGCTTTTAGATTGTTAGACAAGAGTCTCCATCACTTTGGGACAGACAGACGTAGAATCTGGTTCATCGCTCAGCTTGACAGATCCTCTCACCTGTTCGGCTAGAACAGCCTGTTCAGTCAGTCTGGAAATGGAAAGAAGCCGGTCAATCCTGGTGGTGCAGATTTGACCATCTACGTAAAAAGCAAATTCCAGTAATTAAGTTGCATGTTGCAATTAGGATGACCTGACGGACAGGGTGAGGGGGAATTCTTTACTGTTCAAACTACTGTACACCAGCTCTGCTGACTGTTTATTCAGACCAGAGCAAATGTCAATCTCATATTTGTCTTTGCCCTCTTGGTCTGGATTTCTCGTGATGGAGAGCGGCATTGTGAAAAAGAACAAATATTGGGAAAAACAAGGTTGCAAAGTCAGAAATAAAAGCACTTTGAATAAAAAAAATTGCAGGATTAAGGAATTGTTTCTAAAAACAAGTTTTCTATTGTGAAATGCAGGATGATTGACGTCAAATGTTGTATTTTTACTTCTGATTGTTTGTGTCATTTTGAACATGGCGGTTCCCAAAGGAAAACTTGTATGTTGTGGCCAAAGATTCGGTTGGAATTGGCTGGAAAAACTCCAGTTAGATTAAGGACATTTTAACTGCTGCGTGAAGCAGGATTGGCAGGTTAACATCCATGAAGCCATCCAGGACCTCTGTGTTGTTCTCTATTGATCTATGAGTGGGCGAAGTGCTGGCATGCTGCAATAATCATAAAACGAAGGTCATCTGAATGAAGCCTGACACTCGCTCTGATTTCAGAGGAGACAATAAAAGAAAGAGGGACACAAGAGACGGGGAAAGATTCGATTTGGGCTAATATACAACGATAATAGTTAACATCCTGATTCCTTTTGTTTGTCTTCTAATTCCAGCTCAGGTTCCTGACAGTGACGAGCAGTTCGTTCCTGATTTCCATTCTGAGAACTGTGAGTAGTCCATTTTCCTTTTCTGCATCCTGCGTATCCACTGAATGTATATGACTTTCTCTTGTCGACACGCTGATGTATATATGTGTCAAAAAAATCTTTTTTTTTTTTTTTTTTTCGCTTTGGATTGAACAGAAAACAGTGACTCATTGATCCATCCAGACCTGCTCAACCGTATTTCAGATCGTGACTGTTTCCTGCTGATGTAATTCCAGCTACAGTATGAATGTCATGAGAAAGTGAGGATGAAACCAGCGGTCAGATTTGGGCTGTGAAACCACGAGAGGCTTAGGTGGGGATAGTGTAACCCGCTGATGTTACAGTAATCTCTCCAGCAGACGGTGCAGAAACAGGAGGCCTAATGAGGCCGGTCATCACGAGGTGAAATTTGGATGCTGCTATGGAGCGCTGCCATCCAATCCATTTGCATGCCTTTGAAAAGTTGAATGGGTACAACCCAGGAAACCGGTAAAAAAATTATTCAGAGCTCAGGTACAAAGATGGCCCTTTGTGCGCATCGGAAGGTGTAAAATGGAAAAGCAAATTCTGGGGAGTTATTTGAATGACTTTCCCTTTCTTGTGTGTCGTAACAATGGCGATTCAGGATGTGAGTGGGAGTATGTGGCTCTCTACAAACAGTTTTTTTTTTTTTTCTGTTCCATTCAACACGCTGTTGAATGGGACACAGAAAAAGGAGTACCCGGAAATACATTCAGAAAAATCTGATCCTCGGAGTAAATTTGACAGCTTTTATTCCCAATCAGACGGACTTCCTTTCGTCGAAACACCCGTGTGTCTTTCGTATGTAAACATCTTATGATTTAAGCAGCGCCGAGTCACAACTGCTCTTCCCCTCGGTGACACATGCCCTGTGCGACATTGTCGCTCCGCGTCGACCAACAATACCGAGGAGGAAGCGCAGATGAACCCCAGGGCACGCAGAGGCCATGTCTACTTAACCCCCTGACCTGTCAGCCAATCAGCTGTCAGGCCTCCGCTAACGGTTGACCAGGATATGATTTGCGGGGTCACGGGGGGGCCTCCGGTTTGACAGGCAGCTCGCTTATACTCTGCAGAGACGCTCTGGCGTTGACAGTGTCCCTGCTGGTCACCTTTAACAGCAAGAGTCCCGTTCAGATCGTCTCTATTCAGCTTTTTGGCTCCTGAAAAATTCAAGCTGACAAGCGACTATAAATATATTAATCTTTGCGTTCGCTCCAAATTCAGTTTGCGGGCTATTAAAAGCATACAAAGGCAGATCTTTTCCCATACTTTAACTAAAGGTGTGCTCATTGTCTGGGGCACTTTTAAAAACATGTGACTCACCTGTTTTGGAAACTCAAGTGCATAAAAAAAAAAAAAAGCATAAAAGCAGAGCTCTAATCCCATGTGACCTGAATATAATTGAGACTTGTGTTGGAAACATAGGCCTGGTAAAATTAAACATTGTTGTTGACTGAGTCAGGTTGTTACCTGTAACGGGTGTGGTGTTGAGGTGGGGGGGTTGGATTGCAAAAAAAAAAAAAAAAAAAAAAAAAAAAAAAGGAAGCCAGTGTTACAGCAAAGAGAGATGCAAAACAACTGGGACATGTTGGAATGCTAGATTTGGGGGGGAAGGAGGGGAGGGGGGGAGGGAGTGGGGGGGGGGGGGTAGCAAAGGAGAGATTGTGCAATACCTGCACATCTGGTAAATCTATCTCATCTGGTCCATTCTTCCTCAGTTCACAGCTAACAAGCGCGCCTCTGTACGCGCGCCGCCACTGAACGAAGGTTATCCAAACACGCAACTTTTATGTACTCGCTGACCCGCGTGTACGCGCGGCGTGTGCGTGTTATTCAAGGGTAATTGAGCAATTGGTGATAATAGTGCGCCACAGTTGTTGTTCTATTTATTTATTTATATTATTCCATGCCTCAAACAAAAGGCGTGATTTTGATTTCATGCTCAAGGAGAGAGGAGCGCCTTCATGGAGGAGGAGGATTTTTTTTTTTTAATTTTTGGTCTGGGGCAGAACTTACTCAGGTGTCAGTCGAACGTATATCGTTCTGAACTTAATTAGAATAGTTTCCAATATGTCACTACTTTTCCTTTCTAGTGTTAAAAAGCACCGACGGGCCACGGCGGGCGCGTCCGCGCAGACGCGTCGCCTGCGCGCAAAAGTCGTTCTTCTTTGTCCAACTATGTTGTTTACACTTGAACTGCTCGAGAGATTTGACCCATTCATAAATTTTCTTCCCTGCGTGCGTAAGAGGAAGTGTGCCTCGCCCTCCCTCCCCCCTCCCTCCCCTCTCTCTCTCTCTCTCTCCCCCCCAGTCCTTCAAGGCTCTCTCCTTCAGTCTTCATTCATAAAAAAGCACTACAGTACTATAGACCCCCCCCCCCCCTTCCCTTCTTTTCCAAGTGGATACTCTAAACCCCTCCCTCCCTTCCTGTGTCTGTACAAACTAAGTTGAATTTAAAAATTCGGACCCCCCCCCCACCACCCCTTTTTTCCCCCTTTTCTCTCGACCACTCTCTGCCTCTCTCTGCGTTCATATTGAGTGTTCCAAGATGTGCGCTAATCCAGCGATTCCAGAGCTGTGTGGGACGATTGTTTGCCCCCCCCCCCCCTTTTTTTTTTTATTTTGTCTTGCAGTAATTATGTAGGAAGTTGCGGCTATAGAATGCCGTTACAGTGCTTTTACAGAAGTTACACAAAAGGGAAAAAAACAAGAAAAGAAAGGAGGAGGTAGAGAAGTGAAGGCGAAATACAAACTCTTTTGGTCAAATCTGCATCAGCTTCTTGATTTTACAAACTTTTATAAGCCTCATTTCAATCAGTTGTTAAACATCACGTCACAGAGACTTTTATTTTCATGCTGTCTGTGCAACAAGTTAGTTTTATTATTACTATGCTAAAGAGAAAAGCCGTATTCATTCAGTCTGAATTCATTTGGTCTTTGAAAAATGTTGGTCAGAGTTCTATAAAAAAAATTTTTTTTTTAAATCCAAGGAAAATCTGAAAATTTTAAAATTATAACTCACTAGTTTAAAACAATACTGATTAATTTGAAGAGAAATGAGAGATGCGCGTTAAAAAACACACAAAAACAAGCAGCGACAAGCAAAAGAAGATTCCAGTCATTCATCTCTGTGTGTGTCTGTTCTGCTTTGTCATGAATTCACAGCCTTTTTCTTTGTTTGGGTTGTTTTCCTGGATCAGAACTGAACCCAATCGGGCCCTATGTGGAGCATGGGGGCTCTGTTTTAGCCCTCCCGCCCCCTCCCAACCCTAGTAGAGAAACATGGAGCTCTGTGTTCTCCACTTTCCAAAATACAGCTGCTACGCAACAAAGTGTGCAAAAACAGCAAGTGCTTGCCACATATGCGTGGATATCACTCCCCCCCACACCCCCCCACACACCCCCGACCCCGGGAGGTTTTGTTGTCGTGTTTTGTTTGGCTCACAATTAAAATTGTTGATTTCTATTCCTTGAGCAGATGATTCCTTTTGACAGCCTATCATCCACTTACTCATGCGAACACATAAACACGCTTCAGCTCATGAACACGCTACACACACACACATACACACACACACATACAAACTTCGGCCCCGCAGTTTTATGAATGGGCTGGTTGTGAAAGACTGGCTGAGGCAGCACATTCAGGGGAGGGGAGTGAACTTTCATTCATGACTTTGGGGGGACGTTACTCCACCGCTAACAACACCTATGAGAGGAAAAGCTTCAAATTCTGTCAGCCTTCAATTATCCTCATTTTTCATAATTGTCAAGTCATGGAAACTGACATTTTTTACGCTGCAAAAATGTATGCTTTTATTTTTACTTCCTTTTGTGCGCTGCAAGCAAAACATTAAATACTAGAGACTTTTGGTTCCATTTGTTCTCAGGTTTTAGTTTTAAAAAAGCCCAGATTTAAAGGTAGCTCACAATAGAGTCATATTTACCGAATCAAATCCAATAAAATCGGGTTTGTAAAAGCCGAGCTTATTGGGTAAAAGGCATTTAACAACTTCCAGTGGTGAAGTAAAAGCTGTGCCTCTACGTGTTGATTCAGAACAGCCCTGTCAAAGCTGGGGGGTGGGGGGGCGGACGCAGGGATTTGAGCCAGGCACAGCCCGGGTGTCAGCAGCATAGCTTTGTGAATGGTGTGTTTTATTATGGGAGAGCTAGGGGAGGTGTGTGTGTGTGTGTGTGTGTGTGTGTGTGTGTGTGCACGCAATGCTTTTTTTAAGCTATCTGGAAAAATTGCGTCAAAAGATGTCGGCATACTTGAAATAAATCCTTTTAGAAAGTTCTTTTAAATTTCTTTACCCCAAACACCTTTTCATTGTTGGAATCAAGGCTTTACATTTAAAAGTTTTGTTTTTTTTATTTTATAAAATCAAACATTCGACAGAAGGCTTCTACAGGCAGTGACTGGCCAGGTGAGCGACACATGGTCCTGGTTGTTACTGCTGTGTAATTAGATCGAATTCATGTGTCAAGATATCACACATCTACTTTCATGTGTTACTGTGGCGACAAAGAAGGTATAAATAATGTCATGGTTTGGTTTTCATGGAATCCTGGGGAAGAGGGGCGAAAACAGCTCACAGGTTGAACAGAGATTCATTTGAAGAAATCCCAACTTTTTAAATGCCTCTAAATCACAAAATAATTACATTTCATTCCTTTTTTTAAAAAAGTTTAATTGCCTTTTGCCTTTTATTTGCCTCGATGAGTAGTTTTATCAATGCCATGTGACTTAGAGTGGCGCTCAGTGGACGGATGTGGCTGAGGAGGGTGGGCCTGCAGGAACCTGCTGACACAGACCGATAGGTGTGTGGAGTCCGCTGAGAGCCGCCGCATGACCGCATCGATCCGGGAGAGGAGATGGAGGGGGCTGATAGATGCCTTGATAAAAGATAAAGCGCAGATAAATCAACGTGGAGGCAGATAGGGGAGGAAAAGGGGGCGCGGGGGGTCAAACGCGCTGGGAAGCATCACAATCGAGGTCCGGGTGAGGTGGGGAGAAGAGCTGTGGATGAGGCACGTTTGCTGATAACTTCAAGTCAGGTGTGCCATCCGGTGTGTGTGTGTGTGTGTGTGTGGGGGGGGGGGGGTTACTATCTCCCTTTGATAAGGTAGATGTTACCTACAAACAGATGCTTCATAGACGCCCCCTCCCTCACATCCACACCCTGGCAGCCAGTGGAAGTTCATTATATCATTTGAGTAACAGCGTGGGGGTGGATCGATCACTACATTAAACATTAAGAGGGGACAGCTATATTGGGGGCTGAGGGATTGAGAGTGAGGATTCAATATTGTGGCAGATTAATTACATCTACCCCTCGCCTGCGTGGGGCCGTCTCTCTCGCTGCTCATGTCCTGGGACAGGACTGTATTGTATGGGGTCCACTAAAAAGAGAGATTTACAGCTGGTCAATGGCCATTTATAAAAAGCCAACTCTGCACAATTGAAAGTGAAGTGGACAATAGGGAAAACACGAGATGTCAGAACATTTACAGATTAAAATTGGGATCCCTCGATGCCACCAAGACCACAGAAATATGAAGCTTATTATTACGCTTAGAGGTTTGTGTTGGAAATTTTGCCTCCCTGGTCAGACTGAACATCCATCTCTAGGCGCAGTGCAATTATCTTCAGCCCTCTAACCAAAGGAAATTGGGATTCTCCATGGTTGACATCCCATACCGATGCTGACTGATAATATGGTCATTGAGAAGATTCAAATTCAACAGAGCAGGACTGGTTGCGAGAATGTTCCCATCACCGCAGACAAATCCTGTGACCCATTTGAGACTTGACAAAAGGGAAGCGAAACCTTGGCGATTGCAAAAATGTACTCTGCCGGGGGTTTTTTTTTTTTTTTTTTTCACGACAGCTACACATCCTTTTCGCCAACGCAAACATGATGCATGTAGGGGAAAAAAGATGTTTCTTATTGGCAAACAAAAAAAAAACAAAAAAAAAAAAACGTGTAATTTGGGAGAACAGGAACCGCAGGGATGTCCTGGCAAATCATCCGTCTCACTGATACCGCTGCGCGTTCCATCAATCGCGTTAGGCTTGTTTGGCAGGTATCTGACAACCATTCTTTAAATATTCAAGGAGCCTGAACCATTATCAGATGAGGGCGATCTGTAAATCAGATAGAGCACACACTAATGGATCCAACACTCCTGAGCTCCCTGAGCAGACAGATAGCCCACAGCTGAGCCACTCACAGGCCCATTGGCTCTGAGATGAAGATGAGTTTATCTGTGCTGGCCAGGCTGCTCCTTGCCCTCTCTTTCTCCCTCTCTCTATCCCTGTGTCTCTCTTCTCTTCTTCTGCATCATTCTGATTGTGCAGTGACCTGAGAGGCACACACACACACACACATGTTCGGCACATGTTTCCATTCGCCAGTGGAATGACTGGATACGATCTGCGGTCAAAACAGCCTGCGTGGTATCGTACCAACTCGACTCTCATTCCTCTCTCTGTTCTCTTTCTCCCTCTGTCTCTCTCTCTCGTTCTCTCTCTCGTGCTCAGAATTTTTCCACTGAACAACAATAACCTAGAAAGTCAAAACAAAATAAACACATTTTAATTTAAATGGAATGAAGTCCAGCATCTGACTGGTTGAGGTTTGTCGTTTCACGTAAGAGAAAACAGAAACAGAAACAATTAGAATCGCGTGTATACAACTATGTGACTGAATGAGCTGAGAATGTAATCTGATTACTGTACAGTTACTGATGCGTAAGTGCAGCATCAAAGCAACTTTACAAGGGCTGATTTTTTTAATTGATCTGATTAAAACAGACTAAAGTAGGACAAGTGAATTATACAGAATATCTCTTTCATAAAAACAGGTTTATCATGCTAAAATTACTCATTCGTGATGTCATAAATGAAAAGATTAACATAATATTAGATTAGTACAGGATAGCAATTACTAGTGGATGATACTTTACATGAATATTCAAAACATAAGTGATGGAACTGTTGCCTGAAAAAAAAACCCCATAAAACATCCAATGTTGGAAAGAGAAAGTAAAATATTAATAATATTACCCTTAAACTTCAGGTTGTGTAACTTCTGATTGTGTACATTCAAAAAGCACACTTTACACTACTTGAAAACCACCCTTTCATCACCACAGAGCAATGTTTCCAGCTAATCAGCTAATGACATTTGTGACCCGTGTGAATCAATAACTTCCTTTTTAACCTTTAAAACTGCTGCGGAATAAAGGCATCCTTGTTTTTATTGATCTCTCAACACATAGGGGCAGAGAACAGGTGTAGCCTATCCTGTGTTTCCTGCTTGCCTTTATTGCGCCTGTCTTTTGCAGCATAGCGCGGCCTTCGTCCACCCCCCACCCCACCCCCACCCCATCCCCGCCACAACGCACAGCCCAGCGCACATCATGTGAGATAAGAACCAGATCACCAGATAGTCCAGAGATGGTTCCTCGAAGAGTGAGATTTGAATCATATTGGTATGATTGGACCCATTAAGTGCGTGTTTACGTTACGCTCACATGTTCTTCGGTTTAGCGAGATCCAGCCACCCTGTTTGACATTGGGGCTGATGTCCAATGAGTTATAGCGAGAGAAGCTGTCATATGCTACAAACTTCCAGAGGCTTAAGACTTGGCCAAAGCACACGTAAACATCCAGTGTAAGACTTTCCAGATCCACCGGTGTCTCCTTGGAGCCTTCAGGTTGGATTTCCCTGCACCAGGGCCTTTAATGGTAGGAAAAACTCCGTCTAAAATAAGATTGGGGAGTTCATAGCGAGGTCTCATCAAACTGCTCATCCACATGTGGCGATAAAGGCTTTTTATTGCCGCATATGAGACTCTAATTACCCAGTTTTTACATTTAGGGTCCAATGACATGGATCCAAATGTTGAATTTTGAAACTAGATAAATGAAATGTGTAGTGCATCATCCTAATTCATCAAGCCATTCAGTCTCTCAGTCGGCGCTAGTTGTTTGTTTTAGGAATCCCATAGTGTCTTCTGATATGTTCACACTACATTGCAGCTGAGGGGCCCATTGTGTAGGGAGAGTATGTGGGGAGGTGCCATCCCTGCTCCTGTGATTTGTTTGTGGTGGGCGATGTTGAATGGGACCCCCCATGTAATGATCCTTCCACTTCCTAAAGCACTCAACCATGACCATCACCTTTCACCCTGCATCCTCTCCCTCTAAGGGGTAACATTTACATATGTTAAAAATCTCCACCCTGCCTTTAGCTGAGGGTCATCTCTACACCCAGCGCTCAGAATGGGGATTGAATTGGATAAGAGTTAAAAAGAATGTAGATGTAGAAAATGGATAGCAATGAAAAATGAGGATCTACGGGAAAAAGGTGACATAACGTTGTAGAAAAGACAGAACAGGTCGTACGGTTCCAAACAAAAGCAGGAAGAGAAAGGAACCTGAAGAACATAACTCTCCCTGGATTCGTTTACAAGACTGCCACAATTTAGCGAAATATGTCAGAGAGAGAGTTTGCAACAGTTGGCTGAAAACAGAGCTTGTTTTAATGTAAAGACTTGTTCTTGGAATTGCATGTCACACGCGTCGTCAGAGTGGAAATATCTCAACAACTTTTGATCGGTGTATCCTTAAACGCTCGGTTTGGACTCAATGTTAATGATGTGTGCAACGAAAAATAACTGAAAAAGTCAAGCAGGTTCAATTGTCATGGCTAACACGCAGGACAGGCTCTACAAGCTTTCAGCTATGGATTGCATTGAATGTCAAAATGCCAAGCAAATTCCAAGGTATGTTGTTTCACGTCCTTAAAACTTCAGTCTTTTACTTCAGTTTTGTTTTTTTAAAACAAACTCAAGGTTGGGTTTAAAAAAATTTTTTTTTTGATTGACAATCTACTTTTCAAACTTCATTCTGTTGTTTTGGGGATTTTTATCTTTAGATAAATGAAGTTCTTGTGTTGGTTCACAAGAAGAAGGGGGCAGGGCATTAACTTCATTGGAAGAGAGCCACCAATCAGAATGCAGGCCAACAAACAAACACAAAAAAGATGATTAATCTTTAAATTTATTGGTATTCCAGAAAGACGACACAAAAATAGCATGCAAACACACACACGCACGCACATACACACACTACTCCATCCACTGCTGACGCCGTTTGAAATGGAACATCCTCATAAATGGAGCCACATCAAGGGCTGTATTCCTGTCAATCGCATTAGTGGTTCTACATGACTGCACTGCTAGTGTGCTCACTATGAGGATTGTTTGCAATTCATGACCATGGCAGAGAAAAAAAAAAAAAGGGGGGGGGGGGGGGTCAAGTCAGCAGACAAACACTCGTATTATTAGAGCGGCGGCCGTGTGCCACTCCGTGCACCAGCAGACAAGCTGTCGGGCGACTTAGAGGAGGCTGGAATCACATCGCGTCTGTCTGGGAAATCTGGGTAAATGCTCTCTAATCCTGTTGATCCTCTGCTAAAGCCAACACTTCCTCACCTGCCTGCCATGGGAGAGTGAGAACCAGCCAAAAATAGGAGGGTGAGGATGATGAGCCGCCCTCCCCCCACCCCACCCAGAGTTGATGGCAGGACACGGGTCATCATTTTAAATGACTTCCTTCTCTCGGATGAAGTCAAATAAATGATCAGGTGATTCAGAGAAGGAATTTGGTTCCTTTAAATTTAAAGACTGGTTCCTTTAAATCCGACAGACGGAACCTCTAACAGGTCGTCACTGAGTTTCTGTTGATTAAAAAGTGAAGTCAACCCAACATTGCATCACGTCCGTTAATATCTGGGTTTTTTATTCCAAGAAATCCGCTCTCAGCTCGACGTCTTTCATTTTGAGAACTGTGGGAAAGTCCAGCGCGCCACCTTGACGGCAGATTCTCAAGGCTGTTTGTGGTTTATGTCACTGTAATCTTTTCTGACTTGGTGCTCTCCTGCGATTTTTTCACTTTCTATCTTTCGCCCCGGCGTAGCGGCCTCTCTCAGTCAGCCAGACATTTTGCGCCCCCCCCCCCAACTCCTCCTTTTTTTTTTTGTGAATGGACGACAGTATGTAATTACCCGGGTAGAGTTTTCAGCACAGGCCGCTCCGTCACACACATTCATGGCGCTTGCATAGACTAGCAGAGTCTGCAAATACACACACACATGCACACACAATTGCACACTCTCTCGCTCATGCACACACACATAAATACAGGCCTCCCCAGCTGGAAGTGCACAGCTGCTGCTGTTTACCCTGTCGTGGACCAGAAAAACATCCTGTACAGTTCTCCGGGTGAAAACCTCCCCTCACATAATAAACACAAGCCCTCGGCACAGTTTGAAGCTCCACTTTGGGTGGTTTCTGTGGCCGTGGAGGCACAGGTCCCCTCCAGAAGTCCTGTTTGATGGACAGTTTATGCAGAAGATCGAGTGGATGCCTTTGGAGGAACATGAAATGGCATCCCGCCCAAAAAACTGATGATGCTAAATATTTTCTCTGACGGGAAATGCGGTGCTTTCAGGTTATCGCCATCTGTCCCCTCTTTTTATGTCACCCTCTTGCAAAAAGGAACGACTGCAAGCCATATCCAACATCTGGATACCGATAGGAAAGCGTGCCGAGTGCATACTTGCTGGTCTGATAGAGGCGTGACATTTACTTTTATCGTTCCACAGACATCTGACTCCGGCCCGTGGAGTTGTTTATCTTTAAACTTGACTTTGACAGAGGAAGTTTTGGCTGCTGTTGTGTCTGGAAGGGTGAAGAAAAGTGGGCGAGGATACTTAAGACTTCCAAACGACTGCTGGAATGCAGTCATGTGTCAGCGTGTGTGCTTTTGTGTGCGCATTCTCCTCAGTGTGTGTGTGTGTGTGTTTATATGCGTCTGTATGCTTACCCTGTGTTTTACTGCTGACAGTCACTTAAGCATTTTGGCTGGCACGTAAAACAGATTCCTGTGCAGACAGGAGTATTTGCTTTTTGACTTTCAGCTGAACATCCAGTATCGGGGCAGAGCTGACAGGAAATACAGTCTGGACTCTGCAGTGTGTGTTTGTGTTTCTGTGTGTTTGTCTGCGTGTCGAGCCTCATTTCTGTTCTCTGTTTACTGTCTCTCGTAGCGGTGGCATTTCACAGCCCTCCAGTTACTATTAAGAAGGAACCACAGAGCCCGGGCTCCGACCCCAGCCAGTCCTGTAGCCACAAGCAGAGCTTCAGCTACCCCAGCGGAGAGCAGTGCCTTTACGCTAGGTACCTCCACATTCTCTTAATTATTAAGTATGTTCTGCGGTTGTGGATGTTGTCGGTCTTTAAAGTGCTCCCCAACCCTTCACGTGCATCAAAGGGCCGGAAAACCTCAATTCCAAAACATAAACCTTCTCCAGACCTTTAAAAGTGTTACATGTTAAAGCCCTTATTTAAAGGATTTCTTATATTTTATTGGGAAACTGGTTCATCCGGGGATTCCTACATATATTTACTGACATCCTTGTAGTAAAGGGGTCAAAAAAAATTACATCATCACAGTTTTTACGCCCAATGACCCTGCGTTGATCAGCTCAAACACACTGACCACATGACTATCAATGCCCCTCCTCCACCCACCATTAGGTCTGCTTAGGTATTGACTGAAAACACTAAAACTACCCCCCCCCCCCAACACAGTGCAACACATGCATACAAACATTGCCCTCATCCTGAGTGTATCTGTGTTCTTTTCAGTGCCTATGAGCAGAAAAGGGCTGCAGGAGGAGCCAAGAGCTCCTGCCCGGGGACCCCGATGTCCCCCATGCAGCAGCATTACTCCCCCAAACCTGCAACGGCCGGACGGTCCGACGCTGGCTACTTGAACCCGGCCGCCACCTCCCAGCCACTGCCCAGCAACAGCAGCTACCCCATCAACTCCAGGTGACACCCCAGCAGCAGCAGCTGTGATTGGCTTCTTCACACAAGCATAAAAATTTAATGATGTCAATAAATAGAGCTGTAAATATTTTGTTTCGACCTGGTATGTAAATATATTTTTATTAGGGAGATTGTCGACAATTTAATCACGAAATAATCTCTGTGGTGAAGTTTTCCTTTAGATTCTATGATGCAGAATCGGATTTTACTTCATAATAACTAACATTATTATTTAAGATACAGTAAAATCTAAAAATCTAGCAGCACAAGTAAAAAAAAAAAATTAGTTTAAATGCAAAGATTTCCTTTTACAGTTGTGAAGGTTTTCTACGCTTGGAGAATGATCGATGTTATTTCTTCATGTGAGGAATTCAACTCTCTGCGCAGCTAGTCATGTAAAATCACTGAAGTGAAACCACGCCATTGTTATATCTGTTTACCTGCCAGTGTCAACATTAGCAAACATTAAATAATCATAATCAAAACACACAAAGCTAATATGAGCAGCTGGTAACATGATCTGAGTGACAACACACACTGATTGCTGCGAGTGTAAGGGAATTTTTCATCTGTGATAACAATTCGAGAAAAATATTCTTAGAAATTGCTGGTTTGAGTTAATTGAAAGTGCTTAAATCATCCTCTAAAAATGTATATGTTGTGATATATTTCATGTAAAATATTCTATATATGTTCAGTAATATGTATGACATCATAATCTCATCTCATTTCTCAGTTCCAGGTATCAGGGCCCCTCAGGAGACCCCATGGGTCCCCAGTTTCCACCACCAGGGCAGGTGTTTCAGCGCATGCCATCTGCCCCAGCTGGACACGGAGGTGGGGGTGGAGGGACAGCGGGTGGAGGCGGCGGCGGTGGGGGTTATCATCGGCAGCACTCCGACCCCTGCATGCCCTACCTGCAGCAGAGCTTTAAGCAAGAATACATAGACCCGCTGTACGAGCGGGCGGCCCACATGGCGGGGTCAGGCCACGGGAATGGGCCGGGTCACGGGCACGGGCATGGACCTCACCCCCAGCCACACCCGCACTCGCACCCCCACAGGTTCCCACCAGCCCACATGATGGTGAAGCAGGAGCCCACAGACTACACCTACGACCCCGGTGAGTGGCGACATTTAAATATTCGGTGATATAAATGTCCAACTTCCTAAAAGCTTGAGTTAGCATCTTTTAAAATGTGTCCAATCATCCTTCAAAAGCCCACAGGAAAATGAAGTAAATTTATCAATTTATTCTGCACTATTGAACCGAGTAACTTGGTCACTAAATGTCCCGGACTAAATACCGGATTGAAACTGAGAAATACAACTTGTGCACGACTCAGTCAGGCATCAGTTGAATCTAATTTGTGCCTTTCAAATTCAATTTTAGCTTTTGAGGATGTGTGCAAAATACAATATGAGCTTGTCAGCCGAAAACCGCAATCTTAAAAAGAGTAGCGATCTCGAGGGTTATTTGGCATCACGTTGTGCTTCGAAAAAGTCCCTTTCAAGACAAACCCTGCCCTGTGAGCGAAGAACAAAATGTCCAAAAGGCAAACACAACTTCTTCACTGTACTAGACTCCTACCCAACGCCCTCCCTACCTCCAAAACTCCTCCTTTCAACTCCCTGACACTTTGCAAAGAAAAAAATGTTTTTTTTTTCTGCTACAGCTACACTCCTCCCTCCCTCCTTTCTCCACCTCCTCCACAGAGAGAGAGAGAGAGAGAGAGGCAGAGGAATTTCATTGAGAAAATGGAGGGCACTGGAAAGACTAGAGTCCCCGGTGGAGTGCTCCAGGGTTTCAGGTTGCACCAGCGGCTTACTTTTTCTGCAGGCAGATGAACTCATAATGGAAAAATGAGCGTGGCCGCAGTAACCTGAACCTCTCACTGGCTGGGCTTTGGGAGAGGAGGAGGAGGGGGGGGGTGTTGGGGAGGGAGGGGGCACAGGGTGGGGTAGCCAGCTCTCGGGTGCTTCAACAACATGCTCCACTGCTGCAGAGCGCAGGAGGCCAGCTCTCCTTTCAGCCAATCACCATCCAGAACCACAAACACGAACTGTAACACACGTGTCCTGGTAATTAAACCAACCAAGTTTTTTGTTTCACACGATTCCATCCTATCTCTGTGTTTTCTTTATATATTTTTTTTGATCTCATGCACAACTTTGAGAAAAATGGAAGGGGAATAAAATGGAAGAGGATGTTTTCCCTGTGGATGAAAGCTGGGTGGAGGAGGAAGCTGATTTTTAGTGGAGTTTCCTTGGAAGAATCTCTTGATAGGAGTTTGACCGCACATAAAAACATCACTTGATCGCTCTTTTCTAGACAATTTAAAGAGACGCTACCCGTCTGGTGAGATAATAAATTCTAGGAGCAAAAGAGAGAAAAAAAAAAAAAAGGATGTGAGGTTTCATATGCGAGCTGGCATTTCATCGCTCAATCAACCCTATTGTGTTGCGTGAAACCCGCAAAATGGGCACGCCACTCTGGACGCGATTAACCCTGGTGCTCTCACACCCAATCCACCCATCGCTCCCCGGTGGGAGCGTTGCCATTTGATGGAAGACGTATTATTTACAGCGTGATCGAGCGCTGCTGCCCGAGAATGGAGGGCTTGATTTCCCCCCAAATGGCATCTTATCACGGTCACAGCTGCATTCTCCTGAAGTGAGTCACGATCAGAGGCGAACAGCTACACCTTTTCCAGCTTTTATGCGCGTCCACACGCAGCATTTAATGCTGCTTTGGATGCTTGCGCCTCTTGTGAGCCAGTCGATGCTGCATCCGGATACAATGCAGACACCGTATACCATGTTTCTGCCCGGGCACAAGGCCTAAAAATAACACCAGAGACTAGAGAAGTGATATGATAAACGCAGAGTTTGCCCTTGGAATGATGAGGCTGGATACACAGAATACCCTCCTCCCAATCAGAAGAAAAAAAAAACCCCAACACTCCCTTTCTTTCTGGACCTTTTCACCTAAATTTCTCCAAATCCATCCTTTGATTTCCACTGTGTGGTTCAATCTACCCTCCTGCTCTCATTAGTTTGATTTTCAGCAGCACTTCTGGCATCTCTGTGCTGCGTTTCAAAATCCACTATACAAATAAATTGATTTGACCCACTTTCAGAGCTGTTATTGGCTTAGCAAGCAGTACATCTGGGGTTTGTCACTCGAATTTATGATCAGATTTACCCTTCGGTGATTACTCTTCATCTACCCCTGGAGAGAAATTTCCATTCTGTCACTTTAAATGTTGGCTCATAATAAAAACCTTTTTTTTTTTTTTTTTTGGAAACAAAGATCACAACATTCAAAATCTAATTTTCTGCTTCCGGGCAAATTGGAAACAGTTTCAGAACATGGGTGTATGTTTATCCAATCATCTGGTCTTGTGTTCATCACTGTTAATATTTTGATCTATAGTTCTCTGCTTCCTTCTCAGATGTGCCTGGATGTCCCTCTATGTACCACCACAGCGAGGGCTACCCCAACCCCCAGCACAGCAGTGAAGGTATTTCTGTTCAAGTTCTGTTCAAGTTCTTCGCTGATGCTCATGGCCAAATTACAGTTGTCACTCAGAAGAGGGAATCATCGTGAAAGCTCTGCGGTCATTGGCTAACCATAGTAGAGTGTCCGTGTTTCCATTGGCTAACCATCGGTGTGTCTGTTTCCATTGGCAGAGACTCCCACTTCACCCCTGCCTCAAGAATCCCTAAATAAACATAACTCCTGGAAAAAAGCTCCCTATTGCTCCAGCAAAATAAAAAAAACAATCCTTCCCTTCACATTTGCTGTTTGTTACAACATTTCTCGTAATTTAAATTTTTTTTTGCCTATTATGCTCAGTGCACAAGAGCTAAGGGGGTAATGACCTGACAATGAGTTTAGTAGCTTAAAAGTCTCTTTTAAATAAGTAAGTCTTGGAGCACTCCAATTCAGGGTTGTAAATGAAGGGTATTGGTTTAACGCAAGTCAGGATCTTATTCAAAGTTTGGCACGGATCCCAAATGGACAACCTAGTTGTGAGATCAAGGCCCCTAACACAAGTCTCCCTTTGTCTCCCAGGCTATCTGTTCGAAAACGACTCCCGCGTGGTTCCAGAGAAGTTCGAAGGTGAGCCAGCTGTACCCACTGTGCATTCACACACAAACGCTGGTGAGGCGTTAGCTGGACGGCAGCAGGTATAGGAAAAGAAGCACGAGCCACACAATGTTCCTCTCTGATTTCCATACCTGACCTGTCAGGTTCTTGTGTAAGACGTACAGGATTCTTTGTGAACTCAAAAGCTCCTCCGATGGGTTTTAAGTTCTCCTCACACCACGTAGAGCTCCTCTGTCACCATGAGAAAGGAGTGACAGCTTCCCATGGCGTCGGTGATTGACGCTAAAGGAGATGGAGCCCGAGGGCGTCGGCACTGGTTGAACCAGTGAAGTGTGCGAGTTCTCTAACAAACAACAGCAGTAACTTAGCTGCGCTTCTCGTGTTTCCACATTTGTGTACAACATATCCAGTGACCAGTAAACAACCAGGAAACAAAAACAAATCAGGATCCTCTTACCTGCACATTTCATCCCCCTGTAGTCATTAAAGCCATCACAACTAGCGTGCCCCTACTGTGAGTTCTGGGTATTCTAGTCTGGTCTTTCTCCCCAGGATTGACCCCATTTATGTCTAAACTGAACACACTGCTGACATTTTAGCGGTTATATTTGATAAGCCATTGCTAATGACATTTTGATTCAGTTTACGTCAGTGTGCAAACATGAAACATCAAGATTAGACTCACTGGCCTCATTAGAATTGAGATACTTCCCAGCTGTTGTTGGTCAAAATCTCCTTGTTTGTACATGTAATACAAGAACCATTTGAGAGTGTAATTTGATGATTGAACCTTAATGGTCTGATGTAGATTGATGTGTCGAAAATGTACCAAATATTTAATGAATTCCAGTTGGAATTGAGTCATGTCCTGTCAAAATAGAGCCTTCAGATGTTTGCGATCAAATCCTGGGAAGACGCTGACCTCCAGATTGATTTCTTCTCCTTTAAGGTGAGGTAAAGCAGGAGGTCACTGGTGTTTTCCGCGAGGGCACACCGTACCAGCGCCGTGGCTCTTTGCAGCTCTGGCAGTTCCTGGTGGCCCTGCTGGACGACCCGGGCAATGCTCACTTCATTGCGTGGACGGGACGTGGCATGGAGTTCAAACTGATTGAACCGGAAGAGGTACGTCTGATCCTATCTTTAATTCTAAAAAATTTTTTGCTAATTAACCCAAGCAAAAAAAAACAAACTTCTTTCCCTGTATTTTTGATGAATATGAAGGCCTTATCTACCCACAGTGGAGACGTGTTGATAGGGATCACACGGGAGTTATTCTCCAAATGGATTTATGTTAGCGGGGCTTTAAGGCGCTACCTAGATTAGAGCGATCAGAAGCGAGATTTGGCCACTTTCCTCACAGGTCTATTCTCTGATCCATTCTCCATTAGTCTCCCATTCATTATTCAACACATGAAATGCTGGATTGATAAATGAAGGACAAGCGCTATCACAGAATCATCCAACACCACCCGCCCACGCACCACCACCACCCCCAGTTCTCTCTCACCTCCTCACATTTCTTTTGCAGAGATATTTCTGCGATGTTTAAGTCTAAGCGATTTGATTGGCCGTGTCAGATGGCGTCCATTTAGTTGGACAGGCCTATACTGTGTTTTCCATTATCTTTTTACTGTACATTAAAAATGAATGGGTTAAGAGTTTTTACAGGAGCAATTAGAGCTGAGAGCACACTAAGAGATCAAACGGGGCTGCTGGCTTGATGGCCACTGTGGGATCCAACCTATCTCTTCCTGAGTCATGAATCTCAGTGCCCCCCCCCCCCACCCCACCCCCACCCTCCGAGCTTTACGGGTTTCTTCCACTATGTCAGATGTTTGTCGACGCAAACATCACCCACTGTTGCGAAATGATTAGACTCACTTTGTCTTTGCGTGTGTTGTGAGACTCTCATTTCTGTCGGTTGGTGGTCCCTCGTCAGCAGAGGCTTCAGTTTTAGGTTGGAGGGGGGGATATTTCATGGCTTGCTCCCGACAACCAGGCACGACTTCTATTTGACTGCGAACACTGTAGGACTCTGGATGCATTTAAGTGGTAATGGGTAACATAAAAGGGAAGTGAATCCACATGTGGGGACTGGCCCCGGCCCCAGCAGGTTGATGCTGTTTGAACCGAAGAGCAGGAAGGACTTTGTTTTGCCACTGGTGACCCCTAGTGGCCAAAGCGGGAATGCACACAATTGTGCGTAATCATTTTGGAAATACGACTTTCCTTCATTTGAGGGGGGCTGATATTCAAGCACATCAAAAGCAAGAATTTAACCTCAATAAAAGTTTACAAGCAGTCCAACTCCAGCTATTTCTGTTTTTTAACCATCTTCTCCCATCCTCTCCATCCTTCATCTCCTTTGCCTCAGGTCGCCAGGCTGTGGGGCATGCAGAAGAACCGTCCAGCCATGAACTATGACAAGCTCAGCCGCTCTCTGCGCTATTACTACGAGAAGGGAATCATGCAGAAGGTAGAAAACACAGCATTTCTTACTACGAATGTGTCCTCATTTTGACAGATGAAGGTCCTCTGTGTGAAGCCGCCTTACCTTCTTGTGTCAGAGGTGTGGGGCAGAATCATCTCTGCACACCTGAAGATAAGAGCTGAATGTGTCTTTTCACTCTCGTCCCTACCAGGTGGCGGGGGAGCGCTATGTTTACAAGTTTGTGTGTGAGCCTGAAGCCCTCATCTCGCTGGCCTTCCCCGACAATCAGCGACCCAGCCTGAAGGCTGAGTTTGAGCGCTATGTCAACGAGGAGGACACGGTGCCCCTGTCCCACCTGGACGAGGGAGTACCCTACACCGCAGAACAAGCCCCCCAAAACATGGGCCCACAGCCCTATTCCAAAGGCTACATGTACTAAAGCCAGCTCCTCCACCCACCCCCATCCCGTCCTGTGTCTCTTTTTTCTCCACCTCCAGAAATCTTCCTGTTGTACCGACCCGCCATCAAACACACCCCAAAACCCCACGCACCTCTTGCACATGCCCACCCCATCCACTTGTATATAAGGCTACGGTGTTTTTTGTTTTAAATTAATCTCATTAGGGATTTTTTTTTTTTTGTTAAAGAGCTGCATTCCTCTCACAACTGAGGCCTATTCAATCCATAAACATGACTGTGGTCAAGGAGATTGCTTAATAAATACTCATAATGATACCCAAACTCAGAGTTTCTTGTTATTATTTGCATGTGGGCATTTTTAAAACTTTTCCTCTGATGAATTAAAGTGACAAAACCTGCAGATCCAGTTTAGCTGTCTCTTGTCTTGGCTAAGCTAAGTGTCAGCTTCCTCTTTGCTGCACAGACAAAAAAAAAAAAAAAGCAAACAAGCAAGTTTGCAAAAATGTCAGATTTGTTTAATTACAAGGGTTTCCTGACACACTGAATAAATATTCCATATTTACATGCAAACACACACAAAGACAACATAGGACAAGAGAGAGAAAATGGTAATTAAAAGTGCATTTGTTTAGTTTTCATATTGTACTATAGAAAAAACTGAATCCTTGCGTATGCTTCTACTGTATATTCTGTTATTACTTTTGGGTAGAGGTAAGATTGGGCCTAAAAAATCCAGCCCGACCCGAGCCCGCAGGTATTAAAGCCCGACCCGACCCGGCCCGAAAGCGCAAATTTTTTTTGACCCAAATCCCAGGGATGCACCACTTTCTTGAGGTAAAATGAACTCTGTGTAATCATGAACCAACAAATATCAAAATTAATTAAATGTTGTTAAAATGTCATGAAAATCTTCAGAGACGATGGTTATTTAAGGATGAATTTTTTTTTGTTCAGTCAAAAAAAAAAAAAAAAGAAATTTTGAATCCAAAGTGTCCTGGTAGCAGTTACCTTCATCAACGTAAACTGCAGGTGGCGTTCAGCGGCGTCTGAAGGCACGGGAGATTCTCCACGCGTTGGGTTCTTCGTAACGGTTGTAAAGAGGTTCGAGTTTCTGCTGTCGTTTGTGATAGCTGAGGCGAGTTGGGTCGGCGACTCTGTAGAAGGCCGGAGCAAACTCCACCAGCCAACGAGGGTCGATAGTGGTCACCTCACGCATGTACTCCTTAGTGGTCAGCACCAGCTCATGGTAGATGAGCCTACAGGAAGTAGAGGACACAGCTAAAGAGTAGGGCTTGTTTCCTTAGTGTTAAATAACAAACAGCTCAAATTCATTTATAATCCCAGTTAAAAAAAAAAAAAAAAAATCCTTCACATTTACCATTCAGGCTGGCGGTTGAACAGAGTGCTGGAGGGGTGGAGGTACACCACCTGCTGGTCGATCAGGGTGCGGTACCCGTCGTGGGGGTGCTTCTTGGCAGCATTCCTGAAGAAACCGCTGCAAATGGCCTTCTGGACGCGCATCGTTGCTTTTCCACAGGAAACCACATCCAGCTTGTGTCTGAGGAATATTTACGTTTTAGTTATTTTTCGTGCTAAAAGACAAAGTGATTTCTGATAATTATCTTGGAGACACTGTATTTCTCATAAGGAAATTTCTGAATTCTGCAGGGATTAATCAAACACACCGGTCCATGATGCTCAGCATCTGCTTACGTATGTCCTGAGCTCTCTTTAACGAACGGGCCTGGATGAAGTTCTCAAAGCACCAGGGATTGGAGAACTTGTTGTTCTTCCAAGAGTTATAGACAGCTAACAGCGTTAGGTGGTCTCCTTCGAGCTGAAAGAACTTTGTCTTTTTCTGGTCAGCCAGGGCCTGTTTGTCCTGAAGACAGAAGAATTGAACTTTTATTCTCTTACAAATATGATCTGAGTGGCAACTGAAGTCAATATGCATTCAAAAACCTGAATTTTAATGGATATTAGCTTGATAAAAGTAACTCTGGAGGTAAACTGAACCCTCAGCAGGTCAACACAGTATTTTCCGCAACCTACCTTCGGTCTGTAAAAGATGTTCTGCACAGATAACATGGAGACGATGGTCAGCATCTCTTCACTGCAGCCCAGGTGGACGGACATGATCAACATCTTACACAGCATCGGTTCCAGAGGGAACTCGGCCATCTGGATCAGAGAGACGGACATACATTAGGTGTTATTGTACATTTAAGCACAAGTAGCATCACCAAGATAGCAAAAACCAGCAGAAGATTAGAAAGCAACATTCTGACTGAGGTTGTTTTCCTTACCCTTCTCCCTAGTCGGGTGAGCAAGCCCTCGTCGTCCAGAGCCCCCAGCGTGTAGAGCTGCTCCATGGCTGTGATCAGCGTCTCCATAGGAGGAGCATCCATGAAGTCGAAGGCCAGGAGATCATTAATACCCATGGCCTGGAAAGAAGTAGCAAATAAAGCCAACATTTACAGTAAGATCTCTCTACAGGTGATAAAAAGCAATCAGCAAAATCTGACATTAAACTGATTTATTGGTTTAATTTCCGTCATGACAAAACCAACAAATCACAAACATCCTCACTCAGAGGCGGTCACACAGAAGGACGTAGACTGTGAAGGTGACGGGACGTTTACCTTTAGTGACAGTACAGTACTGGCCAGGTTGGTTCTCTGGATCTCGGGTACGTTGGACACGAGCATCTCGTCCCTGTAGGCTCTCTCAGTGTAGAGCCTGTAACACTTCCCCGGGCCGGTCCTGCCGGCTCTTCCCGACCTCTGCTTGGCCTGAGCCTGAAAGGGGACACAGGAGATTTTAAAGGCTCAACAGAAGAAGTATACAAACGTCTACTTCTAGCTTGTAATAATCGTCATGTACCTGTGATATGGGAGTCACTACAAGCTGGTCGATGCCCGTCTTGGAATTATACACAATCTGCTTCACAAATCCAGGATCCACCACGTAGTAGATTCCATCAATAGTCAGCGACGTCTCAGCAATGTTTGTGGCAATTATAACCTGGAGGTGCACAGGATAAAAACAGAAATAAATTACAGTAGTCTTTAAGTTTTACCATAGATCACACAATAAAAAAAAAACCTGTTTTAAGTGAAATGAGACATGAACTTCAAGTGCATTTTATTACCTTTCTGCTGCCTGGGGGTGCGGGGTCAAAAATCCTCGTCTGCATTTCACTAGGCAGCGCAGAATAAACCGGCAAAATAATAAGTTCAGGAACATTAGGTCCCAGAGACTTCATTCGCTCGAACAAGATCTCACAGGCCGTATCGATCTCCTCCTGTCCGGTCAGAAACACCAGGATGTCACCTGGAAAGAGCGTCAAACACCTTAAACATTCAGTCTTACCTAGACAAGCTGAGCATCTCACAGCGGGGACGGTTTAAGGAGCTGTACCTGGTGGCTCGGTTAGATGGATCTGCATCACAGTGATGAGACTGGCGTCTAGGTAGTCGGTCTCTGGTTCTCTGGCGTACAGAACCTCAACTGGGAACGTTCTTCCTGGGATGGTGAAGATGGGCGCTTCAAAGAAATACTGGGAGAACTTGACGGAATCCAGAGTGGCGGAGGAAACTATCAGCTTCATGTCTTTGCGTTTCTGTATCGTCTTAAAGAGACAGATACATTATGTTCGTCACTCTGGATTTAGATCATCACCTGATACGATTTGTGGTTTGTTTAACATCAAATACCTTTTTGAGAAGGCCAAAGAGCACATCGGTGTGGATTGTTCTCTCGTGGGCCTCATCGAGCATGATGAGGGAGTACTGGCTCATGTCTGGGTCCACCAGGCATTCCCTTTGCAGCATGCCATGGGTCATGTACTTGATCACCGTCTCTGTGCTGCTGCAGTCCTCAAAACGGATGGTGTAACCCACCTACAATGATGTAAGAACAGATTTGAAATGAATTACTGTCAAAAGAGAAAAGAAGTTCATAACAAAGTCCCTGCTCAGATTTGAGGAGATGACTCACCTCTTGGCCCAAACGGCAACCGTACTCCTCCGAGACTCTCTTGGCCACCGACATGGCGGCGACACGACGGGGCTGCGTACAGCCGATCTTCCCCCTGGAGGTGTAGCCTGCCTCTGCCAGATACTGAGTGATCTGAGTGGTCTTACCAGACCCAGTCTCTCCAACGACAATCAAAATCTGATTATCATGGACAGCCTGTCAAAAGAGGAAATGAACTGTTATGGAGGTATTTTGAGACTGGTGAAAGGAAATCATGTTTACACAGATGGCTTTTGCGAAAATTGGACATGTTTTGTGTTTAATACCGTCATAAAATCAGGTCTTCGTCTCATTTGTTCACCATTCATACCTGAACCAGCTGTTCCTTCAGCTTGAAAATAGGCAGACTCTCCCTCTGTTGCAGGATGGAAAGTTCCGTCCTCTTACCATACGAAACTTGGTTCCCACCAAATGCATATCTTTTCCACTCTGGAAGGTTGAGAGGCATGGCGCCAATGCCTCTCATGTTTGCGGCAATCTGCCTCCCTTCATCTGCACAAAAGAGTAACAGGGATTATGGAATAAAGTAAAGATCAAACCCAACCTCCTAGAATGATTCCTTTATTGCATTAAGCTGAACTGCAACCATAATGAACTTTACAGGAGCTCTTTTTTTTTTGCATTGAACTATGAGTAAGAAGCTGGAAGGAAGTTGTAAAGCCTTTGATGTCCCCTATGGCTATGGAAGCCACAGCGCATGATGTCTGTGTTCCAGTGTAAACTCATAGGGAAGCTAGATAATCATCTCCAGTCATGTTGTGGTAACAATGTCACAGTGAAATTGGCCTGGCTGAAAAAATAAATCCATCTCCGTCTCATCATGCACTGCCTGTGATTAATTTCCAGTTAGAGCTCATATTTGTATCAAAAATTTGTTCATGCGTGAAAATCACAGGAAGCGATCACACTCTTTGGGTCGAGCATGTTTAATAAATTATGCCCTGACTGTTGAAGTGATTTTGGAAATCAGGTCCTTACAGTCGGGCATTGGGTCTATCCAGTTCTTGTGGAGCCCAGTAGGGATGCTGTCCATCTCTGCTGCTCGAGCCACCTGCTTCAGCTCCCGCCTCTCCTTAGCAAGAGCGCTCTGCATCATGGCAGCTTGGGAAAGGGAGCCGTCGGGATTCTAATAAAAATAAACAGCATGAAGACAGGGAGACAAATCAACCGTTAAACGTCACAATGTTGACTTCTGCGGGACTAAAATTATTATTTGGTTCCTAAATTGTAGTTATTTTAAGTTGGCGTGACAGAATTGGTCTGTTTGGATGTACCTTCACTATTTTTACTGGACTCATGTTTGTGCTCCATTTGGTCTGTCCTCTCAGGAACGGTGGTTCCTCTTCGACCAGATCAATCTCCAATTCTTCATCTGCAGAGGAAACAGTCATAGAAGGGGGATTATTTATCAGGCAGCATAGTTTTTATTGTTGCAGAAACTTTAGAATTAAGTGCAGAGTTGTACCGTCATCATCGTCCAATTTGGGAAGGATTCCCGTCTCCTCGTCAAATTCTGGATACTCTTCTTTGGGAAGCACATTGGCTGCAATCATCTGAACGATCACAGACAATTAAAAAGCAGTTTAGCATTGTAGTAACGTATCATCACTGACGGCTGAAGGAGTCCGTTTGACTTTTCTTTGTGACAATACACATTTCTGATTTCTTTTCCATACCTGTTTAATCTCCCATTTCTCAAGGTCGGTGATCTTAGCAAGTCGTTTCCGCTCTGTTGGATTTTCCTGTATTTCCAGCGTACTACCTTCAATTGGGCAGTCAGGGTTTCTCATGGCTTCACGTTCAACTCCAGTGTCCAAGTTCCGTCTCCGGTTGGGGTTCAGGTCCTCCCCCGTCTCCTGGTCGACATCCTGACAACATGCGGACATCATTATATCAAATGTAAGCATGAATTATCAATTAATAAATTTATGTTAAGCAAATACAGATTAATCTACGTAATTTTTACCTGGTTGCAATTTTCAGGGCACAAGTAAAATTTTAGAAAAATAAAACGTGCTAACTTTACTTTTTATTTAATATCATCATTTTAACGTGATTTATGCATAAGTTTAAGACACACATGAATTGTCATAACTCACCTTCATGCTAAGACTGGCTTTGGTTCCAGTGAACGACAGCACTTTGACCTTCACCTTTTGACCTTTGGTGACAACATCAGCGACATTGGCTATACGGCCTTCCTTACGTAACTCGGAGATATGCACCAGGCCCTCCCAGCGTTTTCTACAGATAATGAAAACAAACTTAAATATTCCAAAGTATTACAAACACAAAAATATGTGCAGGTTTGTAAAATTGTTAAAAAGAAACATAATACTGATAAGAACACAAAATATTGAAAAACAACCAAAACTTTTACATGCTGTGTGAGCATGGCTGCAAAGATGACGTGTTTTTCACTAACCTGAGGCCATCCAGCTGCACAAAACAGCCAAACTGCATAATACTGCAGATTTTGCCATTGTAGATGTCTCCAACAACAGGCTCGTCCGGCGGAGGTCGATCCACATGTCGATCTCTGTTGTCTTTGTCATCATCTCTATGTGGGCTCGGTGGATGGTCGCTCCAGCGAGATCGTTTTCTTCTGCGCTTGGGATTCGTTTCTCCTTCATGAGTGTTTGACGTAGAAGGAGAGGGATTTCGCTTACGACTATCCTCTGTGACTCTACCTTGGTCACCATGCAAAGGTTTGACTGACCTGATGAAGAAAAGCCAAATTTTGTAAAAGTGTTTTGGCTGTAAGGAGGTACTTCAGATCTAAAAGTCATTGTAGATTATATGTTGTTTTATAAGGGGGTGTCAGTTCAGAAAGACATTTGCTTTGGGGACAAATCTTTATTTCTAATCACCCGTTAGCAGAGCTTGTTCCAGAAAATTTTGGCATTAGCATCTCAAGCTGCTTCATAGCTGCTTCTGCAACTTGCTTATCCTCTCTGTCTGCATCAATCGATGGAATCTGAAAGCGACAAAATATACAAACATTAAATAATTCATACAGATGTATTTTTGTACAGCAATGCAGAGATTCGACAAATCGCTAACTATTACATCAGAACTGTCAAAGCTAATAAAAAGACTTCAATAAAATTAAGGAAAGGATCATTTTGATTGAGCAAATTAGTCTTACTGTCCACACAGGAGCATCTGGTTTACATAAAGCAGGGTATTTCTCTTTCAGTCTGTCCCTCTCAGTCGCTGGCTTATGAGCTAGTAAACATAACACAATTTAAAACGAAACCTTTAGCTGTTCATTATAAGGCATTGTTAAATA
This sequence comes from Antennarius maculatus, assembly GCA_013358685.1. Lineage (NCBI taxonomy): Eukaryota > Metazoa > Chordata > Actinopteri > Lophiiformes > Antennariidae > Antennarius > Antennarius maculatus. The sequence continues at coordinate 13,276,705 of CM023626.1, read as the reverse complement.
CAATAATTAAAATACAAAACTGTCTGTACCTTCACTGGTAGATGGTAGCTGTCGCATGGTGTTAATAAGTCTAAGCAAATTACCAACAAGGGTATCCTGAAAAAGACACGAGATTTTAGATCGAAAAGACAAGTTTAAAAAACCTAAAAAAGGAAGATGTTTGTTAAGCGACACACTTACTGTAAAATCTGCTCCATTTTTAGATAAAACTGCTTTGAATTCCTCAAATGTTGGGTGCTTTTCGGCCAAACTGATGATAAATTCAGCTGTAAAAACAGAACCGGCATGTGGCTAGAATCACGACCAGTTTTATTGAACAGTAAATAACAAGTCAGTCAGTTAACTGACGTATAGTTTTAAAGTAACATTACCTAGATCTTTCTCGCTTATTCCCAAATGGTTCTCCAACTCCGTACACACCTTCGACACTAAAGATAAATACTCAAGACGTTTAATTTCGTCCAGAGCAGACATTTTTAGTGTTTACTTCGAAGTTCTGACCTGAACAGGAAGTGGTTCTGTTTCTCTTCTTCAGATTGAGCTTCAGCGACTCGTCTCGGTGCTTGTCGCCCCCTGTCGCCCAATAAGCACATTACAGCCCCGGGTCTATGGCAATCAACACTCCACACGACAGAGGCTGATTTTAATCTTACATCCTCTATGACTTCTAACTTTTAAATTCGTCAAAATTCGTTATAAAATTTTTGCTATCCTTATCCTACGCTGTAAAAAAAATTATTCAGTAAAAGCACACTGAATAGTCTATAGTCAGGAATTCAAAACTTCAAAAAGCATGCAAGAGGACACAAGCCAGTGTCTTATTGTGCCGGTCCCAAGCCCGGATAAATACAGAGGGTTATGTCAGGAAGGGCACCCGACGTAAAACTTTTGCCAAATCAAACGTGCAAATCCAGTGGTGAGGTGTGCTGTAGGTGTGACAGAGGAGTTCAAGGTGGAGGTGGGACTGCATCAGGGATCAGCTCTGAGCCCCTTCTTGTTGGCTATGCTGTTGACCCTAAGTACTTAAAATCTACTAATTTTACTTTTTTAAATTAACTTCCAACAAGATTTGAAAGTGATAATTTCTCCAACTCCAACATTGTGATGCAGTGTCAGCTTACCAAGCCCGTGTGGTTATATGACCAAGAGTATTATGTTGGTATTTTTGACCAGTGAGAAAACCCTTACAATTATAGATCTTTAATTTTCAAACATATTACACCCAGTTCAAGGAGATGAATTTCTTCAACTGTATTTTTTAATTAAAAAAAACAACCTGAACTTAATGTTGTAGCTTCATCAAAAGTCGAGGCAAAACCCAACAAGATTAAGAAAACATGTGTTGAAGACACCATTTCACTGCCAACTATAGAAATGCAACAGTCTAAGAGAGACAAGGAATTGAATGGAAATGTCACATTTTATACATAATCTATCAAACATACATGATGACAGAGTGTTGACCAGTGAATGATGAAGGTTTCATTACAGTTCTATGAAGTCCCTCCTTTAGGTCAAAACGTTAAAATGTTACAATTTACAGAGTAAAAAATAATCTACAGAATCTCCTCACAGAAGGTTGTCATCAACTTCCTTTAAGTTCCTTTGCCGACACCAAGAAGAATTAATGACTCCAGATTTCTAATTCAACAGGAATTTATGTCCAACCTAAAGGTTGCTTTGCTGCTGGGGGGTGAATTGTATGAAGTCAACAAATTTAAAATAAGGAGTCAAAGCACAGCTTGAGCTGTGATCACGTATTGGCTGCCAGCACAGAATGATGCACTATCGCTGTCAGGAACTTGTGTTTGTGTAGACAGAAACAAACACAAACACACATATACTGTATATCAACGTCGTCTGAAGGCGCGGGAGATTCTCCAGGCGTTGGGCTCCTCGTAGCGGTTGTACAGAGGCTCAAGGCGCTGCTGCTTCTTCTGCTTACTGAGACGCGTAGGATCGGACACTTTGAAGAAGGCAGGCGCAAACTCCACCAGCCAGCGAGGGTCGATGGTGGTCACTTCCCGCATGTATTCCTTTGTGGTCAACACCAGCTCATGGTAGACAACCCTGAAGATCAAAAGAGAAACGTGTCACTAAGTTATTCATATATTCAAAGATTTTATTTCTTACTTGCTGATAGAAGAAAGAACTGAGGAGCTGTCGTACCACTCAGGCTGCCGATTGAACAGAGCACTAGAGGGGTGGATGTACACCACCTGCTGGTCTATAAGAGTACGGTAACCCTCCTGAGGATCCTTTTTGGCTGCATTCCTGAAGAAGCCACTGCAGATGGCTTTCTGGACCCGGACTGTGGCTTTAGCGCAAGATACCACGTCAAGTTTATGTCTACAGACAAGAGAGGAGGAAGTTGGAGGTTCATGAGGAAATCTGTTGCTTGAGATTCAGTTGTGGACATCTTACTGTGTCCCTGCACCGTACCTGTCCATGATCCCCAGCATCTGCTTGCGGATGTCCTGAGCTCGGCGCAGGGAGCGAGCCTGGATAAAGTTCTCGTAACACCAGGGGTTGGAGAACTTGTTGTTCTTCCAGGAGTTGTAGACGGCCAGCAGGGTCAGGTGATCCCCCTCAGGCTGGTGAAACTTGGCCTTCTTTTGGTCGGCCAAGGCCTGCTTATCCTTTACAACGAGAAAACAAAAATAACAAATGAGTAAGAGCAGATCTAAGTCACATGAGGGAAGACTTCACTAGAGTATAAAAAAAAAAAAAAAAGCAAAGAAAGGAAAGTTCAGCACTACCAGCAGAGCAACAATTAATTATTAAATACAGGACTCATTAAAGAAACATGGACTCCACTGTATATATGTCATTTTAAAAATTTAACGTGACAAAAATAAAAAATGCATTAAGTTAAACAGAAAGTTTAGTGGTGGGCGTACTTTCGGCCTATAGAAGACGTTCTGGACAGATAACATGGAGACGATGGTCAGCATCTCTTCACTGCAGCCCAGATGGACGGACATGATCAACATCTTACACAGCATCGGCTCCAGGGGGAACTCGGCCATCTGGATGACAAAATACAAAATTAAAAACAAAGCATGAAATAAATTAAAACAAACGCAAAGAAAAAAGAAGCAATTAGAGCGTGTTTAAAATAGAGGACAAGGAGGATTTCAAAGGTATGTAAAAGTTTGCTTGTGAAGAATCAAAGGAAATCCATTCCTCACCCTTCTCCCCAGTCGCGTGAGCAAACCCTCATCGTCCAGAGCCCCCAGCGTGTAGAGCTGCTCCATGGCTGTGATCAGCGTCTCCATAGGAGGAGCGTCCATGAAGTCAAAAGACAGGAGGTCATTGATGCCCATAGCCTGGTGGATGAAACAGATATAGCATGTATGTGATTCGCCCCACAGTCAAAACATGATGGTTCTGTGATGTTAGTGATGAAGAAACTTGACTTAATACGCTCATACGAGCTCTCACAGGCAGTGTGAAGACCAATATCAACGACAGCTTTACTTCTGACACACACTGGCGCCGTTTCTACACCTCTATCTGGAGCTTCCTTTAAGACTCTTTTTTGTATTTGCTGAGCTACCTTCAGAGACAGGACGGTGCTGGCCAAGTTGGTTCTCTGGATCTCGGGGACGTTGGTGGTCAGCATCTCGTCCCTGTAGGCTCTCTCAGTGTAGAGCCTGTAACATTTCCCTGGGCCGGTCCTACCGGCTCGACCTGCCCTCTGCTTGGCCTGGGCCTGAAAGTAAAGTAAAACACATCATTCAATACCTGCTCAGCTAAGTGCTGATATCAGGGAACAAGTAAGTCCATCATAAAAAACATTTTACCTGTGAGATGGGCGTCACCACCAGCTGGTCAATGCCAGTCTTAGAGTTGTACACTTTCTGCTTGACAAAGCCAGGATCCACAACATAATAGATTCCATCGATGGTCAGAGAAGTTTCTGCGATGTTTGTGGCAATGACCACCTGATGGGGAATAAAGATATTAAAGCTAACATGAAGGCCAATTCAATATCAATTAGAGAATGGCCTGTGACAAGAAAGTTAAGACCTAAAGTACGACCAAAGGAACTATCACTCTTAAAAAAAAAAAAAAAAAACTGCTGCCAGTTTTTACAAGGCATGCACAGACTGAATTCTATTGAGCTATTTGTCAGTCCAGGACAATTTATCAGGAAGACTAAAACCGTCATCACCTTTCTGCTGCCTGGCGGTGCAGGGTCAAAGATCCGGGTCTGCATTTCACTGGGAAGAGCAGAGTAAACTGGCAGAATGATGAGTTCAGGGACATCAGGCCCCAGAGACTTCATTCGCTCATACAAGATCTCACAGGCCGTGTCGATCTCTTCCTGTCCCGTCAGAAACACCAGGATGTCACCTGGAAAGAGACGAGGAAAAAAGTCGTATTTTAAGATAGTCAGACTGTTTTTGTAAAGAAGACCCCGGTGTGTGTTGAGATTTAAATCCTACCAGGAGGTTCAGTCAGGTGGATTTGCATGACTGTGATGAGACTGGCATCCAGGTAGTCTGTCTCAGGTTCTTTGGTGTAGAGAACCTCAACCGGATACGTTCTTCCTGGGATGGTGAAGATGGGAGCTTCATAGAAATACTGAGAGAACTTCACAGCATCCAGCGTGGCTGAAGTTACGATCAGTTTCATGTCGGTGCGTTTCTGTACAGTCTGAAAGAGGAAAAATTTGTCTCACAAGCTGCACAACTTGCATCCTCCCAATGCCTAAACCCCTGCTCATCCTGCTTACCTTCTTCAGCAAACCAAAGAGAACATCAGTGTGGATAGTCCTCTCGTGAGCTTCGTCCAACATGATAATTGCGTACTGGCCCAGTTCAGAGTCGATCAGGCATTCTCTCAACAACATGCCATCCGTCATGTACTTGATCACCGTCTCAGGGCTGGTGCAGTCCTCAAAACGGATGGTGTAACCCACCTGGAACATTAAATAATAATAATAATGGATTAGATTTATATTGCGCTTTTCTGGACACTCAAAGACACTTTACATTGGATCCATTATTTGTTCACTCCTCATTCATACTTGGTGATGGTAGACTACGTGTGTAGCCACAGCTGCCCTGGGGCACACTGACGGAGGCGTGGCTGCCAATCTGCGCCTACGGCCCCTCCGATCACCACCGGAACAATCACACATTCACACACCAGCGAGTGCCCCACTGGAGGCAAGGAGGGTAAAGTGTCTTGCCCAAGGACACAACGACAAATGACTCGGCGGGAGCGGGAAACGAACCGCCGGTCTTGAATCATTGGACGACCTGCTCTACCACTGAGCCACGGTCGGTATAGGTATATTAGCCTCCTGGATTTGAACCTGAGAGTAGAACATATCTTTATTATCTTACATGATCAATAAGTGTGAACACAGTTAAGGTTGCATCGCTTACCTCTTGTCCCAAACAGCAACCGTACTCCTCCGAGACTCTCTTGGCCACTGACATGGCGGCGACACGACGGGGCTGCGTACAGCCGATCTTCCCTCTGGTGGTGTAGCCTGCCTCTGCCAGGTACTGAGTGATCTGAGTGGTCTTACCAGACCCGGTCTCTCCGATCACAATCAGGATCTGGTTGTCGTGAACAGCCTATGATACATCAACAGGAAGTAGAACATTACAAATTGGCACTAAACTTGCACACCTGCATTTTATTCCTGATTAAAGTTAACATTTGTAAAAGCTGCCACAAGAGGATTGATAATGATGAAACCATCTGCACTGAGATATCAGTATTTAATTATTTTATTCTACATTTCTGCAGGGATCTCTTTTTTTCATGCTTCAAACCTAATAATCTAGTCATCAACATCCAGCAGATGTTTCCCTTCAATGCATCTCAAAGCAGAATCTACTTCAGCCTACACATCTGGTGGTTCAAGTATAATAAAAAGCCTCATGAGAATAAACTCTAAAATCCCAAGGAAAAGCTTGGGATCTTGAGTCTTAACACTTACCTACTGACAAGAAAAGGCCATTTAGTAGTTTTTTTTTAAAACATTTACACGAAAAGAGGTACAAACCTCTAAAAATTCTCATTTTGATTTTGCTCCTTTAAGTGTGACAAACCTGAATTAGCTGCTCCTTCAGCTTGTAGATTGGCAGGCTCTCCCTCTGCTCCAGGATGGAGAGCTGTGTCTTCTTTCCATAGGAGGCCTTGTTGCCTCCAAAGGCATGCTTCTTCCACTCTGGGATGTCATTGGGCATCATGCCAATGCCCCTCATGTTGGCTGCAATCTGCCTACCATCAGCTGCAAAAAGATGAGAGATGCATTGAGTAAATTAGTGTTAAAAGTGTTCATGTTAAGACTTCAGGCACATAATCCTGAAACCTATTACTGACACATCTGGCCAGTCACGGAAGGATAACGCCCACCCCCTGGAAAAAGACCACACAGACAAGCTAGCTGGCCTGACATGTGGCTGCTGGAAGTCAGATCTCCTGGCCTGAGGGGCCAAGTCTGGGGTGTAAACTCAAGAGTGAGCTAAAACACAGTTTGTGTCAAAAAAATATAATGATAACCAAGACCAAAAGCATTAAAATCAAACATATATTTAAATGCAAACTGGTTTTAGATAATTCATGAACTATTGCAAACCAGCAGCTGTTTTTAAGCACAGTCAAGGATAGGATAGGTCACATCTGTGACTTCCATCCATCAGATATGTGACATTAAATCATTCCTAACCGTCTGGCAGCGGGTCGACCCAGTGTTTATTCAGCCCCATGGGGATGGAGTCCATCTCTGCCTCTCGCGCAGCCTGTTTCAGCTCTCTTCTCTCTTTAGACAGAGCATTCTGCATCATGGCCGCTTGAGACAGGGAGCCATCTGGATTCTACAGGCAGAGGGAAAACACAGGGACAGCATGTTATTAACCTGTAAATGTTTGCATCAAGATTCACTGGATACATGTGTTTAATAGCTCCTGAAAAACAATTACATTTTCCTAAAGATAATGATTGTTGTAAATATTTCAATATTTAATTTCTAAATTAACACCAACATTAATGATTCTTCATCTAGTTTGTAGCATAACACTTTAATGTGATGACATGTTCAGAAATACACTGTACCTTGACAATCTTAACAGGGCTCATGTCCATGCTTTGTTTTGTGTGTCCCCTCAGGAATGGAGGCTCTTCTTCCACAAGCTCGATCTCCAAGTCTTCATCTGGATGGCAGTGAAAAAGTCAACAAGCAGCCGTTGACAGAACACTTCATAAGAATGTTCATCACTTTAATCCCTCCAAATGACACTACAATACAAACTGCTAGCAGGTGTAAAAGTGTCTAAAACTTTCATTAACTGATAGAATTTTTACCTTCTTCATCATCAACTTTAGGGAGGATTCCTGTCTCATCATCAAAATCAGGGAACTCTTCTTTAGACAAGACATTAGCAGCAATCATCTGTAGAAAGAGAGTGTGAGACTTAGCATGTGAAATCAAATAATGGCTTCAGTTGTTTCCTTATCTTTACACACAATGTGTCTAAACATAAATACTACATAGACACACCTGTTTAATCTCCCACTTCTCTGGGTCAGAAATTTTAGTGAGTCTCTTGCGCTCCAGGGTGTCATCCTGCTCCAGCTCAGGGGCGTGGACCTGATTCAGGTTGCTCGGTCGGTCAGGATTCCTCATGTAGATCTCTTCCCCTCCGTCTGGGCCTACATTTCTCCTCCTGTTGGGATTCAAATCTTCTCCTGTCTCCTGGTCCACATCCTGTTCAAAAATGCAGCAAAAAAATGATTTACAGACTATCACTATTACTCATCTTTCATGTAACGGGACTTGAAAGACCTCGATTTACCAGCTGAATTTTATGCACAAACACAAAGTCCAACCTACCCTATCTCTGATGTATTCAACAAAAAGTCTACACACCTTCATGCTAAGGCTGGTCTTGGAGCCCGTGAATGAGAGCACCTTGACTTTGACTCTTTGGCCTTTGCTGACAACATCAGCTACGTTGGCCACGCGGCCCTCTCTACGCAGTTCAGAAATGTGAACCAACCCCTCCCATCGTTTCCTACAGAGAGAAAAACAACACAGAATTACTAACAGAATAACAGACTGGAAAAAAGAATCTTATGCGCCACCTAAGCATAAACCAGTATATAGAATGTGTGATTTTGATTGGGGCAGTATAGGAATCATCCTGATCATACTGACCTCAACCCTTCCAACTGAACAAAGCACCCAAACTGCATGATACTGGTTACTTTGCCATTATAGATGTCACCAACAGAAGGCTCTTCTGGAGGAGGACGGTCCACATGTTTGTCCTTCCAACGGTCAGAGTCTCTGTCTTGGTCTTTTCTGGGGCTCGGTGAGCGATCATTCCAACGAGAAGATTTTTCTCTTCTTTTGCCACGATCTCTTTCTCTGTCTCTCTCTCTGTATCTCTCACGGTCTCTAGAGCGAGATCTGGACCTGGAGCGAGAACGATGGCGCCTCCTCCGGTCCCTTTCCCGATCTCTGTCTCTGTGTCGATCTCTTTCTCTGCTTCTACTCCTACTACGACTGGCTCGTCTGCTCTTTTCTGACCTGAAAGATTGAGTGACAAAAACCAAAAACCTTAAATAGGGAAAGCCTCCAATAACACACACACATATACAGTTTTGTTTCTTTTGTGATTGACATTGACATTACATCAACATTTTCAGTAGAACTGTTTGTAATTTTCATTTAATAAATAGAGATCACACATGATTTTGATTTCAGGAAAGAAAATGAAAACATCAGCGTCTGACCTGCTCTTGCTGGGTTTGGAGTCTGTTCCACTGACGCTGGGCATAAACATCTCCAATTCTTTCATGGCATCAGCTGCTACTTTCACATCATCTTCGTCAAGTAGCTTCTGAGGAAGCCAAGAGGAACAAATAATATTCGCAGCAAAGTACAATAAAACATATTGAACAGCAATATTGCAACATAGCTGTGCTACAAAGAAGATGAACTGCCTTACATTAGTAGTTTTTTTTGTTTGTTTTTTTGTATTTTTCCAAGCTCACCAAAAAAACCCAATACACTCATCAGTCCAAGAGTAACAATTATTGTAATACTGTCAATGCCACCAACAAAAAATGTGTCACAGCCACGTACCCTTGGTGCCGGATCATTTGGTCTGCAGAGTGCAGGAAATAACTCCTTCAATTTATCCTTTTCTGACTTGGGTTTGACCAAATCTTCAGAAACTGAAAGTAGAAAGGTAATTAACAGAGTTTTCTAGTTGCAAATGGTGAAGAGTATGAGCCAACAGTATAAGATATTAAACAAGGCAAGAAATGGATATCCACTAAAAATACAAACAAAGTAAATTAACTGTTGTTTTAGGGGTAAATGACTGTCAAGGTAAAACAGTAATTCATTGCTCCATAGAGTTTTACTTCTGCAGTACCCAGTTTTATTTTAAATAGCTGCAGTGCTCATAAAAATAAACATAACCAACAATTTGCACTGGATTGTTGTGACTGTAAATATGAATTCACTGTTGGTATATTCGCCAACAGTAAATAAACCAAAACTACTAATGCTATGGCATCTCAGCAGGAAAAAAGCTTCATTAACTTACCTTTACTGGTTGATGCCTTAGAAGGAGGTCGCATAGTCTGAATGAGCCTGAGCAAATTACTGATGAGAGAGTCCTATAAGAAGCAAAACAGAACAGATAGGGACAATATTTTAGATAATGAAGTTGGCTAACTGTGACCATTAATGACCGTTAATGAAGCATTTAGCTTTAAACTTACTGTGAATTCGGCTCCATTTTGGAGCAAAAGAGCTTTGAATCCATCAAACGTCGGTTGTTTTTCAGCAAGGTCTATAACAAATTCAGCTGCAAGGCCATGAAAGAACAGATAATTACCAGAGAAAATGACATTGTTTAAGTTCACGTCTCAGTACAGCCTGACGTTGGTAGAGATTTATATTAGAGTCGTAAACAATTGCAAGAAATAAATACTTAAAAGTATTTAATCTTGTAGCAATAAAGTCCAGTTCAGCGTTAAACCCATCACAATGTGGCTAACTTTAACAGTTAGCAGAAGCAAGGTGGTTAGCCAAGCTTTTAGCGTAGCTTTATCTTCGCAGAGCTATTCACGGTAACAAATTACACACCTAAGTCTTTGTCGCTTATTCCCAGATGGTTGTCGAGCTCTGTACAGACTTTAGACACCAGAGACAAATATTCAAGCTGCGACAGCTCGTCAACGCCAACGTCAGCCATTCTCCTCGAATCTTGTTGTATTTAGTAGCGGAAATCCACGGCAGGCATATAGAACGCTAAATTACTACGTCATAATCGTGCGCCCCCCGCTATTGGCTCACAACAAATACGTCACCACCAATGTCACGTGGGTAACGAGATTTGCCGCATGATGGCGGTAAAACTCCTGAGAATACGTCTACGATAGCAACACTAATGGCGTCTCCAAATATGTAGCATATACTCTTTTATGGTTTCATAAGAATTCTTCGTTTGCGGTTTGAAGTAAACTAACTGTAAATGCATTTTCCCTTATATATCATGCATCTTTGAGGTGCATCAGTGAAGTTAAAGGCAAAATAACTTAACTGAGCCTGAGTTAAGTTATTTTGCCTCCTTTTTTGTGTCATCCAAGTGTTATACAGTACATTTTATTTAACTTTGGACAATGTATAATGCATCTATCCTCGAATCTTTTTAAAGACAATATTTTGTACACCACTCTATAACTGTGTCTAAAAATATCTTCTGTAGGCTTAGAGGATTAACTGTCGCTCTTGGGTAGATGATAACAGCTACATTATGTCTGGTATGGCCTTGTTGCTTAAATAATTTGTTGGGATGCAATAAAGAATTTAGTAGCCCTGACAATTTTAAGATAATTTAGGTGCAGAAAGGGGATGTTTGTCATTCCAATTTGCTCAAATGTGACTAAAGTGAGCTTCACTGTGGGGCCATATAAATGTACTTAAAACTGATTTTTGTGAGTTGTTACCAACCTATGAGGGAAATCTTAATTTCACAGCATAAGTAATATCTTACACAACTGTGTGCTCTAAATTTGCGGCAACTGTTTGGAGAAGGCGTGTCCCACTGACAAATCCCCCATGCACAATTGTACCCCAGTTGTTCCTGACCTCATGTACGCTCTCATGTCATGAGAACACTCTGTGCATCCAGGCTCTAAAATCTTCCCATAAATATGGAGACTGCTGCAGTACCAAAATGTACAAATGCCCAGTGTTTTGCAATGAGATGTTTAACTATCACACATGGATGTCATTTTATGGATTTCATAGTTTAAATAAAATTCTTTCCTGGGTCCAGAAGAAATATTTTGAGCATAAACAGATTTTTATTGGTAATTATTTCCAGCATTTAGACATATATAAAGATAACAAAGGATTGGCAGGTTCAGCTTTTCATTTGCCAACTTGGTAACTTAATTACACTGTTGTATGATCTATTTATACAAATATATTTCTCCCAAGTAAATTTAAGACCATCAAGCATGGATGAAGTGACACACTTGATGAAGTCAAAGAAAAATGATGCAACCTTTTAAGGCTGAAATGTTTTGAAATTTCATGATTCATTTTGCACATAAAGGCAGTACCTATGATGTATAGATCTTTCCAGAAATCTGTATTTGCCATTTTATACTACTGTTTTGGATCATTCAAAACATTGTCAAATAAGTCGCTCTGTTTTGACTCACTGTTTTAGCCAGAGGGCAATGCCAACTGTCTTTTTGGCAATTCTCATATTGGAGTGAGATACATATTGATGGTTCAGACGTCAAAGAGGATTCACTTTTAATACTGCAGTGGGTGATTTTCCAATTTTCCCTCGAAAATTAGCAAAAGGAGTATATTTAAAATTTATATAAGACATGAACTTTGGCTTACTTTGTGCACAATTTATAGCAGCGAATTGCTCCATGCGATCTTGGGTACTTAGCTCAGCCTTATGCTACAACTCTATCTCAGGTTTTTATCTTGGCCAGTACACAAAGTGTCACTGTCTGCAGTCGTGATTCATGGTTTTGTACTTACTAACAGGCTTTTGGCTCACAGAGGCTTAATGTGTTTTACTGAAAGAGAAGTGAGGATCGGTAAATCAAGCATGCACATTACATGACTTTGTATGTGCTGTCAGGGTCATCTTAAGGTGTGTTGTGTTTATGTTAAGACTACAAAACTGGTATCCAGGACGTGGAAGACAGTCTCACTCCCCCGTCCTGGAATAACCTTTTATACACTTCACAGCACATCCTCAGCTCATTGACCCTTTGGACCCTCGTACGCAAACATTTCTTGGTCTGTTTAATCTACATATTCCCCTCTGCTGGTGCCTCATAGCCTCACTCCTCTCAGACCTCCTACTTTTAATCACTTTATTAAATGTTCCTCAATAGTCACCTATAATTATGTCATATTCCACACGCTATCACTTAATTCCTAACTGAGAAAGTATTCACATGTTCTTCCAGGAGCCTCATGTTCACACAATATTATACATTTAAAGAAAGTTAACCTATGAAACCTAACCTGTGTCTGTCTGTCTTTTACAGTATTTTACACTATAAGCACAGAACCTGTAAACTGAGGTTATGTTATTATTTTTGCTGCAAGTCTCATTTCTCATGTTACCAGTCATCCTTTTTAAAAGGACACATTTTATATGTTTATGATTTCCTGTGTTGACTTAGATAATAATGCATCATCTAGTAAATATCTACTTTCCCAGCAGAGAGTTTTCTCAGATGTCCCATGTGATCTTATTCCAAGTCAGAGCATTTTTTATTTCCCAAGGTCCCAATGCTGCAATCCGTGAAACAGATCTGCATGTATGGCACTAATTCTATTCTTTAAACTAAAGCAAACTTTAAAGTTTCAAAATCTACAAGTGGGTAAATACTTATGCTTTTTATGTCATAAAACAAATAAAAACCTGCTTAAATGCCGACCTTATGTCAAGCATCTAACTGACAACTCAGTCACGAACGCAGTGACCTTAGTATATGGTGAAATGCAAAGAATGATAACTTATTTCTGATGCCAGTAGCACTCTATAATCTTCTACATGAATGGAAACTCTGGTTCTATAAATGTTATGTGCAGCCCTGCAGTTGCTCCGTATAAAAGTAAATTAAACAATGTAAACGCAGCTGCTGTAGGGGATGTAATTGTAGCCCAATTCTAAGTACAGCAGGACCCTTACCACTCACACCTATAAATCTATACTTTAAACATAGCTGTAGTACTTTTGAACATTAGAGAAACAGCCAAGCTAACCGAGTTCCCATGCTTTCAGCACTTTTACACCAAGATAACTCAGGATCAGACAATTGCTCTATAAGTAAATCCAAACTACAACCTTTGAAGGGCCTCCAGTGAACAGTGTCCACATACTTTTGGCCACACTGGGCCCATGGAAGAGGAGTAAAAGTCTATTTAAAATAACAATGGACGATAAACACCAGCAGAAACACGAGACCCAAACAGGTGGCATTATGTCTCTTCTTTGGATTCATGGGGAATCTATTTATTTCTCCCAGCATCCATTTGCGTAGCTACACATCCATTCACTGTTCAAAAGAAAACATCCCTCATTTCTCGCCCCTTCCAGGTCCCCTGAGTGGTGTAGGCTTCCAACGCAATGTATATATTTTTCTTCACCTGACCACAGCAGTTCTTTCCCTCTGCCGTCCTCACCTGACCTGATTTCAGAGGACTAAGGGAAACGCAGCGGCGAGGGGAAGGGGAGGGGTTGGCCTCATGCTTACATAAGAGGTCTGTAATGTATACAGAACACATGGTACATGTTCATATCTGCCCTTGATCTTTGTACATCGTTTCCTTGGTGGAGCGGAGACACTGAGGATTAGATGGACTGAGAAATAGAGATGAGAAGAGGAGAAAAAAAAACAAGTTACTATTGGAGCAGATTCTTTAAAAGGAGATTGTGTGTTCAAGAGAGTAAAAGAGTCCAAGGGGGAGACAGAGGGGGAGGGAGAGGTATTAGCAGGCCATCCATTCTCCCTTGGGTCCCTTGGGTACTTGGATTTACATTCTTCTTGTCCACTGTCCTGTTAAACGCACATTTGTGTTTGCATGAAGCTCTTCATGGCCATGTTTGTGAGGAAACAAATGAAGATTAGGAGTTTCACCCCTGGCTTAAATGCAAAAAATAAATAAATAAATAAATGTACAGAACGCCATGTACTTTTCTAGCTGGGCCCACGTGCATGCGTGAGGGAAAAGCCAGTGGAAGCGGATTGGAAGAAAACGGGGTGTTGGCAAACAGTCTTTGCGATTCAACCATACACTGCAATTGACAGTGCAGCTGGCTGCAATGTTCTCCTGCTGTTGAGTGGAAAATTCCTACTATGACAGAGCCTGAAGTGCGGGAGAGCGAGGGTGTATGTATATGACACCCGTGAAAGAGAGAGAGGAAAGAAGGAGGGTGATCCGAGGGGGCTGGGCTTTGGTCCAAACAGACAGCGAGGGATTGGTTGGCGGAAAACCTGCCTTTGTGAGATCACAGCCCCCACAACAGCTTCCACCCACATGGCAGATTTCATGTGAAAAGATCCACCCTGCCTACACCAAAATTATTATACAAGGACACTTATTTCGGAAGTCACTCAAATCACCTGCCATACAATGACGTCTGGCATGAAGTAGCAGAGAGGAGCCTGCTGGAAAGCATTGCAGGATTTAACACAAGCGCATGGGAAAACAACTTTAGCGTGAAGAGCAAAAACAAAACCTGCAAGATTATTAACATTGCAGGGAAGGTGACCGACAAAAACAACTTTGCATGAATTTGACAGCATCATATTCAGGAAGGCTAAACGTCTAACCACAGATACCTGACACCCACTGCACTCCCGAGTACGAGCTGCTCCCATCTGGCTCCCAAGGCCCTATGCCATACAGGTGCCGAATGCATAATGACCACATAAGGGAACGCTTGTCATTTTATGAGATCTGACCTCTGGTAAGGGTCGTGCAATCTTTACCGGCACATTTATACTTTATAAATGGCACCTTGGTCTATATTCTTTGGTAGAAGTGGGAAAAAAAACATTCAAATTTCAGTCCAAGCAAAAAATTGTATCACGCTATCTTGAATATTAGAAAAAGGGATGAGAAAATTCAAACTTGTTTGATAGCATTTCAGAAAGTGAGAGCTCCAGAGTGGTGATCATGGAATATACAGATATCATATAGCACTATAGGGTATTATGTAACTATGAATTGTTATTATGTACTTTATTTTGGTTCACTCACAGGTCTGTGATGTGATCGGCCTCAATTCCAGAAACATTACACAGTTGCCAGCAATAAAAACCTCTGATCAACCGACTAGCTTTCTAGCGCCAGATGGCAAAAAGACAAAGCTATGACTCGCTGCTGAACTCAGTCTATCAGAATTTAACCGCTAAGGAGACGGATATTTCCCACAGGAGGTGGTGGAGACCAAAACAGAGGAAAAAGCAGTATGATTATTACAAACGATATGAAACAGAGTCATCAGTCAACACTCCATCATAGCTTCAGAATGAGTTGGTGTCATTTTTCCAAATGTTTCCAAGTGGCTAAAAAATCCAGTGATGCCCCTTTTGAAAAGTTGATTATTGGTTGCATTGGCTTTTATTCACTGTTTGAACTGAGACAGAATAAAAGCAGGTGAAAAATAATTTATATATGAACAGAATGTTTACAGAACACCTCCTTTACATGTACCTTTACCTGTTCCTGCTCTACTCAGTGGTCACAACAGTCCCTTCATCTTTAGACCACCAGATGGCAAAGCACTGTCAGGCTGATAGTGTCAACCTCAAGCGACCCTTAATAACCTGGTAAATCACTGCAGACCTTTACTCCACATCTTCATCATCATTCTTTCTCCTCTGCTGCAGGTCAGATTCCTACCTGGTTCCTTCTTTTTGCAAGTAATAACCAGAAACTCCAGCAACTGAACCCATTCACATGATAGAATTCTTTCGGCTTTTGACAATTTGCTGAGCTGCTCAGTTCAACCTAATCCAAATTGCCCCGACATGTAGCAGAAGGATGTACCATAAACCCGTGGCATGAGGATTTGCAAGGTATGTGTAATGATGTTATTTGGTCAGCATATCTGTAAAACAGAAACAGCTGGCGCTCACCGAGGGGCGTTAATACATCATCAGCAGACATGCTCGAAATTAAGTGAGTTATGATTATTATTATTATTTCTGACTGAGCCAACAGCCTCCCTGTCTGCAACGATGCATCAGTTGGACTTGAAGGATGAACAGGCAGACTCTCACTGGAAAACATCACCAACTTCTGATTCGATCTGTCAATAAGTCAAGACAGGATATGGCCAGACATGGGCTGATGAACTGAGCAGCGCTGCCAGCGATTTACTTTCCACGTTGATTCTGATTTGAACAGACAAACCTTGTTTACTCCTCATTTAGCCATCATTCCAGCCCGCCCAGTTTGCATCATTTAGCTGCATGCTACCGTTAAGAACACTGTCCTTGCATACCACCGGAAAATATAGCTGTCCTCAATCTTAGTAGGATTATGTGATCACCATGGATTATGGTACACAGGGACGTTTACATTTTCATATCACTGAAACCTACATAGGGAATGATGGGAATATGTGAGGTAATACAGCTGAACTATTTAGAGTTGGTGTGAGGATAAGATATAGAATAAATGTTATGATGCATTCGTCACTTAATGGGGATTAGAGATTAAAAAGATACCCAGCTGTGTGATCTAATTTCACAATTCATGATAGAGAAATGACTTAATACTTTATAGACACGTGGAGACAATGAGATGATAACAACACACAATTTTTGTGGGTTTAATTTATTAGACCATTAATGAAAACCCTTCAGCACATGATGTAGCTGGCTGGAGAACTGAGAGCCAAAAAGAGCCAGTGAGATGTCAATTTAGTCACATATTTATTACATAAATATATAGTAAAATAGACCAGCGACAATTACCATAAAAATATCTTCCTTTAAAACCCTGACCATAAACAAAGATTGGAAAAATCACACATCAACATTTACAAACACGTTGATTGTCTGGAACTGTCATAAGCAGCCCACCACAAAAACCTGACATCACACCACCCACTGGACTCAGGTTGGTTGTGGGGGGGTGGGGGTAGGGATGGGATAGGTTGGGGGGATTACAGGGGTTACAGGGGGAGGGTGGCAGGTGCTCTGGAACAGCGGGACATTGAAGGAAGGACAGGTCCAGGTGTAAAAGGGATCGGTGTGATGGAGGTGTGGGTGGTGTGTGAGGAAATCACAGTAGATATTCGGATGCTTCCTGCGCATGTGTGTGTGTGTGTGTGTGTGTGTGTGTGTGTGTGTGTGTGTGTGTGTGTGTGAAAGACGAGAAGTGTGTATTTATTGAACCCAGACTGTTGCCTATAAATTGACTGCGTGTACTCACATGTTCTGTGCTTTGTTGGTTAGTTGAAATCCTAAATATTGTTCCTTGCTTTGCATGCTTGTGACAGTGACGACATCTGAGAATTAAATGATGACAGTTATCATACAAAAAAATATAATAATAATAATTTCACATACTTCTTATTGTCTGGTTCAACCTGCACCAGATACCAGGAGGCTGTGGCTTGTAGTGTAGTATCCTGTACTGTTATCAGTCACAGAAAAAGTCAACTGAATCAACTTAAAATGCCTTAAACTGCTTTTTTATTTTACCCTGAAAGTATATATTATCTGGCACCTCTGGATATAAACAGAAAGAGAGAGATCTGTTCTTAGTACAGTGAATGGCCATGTGTTTCCCTGTGTACTGCATCCCCTGTCCACTGCTTTGCAGGATACTACTGACTACGATGTATCTGCAAACTCTGCTGTACACTGCAAGAACAATGATTTATTCTTATACAGATTCTCATCTGGATTTCTATTCCCTTTGGCTTCGTACGCTCTCTCGAACTCCCTCAAGCCAAGATATTTCTGCAACTCACAAAACTCAGTGGCAAGAATGTTGAAGATGGAAAACTTTTTTGATCAATCCTTTTACTTTAAGATGATAAGCAGGAGTAAGTCATAAGGTTTTACTCCAAGGAGGACCTCTAAAGTCACCATACAGTAGGTATTTTTGTGTTTTAAAAAAATGCCAGAGTTGAAAATGGTGGCATTTATGGGATATAATTTACATTTTTTTTTGCAGTTTGGAAAGTCCCACAACGTTTGTCTAGGGTCTGTTTTTAATGCCTGTATTTGGGAGAAAATCCTTTTGGTGCTTTAAGGGATTATTTACATTTTTTTTTTTATTGCAGTCATATGAGTGACTGCTGGGGCAAATATCCAGCAGACCTGAAAGGCAGCACTGCTATATAAATAAATCTATGGTGGCTATAAATAATGTAAAGTCAAGCAGCGAGGGCCGGGGGGGAATGTTTAAAGCAACGCCATAAAACGGCGCCGTTGATTGTGAGCTGCCACCAGGGGCAGCGGTGAGCACACAGCTCACCTGGACAGCGAAGGAAGAAGAAATCTTCAACGAAGACCAGCTTTTGATGGTTCCTATAACCTAAACTTTTCTTTTTTACAACATTATGCTAAGATTATTGACTTCAACACCCTTCCACCAATGAATTTTATGAGTTTCAGGATCAATTTATGCACAATCAGAGTCCTGGGTCATGACAGGTGACAAAGCTCCCTTTCGCACGTCATTCTATTATATCATCCAGAAATAATATGACTAGCCTGAATTATAGTTTGCATTGAGATCTGTGACAAAATCTTGACATGCTTTCCATATAAGTGACAAAAACTCCTCACATCTTGTCTTTGGCACCTTCTGACTAACCCTGATCCTGACCGGTCAGGTCGTGACCCCTGAGTGTCTACAGAACACATCATAGTTTTCCCAGCAGCCTTTGCAGTCACAGTGAAGCAAGGAATTCTTGACAGAGTGATACAAAAGTAAGAAAAGCTGTATTAGCTGTTGGTTCTTCTTTTTTTTTTTTTAATATAGATATAGCTCATTTGCATGTTTATATTTTAATGTTTTGTTAAACATCTACTGCTGGTTTGAAATCTTGAAGTTATAGTATGTGTTTCCATAGTCACAAATGTACTGAGCAGGTTGAACAGCAACCTTCCAACATCCAAGGAAAGAAAAAAAAGAGACAATAGAGATTCCAAAAGAAACAAGAAATCAAAGCCCAAGAAAATTCTATCCGACGTTGATTTTTGTATGCTTCTATTTTCCATTTAAATACACCATCCAGACTTTTAAAGTGGTATCTTCATGTTAAATCAAGACACGCTAGTCATGCTAACACTCTATTCATCGGGATCCACATATTCCCGTCTGCAACGTTTACTTTTCTTGATTCATCATCCACCTTTTGATTCATTTGCTTCTACTATACAAGTGTGTGAAAAGTCATTTTCATTGTGTTTTCATTTGTGAATCTCATCTAAAAGGACAGTAAATTGTGAAAAAGTGAATACGGACAGAGACAGTTCATAGACATTTTTACAACATAACCCCATCTAGAAATCAAATCGGACATGGAAACACCTACCAGCACTGACTGCTGAATACAAGACATAGAACTTGTCGAGTCCACTAGTTATCTGCTTTTTAGTGAAACATCTATCCTGCTGTTAAAGATACCGCTTTGAAGCGTGGTGTTTTTTTGCTAAAAAATGCTTTCTGTACAAGCAACATGAGATCTTTCTGCTGTAAACACTGAGCGTAAAGGTGGTGAAGGAAAGAGGATGCTTCCAGCGGACATGGAGCCTCAAAGAGGTGCTTGATGGTGATTTGCTGGTGCTGTGTAAAGTGGTTTGGACCTGCTACAGAGTGGTCCCTCTCTTCAGATTTCACAGTTGGCTGCGTATTTCCTCTGGTTTTTGCAGTGGGGTTGTGTACTGCATGTGAGATGAGTGTGTACTGTATATTCTCTCAGGATGTAGGACAGAACAGAAGGGAGATGTTGGACAATGAGCACAGACAGGGAAGAGGGAGGCGGGAAAAGCACCCTTTGAGGCTGGGTTATCAAACCTGAGCAGTTCTGAACCAATTCAAAGCTCATTTTCAACCTGACAAGCATTGCATATTTTTCTCGTAAGCACAGATCTCCCAACGCTAAGATATTAATATAATTAATCTAATCTTTAATGCATATCTCTGATTAACAGACTATTAATAGATGAGATAATTTGTATACATTCTTAGCTGTCTAGGCATGTGTTTTCCCACCCGTTTATAAAAATACCCCCATGACTATAAATCAACTCGCAGATAGTCCGAGCAGCATAAAAGTCAACTCGCAAGTTGATGCCACAACACACTCCATAAGTGCTCTTAGTTCCATCTTGGGATTTGGTGTAGAAGGCAGCTGTCTCATCAAGGGACAGCGACAGCATCAAAGCTATTCATAATGGCCAGATTGGAGTTCGGAGCAGTCGCGCGCCATTTGGTATAAGGGATAAGCCGAGCACTCTCGTTTTCATCACATCTCTCTCGGTTACACATCTACCACTCGACCATTAGCACACGAGTGAAACAGCATCTCCACAGTCACAATCTATACCAATTAAACAGTCTGACGATGTCTTTAAAAAAAAAAAAACTGTTGGAAATTCGAGATGACGATCCGATATGCAGATTTGGCACTTTGCTCATGGCTCATGAGATTTAAATATTTTCCTGCTTGTTATGGTAACGGCCTCCAAATGGGGCCGTCAGTTCATGTGGAGTTATTTAATATTGTGTATTGCGATAACCTATAAATCACTCTTGAGAATCCTCAACTGCTACTGCTCACCGCTCTTATTCTACCATGCATTTTTCCAAGTACAAACATTCCTGATAAATCCTCCGCTGCTCTGTAAAACGATGCTGCAGAACAATACCACCAGAAGGGGAGTGACACAAAAGCAATCAATAAGGCCATCATTTGTAAAGATAACAAAAATACACTGCCTAGAACTGCAGCCATGGCAAAAAAAAAAAAAAAAAAATCTACTCTGTTCAGCGAGCAACAGTCTGGCTTTTGTTTGTGGGAATCTTTGCAGGTTTTCCGTTAAAATATCACCCAC
Source organism: Antennarius maculatus (assembly GCA_013358685.1). Lineage (NCBI taxonomy): Eukaryota > Metazoa > Chordata > Actinopteri > Lophiiformes > Antennariidae > Antennarius > Antennarius maculatus. The sequence goes on along the minus strand of CM023626.1, from coordinate 13,255,585 downwards.
TCCTCTTGCGCGACCTCACTACTCCCACGTATAAATGACTCTCGAGACCCCCTGCTTTTTACTCTGCTAGCCTGCTGAACACAGTAATAGTTACATTCTTCAAAAGAAATAATACAAGTCTGTGACAGGACTCTGTTTCACAGACTTCTGTCACGTACCGCAGCCTCAAAAGGTGCTTTTGAGAGGTTTTTTGAGGGGAAAGAAAGCAAAAGCAAGTCAATCGATGTCAGCGCCATGGAAATCAACAGCACATCATTCACACACAGAACGCAGCTCTGTCACATGAACTATGGACGCTGAACACACACACATATACATGCATGCACAGCCTTCATTTTGGCCATGCCAATCAGTACATTTTCACAAAGACAGACTATGCTCACCAAAATAGAACAGGCCTGTGGACAGAGGAAAAAAAGTACCACCCCCACCCTCCCACACCCAAGAGTGGATTGAACCCGGCTTGGATAGGAGCCATGTACTGCTGTTGTATGTACACCATTAGCTGACGGGGTGAGAGAGCAGGATGCACCGCTGCTGGTGGTGGTGCTTTCACCATAAAGGAAGAAAGCGCAGATGCTGTATTATTAATGAAAGGCTGACATCTGCCTTTGTACACCCAGTCACATGATTAAAGTTAAAACATGATGTTCAATTTGGACTTAAAAATAGGCTGGCCCCGATAAAATAAAACACAAGCAAACCCTTGTGTGTCTTCAATGCGCCACGGAAGCCCATTTCCGCCAGGAAAAGATGGAATGGTTAAAAACAAACAAAAAAAAAGATCGTGATCAGACAGCAAGTAAAACCTTTTGGAGAATGTCAGATTTTCAACTAATTCCTTCTGTTGTGCAGTTACGATTCTTTATTATCAGCTCTAATCATTTCATTCAATTCTGACACACTGCTTCCAGCAATGTGTGTGTCCATCGTCTGCCTTCTCTCCCGCCTCAATTTCCTGTTTCAGTCCCTTCAGTCTACTTACGGCCCTCCTTAAACGATCTACAGCAGTCTTGGGATCATGACCCAACTTCCCATTTGCTAAGGAAACGGTGCATAATCTGGGAACAACGTAATGTTTATGATGCAAAGGGGGTGGGTTTATTTTCTTATTTATTCATAATGTATTTTAGACCTAACATGAATGAATTAAATCAATCGCAATCTCCCATTCCCTGTAAAGAGCAGGTTTGCCAGTAGCTGGCGTATCACAACCCCACTCGTCCCAGTGAGGGACAGCTATGCCATCTTTGGCTGGTGGCGCTTCTGCCAGTCAGCCTTTAAATGCATATGAGAAAATGCGCCAATATCAGGGCCGCGGCCTGCTGTCTAGTGATGTAACTATGACCGCACGGGTCATATAAATAATCATTCTAATAGCAAATGTGTGGGTGAGTGAAATTATGCATCATTAATGAGGAAAATATTACTTTACCTGCAGCGATCCCCCAGGAAAAGAAATGATAGGTACGTAACCACTGACTGTGCCATGCACAGAGAAGGGACAGCCTAACTTAATTAATTCATGTTAATTAATATGTTCTACACATCCCAAAGGCCACACACACACATACACACACACACACACACACACAGACACTGTCCAGGTTTGTTTGGAGCCAATCAGATGTGGAGGTGCAGCGGGATGCCCATGTAGGTGAGATTACAGAGGAAAGGAGCTGTCTGGGATGGGGTCTGTGAATGTACATGAAATGAAAACCGGCCTCTTCTCATGCAACCAGAAAATAGTGGGGCAAACAATGCAATATTGGCTTTAGATCAACTTTCCTCTGGTCAGCGGTGTAGCTACTGTCTGCTACTTTGATAAAATACCTAGCCACACCTCATTTTAACACCTACACTCTCTTGGATGCACAGATGGGTGCAAATGTGATTGCTGCTCAATAATGAGAGCATCACGTGGACGTGAAAGTGACAAATGCAAAGCGATGCCATGCTTCGCCCAGGGAGGCTGACATAGTGATACTAACCGTGTTAACCACCTCGCTACAGGTAGGTAACTTCCTCTGGACAGTTAGCCTGTCGCTGCTTGAGTCACCTGATGTCAAGAACAGTGTAGCTTCAGCCACAGGCTCTACAGCGGGCCTGTTAGCGCCAGCGCCAGCAAAGGGAAAGATAAAGCATCGGATCACGTGATGTGTCTCATCAGATTAAATTAGACAGTGGTTTTTCCTGGGGCGGAAGGATGGAAGTCACTAAAGAGCAATGACTAAGCTGCAGTTACTTCATTATATCTTTAAATTCAGTGACTCTTTCAAACTGAACGCCCGCTAAACAACATTCGGCTTCTTTTGCATGGAGATGAATGGAAATGGGATTCATGTGACGATGTCCTCAACTTTGACGTGCACCATGCCTGAAAATGGGAGAAATTGGCGTTCCCATGGAAGTGCTGCGTTCACATCACAGCCGACTGGAGCTGATAAATTGCTGTTGAACACTTACAGTTAATGATCGCCGAATTTAATGGAAGTTGTGCCCTTTTTGTGCACGTTTTTTTTTTTTGGGAGCTTTTCTTCATCTGAATGAAAAGTTTAAAAATAGAGACTAATTCTAAATCTCCTTGAGGCAAAATTGTGATTTATGATAATGGGCTGCATATAATTCACATCTTTTTCTGACAGGAATGGGTCTCCATATGGTGTAGCAACAACCCAACCCCCCTCCCCCAAAAAAGTCACAAACCCATCCAATCAAATAAAGCTGACAGAAGCTGCACTCTCCGACCTCCACGTGTTAGGAAACAGGTTTTCATTGAGGGCTTAAGAAAGCAAAGAGGGTCTGGTTACTCGTAGTGGGTTTAGACTCGCGATCCGAAACCTGGAAACCTCCATCAATCTGACAGATGAACACACCACAGGAAAAAAAAAAAAGCACTTTGCTGATTGTGAATTGAGAAGACAAAAAAAGATGAGCTAACAATGATTTTTCATCTAAGGTTCATCATCATTTATTAGAAAATGCTCTTTTACCTGAGAGAATCCTTCAATAGCTTCCTTTACCCAGTTACAAAAAAATGGTCTGTGTTTGAATGTGTCTGTGTGTGCGTGTGTGTGCGTGCGTGTGTGAGTGCGTGTGGACGCGTGTGTGTCGGGAACGGGTCTCGCTAATGCTCTCATGGGTGGGCGCATTTTGAATGCAATTACGAGATAAGCGCTTTCCTACAAACATATAAATAAGATCTGATGAGACGAGATAAGTTTCACTCATTTGCTTATTGCACTTCATTAAAAATAAATGTAAACTTTATAATTAGTCTTTTAATGACTGCCTAAAGGCTGCATCTCATAGTGTTTTTTCACTTTTTTTTTTTTTTTTTAGGATAAACTAATTGAAATAAAACATTTAATGGTGGAAAAGGCAATTGGCTTGGATGTCATTTCTATTTTTTTTTTGGTCACAATCATAAATTGTGATTGTGCCACTTTTTGTGGGGCGTTCTGGGCCATTCAAAGTGCATTTTAGTTAAGTGCTTGAGTAAAACTGGTGGTCAGAGCGGATGTGATGTCAGCAGTGGGGTGATGTAGATTTTTCAAATCCTTCCTCATGTCTCATAAGCAGAGGTAATCGGTTGAGTAAACTTGCGCATGCTTTTGCACATTCCACTGATGGACATCGACCAACCAGAATACTCTTTACAATTACATTTACTTGGTCGGGATAGAAAAAAGGTTAAAGCTTCACACATGTCGCACAGGGACTGAATGAATTTAGGGGCTTGTGTAATTCTTGGAAGGTTCTAGTGGCCTTAACAATCAACCCACCAATAATGAGAGCATTGCATCACTACACATAGTTGTACCCAAACTTCCAAACAACACACGCAAACACGCAAATACACACACACGCACACCACTTTCTTAGCAGTTTACAAAAACAGCACATCACGTAGAAGCCTTATTCTCCACAACACCCCCAGTATCCCTCCTATTTGTTCTCTGAGACTCGGACTACGTGAAGAGCTGCTGTCCCCGAGACCAGCCGGTCTCTAAAGGCCAGCTCCTCCAGGCAGTCCTGACCTTCACCCACTCAAAGTACCAAGGGTCTTTAGGTCACGCAATCTGAATTTTTAAGCCAGGCCAAATTTCATTAAGAAGCAAGACTAGCTTGGTTGATCTTAAATCAAGCTCGTGTTTCGAAGGGAGCTGGAGGGAAATTGCATAGACATCTTGCTACTTGCATGTCTTCAAAAACTCTACATTTGGCATGGGAGGACCAAACACAACATAAAACCAAAAAAAAAAAAAAAACATACAACAAAAACAAACAAAGAACCCATCACAGACATCTCCACCCTTGTCCAATGTGTTAACATGTGACAATAGACTAGGATCATAGTATAGGAGGGATGGACTTGGGAGCCTCGTGAAGCCAGCCCTATAACCCCAACTTCTCTTCGTGTGGTCTGAACAACGCAATTAGATTAAGTTAAGTTTCACTACAAAACCCAAATTACTCTCTGCTTTAACCAGTCAGGGCTGAAGACAAATACGGTCCTCAGTTTAAACAGTCAACTCGGTCTGAGGCTCCACTTTTACTTGACATCCGTGAGGGGATAGCCAATGAATTTAAAGGGAGGCTGGGTGTGAATGCATGTAGAATATTCTCTAGCTTACATGCGCCTTTATGGCTTCTGTCCAACGTAAAAGCTGTGGCTATGGTTCAAATCAGCTATTGCATCTCATTTATGTCTTTGCTAGTCCCCAAACTGTTATCGTTGAAGCTAAGCTGTGACAGTGAAGAACTTTTGCTCGTCTGCGCTAGTCTATCATTGCGTGGCACAGTGTAAAAGACAAGTCCTAGATCGCATCTGGCTTTTATCTGCACGCAAAACACATGAAATATCAAGTATAAGCGGAGCCTCAACCAGTGGTCTACAACTGGTCCAGATATGCAAATGTCTTCTCGACAACAACTTATCAAAAACAGACCATGAAGGTTTTTAAGGCTGCCTTCTAGGAGGCCATGGGGTGGCAAAAATATGGAAATCCATTTTAGACTTTTACAAATATTTTGTGGATGTGTTGCATCCAAGTTAGCTAAACAAGCATGCCAAGTATTAGCTTGCTTATGTTCTATTCCCACTCAATTCCAGCAGGACAAGCTTATTTCCCTTCCAAACGTTAGCTAATGTGACTGCTGGCAACATCCGACATCAAGAGTTTGGAACAACTGAATCCAATTCAACAGATGAGCATACACACAACTATAGGCATTCATGTTTAGTGTGTCATGTGAGAATATGGCATGTATGAATCTATTTTCCAAACAAGAGGCACAGGGTTTATGATTATTGTCATGGGGCACTTGAATATGGATCGGCATGCACATGTGAGAGAGTGCACACATACAAATGTATGAAGCATTACACATGACTGTATTTTTTTTTTTGTTTTCTTACATGAAAGCGGGATGGAGCGGTTAAATTTACTCTGTTGCAATAAATCTTACGTGTTTGTATTGTATTTACATCCTTGGTTATGGCCAAAAACAAAATGCAAATGAAATCAAAAATGAAAATAAAAACAGAAAACATACAAAAATACATAACATAGTATTGCACCTTGCAGATGGGCAATATATATTCTCAGTTTTGTTGGTTGTTTGTAACGTCTATGTGACACCACTATCCTTGCTGCTGGTGTGTGAAAGTTAGGTTGTGGGTGCCAGGCTCAGGTCCAGCCCCCTCCTCTCAGCTACATTCAATACCATAAAGCACTCAGCCATTGCAAAAGTCGTAATCCCTCAGTCTTTGGGCTGTTCACATTTAAGTTTTAGACACCGTGCTATTTAGTAAAGCAAAGAAGCGCCGACATAAGCAGATAATCTCACATTTACGTTGCGTCTTCAATCCAAATTAAAGATGGACAGAGCACCAAAGCTTGAGGGACGAGTCCTTTTGTAACTTCTACTGATACATACACACAAGCACATATTATCTGAACATATACATTTTTAGAATCTATATATGTATCTCTGAACTTTCGCATGTGCCTGCAAAGTATCCTCCCAAGTTCCTTTGAGTTTTGTGTTGTGTGAGGTATGACAAGATTGTTTTTTTTTTTTTTTTTGTATTTTCAGTTTCTGTTGCATTACTTTTCCTGTTGAATTTTTTTTCTCCAAAGACATAAAAAAAGAAACAAAATATATATATATAAAAAAATCCTGTTTTGTGGGTTGTAAATTCCTCCTGATAAACGGGGACGGACAGCTGGACAGACACACAGACAAACAGATCAGTTGGCTTATCAACACAAACTATAGATGTGAAAAAGAAGTGAGATATTTTTCTATGTTTGCACTGCACGCATGGTCAAAAGTGACTACAGCTTTTTTTTCCTTTTTTACACAGAGCAGTTTAAGCATCAAAAAAAAAAAAAAAACAAACAAACAGAAAAATAAGAAAACAATGATAAAATGAAAAAAAAAAATCTCCAATCATTTTGTTCAGGAGTCTTTTTTTAAAGTCATCTCTTTTCATTTTTGTTTTATGGATTTATAATCATATATCTTTTTTTTTTTTTTCTTAATCTAAATCAGACTCAGAAGGTAAAGCAGCATAATAATCCTTCTGTCACACACACATACCCAGTCAGCTCACGAGAACAAAGGACATCAAAAGTTTTTTCATTTTTCTGTTTCTCAGTTCTTTTACCAGGATGTGTCGGCATTCCAAACCCGCATCTCTGGAACACAGGACCTCTTCCTTATCCTCACCGTATGAAAGTCGGAGGAGGTCATCCTTTTGAAGGGAGCTGAGGGGTGGGGGTGGGAATGGGGGTGGGTATTTTTAGGGGTCATCAGCTGGCATGGGAGCAGGGGCTCATATGGGGCTGTTGTGGGTACTGAAAGGGAAACGGTACATATTCCTACATCCCCATCTCCCCTTCCTCCAAGTGTTTGTTAACGTCTCTACAACCAGCCATATCACCCTCTCTCACCCATGTCAATGATGGCAGTTGCCGCCGCCCCCCCCCATCCGTCCCGTGCTCTCTTCTTCGACATCCTCACATTCTCACGCTCATGTCTCTCATTTGCTCTCCATTGCTGCTGCTTTGCCGTTCACATTCAGTCGGTGGTGTCACTGTAGAGGGCAGTTACGGCCGGCCTTGTCTGACAAGGGACAGGCCCGGATCCCGCTCCGATTCGTCGGCGATTCTTGGTCAAACTAGGGTCGTTTACGATGTTTTTTGGGGGAAGCAGAGAGGATACTCATGGAGAGGAGGTTTACAGGTCAGGAGACTGAATTTGAAACATCACTGCTATGACTCTGAGATTAGACAGGATGATGGGAAAATGAGTTCAAGAAGGAGAATGAGTTAAGCGCTACACATGCCCTCCTACGTGGGGATCTCTCTCCATCCCTGGTTGGTCAGATTAGGGGTGAAGGCTTTGGGTTGTCGGTCTAATACTGACTACAGGACAGGTTTGGGACTGGGCCCACTGCAGCTGCTAGTCTCTGTTACACAGAGCAGCCAAAAATAAAATCTAAAACTGCTCTGTTTTACACAGAACAGCAGGAAAGTTAGTTTCTGATTTAACAAGAGGTTTTTGATTTGATTACTGGCTGAAAGGGTGTGGGGGAAACTGCTGCAGTAGTGCAAAAAATCCACTCCAAGTCCTGCCAGGCTGGGTGGGGGCTGTCATAGTGGGGACTGGGGGTGCAATTCAATCAGAGCTAGGCTCCAGAAAAAGGGCACTGCTATGTTTTAGAGGAGGGTCAGGCAGGGCAGATGATGGATCTGTGGAAAAGGGGAGATACTCGTGAAGTGGGATTCTTCTGAGAGTCACACCAGACCACGCCATCGTCCCCGAGGGTGGCGTTCTAGTTCCGGCCTCTTTCCTTCTCCCAAAATTTGCTCCAGACTTGTGAAGTCTGGCTCGGCCATCTGTGACAATAATGCATGATCCCTGCCACATGCTACCGCTTATTTCTGAGAGGGTGTAGATATCCCATCCTGTACAAGTGCCCAGCAAGAACTACTGCATGGCATTGAAAATATTGATATTCTCAGTCTCTTTTTGTTTTATTTCTACCATTCTCCTCTAGTCACAGTGGTGAACCTGGCTAGATTTGGATTGGGCACAGAATCGGAATGGACAGAATGGGCATTTTTTTTTCTTTTTAAATTAAATGAACATTTTTGAATCGTCATACCTGCCATGGGTATTTATAGTGACATTTTACTGCAATAGTGATGAGAAGTGGCAAAGTGCACGACAGCAAAGAGCTTCTGAGTTGGCTCCAAAGGCGTCATTTTGGTTGCGAACATTCCACCTTTGTACGTCTAATGCACTATCCACGACCGACGGAACGCTTGTGTCCTTTGAACATTTAACAGGATCAAACGTACTGCAGGAGATCGGCACGATGCAAAAGGAAACAGCCCTTTCTGTGCATGCTAATTCAACGGATTTATCCACTGGGGGCTTTTAGCCGCTATTTGCTATGGATCTGTTCAGAGGTGTTCCTGCTGGGCTGCACCTCCACACTGTCCATCGTTGCCTCTGTGAGTCGATTTCTGTTCTGACAGAAACTGGTAAATCCAAATTTCAAAAGATGACACTTGGTCCCATGTAACAAAAACACATAAACCCAAATGTAATGGGTACCATTCCCTGGAGTTGGTAAAACTTTCCAGGGGGACGGCCGGCCCTCCTGTCTTCAGTGGTATTTTCATTTTAAACCAAGTGATAGCACTGAGGGTATGTGTGTGTTTGCTGTGAGTGTTTTGTCTTTCCATGACTGCAAGTGTGCACATCTGGACATTTATGTGTAAATTTACACATGCGCCAACTCGAATGGTGTGTGTCTGTGTGTAGGCTGTGGGCAGCTGCCCTGGGTCCACAGAGGTGAGGTAGTGCCTGACACCACAGGGGCAGTATTGCTACCCCAGCCTGGGGGTGTGTCCACTTTGAGGTAAATGGTAGCCGTCTTGGCATTTGCCTGCTCTCAGTGATGCCCATGGTAATAAAAGGCAAATGTGTATGGAAGCCTGGAGGGGCCACACCGAGGTGAGTCCGTATGGAGAGGACTCTGTATAAACCCTGCAGGTTTGGGCTGTATATCAACACTGCTGCACAGTGCATACAGTAAAATGAGGCATTAACGTTAGGTTGAGGTGATGTGTGTTTTCATGTTCATGTATTTGTGTGTGTGAAAGAGAGATACACAGAGAGAGAATGCTTGTGTGTGTTTGTGTGTGTGTGTGTGTGTGAGATGAGCTTTCCTGTCTTGCTGCTGGTTGCTGCAATTTTAAACATCCTTAGAGACTACCTTTTGGAGATTGACTTCTGAACTCTGGTTCTCGATCTACAGCTGAACTTTTATATCTCTTTTCTTCGCTCTATCCCTTCTCTCCTCTCCTATCTAACTCTTCACCTCCACTTATCGTCCTGTTTTTTCCTTCTATGCAGCTTCTCCTTGGAGAGAGAAGGGCTTGATTATCATTCACAAGACAGTAAGCTGAAAAACAATCGAATCTGTGTGTGTGTGTATGTGTGTGTATATGTGTGTGTGTGTGCATGCTTGCGCATGCACTGTATGTCAGAGGAGCCGGTCCAATGACACAAATGAAGGTAGTTATGGAGCCATGGTCTGCACATTTTTCAAAAGTAGACAACTCAATTTCGTAAAACTGGAGTAGCCTTATATAAATATAGCACCGGGTTCACTGGGATGAAAGAAAAGGCTCCAAAAAGACAGCTGTTGAAGGCTCAGATTGAGATGAGGAAATCGTAACGAACTCGGCCTGATAGCTCTGCGTTACTACAGCCATTACACACCAGAGTAATGCTTAAAGCATCTGCTGAAATTTCAACTTGAGGTGTTTGTTGATTGTGTGAGCCTGCATACGTGAATTACTGAGTTACTTTGAAATAATACTGAGAGGTGGTGGTCAGCATGAGTGCTGGAAACGTGGGCTTAAAAATGTGTACATCTATTCCCAGAGAGAAGGGAACAGAACCCTGGAAAGAGTGCTGCTCTGAAGAACTGAGGTGGAACAGGCTATGGCTGTGTACTTATATATATATATATATATATATATATATATATATATATATATATGTATGTGTGTGTGTGTGTGTGTGTGTTGTGTGTCATCTGTGTACCTGTCTTGGCAAATGGTTACAACTCTTACTAGTTAAGACATCATGCTCAGACAGAAGGGCCCCCCACAAAGATTTTAAAATAAGGGGAAAGTAAAAGTAGGAGAAAGACGTGGAGGAGAAGGTGTTCAAAAAACAAAATCCTCTGTTTGCTCGACTCTCCTGATGCTGGTGTGTTGTTATTGTTGGTTCCAGTTTCTAAACCACATACTGTAAATGTGATGTCGGAGAAATGCAGATTCCAGCTGAGAGGACTCTCCCTCAGTCCTTCCCCTATAAATATGATGATGGCCCTTCCCATCTCCCAGTTTGCCTCGAATTCCTCTTCCCCCGTCGCCTGGCGGCGATCGAGTTTCACACCTCCTGGTCCTCGAAGACCTCTAGGAAGAGTGGGGGGAAGAGTTCGTTGGGACACTCCACTTTCATGTGAAGGAAGCGGCTGGCGTGACACGCTCCGATCATCCGCAGGTCCGTCACCTTCATCAGGAGCTTCGGCCAGAAGTGGGGAATGTTGTGCTTGCGGTAGTTGATGTAGTGTTCGAATGCCAGCAGGTACGTCTCCTGGCACTTCTCGATCTTGTCGATGCAGGTCAGGCCGGAACGATCTGGGGAAATAAGGAAGAGGGAGGGAAGGAAGCATGACAAGAGAAAGGAAAGAGAAATATTTGAAAATGAATGGATAGAAAGTTATTGACATAAAGTTAACTTAACTTAAAATTTCACGCATTATTATCAAAGATTTCCACAAATCTTACAATTTTTATAAAAAACAAAAACTGGAGGATTTAAAGTCAGTTTTTGATGTTATTTATATTTTTGTTTTTGACAAAGTGTCAGTTGATGAGGAGCGACTGCAGCTAGGGAGTTAAATTGTCGTCATTTATGATGCAGTAAACCTTAATAAGAATAAGAATAAATT